>CM023828.1:10651071-11269285 GCA_013266295.2 Branchiostoma floridae x Branchiostoma japonicum
TCACATTATGGATATTAGTCACTCTTTACCATAATCCGTTTTTTTAAATCAAATAGATGTTGCCATGAAAAAGATTCCCCTATTTCCAGGTCTTGGCTAATCTTCATTGACCAATTAAGAAATGGTTGGTTGTTAACGCTTCTGGGAAATTTCATATGAATCTTACATAAATATCACTTCGTAGGTAACTCTAAAGATGGTGATCATGATAAATGTGTTACTTACACAGTATCCAGCGGCAGGCTTCTCTTCTCTACATGGTGCTTGTTTTCTCGGCTGGACCACTTCCAAAGACTGGCAAAGCCGCACCCATCTGACAAAGGAACATGAACCCATTTATCTTACACTTATAGGTCCAAAATGGTCTTAGGTAGATCCTAGACGCAAACTATTACTTTCCCACAAAGAGCCTGTTTTTTGGTTCTACAACAGTGAGAAATGCAAAGCTTCTCAAAGAGTTGACTTCTACCGTCTTGTTCACAACTTACCGGCAGTGTTTGCCAGCATTAGTATTCCCAGGAAGACCAGGGCACATGACAGTGAGCCCCTTATTCTGAAACAAGATAAAATCGTTAAAAAACGAATCTTCCTGTAATAAAATAGATTAGCAATAAAAATTATAGCGATGTTTAATAGTTCATGAGTAAACTTTCCAATGTGTACTTTTTTTGTCTCCTTAGAGAGATTCAACGTGGTGTAGCAGTGAAAGATGAGGCAAAAAATCAGATGTGTTTCATTAAGTTGGCATCTGTTTCACGACATTGCATACATCAATCTTGTATAATCAACACAACTGCAGCATGTAATAAAAACCTTAAAGTGCTGTATATGACTCAGAGAATGGCCTAGTCTGGGTCAAGATCTTTCCCAGACGTCTAGCTAAGGTCGAGGTCGAGACACTCGAAAATCATCATAGTGCTTTAATGGTTTTTGTGTTATCATGTCTGCCATCAAACAGACGCCGGGGAAAACATAATAATCTTCTCAGTGGAGGTAATAATGTCGTAAATACATCTTAGCGGGTTCATAGAAACCAAAGTCATTCTCCTTTAATATGATCTTATCTCCATCGTATCAGATCTTATATTTTCGTCCCCAGGGCGGCAGATTTGACAGGAAGCAGACAACGCGATGATCGTTCTACTAAAACCCGGAGAAGTACTGTTATCATTGCAGACGTGGTTAATTCATTCATGACTGCATCTTTGTTTCTCCGTTTCCACAGTGTTTTTGGAAGAGGGGCAATATTTAATATCAGTAGATAGCAACTCAGACGGCACACATTTGATGGCACCATTCCACGGGGCTCTCGCTGCGCGTATGCGACCTGAAATTGGCCAGAGCGCGGAGAGAGCGCCGAACTCCGCGAAAAACGTGCTCAAGTGGAATCTCTCTGGCGACCTTTCTGCGCTCTCTGCGCGACCAAAAACTCAAATGTCAGCAACTTTTATGGGCGACCAAAGATTTCAAGTGGAATGGGGGTATTACTGTCGAGACCGTTGTGCGCTCTCACGGCACTCGCTGCGCGCTCTCACGCCTCTGGCTGCGCTCGCTGTGCGTTCTCACGGCGCTCTCTCTCTCATTGTTGGATCACCGTTCTCGGCGCTCTCACAGCGACTGTATCAACAGGTTCAAAACAGTCGCCGAGGTGACGGCGCTCATGGCGCTCTCTGCGCGCTCCCTTGGCGATCTTGGCGATCTCTCGGCGCTCTCTCCGCGCTCCGGCCAATTTCATGTCGCAGAGAGAGCGCGGTGAGAGTGTCTTCCATAATCGAACCAGACCACCATTAAGGGCTGAGTTGAGAAAGCCGCTGAGTTAGTTGAGTAACACCGTTCAGGGTTATGCATTGGCTGATGCTGCCATAATCCGTTGTCTAAATATGGACATGCAATGCTTTAAAACGCTCATTTTTCGATGTAAACCTCCTTTTTTATGAACATTCTCATTATTTCCTTTTGCAACCAGCTTACGTATTTTATTTGATATCTTGATCATTTAGTAGTGCAGATTTGCACGTAAGCAATTTTTGACGGTCATTTTCTTGTTGGAAAGACTTGTCCATATTTCGATGATTCACATCAACAAACGACCCTATCTATGTAATTGGACGGAAAAGGACAACCGTTACATAGTTACTTTGCATGTTTTCAATTGAACTGATTAATTGAATTCGTTTGACCAACGATTAGTTTAAACGGTCCTGAGACAATCGATTGGCCATGGGTTACGTAATCAGCGGTCATACCTAGCAACGTGGCAAGAAACAGGAAACAAGAAACAGAGAGACAAAGAAGTACTAAAACAAGGTCTAAAACCGTGTGGATCATATAATTAAGATAATAGATTAGCTTTCCATTCTCATCCAACCTGCTAGAATAAGAAAGCAAAAGGTAGGAAAGTCTTTCAGGCGTAGGAAGAGCAAAGCTAGCACATTTTGGTCAGGTTTTGCAATACGCATGCAGGCGTTTTTGCATTTGATAAGCACACAGGATTAAACGCTGACGTTATTTAACTAATTTATTCCAAATCAACTATCCTTTTCCCAGTCAGTTCATTGTAGTTCGAATCCCGGTTTTGCCCCGTTCTCGCTCAGAACCATGGCGGATGAGTTTTTGTACAAGGTACTTATTTTACAACCATATTCAGTGTTGAGTTCTTCTCTTCCGCAGACTTGACCCAAAACGCGTTTTGAGACCCCATCAAGTTCCGTACTGTAAAGTCTGCAGAGATGACGAAAACTGACCAATGAGGTGTTATGACCAACTCGTTAAGGAAAGCACCGAACGAGGTCAAGCTGGCTAGATTATGTTTATCTATTTGGAGATAACAGCCCTTGTCTACACATGAGATGAAGCTTTTCAAACACGTTAAGAGCGATGTTATTTCAGTACATATAGTAAACGCCATGCTCTAAAAACATGTTGACCTATTTATTCTACTTATGATACTTTCAAAAATCATCTACTGTAATGTTCTTTCAGTTAGGCTACGTGTCATTTTACCTGCAAAGGACTATGCTTTGCCTAATTTAGATTAATTAGGCAAAACCTAATTAAGATGCTCACATATACATAGCTAGTAGTTGTTCTTTAGCAACGAGTACGAAGATTATCAAATGTGTAGTAATACGGATTAATGAGAAGAAAGATCGCCTGTACGTACAGTTTGGCTGTCACTCGTAGGTCCCCCATCGCTGTCCACAGCCGGACTGACAAAGCCGAGATTTGTCCGGCTCTACATGCGCGGCAAGTGCGGAGGAAGCTTTATAGCTTTGCTCTCTTGAGCGGGATTTATAATACTCTGAGTAATAAAATATATTAGTTTTTACAGCGTTGTTTGGCTAAGGAAAGAGGTAGCTACCCGCGCGAGCAACTTTTCACGTAAATGCAATTACTTACCGCCACCATTAGAGGTAAGATTGTTGAGGAAATCTAATTAGCAGCGACTTTTGCGGTCTACTTGAAGCCTATCTCTAACAGCCATTCACTTGCTTAAAGGCCTATCTTTCCAATTTAACCGTAACTTTTAAAGTTGGTTTGAAATATTGTCCTTGCGTGCCAGGTGTCATTGGCGGTTCTAGTGCGTAGCAACTTGTGGGGTCTTCACAGGTTTCCGGTCTCTCTAATGCTCGGACCAGTTGCAGAAATCATTATTCTTTCATTCCTCAGGAAAAATACCCTCAAGGGAGGCCTTAAACTTGTAATATATTGTACCTCGTGATTAGTATGACGACAGGACAGTGTGCACGCCCTTAGTACATGTGTTCGTGGGGGTTTGGTATGAAGGCAAAGGTGTGTCCTGACTTAGGTGGAATAGGGCTGATTTCCAAGAGAGCCTATGAAAAGTTAGAATACAGACTTCTTCGGTCAAAATCTATCCAGTTGCTTGAGTAACTGTTATTTTTGTAACTAAGTCAAAGACAAGTGAAATGGAATTTAATTGTTCAAATCATACAAAACATAAATAAATTAACAATAAATCACAGTGGAAAGACAAAGAAAACTAGATCTTCAAAATCAAGTCATCTGACGAAGCCTAGTAAAGCTGGCTTGGCTGATAAGGTAGCGAATGGCAAGCTGATATACAACTACGATAAAATCGTACCCATATTTCAACATGTAAAAAGAGTCCATTTATTCTCCGATATCAGACAGATGTTGCCCCCACAAGGTGAACGTTGTAAAACATCTTATTTTGATCAAAGAAACTTAATTAACACGACTCAAGTATGTAGATTGTTGTATGGTAACTATTGAAAGTAAATGTTCATAGGTTAGTGACCTGTGTATGTGCATACAGTGCCGGGCTACGACCTCTACACAGCTAAAGATCCTGGTTCATTCTTTTTATTTCGAAGTCAGGAAAAATGTTCAATGTTAAAACTGTGAAGCAATGGCAAAGGGATACACAAGTAAACATTGGACAGCTGTGAGGAATCATAACAATTGAACAGCGCTTAGTAAAGAATAGTCTCCTGGTATGGAGGTGGGAAATAACACGTGCTACTTGCTAATTACTGCAAGGCTCACTACATGTAGGTAGCGAGAACAGTCAGAGTCGTTTCTGAACATGTGTTTCGCCCGTCTGATTATTGGATTCGTGATACACTCAGTCCTTATTATCGCTATGCTTGAATACTACATCAATTCATTTAAAGCCGTTGTGTTTGTCTGTATATTTGTTTGTTTGTTTGTTTGTTTGTTTGTTTTGATTATATTTGATAAGACAGCACACTGATTCTAATTTGGAGTCGCAAACACAATGAGAATTAAGTATAAGTAAATTTCAAATCTGAAACATGACTATTAATCCTTAACATTGGGCACTTTTTAACTGAATAGCTACACAAACAACAATATCCCATAGGCAATATCTCTGATAAGGTTATATGATGATATAGGCTCATAACAATTATGAAAATATGCGATTTTTTCTGAAAATATAAGTGAAGCAGCAAAAGCCAGCAAAACGCTTATGGAAAAACAACTCTCCGGTTGATTCGGTCCCTTAGCATCTCTGGTTGTCAGGGCTACAGTCACAGCTGACGACGTTGGTGACGTAGTGAGTCTGCGTGGTTCCATCGCTGCATTTCAGGTCCACGGGAGTGGTGTCGGTCTGGGCCGGCCCGCAGCACGAACAAGCCTGCTCATAGGAGTTGCTCTCAGGAAGATAGTAAGATCTAGAAGCAAACAAGACGAATAATATGTCATGCCGACAATTAAGAGCTTGTTATAGTTGCCATGGAAAACCTGTTGTGTCCGGTCTATGTTGTCGTGGTAATGACTGGCTTAATCAGAGTCATCTTTTTTTACCAACATGTAAATGGATCCTTACTTACAATTGTCTATGTTCTTACCCGCTGGGGCACCTTCCTTCGCACCAGGAGATGGTGACTGGTGCAGGACTGGTGCAGCCGTTCACCGTCAGTTGCGTCTGGTTCTGGTACCGGACACAGACGCCCTCTGTGATTACACCTGAATGGATCGGTGAAGACTGATGATGAGATACCATCCTGTTCTAATAGGAAACAACTGATTGATTGCCTGATATATGTGGGAATGATGCTGTCCCCAAACATAATATAGCTTTAAGGAAATGACGCTCTGTGGTTAGTCTATTTCTTAACACAGGACTGTTGTATGTAGTTCATCATTTTGTGAAGGAATATAACTTGAAACTCATATGATCATCCTTAATGCCATTTTAACATAGGGTAGCACAATTACATGTATTATAAGGCCAGCGTTTTCAGGCTCGGCGTTAACGTATTGTTGGTCAGCTTCCCGTCTGACCGTACATGTTGCTCTTTGGAGTTTCCTCCTGTTCCTACGACCCCCAAAACTGAGTCGAACTCTGTTTCAGAGATGTTTTTTTTAGGGAAAAAAACTCCAGTACTACATTGTACACAGCGTTGTACGTCAAAAACAAAGATGGCGGACTGATCCTCATCTCGTACCCAGGGTCACGTGAACCGGTCGACCCCATTGGACCATTTCACATGACCCTACGTGTGAGTCCTGGGTCACCTGCGGTCATTTGAAAAGCGGGTAGTGTATCGGGAAATTAATGACCTGTGTTATGGGGGAAATGGAGCCTTCTGATTGGTCGACGTCGTCTGGCTATATGATAATAACTAATAACTCACAGTGCGAGATCTGGCAACATCCGTCTTCGGTCGGTTCCGTCACAAGTTCTCCCTATTGAACAATACAAGCTTATATCAGTTGCTGGTTGAAAAAAATATCACTTGACCAATGCACAAAGTTAGCATCATTTGGCTGAGATTCACTTTGGTCGCATTACTAATATTTCTATGATGCTTCTTGTCCACAATACATATCAACTGCTTTGAATTTTGGGAGCGTCCTTCCCAGATAATATATTCAGCATATACCCATGCTTGATAGAACAACATCCGTATTTCTCTCTGTAATGGAAGATATACGCCTTCACGTTTGCTTACATCAGGACATTCGGGGGGTCCAGGGCAGTGGATGGTGGAGCACGTCTCGAAGGCGTCACCTGTGGTAGCCTGCTGCCGACATTCACACACCTCACAGGGGTTGCCCCCTGGAGACCAGGTTGAGTTGACCTACGGGCAGAAAACAAAATGAGGCGAAGGAAGTTGTGAGGGCATATTATATATTGGTTATTGGCCATTTAATAACCTTGTGGATTCTTGAACGCACGTGTTGTTAAATGCTAACATAAACATTGCTACCATATATCAGAATGTTTGTTATATACGGAGAAATACATACCAATGATGCATGCAATGGATACATTTCGACAAGTAAACTGCCAAAAATAGTATCACAGTACGGGAGTACTTTAGCAGAACTACTGTGATGGGAACGAATGTCCAAATTAGGGGTTGAAGTATATGTCGGACTCGAAAGAAAGTTTATGTGAGCTTGTCTCATTAAATCTATCAAAGATTTTAAAGCCTACGCTCATACTGCTAAATAAGCAAATAAGTATCATAGGCACGCTATTAGTGATACTTACAGCATGATCGATGACGTCACCACTGCTGGTTACCTCACAGCACGAAGTCGGAACGCACTCGCCACAACACGTCCCCGGTCGGGCCACCAGGGTGTGACACTGTGGATGATAATTATAGATCCTTGTTAGCAAAAATGTGCACATACTGTTCTAGAATGAAGAATCGTAACATACCAAATACCCCCTACCTGTTAATCCCACTTCTGACACCATGTTGTGAGGTTCCTAATCTTGGATTGATTCTGGCTCGTGGGAGAACCGTTAAAATAGGTTATTCTACTTAGGGTGAATAGAGTCCACAAAAGCAACTTTGCTCTCGGATGTCGTGGTCATAAAAGGGGGCATTTTAGCCCGTTCTTTCTGTACAAATGTCTATCCCACTGTCTTTGGAGAATAGACAACGCCACACTCAGAACTATAGTCGGGATGCTTTCATTTACATAACTCAACCATTAATCTCCTTTAATGGAAGAAACAATACGTTCAAATACACGAGAATCTCAAATCTGAATACTGTTTGCCCGAATAAATAACAAAATAAACAGTCACCGCAGGGCAGGAAGTCGAACAGTCGATGGTGTCGTGGCAAGTCTCGATGTAATCACCGTAGTGTTCTGTACATGTGCAGATCCGACAGGGCCCCTCGTTCCATGACTCTCCGGGCTGAAAGTGTGACAATATTGTGAGGGATTTGTTTTAGACATAGTTTTGTTTCTGAAAGTGTCAGTTAGTATGAGCCTCGTTACGTTATCCCACCACATAGTCTGAAGAGGCGGTGTAAAAGACAATCTAGTAAATATCCATCCATTATCAACTATACTGGAGCAAAAGAATTTGTTCACTTCTCTCGAACATAAAATGTATTGCATCAGGAAATAGAATGACGTACCTGGTGGGGGACGTTATTATGGTCCACACAAGCTGTAGGAAAAATGTACAAAGTGTCAGTGTTCATTTCTGGGTAGACAACACAAAACAAAACATAACATAACAAAATTGAATCATATCAGGCTCAAAGTCTGAATGATCGTATTCATATGAAACAAAACCATTATTTTAAGCCAATCATTTTATATTACAATATCACAGGAACCATGAAATAATACACGACTTTAAATATTGTGAACATTATTAATGTCATAGAAATTGAGAAACACAATGTTGGTACGTACACATACCAGACGCATCTCAGACAAACGTTATGATGCAATCATACCTAAGGAATGGAACGAATAGAAGACAGTATTCCATCAACATGGATAACGTTTTCCCTGCTGCTGATGTTTGGTGTACCTACCACAATCAGTAGTGAGAATGCAGTCTCCAGTCGTTACGTCCAACACAAAGCCGGCCGGGCATGCGCAGTCCTCCATGAAGCCGCTGCCACACGTGACAGCCTGGTCCTGGCAGGTGGCAGGGCAGGTGGTTCCACATGGGGTATAGATTCTGTCCGGGGGACATTCAGATGCTACGAGCAAAAGATTGAAGACAGATGTAATTCTTATTTCCCAGGCAAAGTTAGGAAGTGTTGAAGGTAATGAAGCATACTTGTCATGCATTTGCTTGCCGTCGTAGCGGAACATTACCAGATATTCTACAGAAATTATAGTACGATAGATTGCATACGTTTCCAAAGCATATTTGCACATGTTTATAGTTGTTTACTGTGGAACAATGCACTGAACTTTAAATGACTTTCGCAATTGTACAGTTAACAAATTTGTATGAAGGGGATATCAAATCAATTATTAAAAGTAAAGTAACTAACAGTCTCTGAGCACCATTGATAACTGCCTAAAAGTCGACTAATGTGAAGTAGAAACGACAAACGTGATATTTGTGACATGGTTGTGAAACTTTTTATCCTTTCCACTCAGAGTACTTACGGCACTCTGGTACCAGGTCCCTCCAGTCGATACAAACGCCTTCACCCAGGCACGCCACGGCGTAGGCGGTGATGGTGTAACATGGCGATGTCTCCAAACACACGTCGTACTGGCAGTCCAACAGGAACTGGTGGTAGTTAACCCAGTCGTGACAGGGCTCAAATATCTGTAGAAATAAAACATATTTCATCAACACATTTAAAGCAAAGGAATTAGGCGAAGACAAAGGGGATAGCAAAGAATTGAAATCATTGAGGATATGTCCATTCATCAAGAAATTACGAATTGCGTACGTAAAAGCCACAACTTCATTGATGGTACATCAAACAAAAATGGCCTGGAGGGAAAGTAACAATTAGGATAAGTCAGCGTAGAAAGCATGCATTAGCAATGATATCAGTTACAACATAGTGTATTTTGTATTCCTAAAACGTAATTGAAATGGTACTCTATTTATCAAGGCATTGAGAGATGCTACAGAAGGTGTCTTCTTTAGAACTTACGTCGCTTGCCAGGATGTCGCATGCCGTTGTGACGTTGCCGAGTACGCAGTCTGTTTGATTGACGTAGCAGTCCTCCAGTTCACCTTCAACCAGCCAATCATAGCCGAAGTCTTCAGTGTTGCTCGTCACGGTGCCGTCCGTCAGGGTGAAGTCGTTCGATTGGTCGTTGTCATAGAAACCTGCACGTCAATGAAATACTCCTCTTCAGGTTGTTCTTGTCATATCACTGACTTACACATTGTCATTTGTCTTATTTTTCATCAATCGATTAAAAGCAATACATCTTCTACCATATGTTCTCATGTGGTGGTAATATCAATATCTAGGAGTTTTCAATGTTGAATGAGTCGGTACGTACTACGTCCAAATGTCTGCGCATCTGTGGTTTTACAAAGTATCATAGGGGGACTAATTACATATGTCACAACAACAGGCGTTCCTTCTTACCACAGAGACCCTCAACGTCTTCGAAGAATGCGGGTGGGATGGAGATAGAGGCGATGTAGTTCAGCTCAATGTAGTTGACTATCACGCCAATGGCGTCGATGACCAGACGCATGGTGTGGTAGCCGTGTCGGGTGATGGTCATTCCACCGACGGTCACAGGGGGCCTCAACGGTTGGCCATTCACTATCACCTAGAGAAGAGAAAAGATGATGGAGAGAGAAGGTAAAATGAATATAAGATGAAGAATGTTCAGGTCATTCACATTCATTGTACAGCAGTGCTCCTGCGCAATGCTGACATTTTATGCCCATGTTACAATCGCTGTATGTGTTGCATGAAGTATCAACATTTCCTTGATTGTTTCGACCATGCCTCGCTTTTACATAACCCAAACTGCAATTACAGGAGGACAGAATTTGCATGTGAAGATGCGTTATGATCTGAACTATATATAGTTGCACCATGCCCTTATTATGCCCGTCCCAAAATAGCATTTGTATGATGAATACAACTAAACAGATGATCGATGAGCAACAGAGCCATATATTCAATATCTTGACAAAAAGAAGTATGCAGTATAATAGCTGACGCTATTAGAATGTATCTTACCCATCCTGTCCTGCCTAGCTCCACCTCGAACCCTCCGTAAAACACAGTGACGCTCCTGGTGCAGGTTGCAACCGACACCTTGTTAGGGTTCGTGCAGGGGAAGTTCTGGGCCCAAATCTCAAATTCGTCTGAACCGATCGGTTTTGCCATCAGGTAGGTGCAGTTTCCTTGATGAGAGAATCTCCTGCCGTCACATGTTGAGTAATGAGGCTCACCATACAGAAAGCAGTCACCTAGTGTGGGATGATATGTTCCATATTTTTTACATGTTCCACATGCATGTTCTCTGTATTGTTTCCGTGGTATACATAACATCGAAATAACTAGAAGAGTATACGACAAGAAGGGGTCAGAAACACATGTCACTCACTTACTTACTCAGTCCCGTGAAGTCAGCATTACTTATATTATACATATTGCACAACTTTGGACATTTTGAAGCTGCTTACATGGGCATTGCCAAGTCCTGCAGCAGGGGTTGTCAGGATCCTCCACGTATTCCGGGTCGGCTCCGTTTACACACACGGGTACTGTCACCGCTGGGCATTGCAGTGGCTGACACACAACTTGTCCGCACAAGCAGGTGCAGTTGGTACAGGAGGTGGTAGTGCTGGTCCACGATTCTCCACTCTGAAAGATATCATACAATATACAATGTTACTTCATACTCAACAAATATATCAGCAATTTTTAAATTCTTACCCTGGCACAGTTTATCTTTATTTCAAGCCCGTAAGAGACAAAAAATGTTTATTAAAAGGCTACTTTAAACAAAACTTTTTGTCACAGGTATAACACATTTGAAAAACAAAATGTGGCAATAAAATGTTATTATATATACAAAAAGCTATTTCGTGTAAGATATTAGCTCACCGGTAGTACAATGCCGTTAACGTAACAATCAGGGCATGGCGGGCTCGTCGTGATAGCTTGTGTAGTGACTCCTGTAGTTGTGGTTGGTCCTTCTGTCGTCGTTTCTGCTATCTCAGTAGTGGTGCAAAGGTCACAACATAGCACACGCACTTCATAGTCAAAGCACACCTTTATGTGCGTGTCAAGCTGTAGTTCACCGAGACAAAGCAGTCCAACCGAAGCATCGCATATCACGTCCACCTGTCCGGCTTCAGCAACGGTCAGATGATGGCCTTCGGAATTCGCATCCACTGTTCTACACTGAATTTCAGAGGGCTCCCAGCAGAAATTGTAGTAGTGCTCCCTCAGGTGATGATATGTTTCGTTATCAGTCGTATCGATGATATTATCAGAATTCATCCAACCTGACCACGCACAACATGGATGGACTGTTCTGCCTTCTGTGATGGTTACAACAGGGATACCTGGTGTTGTGACTTCCCCAGAGCCTGGTGTTGTGACTTCTCCCGAGCCCGGTGGTGTTGTGACTTCTCCAGAGCCTCCTGGTGTTGTGACTTCTCCAGAGCCTGGTGTTGTGACTTCTCCCGAACCTGGTGGTGTTGTGACTTCTCCAGAGCCTGGTGTTGTGACTTCTCCAGAGCCTGGTGTTGTGACTTCTCCTGAGCCTCCTGGTGTTGTGACTTCTGGGCCTCCTGGTGTAGTGACTCCTGGGCCTCCTGGTGTTGTTACTCCTGGGCCTCCTGGTGTAGTGACTCCTGGGCCTCCCGGTGTAGTGACTCCTGGGCCTCCTGGTGTTGTGACTCCTGGGCCTCCTGGTGTAGTGACTCCTGGGCCTCCCGGTGTAGTGACTCCTGGGCCTCCTGGTGTTGTGACTCCTGGGCCCCCTGGTGTAGTGACTCCTGGGCCTCCTGGTGTTGTTACTCCTGGGCCTCCTGGTGTAGTGACTCCTGGGCCTCCCGGTGTAGTGACTCCTGGGCCTCCTGGTGTAGTGACTCCTGGGCCTCCCGGTGTAGTGACTCCTGGGCCTCCTGGTGTAGTGACTCCTGGGCCCCCTGGTGTAGTGACTCCTGGGCCTCCTGGTGTTGTTACTCCTGGGCCTCCTGGTGTAGTGACTCCTGGGCCTCCCGGTGTAGTGACTCCTGGGCCTCCCGGTGTAGTGACTCCTGGGCCTCCCGGTGTAGTGACTCCTGGGCCTCCCGGTGTAGTGACTCCTGGGCCTCCTGGTGTAGTGACTCCTGGGCCTCCTGGTGTAGTGACTCCTGGGCCCCCTGGTGTAGTGACTCCTGGGCCTCCTGGTGTTGTGACTCCTGGGCCTCCTGGTGTAGTGACTCCTGGGCCTCCCGGTGTAGTGACTCCTGGGCCTCCCGGTGTAGTGACTCCTGGGCCTCCTGGTGTTGTGACTCCTGGGCCTCCCGGTGTAGTGACTCCTGGGCCTCCCGGTGTAGTGACTCCTGGGCCTCCTGGTGTAGTGACTCCTGGGCCTCCCGGTGTAGTGACTCCTGGGCCTCCTGGTGTTGTGACTCCTGGGCCTCCTGGTGTAGTGACTCCTGGGCCTCCCGGTGTAGTGACTCCTGGGCCTCCTGGTGTTGTGACTCCTGGGCCCCCTGGTGTAGTGACTCCTGGGCCTCCTGGTGTTGTTACTCCTGGGCCTCCTGGTGTAGTGACTCCTGGGCCTCCCGGTGTAGTGACTCCTGGGCCTCCTGGTGTAGTGACTCCTGGGCCTCCCGGTGTAGTGACTCCTGGGCCTCCTGGTGTAGTGACTCCTGGGCCCCCTGGTGTAGTGACTCCTGGGCCTCCCGGTGTTGTTACTCCTGGGCCTCCTGGTGTAGTGACTCCTGGGCCTCCCGGTGTAGTGACTTCTGGGCCTCCTGGTGTAGTGACTCCTGGGCCTCCCGGTGTAGTGACTCCTGGGCCTCCTGGTGTTGTGACTCCTGGGCCTCCTGGTGTAGTGACTCCTGGGCCTCCCGGTGTAGTGACTCCTGGGCCTCCTGGTGTTGTGACTCCTGGGCCCCCTGGTGTAGTGACTCCTGGGCCTCCTGGTGTTGTTACTCCTGGGCCTCCTGGTGTAGTGACTCCTGGGCCTCCCGGTGTAGTGACTCCTGGGCCTCCTGGTGTAGTGACTCCTGGGCCTCCCGGTGTAGTGACTCCTGGGCCTCCTGGTGTAGTGACTCCTGGGCCCCCTGGTGTAGTGACTCCTGGGCCTCCTGGTGTTGTTACTCCTGGGCCTCCTGGTGTAGTGACTCCTGGGCCTCCCGGTGTAGTGACTCCTGGGCCTCCCGGTGTAGTGACTCCTGGGCCTCCTGGTGTAGTGACTCCTGGGCCCCCTGGTGTAGTGACTCCTGGGCCTCCTGGTGTTGTTACTCCTGGGCCTCCTGGTGTAGTGACTCCTGGGCCTCCCGGTGTAGTGACTCCTGGGCCTCCTGGTGTAGTGACTCCTGGGCCTCCCGGTGTAGTGACTCCTGGGCCTCCTGGTGTAGTGACTCCTGGGCCCCCTGGTGTAGTGACTCCTGGGCCTCCTGGTGTTGTTACTCCTGGGCCTCCTGGTGTAGTAACTCCTGGGCCTCCCGGTGTAGTGACTCCTGGGCCTCCTGGTGTAGTGACTCCTGGGCCCCCTGGTGTAGTGACTTCTGGGCCTCCTGGTGTTGTTACTTCTGGGCCTCCCGGTGTTGTGACTCCTGTGCCTCCTGGTGTAGTGACTCCTGGGCCTCCCGGTGTAGTGACTCCTGGGCCTCCCGGTGTAGTGACTCCTGGGCCTCCTGGTGTAGTGACTCCTGGGCCACCTGGTGTAGTGACTCCTGGGCCTCCCGGTGTAGTGACTCCTGGGCCCCCTGGTGTAGTGACTCCTGGGCCTCCCGGTGTAGTGACTCCTGGGCCTCCCGGTGTAGTGACTCCTGGGCCTCCCGGTGTAGTGACTCCAGGGCCTCCTGGTGTTGTTACTCCTGGGCCCCCTGGTGTAGTGACTCCTGGGCCTCCCGGTGTTGTGACTCCTGGGCCTCCCGGTGTTGTTACTCCTGGGCCTCCTGGTGTCGTGACGTCTGGGCCTCCTGGTGTTGTTACTCCTGGGCCTCCTGGTGTAGTGACTCCTGGGCCTTCCGGTGTAGTGACTCCTGGGCCTCCCGGTGTAGTGACTCCTGGGCCTCCCGGTGTAGTGACTCCTGGGCCTCCCGGTGTAGTGACTTCTGGGCCTCCTGGTGTTGTTACTCCTGGGCCTCCCGGTGTAGTGACTCCTGGGCCTCCCGGTGTAGTGACTCCTGGGCCTCCTGGTGTTGTTTCTCCTGGGCCTCCTGGTGTAGTGACTCCTGGGCCTTCCGGTGTAGTGACCTCTGGTCCTCCTGGTGTAGTGACTTCTCCAGAGCCTGGTGGTGTTGTGACTTCTCCAGAGCCTGGTGTTGTGACTTCTCCAGAGCCTAATGGTGTTGTGATTTCTGCAGAGCCTGGTGTTGTGACTTCTCCCGAGCCTGGTGGTGTTGTGACTTCTCCAGAGCCTGGTGGTGTTGTGATTTCTGCAGAGCCTGGTGTTGTGACTTCTCCCGAGCCTGGTGGTGTTGTGACTTCTCCAGAGCCTGGTGTTGTGACTTCTCCAGAGCCTGATGGTGTTGTGATTTCTGCAGAGCCTCCCGGTGTAGTGACTTCTGGGCCTCCCGGTGTAGTGACTCCTGGGCCTCCCGGTGTAGTGACTCCTGGGCCACCCGGTGTAGTGACTCCTGGGCCTCCTGGTGTTGTTACTCCTGGGCCTCCCGGTGTAGTGACTCCTGGGCCTCCCGGTGTAGTGACTCCTGGGCCTCCTGGTGTTGTTACTCCTGGTCCTCCTGGTGTAGTGACTCCTGGGCCTCCTGGTGTTGTTACTCCTGGTCCTCCTGGTGTTGTTACTCCTGGGGCCCCTGGTGTAGTGACTCCTGGGCCTCCTGGTGTAGTGACTCCTGGGCCTCCTGGTGTTGTGACTCCTGGGCCTCCTGGTGTAGTGACTCCTGGGCCTCCAGGTGTAGTGACTCCTGGGCCTCCCGGTGTAGTGACTTTAGGGCCTCCCGGTGTAGTAACTCCTGGGCCTCCAGGTGTAGTGACTCCAGGGCCTCCCGGTGTAGTGACTCCTGGGCCTCCCGGTGTAGTGACTCCTGGGCCTCCCGGTGTAGTGACTCCTGGGCCTCCTGGTGTTGTTACTCCTGGTCCTCCTGGTGTAGTGACTCCAGGGCCTCCTGGTGTAGTGACCTCTGGGCCTCCTGGTGTTGTGACTCCTGGGCCTCCTGGTGTTGTTACTCCTGGTCCTCCTGGTGTAGTGACTCCTGGTCCTCCTGGTGTAGTGACTCCAGGACCTCCTGGTGTAGTGACTCCTGGGCCTCCCGGTGTAGTGACCTCTGGGCCTCCTGGTGTTGTGACTCCAGGGCCACCCGGTGTAGTGACTCCCGGGCCCCCTGGTGTAGTGACACCTGGACCTCCTGGTGTAGTGACTCCTGGGCCCCCTGGTGTAGTGACTACCGGGACTCCAGGTGTAGTGACCTCTGGGCCTCCTGGTGTTGTTACTCCTGGGCCCCCTGGTGTAGTGACTCCTGGGCCTCCCGGTGTAGTGACTCCTGGGCCTCCTGGTGTAGTGACTCCTGGGCCCCCTGGTGTAGTGACACCTGGACCTCCTGGTGTAGTGACTCCTGGGCCTCCCGGTGTAGTAACTCCTGGGCCTCCTGGTGTAGTGACCTCTGGTCCTCCTGGTGTAGTGACTCCAGGGCCTCCCGGTGTAGTGACTCCTGGGCCTCCTGGTGTTGTTACTCCTGGGCCTCCTGGTGTAGTGACTCCTGGGCCTCCCGGTGTAGTGACTCCTGGGCCTCCTGGTGTAGTGACTCCTGGGATTCCTGGTGTTGTTACTCCTGGGCCACCTGGTGTAGTGACTCCTGGGCCTGGTGGTGTTGTTACTCCTGGGCCACCTGGTGTAGTGACTCCTGGGCCCCCTGGTGTAGTGACTCCTGGGCCTTCTGGTGTAGTGACTCCAGGGCCTCCTGGTGTTGTTACTCCTGGGCCACCTGGTGTAGTGACTCCTGGGCCTCCCGGTGTAGTGACTCCTGGGCCTCCTTGTGTAGTGACTCCAGGGCCGCCTGGTGTTGTTACTCCTGGGCCTCCTGGTGTTGTGACTTCTGCAGAGCCCGGTGGTGTTGTGACTTCTCCTGAGCCTGGTGGTGTTGTGACTTCTCCCGAGCCTCCTGATGTTGTGACTTCTGGGCCTCCTGGTGTAGTGACTCCTGGGCCTCCAGGTGTAGTGACTCCAGGGCCTCCTGGTGTAGTGACTACTGGTCTTCCTGGTGTAGTGACTCCTGGGCCTCCTGGTGTAGTGACTCTTGGGCCTCCTGGTGTGGTGACTCCTGGGCCCCCTGGTGTAGTGACTCCTGGGCCTCCTGGTGTAGTGACCTCTGGTCCCCCTGGTGTAGTGACTCCAGGGCCTCCCGGTGTAGTGACTCCTGGGCCTCCTGGTGTAGTGACTCCAGGGCCTCCTGGTGTTGTTACTCCTGGGCCTCCTGGTGTAGTGACTCCTGGGCCTCCTGGTGTAGTGACTCCTGGGCCTCCTGGCGTGGTGACTCCTGGGCCCCCTGGTGTAGTGACTCCTGGGCCTCCTGGTGTAGTGACTCCTGGGCCTCCTGGTGTAGTGACTCCTGGGCCTCCTGGTGTAGTAACCTCTCCTGAGTTTTCTGGTGTTGTGACTTCTCCTGAGCCTCCCGGTGTAGTCACTTCTCCAGATTCTTCTGTTGTTGGGACTGGAGGTGTGGTACTTTGTGGTGTGGTGGTTATTACAGGGCCTTCTGTTGTAGTGGTTAGAACAGGGACCCCTGGCGTGGTGGTTACAACAGGGACTCCTGGCGTGGTGGTTACAACAGGGACTTCTGGTGTGGTGGTTTGTATAATGGTAGGTGTAGTTTCTGGGACAGGTGGTGTTGTTGTACATGGGGGCAGTATCACAGGCAAGTCTGTAGGACATACTTCAACACACTCTCGTGTGTACTCATTCAACAACGTCCCGTTCGGGCAGGTAGGGTGACAACCTGCGAGGCACGGTAGAGTGCATTCTCCTGGCCATGTGTTCTGACAGGTTTCTTCGCATGGTCGTCCGCATGGATGGTAGTGCCAAACACAGTCAACCTCCTCTGCATTGTAGTCTTCACACTGTGTGGCTGTACGGGGAATACCCAAAATGGAGGTGTCATTGTTACAGGTTGAAACGCCATTTTCCCTAACGGATTTTACTCCACAAATTCCTCGCTAACACTCAATCAAGGCATGGAACAAAACAAACGGAGAGGAATGTGTCTGTCGGTACAAAACATTTTAATCTGTACTGAGGTATTTTCTAGTATACATTCAATATGCCAAAGCAGTCCACCAATTCAGAGACAATGTAAAAAAATTAAACAAATGCCTGGTCAATGTGCTATAGGTATATATAAGGGGGTGCGTTAATTATGTTTGGTATTCTTGAAAGAACAGCTCCTAGTACTCCTACTCGTACCCTATGTGGTTGTGGTGAATAGTTCCATATATTTATTGAATGACGAAGGCATTCTTACGACACAGTTCCGGAGTCCGCCATCTGATAGGAATACCAGCTTCTCCACAGGCATGTGCGTATGCTGCCACAGCGGTACAGAAACACTCACAATCCCCTCCCAAGTCGCATGAACAAGAATCATCCACACAGGCTTCGTACCAGGGATGGGGGTCAATCTGTGAAGAATCACGATATTGAACAGTTAACTACTGTGTACTATTATACTATCCTTTTACTACTACTGCACTTGTCTTTGAAACGGCAATACGAGGAACGGCGTGGGTGCTTTCGGACTCTCTAAAACTCTAAAATCATCCTTTGCAATTTCGATAACGTGGTCAAAATGGTACTGTCTTCATCTCAGCGGCACATATTGATTACATCGTCACCCTCAGAAGACATTAAATCATAGTACATAAGGCTGATTCACAACTCTCAAAACCTTAGGAATAAACACGAAAAGATCGATGGCTATCGATGATGATAACTATTACTTTCGTCATCTGTTTGGTATGAAGAAGAAAACATTACCGTGGCGTGGCATGGCTGAAAGACAGGTGCATGTATGACGGCACACTGTCTTCGTGCCCAGGGGACGCGGTGGCGGTTGAGGAGGCAGGGGCTGAGATATAACGCCGTAGCATTCTCGTCATCCTTGCTGTCGAGGGATGTCGCGCACAATGGGTTCACCTGCAAAAATAGTGCACGTTTTCGACGGAACGTTCGAACACAAATGGCAGTGTAAGCATGAAATGACAATTAATGGTTCGATAGACATGTTGTGATCAACTCAGTACACATGTACTCCCTGTACGTTTATTGAACATTGAGATCAGTAGGTGAAGTCGCTTATGTTACGTTTACCTGCCAGCTCGCGGCGAACTGCTCCGGCTGCACAGCGACGTCCAGGGCCCTGGTGGTGAAGTCATTCGCCTGGTTCCCGTCAAAGTTTCCACACAGACCACACACCTTCCCTCTGAAAGAAGAAAAATCTTTATAGGGATCAAATAAAAGTGTGTGACTTCCGCAAGGGCTTATATCTCATTCTAATGAGATGATTTATGTGCTTATATCTAATTCTAATATGCTCATGAAATTAAATTTAGTGATGATTTCAATGTCCCTATCAGGATTACGTACTGTTTGGGCAACACAAGAAAAGCCCCCTCTCGGTTGAAACAACAGTCGTGGTTTCGACAGGTGAGCTGAAAATAAAGTACTTTACTGGGTGTGTGATTGCAACAGCATCAGTAGTTTTTACCTGAATTCCGGGGACAGCTTGACGTACACACGGGTTCCGAAGTCCCACATCACGGTCAGACCATGGCCGGTCGTCAGGACGAGGAAAAATCCAACTCCTGCGATGAAAGCCAATTTAATTATCAGTTGGTTCATCAATGCATGAAGCAGCAAAATTTCAGATGCTGGAACTTATACAATGAATATCGACTACAACCTACAAGGACACCAAAACAAAGTCATTAATTAAAACGTTAAACACTGTAGGGACATTTTTACTAAACAACTGTAAGTAACGTTTAGAGTGATACGCAAATGCGGCACCGCTACAACCGAAAGGGAAGGCGATTGGCCAGTATACGTAGCGCAGAGACAACGAACACAACTTACGTCTAAAGTTGTAGGTTACACTGAGGCACGGGTCGTGTATCCCCGGAAGCGGGCGAACCTCCGGATATGTGGGTCGGTCTTTGTAGAAAATGATCTGTACAGTTTCTAAGGTGACCGTGATGGTCTTGATGCAGGTCACTCCAAACAAACCACAGAGTTCGTTCTGTATCTGCACGCGGAAGGTTCCTTCAACGCCGCCACAGAAGTCCTACAATATTATGGTGTTATTGTAAGTAAACAAGGACACGCCCCAGCATTCATGTTATATTATTTTTTAGCAAGCCAAACATTCTGATGATGAAGTTGATCAAGGTTCTTCGAGCGTGAGAATCCGGGAGTTTGTGATCTGTCCTTAGCATATATGCAGCGAATATCAGAAATCTACAAATCTCATCTGACTAATCAGGCCATGTTACTATTACCAATTTCTATGTATATATTGTACCGGTATTCAGACCAGGATTTGAATTGAGACATTCTTTAATGTTTGATGCTAGCCGGGATCGTGTGCAAGAGAGAACATTTACAACCACGGAGGCCGTAAGATATGTATGTAAGATATAAATTGCAACAAAGTAAATGTAGAAATTTCAAGACAGTCGCAAGGTGAAATGGCACTCTCACCGTGGCAAATTCGTAAGTACAGGTTCCATAGAACTGGTAGCGGTATCCGTCGAATGTGATGTGGTGAGACTCGCCGTACGCGGTGCAGGTTGCCGAACAGTCGTGTGCGGAGCACTGCCAGTCTCCACCCTGGCACGTACTGAAGGGAGAAATGATAGGACACAGAATTCAATGAAAGCGAAGAGCGGAGGACTTATATTGTATCCAGAACTGTGCTTTACCCAGGACAATGCTCAGGCACGGCTCTGGATAGCCCACGCGTATCCAGAACCGTGCCTAGGGCATATCTACGTTCTTGAATGTCTGATCCTAACCCAAACTCATTCAGGCATAGATCTAGATAGACGTAGTGCTGGATACAATAACTTACATTTGAGTTGCACTCAGTCATGTTGTATATAATACATGTACCACGATAGCAAGAAAGCCATGTTGTCCTGCTATTGATGCAATGTTAACTCATGCCACGCTAGAACTATACTGTCTTTGTAAACCTCATTCTTATAGTGATATGATTGCATCTGTCCATTAATAAGAAATCTATATCGGTACCATTGATTGCAGTCCATTTGAATGGTCTCTCCCGATTGGTAGCTTTGTCCGTTGTGATGGCAAGGACACTCGTAGGGCAGGACGCACTCATAGCCGTCTTGTACCAGGCCTCCTGCACACATACATCCTAAAAAATGTACAGTGGGATCAGTATCTCGTAATGCACAGAGTGATCCCTTAACGTACCCCTAGTAAATAGCAATCAGAAGTGCATACTGGTACTAACACCAGCTCGGAGTTATGCTCTATTAAGTGCTATAAGGCAACAGAGGTTTAACGATATGTGTTTGATCACCGTCAAAGACGTATTAAGTGTCTCCGGGGATAATAATACAACAACATCTACCTGAGATGCACTGGTTGGAGATGCACTGGTCGTTGATGTGCATGTTCTGACATGTCGCCCTGCACTCTGTACCTTTGGAGCCAGGGTTGGCGAAACAGCTAAAGAAGAACATTGGTGGTATGCACATGGCAAAGCGACCTGAAAAGAAATACAATTTAGTGGGAAAGTATAGTTCAGCTGGGATAGGGCTATTGTTAGGTTTGGTTACTTGGGAAATTAGTTTATTTGGGAAACTTGTTTATCTAGACAGTTTGACGCCTTATAATCACACAAAACAAATACACTGCTCAACCCCCCTCACACACAAACACTTTTGAGTGCAACGAAGGGAGTCAATTACAGTTCATTGCTTCTTAGATCGACAATCGGTTACACTGTGCTGTGAGATTTATCATCAGGGTACCCAAGCCATAAAAGTGACCTTTTCGAAGTGACCCGGATATAAAAGTCAAAGTGTAAACTCCAATGCCTGATTATCCAAATAAAAATCATACAGTATAACCGACTGTCGATCTAAACACAATAGGATTTCTTGTAATTCTACCCTCTGCTAGCTTGCTGTCCTCCACTAAAAGGAGGAGTTTGTGTAGTTCCTTTGGTTAGTGGGCTTATTGGCATCACTTTGGGCCACTTTAACAGTAATAATACGTTTATTACAAATACATGCCCGAAGGCTAGTTACAAGTCCAAGTAACATATATATATAATGATGCCTTGGTGTCCCATCGTACTGTAACACCTACCTTCCCGATCGCCAAGTCCTCCCACAGCCTTGTCATCCGTTGGTTGGACTGAGGAATCATAGCACTCCATCACACCATCCTGGCAGTAGCTGAGAAAAACATTACGTCAAATAAGTATCAACTCACATGGACGCCATTTTTTTCTGTCTTTATTATTATATCAAGCTTTAAGGTTAAACATTTATCCCTCGTCAAGGGGGCGTTGAGACGTCTGCATGTGAGGTCGAGAAGTCTTCCTATTTCGTCTTCTTGTTCGCTTCTTTTCCTTAACAGTTACAGCCTATCGAGACGACCTTTTACTCACCATGTTGATCCCTTTCTATGAACGGCCTCATTCGGTCTGTAGAGTACTCCGTGGTGGTAACAGGGGCACTCCGACGGGAGCACACAGTTGTCATCTTCGTCCAGGTACATTCCTGAAGTCATGATAACAAATAGCGCTAGCTGTAACTTCTGTCTACCTTTTGAATTCTACAGCCCTTTGGACTGGCATTTGGACGTCTTTTTATAGTTATAGGTTATAACACATACGATAATAAAGAGACTCTTTCTACACAACCAAGTGTTTTATTCAGCCGACGTTTCGATGACCGTCTGTCACCTTCCTCAGGGCAATTCTGACTGGTTCACATTGCACTGCAGCATAGGTGTCACCGAAACGTCGGCTGAATAAAACACTTGGTTGTGTAGGAAGAGTCTCTTTATTCAGTGACTTACCAACCTGATGAAACTATTCAAGGAACACATACGATAGTTTCTATCATATCTGGCCAACTGGTACGATGATTGGGTTCACATAATAAGAATCTACCTTATGGTACTGCTGTCAAGTACCGCTCAGTCTTTAGCTTCGATAAATCTATTAAAAACATCTCTCAAAGCTTTCGTTCTTGTGCTACCATAGCAAAAATCTTAATGGTGGTAAAAACAGTATTGTGTTCCCCCTACCTTGTGGACAGTTGCAGCCCTCCACACACTCATCGTCACAGCCCTGGATGGGGTCAGACAGCGACCTGCACGTGGTCCTACAGGAGGACCCACACTGCTGGAACTCCTGCCCACCACTGCACTCAACAGCTGGAACGCAGGAAAATATCCTTCAGATTTTAACACTTTACACAGAGCATGCAGATAAATGTATTTGCTTCTGAATACTGCTGAGTAAACCCATTGGCATTGGACTGTGTACAAACATCGCAAGGATAAGACTTTGTTCAAGAATATGCAGATCTGAAAAATGAAGTACAACTGGTTACAATTTCAAAACCTATGGTTATCGGTAACGTAACATTAGGTTGCTGCATATCATAGTAACTGTGTGCACTTACGGCATAGTTCTGGTGATCTCCATTCCACAGGGGCGTAGTTCTTCGCGCAGGCGCGAGCGTAGTTAGCAACAGCTGAGCAGAGACACCTTTCCCCCATCTCACACTCACAAACATCAAACAGGCACTCCTATTGGGTAAGCAGAATGACATAATTATACAATCAATACACAATATGTAATGGCTACTCTAAATACAATGGAGGGTTACACTAGTCAATAACGATTTGGGTGGTTTTGAATTAGATGATCGCATTAATGATGCAAAAAGAAGCATCAAACGGGGATGATTTATTGAAAATCAGGAATTGATTATGTGTTTTACAGAATCATTTACCTTGAAGTATGATTCTGGTCTCACAACCAGATGGCAGTCAGCAAAGATGGGACTGTTGATGACGCCACACATGGAATTGGCGTAGTCAGCTGGGGGTAAGGGAGGAAAAATATGTTTGCGCATCACGCGTCGATTCATTCAAAGAAATCGTTGTTACTACAACCAGTTGGTTAATTAATTACTTCAAACTAGGTCTGTACAAAAACACCACGTTTAAGAAACATCATCATGGAGATCGAACATTTGCAACTACTGACAGTATTCGGTTACCTCTCTGGGTGTTCACTGCACATGCCTCCAGGATTTGGTCCCTGGGTACGTCTAGGCAGTCTGCGTTGGCCTTCCAGCTGTTACCGAAGGCCGCCACGGACGTCTCGGGCAGTCCTTTTACCGTGAAGTCGTCCATTTGGTTCCCGTTAAAGTTTCCGCAAAGTCCGCATGTTTTGCCCTGTATGTGGAAATGATTTATTGCAGATTCCTAGACCATCAAGAAACAAGCTGAAGGCTAATGTGTTAGGTTGGCTATTATATGTATCTCAAATGTCAAAGTGGTCATATAATATGTTGACTTGGCTGCAATTACTTCTCTTGCAGATGTCAACAACCATTGCTTCATTTGCTCATTCAAAATACCAACTCCACATTATCTTGAACCTAAAAATTCTAAGAATTAATGCAACATAACATCAAGATTTTTTTTCTCCTTATAGAACACTGAAACGGGCAAACATCCTCTGTAATGCAGTAGAGACAGCCGCTGTTGATACTAGGATATGGAAACTAGCTGCCCGATGTGCCAACAGGCACAGGAGGAACTAAAGTCAATGGTCTAAGCTAAAGGAGTACTGTTTAGTATTTGTCAATGTAACCATCAATGTCTCACAATTACATACCTTTGGCTGAAACATAGATAATCGTACAAAGTTGAACTACATTGTGCTGTAGTCGTACCTTGAAGTCCGGACTGACGGTGACGTACATACGGGTCTCACCATCCCATTCAACGATCAGGCCGATTGATGACGTCAGTGTCACGAACATGGACGATGATCGGTGGATGATGATGTCGTCTACGGTAACATTGGCATCAACATTAACACTCAATAATCAACTGATGTGACTGAATATGTATCTGTATAGCCGGTATAACCGCCCTCGGCGTAACACACCAGCTTCGCAGGCAGCTGATTATGTTACACCCTACCGACCTGCCACACCTAACATTTACACAATGTCATTTAACTGTAAGCGTTGTTTAAAGCTATCTAGTGAGGATGCCACACTGCACGACTGCAGATGCTTTTACTACCCCCGCCACCCCAATGCATACAAGCATATACATTTTACACACACACACACACACACACACACACACACACACACACTGCTCTGTCTGTCTCTCTCCCTCTCTCTCCCCCCCCCCCCAATACTAGATACACTCTATGGTCCATTTTTTACTCACCTTGGACGTACGGCAGTGTAACACCGACGTTTGCCACGCTGACGGAGCCTCCCTGGTGAAACGTCACCATGACGTTCTTCCCGGAGGACTTGAGGACGATGGTGCCCGTTTTGGTGCAGGTGACGGCCGAGTCCAGCCCGCAGGGCAGGTTCTCCGTGTAGACGGTGAACAGTCCACTTCCACAGTCCTGCAGAAGGGTTATGGCCGTTTACAAAGAGATTCGCTTCTTGTTTATAAAAAAAACATAATGTTACAATTTCCACAAAATACATGCTAGACGTCTACTTGTTGACAGTTTTTTTTTCTTGCAAAGGTAAGTTGTGCGAATCGCCTCCCTACCTTAGCCAGCACGTACTGACAGTCGCCCATGAACGTGAAGCGCCGTCCGTCAAACGACACGTAGTGGGGATCGCCGGTAGCCGAGCAGGTAGCTGGGTGGTGAAACATTCAAGATTTCGTATAAACGCGTACCATGCATCGAGAACTTTGAGATGAAGCCAAATTTGACCCTTAAATTTGCAGAGCTCGAACCATTGTTTCCCCGTGAAATTACATTGCAAAATATGACTGTGTTATCAAAAGCTAATGAAAGATTTATTTACAGAGAAATAAAGTACAAGTTAAGGCTAACTTTCCTCTACTATGATACCATAGAAAGCAACGACACAAAAATAAAGAATGTTCTATTTAAACAGGTGGGAAAGTACTTACCTGGGCAATCATGTTCCGTACATGTCCACATTCCACCTTCACAGAAGCTGCAATGAAAATACATGTTTACGACGTTTTCCATCTTTAAGAAATTCAATAAAACATATCATGTTCATACATAATGTACTGGACGGGACACAAAGGATCGTCTGTGATATTATTTGGAATGCAACGTTCACATGCAATAAGATCATGACAGAATTTTTTTCAGTAGATAGTCACTTCTGTAAACCCGTTACGACTTTGAATGTGATACAACCCGCCATTGTCTTTCTATGGGGACCTCCCTCTGGCCACTTGACTAGACAGTTGTCATTACCATTGGTTGCATCCTTGCCGCGTGGTGTCCCCGGGCTGGTACTCCCTCCCGTTGTGCAGACAGCTGCAGTTTGTTTCCGGTACGCAGCCGTCCCCATGATGCACCGTACCGGATGGACAGAAGCAGCCGTCGACGCAGTGTTCTGCGCAGGCGTAGCTGGAGTCAAGGTTGCGGCAGGTACGTGGGCAGGCGGTTCCGCATTCTTCGTAAATCTTTCCAGCCGGACACTCGTGCCCTGAGGGGAGAAAAATGTGCCATCATTGGATCTTATATATATATATATAATCATTATATTGATATTTCTCAGAGGCATGAACCAATCATAAGCTCGCAATTGATCTGCACTAAAGAATGATTTGTTTTTTCCCTTTTAAGAAATGTGCAATACAAATGTAAAGGTGTAGCGATGCTTTACTTTCTGATGGCCCTGGCACATTGGTCGTATGATAATTGACTTAATATGAGAATTGACTTACAGCAGAAATCCTGAGATCTCCAAGACAAGACCACTTCGCTGTGTGCGCATGCGCGGGAGTACTGGGTAAGCGCGCCACACAGACAGTCGTCACGTGACTCGTAAGCACAGCTGCACAAGTCCGACACGCATGCGTGGACATACGGTGTTGGGTCCATGGCGTTCCGACAGGGTCGGAAGTCGGCGCTCTCCGATAGAACACTGCAGATCTGGAAAAGTTCCTGGGGAAAACAGGGAAACATTCATTTATGGCAAGATTTACTAAGATTTACTAACATGCAGGTTCCAACATGCAGAACTCAGAAAAAGACATCGAAATAAGAAAAGCGCTCGCCTGGAGTAGTTGTCATAAGCTAAAGAAAATCTGGAAGTCCAAGTTATCACGGAATACCAAGATCAAACTCTTCATTGCCACAGTAGATTCAATACTACTGTATGGTAGTGAAGCTTGGACGCTGACTAAATCCAACAGTGTTCTAAATCCATTGAGAAGCGCATTAATGGCTGCTACACAAAGATGCTCCGTATGTGCCTGAACATCTCATGGGAGCAAAAACTCACCAACGAGCAGCTATATCAGGATTTGCCTGCAGTTACGGAAAAAATCAAAACTCACAGGATGAAACTGGCCGCGTCAGACATACTGATACTGTAGCTTCTAAATTGGTCCTTTGGGAGCCTACAAGAGGCCAAAGAAACCGGGGAAGACCCAAGATATCCTACATTGACAACCTCAAGTCAGATGCAGGCCTTACTGAGGTGGGGGAGCTCCGGTCCCTGATGATAGACAGAGAGGGATGGCGTGTGCTTTCTGGATTGGTTCGAGCGGGAGCTCGACCAAAGTAAGTAAGTAAAGTAAATTTACTAAGAACTAAAATCTGAACTCTGAGGTCTTACAGCTTGATCCCGTGTCCAATTCATTGACACATAGATATCTACCAACCGATAACTACTATGCACATTGTTAGAGACAAACCTGCAACTCGTCCGGCGGTATTTCGGCGCATGTTCCGGGCGTGTCGAACGGGACAAACGGGCAGGTTTCCTCCGCTCCCGTCATCCTCCAGTTGTTACCGAACTCCATGGTGTTGTGCAGCAGTTCTCCTGAACCATATGAAAGGAATATTTTAGAAGATGATGCTCATATATATACATATTGAAAGAAAAATACAAAAAGAAAGATAGATAGATGTACTGTTGACAAAATGTTTCAATGTTTGAAAATTTTGAGTACCTGATCTGGATCTAAAGTCATCAGCATCGATGCCATTGAAGTTGCCGCAAAGACCGCAGGTCTTGTTGTGGTGGTCAGAGTCCAGTTCCACGTACACGCTTCCCTGTCCGTCCCAGGACACCATCACACCCACCGCGCTGTACAGCCGGACGTACGCTCCCGTCGACTCCACGTTGATGCCATGGTACGAGTACGGCAACGCCACCCTGCGAGAGGCAATGGAGACGATTGGTTATTATGTTTACCTTCGCAGAAGGAACACATTGTTTTGCTCCGTTTCTTCTTCTTCCGTTCCGCAGAGACCCTGTGGTGTTGGATTACAATATGTAGCAAGTGGCAGGACAGAGTTGGAGGGGCTGGTCACCATATATATGAATGTGTTTGAGTAAGAATAAACAGAGCATTAGTTTGTTAGGCTAGACCGTATTTGGTATGAAGGTAAACATGATGTATTTGCTTTGCAAATGTTACCTGTCTTATTTTTTTCAAGATAAACAATGGTAATCCGTCAAGACATTGCACATAGCGCCGTACACGTTTGCAAAAGACCACATAGATGGATTATGAGATGATATTCTACATCAGGTACCTTTTGTCATTAACGGTCACATGGTGCCCCTCTTTGTGCTGTATGATGACGTCAGTGTCCTTGATGCGCAGGTCGATCCTCAGCGAACATCTGTCCACAGTACACTCCCCGTCCTCCCGTACCTGGCACAGGGGGTTACATGCGTTAGGAAGCACACATAACCGCAAGAGGATTTATTGTATACAGTACTTGCGCCATGTTGGATTACAGTGTATGTCTTACACACCAATTACCCACCAACACCTGGTCGCCGGGATTCGTGTGATAATTATTATGTAAAGCCCCCATAGAGCCTAATGTTTAGTTTCAAGTGCTATGTTTTAGTCTCACGTCCGATTGGTAGTACTAGTGGTAGACTTACAGCGCATGGCAAGTCCCAACCAAATGGTATAGCTGGTGATTTCTACAATTCCGCAAGGTGTCGCTGCTACCTCATGTGAAATGGTGAAAACATGCCTAAGTATACGGTTCACTATATCGAATTCTTTGGGACAAATACACTTCATTTGTTGTAAAAAAAAAACCTGGTCCTGAGCCTTACCATGACGCTAAAGTCATAATCCGTGCAGTCTCCGGCTAGGAGGTAGCTGCAGTCAGCGTGCGCGGGAAAGTCAAAGTACCGCCCGTCAAACGTGAGGAAGTGCCTGCCGCCCCAGGCTGAACACACGCGCCCGGGGTGAGTGGAGGCGGCTGGGCAACAAAACAGACATTTATTATAAGAAAGTCACAGGAGAAGCCTGTGTGTTATTTTGATCTTTCAAGAGAATAGCAACTTAGAGAGCCAACGTAACATCAACACATTTACCCGGTACATGCATGTATAGTAAGTACATTTACTGATAAGTAATATTAACTAACCCGTGGAAAAGTGAATTGGGTTAGCTGGTAACGTTCACGTCAACCAACTGTATTGGTGACTATCATCTTAACTGCATTCTTCTAACATAAAAGGTTAGATACAATGTTTAACTAATATTGACACCTATCTTACCTCCAAATTGTTGCATGTCGTCATTTTCAAACAAGCCTGTAACAAAAATGTAACAAAACACGATCAGACAATGAGATCGTATGGTTACTGTTACAGTATAACAAGTACAATACGTTTTTATAAAATATTCAAATGCAAAAAGATGAGATAAAATGTCACTCACTGTATTGGCATCTGGTCCCTCCGTAATGTTGCGCACATGCGCACTGATTAGGTGCTATGCAGCTCCCTCCGTGAAGACATGGTTCGTCACACGTTGCTGTTGGGGGGGGGGGGGGCAGGGCAAATTGTACATATTAAAACAAGTTGTCTTAGAAACAGTCATAGTCATAGCATGGTTTGCCGTTCTGTTTCTCTCTTGTCTCTGATATTTTCAAATTATATGTCAATGTTATAATAGCTACAGTTTGTAACAAAGCTAACATGTAGAGTTTCATACATTGGCACGATGTTTTTGCCAAAGGTACTTACGAGTTTCACAAGCCTGTCCGGCCCAGCCTTCCTTACAGCTACACTGTTCAGGAGCGACACAGAGCCCTCCGTTCTGACACTCATTCGTACAAACAGCTGGAGGGAATGATGTACACATCACCTTTAGTCACAAACTGTACGGATAGATCCTGTACAATCTTCATCAAAACCTAAATCAGACACCCATGCTTCCTTTGGCTTATCTTAGAATACATTTCCGCTAACTAGAATCAATGAACAACTCGTTTTGTTTTATGTCATTAATAATAGCAATGTTTTACTGATTGCTAGATTAAATGTTTCTTCGAATTCTATCCTCAAAAATCTAGGTTATTCAAGATTATCAGGGTCGTCAAACTGGTGATCACAGCAAAGTTGTCCCAAGGTGCCCAACAGTAAGTTTAACATATTAGATTATGACGTATTGTGACGTCAATGCTGACGTCACCTCCGGACCATGGACGCAGAGCCTTGCACCCCCTACCATGTATATTATCAGAGCGAATTGCTCCACAAACAGCCTCGCCCAAATATCTTCTCTATAAAAATTGGGTCGAAGTGGATAACATCTTCTTTCCAGACAACATAAAAATCCCGTAACGACTTTTTAAAAGGTTCTCAAACACTAAGGTTTCCTGTCCATGATAAATGATTCCCGATTGATGAACTTTATCAGTGATGGCAAAGTTGTAAACTTACGGGTTGCACAGTGGTCGCCTTTGTAGCCAGCTGGACATGTGCACACGTCAGGCTGTGTACAGACGCCCCCGTTTTCACAAGGAGGAGAGCAAACAGCTGCAAAAGGTCAAAGGAAACACTTCACGTTTACACTCTGACGAAACAGTTGACGTCTCTCTCGAGTACCTCATACAAGTCATAGATTGTTGTACATGTACATGTACACGTAGAAACGACAAATCGGAAATCTACCGGAAAAGGGCTGTCAGATACAGATAAACCACTACAAATAATTCTTAATTGGCACCCTAATTCATTCCTTTATTGCTAAAGTACGACACACTATTCTACAGTCACTATGCGTATTGTAGAGACCGTCGAGATACCGCACTTGCGTCAGGAGCGGGCAACGTGTTTATTAAAGGCAACGTGTTTATTTATTTATGTCAAGATTTTCTACCTGTTTGACACCGATCTCCCTTGTAGCCGCTTTGACATTCGCATTGGTATGGGGCTGTGCAAACACCTCCGTTCATACACTCTGGGTTACAAAGGGCTGCCAAAAAATATAGCATCCAATAAATAATAACAGATAATAAACATTCACTGTCAAGTTTTGTACGTTTAACGGTCCCCTACAAGGAATACACACATTCTAAATCTGTCTTTTACAAAGGGTTTCATTGTCACCACATCCGGCTGATGCAATCGTTGGATTCAATACTAAGAGGTTAACGAACTAAAATAAACTTTAATTAAATTATACGAGGCCAATAAAATAAGAAGAAAACAATTGGTACCATATTGATCGTGACCCATTGTTCTTGATCATACTGAGTGGGGGGGGGATGACTCACCGTTTTCACAGGTGTATCCATGGTAACCCTCGTGACACAGGCACGTGTTCATCCCGATACAGTCACCATGCACACAGCCGGGCAGGCACAGAACTACAGACACGTCCGAGTAATGTATAGTTAGTTCATCACGTGTTACACAACATCTTGTCGTTCGTAAGATCACAAATTGTCATCATCGTACATTGTTGTTGGGCGTTTTGTCACCAAGTGAAGTTTGATTGTAAAGCCAGCAATATACGATTATAAATACCTTTTACATCGCATATAAACGCAGCTAGCATTGATTCTAAAGAATCAACTAGTTCTTACGTACCATCTTGCAGTTCTTTGGTCAACCGCTGCCCATTGTTGTCCTTCTTTTTATTTGCTGGCTCTTGAATAAAGGAACCCCACTCCGATCTGCGCACAAAAAGAAGGCTTATGTACTTTGGCTTTATGAGCGGTGGTTCAACGTGATGACCCAACGTGTGAATGGCTAATGTTAGGATGGCTTGATACCTTCGCCAAGAGGGTTATACATGCATATATGTATATTATGTTGCATATTGTCTTTTTTTGTCATTCTTTCTTATCCAATACTATCTTCTAACATAAAAGAAAAATTCTACTTACTAAGTATTTGTGCTATCAACATGCAAACACCATAAACCGAGACAAATAAAGTCGAAATGTTGTTTTAAGACCGTGTTCCAAGGTGACCGTGGCTGAGAGAGAGGTTTTGATTTATTCGTTATTTGTCTTAGTTGATACCATCTCTTTCAGTGTTCAGGTCATTAATTACGTCATATCAGACACGCCTTGATTACAAAGCCCATGTCGTGATGTTCAGCTCCTGTTACGAAGCCTTATTTGGTTGCCATGGTTTTAAGAAACACTACGTCAGAGTTATCCTTTGTCCTTCTCGGTGGCACCTTATCTTGAAGAGGGTTCACAAGTCTCACCTTGCGAGCAAACACTATAAACCACATAAAGTTCAATGGTTGTTTGCGCTGCTGTTTGCTGCGATCACAATGGGCACATGTCCTTACGCACGACATTCTGTGTGACGCCAATTTTATCAAGGTTACAACACGCCGTATTCATAATCATCTAAGAACCCTAGAGAAATCATATTCTGTATATTAGATAGTCACTCCTCAGCATAATCCATTTTTGTATAACCCACATCCAAATAGATGTTTTCACGAAAAGTGTCCCTATTTCCAGCTTTTTGGTCAATCTTCATTGACCAATTATGAAATTGTTGGTCGTTGACATCTCTGTAAAATTTCCTATAAATCTTACATACTTACCACTTCGTAGGTAACTCTGAAGATGGTGATCATGATAAATGTGTTACTTACACAGTATCCAGCGGCAGGCTTCTCTTCGCCACATGGTGCTTGTTTTCTCGGCTGGACCACTTCCAAAGACTGGCAAAGCCGCACCCATCTGATAAAGGAACGTGAACCCATTTATCTTACACTTATAGGTCCAAAATGGTCTTAGGTAAATCCTAGTCTAGACGCAAACTATTACTTTCCCAAAAACTCTATTTTTCGCTTCTACAACAGTGAGAAATGTAAAGCTACGCGAAGAGTTGACTTCTATCGTCTTGTTCACAACTTACCGGCAGTGTTTGCCAGCAGTAGTATTCCCAGGAAGACCAGGGCACATGACAATGAGACCCTTATCCTGAAACAAGATAAAGGTTGTTAAAAATCGAAGCTTCCTGTGATAAGATAGTTTGAATCCTAACGGGCTTCATTATCTATGCTATGAAGAAAGTACAGAGACAGTTTTGGGCCTCAAACACTGGGAGTTTATTTATACCCAAGACAAAAGATCTCCCATACATAAAACATGTAAAAAATATTAGCGATGTTTAATAGTTCATGACTTTCCAATGTGTACTTTTGTTGTCTCCTTAGAAAGATTGAGCGCGGTGTACGTGTATCAATGAAAGATGAGGCAAAAAGGCAGATGTATTTCCTTAAGTTGCCATCTGTTTCACGACATCTTTGCATACATCACGCTCGTATAATCAACACAACTGCAACTGCCAATTCTGTGTATATCTATACTTGTTATTGACTATGTAAATTTTGATGTTTGCATAATATGTGTTTTGGTATGGGGGAGGGCAACTTGTAAATGTGCGTATGCACCTGTTTTGCCCTCCCTTTCACTTTGTGAAAAATCTAAATAAACAAATAAACAAATAAACATGTAATGAGTAATGAGAACCTTTATACGCTGTATAAGAGAAGCGTATATCAAAATGATTGATATGACTTAGAGAATGCCCTGGAATCGGGTCTAGGTCAAGGTCTTTCTCAGACTTCTAGCTAAGGTCGAGGTAGAGGCACTCGAAAATTATCATTACATATAGTACTTAAATTAATTTGTGTTATCCTGTCTACTAAATAACAGACGCCGGGGAAAACATATCAATCTCCTCAGTACAGGTAATAATGTCGCACAATGAAATCTTAGCGGGTTCATAGAAACCAAAGTTAACCTATGGACTAACAGTAAATTACCTACTCCGTCTTTGGACAGAAACAAGCATTTGCGGATATTATTAAGTTAATACATAAAGAGGTCTCATAACTTTTGTTGCGACATACACGTTAAGCAACTTTCTCTGAACCTTTCGGGCTCTGAAGTTTCTTGACTTGATTCTTCGTGACAGTTTTTTTCTCTCTTTTAATATGATCTTGAATATGAATGAATGAATAGCCTTTATTTATACTGGAATGCCCTGTCGGCCTTAGCCGCTCTTCCCAGAGGTCCAGTTGGGAGGGGAGGGGTCACGGGAAACACAAGAAAGAAATAAATTAAATAATACAAAAATATTTTACCAAATACATAATGTCGTAGTCATATCCAAAATTCGCAGTCCGTAAATCAAATTTCTCAAACTACCGTATCCTTTCTTTGAAAGTCCTCACTCTGTGCATCCACCGGTATGCTGTTCTTATCACCATCGTATCAGACCTTATATTTTCCTCCCCAGGGCGGCAGATTTGACAGGAAGCAGACAACGCCATGATCTACTGAAACCCGGAGAAGTACTGTTATCTCTACAAACGTGGTTAACTGATTCATGACAGCATATCTGTTTCTCCGTTTCCACAGTGTTTTTGGAAGAGGGGCAATTTATAGTATCAGTAGATAGCAAGTTAGGCGGCCCACATTTGTGTACGTGTAACCTGTATCTTAGGAACGGCATTCCTTGTCATACCTAATCTTTGTTTTCCTTTTCTGTGTCTCTTTTTATCAGTCACAGAAACTGTGCATTTATTACATACCAGCGTATTATTTTGTTACAATTCTGCTGACACGGATTCCGTACGTGCTAAAATGTGTGTCGCTATGTTTCATTTCTTGTTAAATATCTAATGCCAAATCTGACGGGTATTTTAAGCACAGAGGCACATCATACGTGTATCATCAACACAACATAGGTCCTAAGCGGCAGGATCACAGTAAGCTACACTATGCCATTTTCCTTATGATAATCAGATCATACCGCCATTAGGGCTGAGGTGAGGAAGCCCTTAGTAACACCGTTCAAGGTTAAACCTTGGCTACTGCCGCCATAATCCGTTATCTAAATTGAAGTACAATGCTACAAAGCAACAGCCATTTCTCGATTTAAACCTACTTATTTTCATTAACATTTCCATTACTTGATTCTCAAGCAAGCAACGTATTTTATTTGGTAGCTCAGTAGTACAGGTTCGCACAAGTAAACATTTTTGAGGGTCATTTTCTTCTTCGAAAGACTTATTTACCATATTTAGATGAGCAAAAGCTAGGAAAGTGTTTCAGCCGGAAGGAAAGCGAAGCTGGTACATTTTGGTCAGATTTTTTCACAAGCACACAGAAGCTTTCGATGAGCACGCAGGATTAAACGTTGGCGTTATTTGACTAATTCCATTGCAAGTAACAAGCCTCTCACTCAGCTTCCTGTAGTTCGAACCCCGGTTTTGTCCCCTCCTCGTTCAGAACCATGGCGGGTGTGTTGTTGTGCAAGGTACTCGTTTTATAACCACATTCCGTATTGAGTTCTTCCCTTTGAAACGCAAACTTGACCGGTCCCAAAACGCGTTTAAGGCCCCATCAAGTACCGTACTGTATAGTCTTCAAAGATGACGAAAACTGACCATACAGGTGTTATGACCAACACGTTAAAGAAACACTGAACGAGGTCAAGCTGGCTTGATTCTGTTTATCTATTTGGAGATAATAGCCCCTGTCTACACATGTGATGAACACGTTGTGACGGTGAGAAGGTGTATATTCACAGCTAAATAAACCAAACTGTGGGATAAGGCACCCCTATCCAAATAAAAATCGTTGCGCTGAAACCAAAGCTACAGAAACACCTTAGGTTGTTGAGCTCACCAACTGACCTGACATGACAATTCACTCTTTGTACCGAAGTCTTTTCCTTCTAAGCTTTGAACACGCGTGAAGAGGCGCCGCCATTTCGGTACTTATAGTAAACGCCATAAAAGTCTGCCTTAACTGTTTTAGATCCACTAGAATGCTCTAAAACATGTTTACCTATTTATTCTGCTTACGATACTTTAAAAAATCATTTACTGTGATGTTCTTTCCTCGATTTTAGACTATCTGCGAAGGACTATGCTTTGCCAAATGCAGAGTTAAAGATACACGCAAACACATAGCTCGTAGTTGTTCTTTAACAACGAGTACGAACATCATGATCAAATGTGCAGTAATACGGATTAATGAGAAGAAAGATCGCCTGTACGTACAGTTTGTCTGTCACCCGTAAGTCCCCCATCGCTGTCCACAGCCGGACTGACAAAGCCGGGATTTATTCGGCGCTACATGCGCGGCAAGTGCGGAGGAATTTTTATAGCTTTGCTCTCTTGAGCGCGGCTGACGTCAGTTTGATCGGGATTTATAATCCTCTGGGCAATAAAATATATTAGTTTTTACAGCGTTGTTTGGCTAAGGACCAAGGTAGTAACCCGCGTGGGCAACTTCTGACGGAAATACGCTTTGTACGTGGTGTCCGAAAATGCAATTATTTACCGCCACAATTAGAGAAAAGATTGATGAGGAAGTCTAATTAGCAGTGACATTGAGGTCTATTTAAAGCCTATCTCTAACAGCTATTCACCTGGTTAAAGGCCTATCTTTGCAATTTAACTGTAACTTTTAGAGCATGTTTGAAATCTATTGTCCCTGCGTGCCAGGTGTCATTGGCGGTTCCAGTGCGTAGCAACTTGCGGGGTCTTCATAGGTTTCCGGTCTCTCTAATGCTGGGAAAACGTGTTACAGAAATCATTATTCTGTCATTCGTCAGGCTGAAGACTTAAACTTGTAATACATTGTACCTCGTGATTAGTATGACGACAGGACAGCGTGCACGCCCTTGGCACATGTGTGTGTACGTGGGGTTTGGCACGGGGGCAAAGGTGTGTCCTGGTTTAGGTTGATCTCTGGCGTCATATCAGTGTCATTAACCGGTTATTGCCATGGACATACGACAATCACCCTGGCCTTGATGGAGTGTATTAGCACATACAGATAGTGGACTTATCTAGGACTACATCATCAGCCATGATAGCTATACTTTTATTACTTTATTGTCTTTAATGTCTTTATATGGAACATTTGGTGACCTGTGACTTTTTATTTTATTTGCCTATTTCTTTATCAATCTCGGACACATATGAGAAGTCTCTTCGGCTGAATAGGGCTTGTTTCCAAGGGAGCCCATGACAAGTAAACGGAATGCAAACTTACTAGGTCAGGGGATGTTATGAATTTTGGAAATACATTCGGTGACCATTGTCCTACAATATGACTCTGACGATACAACATAGCACATATACGATCATTGAATAGCACATTTTGAACATAATAATATGTTGTACCTGTACATTTATAATCAAACTGTGCAATTTTCCAAAAATCTGCATTTAAAGGGTAGGGGGTTGGAAGAAAATTTCAAAACAGAAAAATCGAGAATATTTTGGCATTACACAAACACCACCCCACCCCCACCCCTAGTAGTAAGGATAGCCTCCTGGTCTGAAGGTGCTCGAGGTGTCTAGTCCCATCTAGGCCGGACCCGGCTGGGACAGGTGGATAGCCCGCGCCGGGAGGCCCTGGGTAAGTCCCGGGGAAATGCTGATGTGCTCCCGAGGCCTTGACATTGTTCATCCCCGGAGATGAGAAGCCTGTTGCTCACTCCCAACCGGAAAACTGTTGTTGGTTTCTAAGAAACATTCATTTACTTCACATGTGCTAATAATACACTGACGGCAACCCAAAAATAAAGGTAAACGGAATGCAGATTTACTAGCTCAAAATCTATCCAGTTGCTTGAGTAACTGTTATTTTGGTTACTAAGTCATATGTTATACAGGTGATCAATTGTACAAATTATACAAAGTAACTATTGATAAATCAGGAAAATCTTCAAACTCAAATCTTTAACGAAATCTAATAAAGCTGGCTTGGCTGATAAGGTAGTGCATGGCAAGCTGAAATACAACTACGATAAAATCGTACCCATATTTCAACATGTAAAAAGAGTCCATTTATTCTACAATATCAGACAGATGTGGCCCCCACAATGTAGACGTTGTAAAACATCTTATTTACATTAAAGAAACTTAATTAACACGACTAAAGTACATAGACTGTTGTGAGGTAACTGTAAGCACAATTCTTTCGGCAGTAAATATTCAGAAGTTAATGAACTGTGTCTATACATACAGTATCAGGGCGACGGCCTTTGGTGGTTCATTTACTAGAGAGATTTTTTTCTTCATATGAAGTCAGGAAAATTGGTTGAATGTTAAAACTGACAAGCAATGAACTAGAGATTCACAAATAAACAAGAGTGCTCATTGGACAACGTACTGTGAGGAACCATGAGAATTAGGAATGGGGGGGGGGATATTTCATGAAAAACTTTAGATTCAGCTTTAGCCCAGATTTTCTAATGCTCCCATGTCTTGGGAATACATTCATGTGAAAAGAAACGAAATCAAGCACCACCACCCCCAACCTGAAAATTAAGTTTTTCAACTTTCAGAGCTTCCTCACTTTTGTCTTCCACGTGGCATGCCATGCCGTAATAATAAAGGTACTTTGCTCTACAAAACATGTAGTGTCAAGGTCATATTGTAGGTCAAATGTCACCGAAATTGTCCGTTTTTCTAACAGTGAAGTTAACAAGATGAGGGGGATGTTATAAATTTTGGAAATAATAGAGATTCGGTGACCTTTACCCGACAATATGACCTTGACATTAGAGTTTTAATAGTACTCTGACGATGCAATATAACACATATACGATCCTTGAATGACACATTTTAACATATTTATATGTTGTACATTCATAATCAAACTAAATCTAGCAAAAATCGTGCATTTTCAGGGTGAAAAAAAATAATTTTCAGGGTGGGGGGGTGGAAGAAAATTTCAGAACAGAAAAACAGGAATATTTTGGTGTTTGGCAAATCAAACCCCCCACCCCCACCCCTAGTAGTAAGGATAGCCTCCTGGTCTGGAGGCGCTGGGGGTGTTAGATAGCCCAGACCCGGCTGGGACAGGTGGATAGCCCGCGCCGGGAGGCCCTGGGTAAGTCTCGGGGAAATGCTGATGTGCTCCCGAGGCCTTGACATTGTTAATCCCTGGAGATGAGAAGCCTGTTGCTCACTCCCAATCAGAAAACTGTTGTTGGTTTCTAAGAAACATTTATTTACTTCATATGTGCTAATAATACACTCTGATGGCAACAAACCTTATCGTCTTGTACAGAATATAAAGTTGTATGTAAGACCATGTAATAGCTTTCCTTTAAATAGTGACGCGTAATGTCCATTGTGGGCTGTGATTGGTGAAACATGTGCAACGTGGCCTGTGATTGGTGTGCCTCTGGGTGATAGGGGGTGCTTTTGGCTGTCATAAATTTGGCAACCATATTTATCTGTATCTGTATAGCCGATATAACCACCCTTCGGCGTAACACACCAGCTTCACAGGCACGCGGCGCGGCGACAGCTGGCTACATTACACCGAATGACTTTTCACACATAACCTTTGAACATCTAACTCTAAACATTTAGAACATGTATATGAAAAGATTGCCACATGATCACAAAATAGTACATCTTTTTATTTCCATGGCATCAGATTCAAAATTTCAAACAATGTTAATGGATGTTGTATTATATTCTCTTGCTTTGTAAACATTAAAACAGTTATATGTGAGCTGAGATTTGCATACGTGACACAAACAGTATTTGACCAGAAATATGGAAATCAATACAAACTATTCAATTCAATTCGATTTAATTCAATTTTTCACGTATTTATCAGTATTATTTCAATCATTTCGAGGCTCAACAATCCTTGATTGACGAAATCATACGTGCAACTGAAATAAAATCTGCACCGAAAAAGAACTGTACTGTACGTAATATATGTATTAGATTAGTATTACCACTCTACCCAACACCACGCTTGGGGATAAATTTCCCATTTTGTCTTTGCGGTAGTATCATAAATCTATCAAGGGGTTTTCCACCTTCCTGTTACTATATTTGGGAAGGTGGAAAATCCCATTTATATAAGGAAGCATAGGTCCGAATTCTATCGCCAAAGGTCTGCACTGCAGTTCGCTAGCGCGGATGGATACATGTGTTCTCCGGTCGGCTTACTTTGGACGTTCAGGGGCTGATTGATATATGTGCAGGTCCGCAACACTACAAGCCGTGCTGGAATAGTTGGTACATGTCATTAGCAAGGTGGTGATTACATATGAATGCATGCGTTGTTTTTTTAAGGTCGTCGACAATTAATTATTGACATGATTATTATGATTTTTTTTCAAACCGTTGTCTCAAGAAGGAAAATGTATGACTTCAAAAGACGTAAGGATAGACATTGTTACAGTAGTAGTTACAATAAGTTCAAGTCTGATTTTCAGATACTGTAGTCCAGCAGACTTACCTTGGAAATGATTTCTCTAACCTTGGCTTTTTCAGAACTGTAGTTGAAGAGGTCTTCAATGTACTCAATACCGGAGCGGATGTCGGTGATCTTACTGGAAAAACATAATTATAATCTGACGTTGCTACTGTGTAAAATGAGACCAAGTTCCGGTGCAAATTCGAGAAAAAAATTCTCAAAGAACGCCGCCTACCGACCTGGCGATGATGTCCAGGACTTTCAGCTTGTCGGAGTACGGCACAGCCTCCAGCACACCGACTGCTTCTGCGCATGTCATCGGGCAGAGTCTCTGTACACAGGGAGAAACCAATGAACCACAGCTTATTGTTGAACTTGCAGAGGTATGTTACTGTGATAGAGAGCAGAAGGAAAGGGACAGGCAAGCATCGAGGCAAGGTTTATCCGACATGTCAGCAACAAAATTTCTAACTCACCCCCTGTAGTATCCGGAGTGCTTTTATCTCGTCATGTACCTGTGGGAGGGTCTGGAAGACGCGAAATACCTGAAATGTCGAAATAGAATAGTACTTTTGTTAGCAACCCAGGAGTCTGACGGTTAAAACTGTGCTTCATGTTGTTTGTATCTATATGGTGATTTGACAGCAAAATTTAAATGTCTTTCCTGATACATTAACAACCTGCATAGCCTTGGCCTGTTTCCCTGTGCTTCTGTAGCTGTCGCGATACACCATTGCAAATAATGACTACCGTCATATACCAGACTGTTTCTTAGGTGATAATCAAGAAAAGTGTTTTAAACCATCTTTATTTCATCCTTCAGAAATATTATCATAGAAGTGTTTTTTTCTCCGAAAGTCGGTTCAGTAGATGACGGACCTGTTCAGCGCTGAAGCTGCCTTTAGACTGGGAGAGGACCGCCAACTTGTCTTCTATAAACAACGCCTGCAGGAGACATACAAGTTAGTAATGGACAGACTGTCCTTTAATGTTAAATAATCAGAAGTTAGTATTCATAATATTCACTATTTGCACCTACGTTAAAACTCCCTTACAGTATTTTCACGTTGTTGGTGATTTCACGAAATGCTAACTTTTTACACCGTACATTCAGTAAGTATGCAACACAGACCCTCTATTAACAGCTATGATAGTCTTACACTTTTAAGCTTCTGTTCGAGATGACTGAAATTCCTCTCGTCCATTCCATCGGTATGCTGGGTACGAGATGTGGCAGCAGGTCCTCTGAGGTCGTCTCGTCCCCTGGCAGTAGCCGTATGGTTTTCACTCGCCTGTTATTATTAATACCTGGTTATCAGTCAATGAAAAAACTTATTCATGTTAAGGCTGTGCGTTCTTATGTCTTTTGCCACAGAACACTTTTAAATGTCAATCAAAGTCTAACTGGTAAAGGCGGAAAAGTTCGGTCACAAATACTGTTTGTAGTACAGTAATTATGTGCTTCAAAGGTCTAAAGGCCTTTTTGTTGTTGTTATATGGACAACTTACCCTGCTCATCATTTCTTTGGCCATGGATTTGTCGGGAGGCGAGTTGAACTGGTCTTCAATGTGTTTGAAACCAGAGCTGGCGTCAGTGACGGAGCTGTAAGAATGATTTATTACAAAACGTTAGGGAGCTAGAACATTGGGATTCATGCTCCCCTAGCTTGAGAGGAAAGTGGAATAAAGTTATGCCAAATATGGCAATATACTTTTTCGACTGGTCGAAATAGTTTATGTGTACATGCTTTATTAGTATTAACATTTTTTCAGCATCTATCTATCAGTTAGTAAGTAACTGTTTTGTACTGGAAAATATGTCCAATGTACGCTTTCCCAACACTGGTCCCTCGCCCAATGCAACCTTGACCTTAAACCTTGAACCGACGGAAATGTGTTGAATGAGCGCTCCCTACTGACCGTGAGATGATCTCCAGGATCTGCATTTTATCGGAGTAGGACACAGCCTCCAGAACAGCGGCTGCCTCTGCGCATGTCATCGGACAGAGTCTCTTCAAGCAAAATGAACAAATCAGAAACATATATGACATTTCTCAAAATACTTCTTAATTCTTAGGCTATCTATCTCAATCTTTCACGGATGATTAATATTTCAAGTGGCTGTCTATATCTAAGAACAAAGTCAACATGTATAATGTGGCATATGAAATACAAATTTTGTAACTTACGTTTTTCAATTTCTGTGTTACTTTCACTTCGTCGTGTATTTGTGGAAAAAGCTGGAAGAGTATGACCAACTGAAACAAGGATATACCGGTTAGCAACTCACAAGCGCCACCATGCGACATGTTATCAACACTGCACCTTGTCCCCGTTACCACTTCCCTCCTGTGAAAGTCTGAAAGATTTCAAACTTACATTATGTCACTCATTTCAAAGATACGTATACACTTACCGAATCCTTAGAAATGTGATCGACAATGCACTGTCATAATAGTAACTTCTACTACCTCACATTCCCTTCTTCCAGTTTTTTTTGTTGTTGTTGTTGTTGTTTTTGTTTTTGTTCAGAATTGTAACATGACAATACAAAGTGTGCACTAGGCAGCAAGTATGCTGGTAGCGTGCACACCTAACACATGATACTCATTTACACCTGAGTCATGTGAGGAAAGTCGTGTAAAGTGCCTTTCCCAAGGGCACAAGGTCGGTGGCATGTCAGGACTCGAACCCGGGACCTCTTGGTTCCGAGTCGAGTACTCTGTCGTTGCGCCACACGACCCCATTTCTTCCAGTCACGAATGTGTGGAAAAAAATATGATGAACTCAGCAAACCTGCTTAGCACTGAAGTTGCCATGGGAACTGGACAGTACCGACAGCTTGTCTTTTGAAGAAGTCGCCTGTTGGGTAGAAAGTGGGTAGTCTTAAACTCAATACTTCTGACACGATTATTAGAAGCGAGCAGGACGTCTGTTCTGTACAGCCTAACGTCGCTACGGTTGTCTCGGTGTGTTGTCTCAGTGTGTTTTGGATATAGAGATATTGTAACATTAGCCAACTGGTTTTTCCGTAAGTCCGGCGTCCTTATCAACAGCCCTTTGAGAACGTATCATAGCCTTTTGGATCCTCTCGGTTTGAGGTCTCATGTTTAAAACTACCAGGGTCATGATATTTATTGTTATGTAAGCAAATTTTTTTCTCTAAAGATGCATATCACAATAACATAATTTGGTAAATGCACGCGTGTGTGCGTATGCTGGTTTCACCTTACTAAATAATCTGAATACAAAAACAAAACACCAACGATAACAGTTATTGGCATCATGAAGGGTGAAACGTTTGTTTATTTTGAGGTGGACAAATACTGCTGCTATAGGGGTCTACTAGAGTGTAGTATTAATCGAGGTCACGCCTGTACAAAGAGTCAATGAACCCTCGCAGTACCTGCTAGACAAGTGCAGCTCCGCGTAATTACACAGCACACAGATTACCTGTCAAACACTCCTACTGCACAACGCCATGTTTTTAACCACATTTTTTTCTAACTCAAACTGTTCTCTATTACCTCTTGAGGCAGTGTATATATCTTGTTGTTAACCTGCTGTAATTTTTGTACAGGGAATCCCGTCACAGCTGCGATTGGGCCTTGAACTTAATAGGTGCAAGACGGGCCAGAAACGTGAGAAAGTTGCCTCAATGATTAACTACAAAGCAAACTCGGTGATTCAAAGTCTAGTCCCGCCCAACGCTTTCATCGTTTGAAAGAATGCTAAAATGTACTAGTTTGTGTTGAGAGCACAAAAGACATGGCATAGCCATACAAAATTAAAGCTATTTTCGGGTATGACATCATAGTCTTTGGGCAGGATTTGGGAGGGTAGGTCGCAGTCTATAATAGACTGTTAAGGTTACTTTTTATATGTTGGAATTTGTCCAAATATCGATAGGTTCAACCACCCCTGCAAAAAGCTATGTATAAACATGTTGTCACTTGAAAAGTAGGAGTACGTACTTGTTCGATCTGCCGTTGAAGCTGTTTGAAGTCTGCAGTGTCCATGGCTGTCTAGGGACGGTGTGACCGGGACACATCCAGCGATCCCTGACGCCCGGGGCACATAGTTGTGTAATTTGTACCGTACGTACGCCTACCTGTCTAACTATTCCGGTTCAGGGGTGGGACAGAACACTTTTCAGGGAGGGGGTGTAGGGAGATGATAAAAGTTATACAATGAAAGTCTCGGGGATGGAATGTTAAAGATTCACTGCGAGAAGTGAAAATAAAAATGAAGCAATTTGAGGCATGATATCAGTCATGTCACTGTCTCGGGCTACACCTAGCCTCCTTCGCAGTCTTGTGAGCGGCGTTATTTTTTTTTCGACGACCGACCAAGGCTCAACAGCGGCGAATCCTTCTCTCCCCGGCAAACTCCCTTGGCTGCAAACCGTCCCACCGCGACATAACTCGCGTCGGTCGCCGAAAAAATAACGCCGCTCACAAGACTGCGAAGGAGGCTAGGCCACACCACCACTAGACATTGTGCCGGATATCAGGACATGTCTCGAAAACAAACCGGGAGGGGAGCAAGGAAACATTTCAAATGGATGTGATGCAAAAGGATTGCTGTTTCACTGTATGTAGGACAGTCAAATACATAGATGTTGGATATGGAGGTGAAATAGTGTCATCAATTTTCGGGATCGTAACCTACGACAGCGCCATCTACTGAAACCGATAGGAACTGCAGCACAAGCAGTTGGAACGCATATACACCATGGATCACGACACATTCTGGCACATTTGCTAGTTTGCATGTAATAGTTTTGATTACATTTTAGCACAATGCATTCAACAGTGGAGCAGTTGACATACAACAACATATCCGACTGCTCCTTCCATATTGTACCGCCCGTATAAGATACTAGTATATAAGACACATGAACACACCTGCTAGAACAGTATCCCGGGACAACATTGATACACCTGTAAACATGTGAATAGGTGAATGTGCTTTACTGTTAATGCTTCAGCTTTGAATATCCTTACTAACGCTGTCTTTCAGAATGAGTGAAGAGTTTCTTCTATTCCTTATATACGTTTCCCTTTTATTCGCAAATTATAGAATCCTCCCAACTAAGTATACGTTATATCTCATGCTATTTGTTCTTTCAAGTTTACTAGTTCCTCATGAGGCCTGTAAAGTAACTAAATCTGACTAGAACCAATATATACAAAAAGAAGGAAGTTGAAAAATGACAGAAAAGTGATTGACAGCTCAGCCAAACGTCATTCACGACAAATCCAGGGAGACGCCTGGCAGCCAGGTGGCCGTTATCCCAGTCCCCGCCTCTGATTGGACCGGCAATTGCCCCTCTAATTGGTCGCGACCATCCCGCATAATTCCCGGCGCGAGGCAACGCCGACGAACATTTGGGGAATGTCAGGCTTCGGGACGACTGTTTCGCCCCTGTTCAGAACGTTTCCTTCTCCGGACTGGGAAACTCCGTACACACCGTGCGTACCAGCCACGGCAGCAGGCACCGTACACAGGCAACAGGACAGGAACATGTCTGAACACGCTGAGGTTCGTGTCGTTTGTTTGTTGTTGTTGTTGTTCTCCTGTAATGTGAGCAATTATGTTACACGTGAGCGCTGCTATATTCCATATAGTTCTCCCTCCTGCGTCTCGTTTGTCGCACCTTGAGAACCACACTTGCCACTCCATGTTAACCCGATCTACCCAAGTGTACAGGTGAATCTTGCCGAGCATCTAATTTTAATCTTTGAAGAAGAATCTTTTGAGATAATATGATGCTGGCAAAGGAAGTAAAATTACCATTCCAGTACGAATTTTGAGCGCATTGTGAAATCTGCTTTTCAATGAGCAATTCTTATATGGAAATCTTTCGCCAGTCTCCCTCTTTTACATTACCTTTTTGCGGGAATCTTGTGTAAGATTCCTTCTGCCAAGAGTGCAAATATTTCGTATAGCTTCGTGAAATTGTTGCCTTTCTGTCCGTTCGCTATCTGTATTTTGTGTATTTTTGGGTACCAAGAATGTTTAAGTCATAACAGACATAAACCGTTATAGACAACATTTAATGCATCAATCCAGAAAGAATCGCTATTTTGATAAAATCTTATCACCGATATGCTCTTTCTTACAAACAGGTTCCTAAACGTTTCATCTTTGTCGGGCTTTCTTGGATTCCTTAGCTCTTAGTAATGTGTTTGATATGAAGGAAATTCTGTACATTTGCTGCCATAACGTTGTCAGTGAATGAGACTTATTTCGGTAATTCGAAAGACAGTTTATATGACATTTAGTAATGTAAATAAATAATTTCGCGTGTGGAGGGAATGCATGTCCCGTTTTTGTTCCTTGTGTCTTGATTTGATGAGGAAGTTAGTAAGAATCTATATTAGCAACCTCGAATGACATGATGATACTTGACTGTTTTGCATATGGATGTTAGTTGAGTGTTATCAGTAATGATGAAAATAATACCGTACGCAGTTATATAGCTTCTCACTTGTGTCTGCTTCCCTGAAAATGACAAAAATATTAGAGGATAACACTGTTTCTCCACGTTTGCGATTGCTGCTATTGATTGATATGATATGAGGTCAATAGAACAATAACAAAATACACTTTTTAAAAGTTACAACTCTTGAAGAATGGTAGCCATGTACAAGTCATTGACGTAAAACGACACAATTTTTGTACAGTTATAAGCGGCAGTGCAGTAGGGAAATCGTACCATCTCAAATCATACCCTTGTGTTCGCTGGTCTGTTTTAGTCTACACTTTGCCTACCAACAAGTCGATCCCTGTGTGACGACAATTCAAAAAAGTCTATCTGTTTCGTGCTTCTAAACCTGCTGAAGTGGATTTTTCTCCAGAGTCACTGACGAAAGGTAGTGGATAATACCTGAAACGTCTGACCGTTTCCAAAATCATATCCAGTTGCTTGAGTAACTGTTTTTGGCGTATCTTATTACCTGGATGTCTAACCTTCATCGACGTAGCCTATCTGTTTGTTTACGTATTTTTCTTTCCTTCCTCCAGATGGACAGTGAGTTGTGTACAGGGTGCGGCGGGCCCATCCAGGACAAGTTCCTGCTGAAGGTGGGAGAGCGCCAGTGGCACGTCAAGTGTCTGCGGTGCTCGGTGTGCCAGACTCCGCTGGGCAGGCACACCACCTGCTACACCCGCGAGGCCGACGTCTACTGCAAGGCCGATTATATCAGGTGACAACATTTCCCGTTACACTGGGATGCTGTTTGGCTCTTGATGTCAACAGCAGACTGAGATTGGAGTATATCATAAAGTTATTTATTTAGTAATATATACGTCAAACGTACAGTCTGAACGGTCTGCGAAAAATTTGGACAAAGTTTTGCCCGTTGTCGTATAAGTTTCAGTACACCGTTTACATCATGACAACACACAGCGTTGATATTACTCAAAATAACTCTTACGACATTTCCAGGCACTATCATTACAGTACACTTTAAAGCATTCTGTTTTCTAAAACGTTACGTATAATTAAACAACATTGGGAAACAGTACAAAGTGCTGCCCAATGTATCATCAGTCTAAGTAATCAAAATCACAACTAAAAAAACTCTATACCATACTTGTTCTTCCAAAGCTAACATTGCTTGTCTCGTGTCATCTAGAGAACGTGATGAAAACATATTCTGAGACCACGTACCTATTATCATTGTCCCCAAGCAGCAAGGATGTAGAATGGACGTTTGAGTCTGTCAGTATACGTATAGAGCCAGCCATACAGGTGTACATACCACAGGGTTGCTATCTTTTCTTCCTGTATCATAAATCCTCGTGAAAAAATTAGACATGAGAGTTTAAGGCTTTTTCTCTCTCCCAGTACTGTAATATTCAGCAGTGTAATATTCCAAAAAACGAAAGTTGCTTCGAAATCTGGGATGAACTTGGACGTCTATCAGTAATAAAGCCATGGATAGAGGGGGAAACATCTAATGTTGCCAACACATCTCTTCTTTTATCATCTTTTAGAGAAAAATCCCTGATACACCGACACACCACCTCTGTGTTTGTTAACACGCGTTGAGAAAAGGTTACCACTCGGTGACGTGGGTTGTTGAGTCTGCTCTCTGAGGTCCAGTCGCCTGCCTAAGTGTCTTCCCTTCTCGCGTTATCTCTCTAGTTATCGTGTTTTCGCCGATTGGAGGGATTATACCACGATTAAGGACAAGTCCCGGACCTGTGTCTGTTGTCACGCATGGCTCCCTAACCTCCCATCCTCACGGCAGTACGGACAGACCCGGGCACCTTTATTTACTCTCCTCCGATTTTACTGTCGTCTGTTGGGACAAGAGACATGAGCTGTTTATGAGATGGGGTCACTGTGTGTCTTATTAGATCAGGTCATCTGTGAAGGAAGGGACGTTTGAGATTGCATGATTCGGGTATTCCTTAAGTTTCCTTTTTTTTTAATTCAGAAACAGAGACAACATTTAACACATAGGGTAGAAAGTAAGCTGTGGCATCGGAGACATAAAGAATGATGAAATCAGACGTATGAAACGAGACTGAATATCTACAATCTACTAGACTTCGTATTACCAAGGAACATATATTTGTTGTTGTTGTTTTTATATTGCACACATTGGATATTCAAAGATAACAGGGAAGACTGACACTTTTGCAAAATGGAGTTGTTGCTAGATGATCCTATGTGTTCTAAAAACAGTATTAGTGGAGGCGTGTTCTGCACCAAGGACAGGGGCAGCAATTATGGTGTAGGGCATGTTCAGCACCAAGGACAGGGGCAGCAGTGTTAGTGTGGGCATGTTCAGCACCAAGGACAGGGACAGGAGTGTTAGTGTGGGCATGTTCAGCACCAAGGACAGGGACAACAGTGTAAGTGTGGGCATGTTCAGCACCAAGGACAGGGACAGTAGTGTTAACGTGGGCATGTTCAGCACCAAGGGCAGGGAAAGCGGTGTTAGTGTGGGCCAATGACAGGCACAGCACTGTTGATGTGTGTTGATAAGTACCAATTACAAGGGGATAGCAGTGTTAGATAGCTGAACAATGCCCACACCAACACCGTTGTCCCTGTCTTTGGTGACGCATAACAATGACCTATCACAGACCACAAAACCATCCCTAATATCCTTGTATGTATCTACTATGTGCATGGACATCTAGTAATGCGGTAATTCTATGCTTGCAACAGAAAGCCTAGAGTGTCTGGTAAACTGCGAGCATGTTTCTCTCTTTCTCTTTTCAAAATGGACAAACACTACATAACAACATATTTCGTAACAGCCTACATTATATGGGTCGTTTGCTTCATCTCTTGTAACCCATTTCCTCTCTGTCAGTGCTGCCCACTTAAGTTTTGCTTAAGTGTTAATCGTGAACATATATTTTCTTGGCAGCCGTTTAGTGGGCACTACATTTTTCACGCGCCCAGTATCGCCACATGAAGGGGAAAGGGAGAAACCGTGCTTTCAACGACTTCATATAGACTAAGGCTTGATGTATGGCACGATTATGCCTGAAGAGAGCTCTTTGGCCCAGACTTTTAAATCTTTCACAACAGCCAAGCCATTTTGAGTCCACCCTCCTCTGTAATGTCCACTTCTCCCATAGCTAGGATTTTCAAAATGGCGCCATTTGTGGGGATTAAATTGTACTTGTAGGTCCAGGGGTTAAGGAGCTCCAAATCCCGCGCAATATTTTATGACTGCGAAGTTTCTCCCCCGCTTGTCATTCCCAACTTAGAATGACGATGGTGATTGGTCTTCAGAGGGTGCTGGGGCGCTCCCGGCCGGGGCGATGTCGTCCCTCTTGGTTGCGCGGTGTTTGAAGTCGGCAGGTTGACGGAGACTTGCCACGAATAAAACCCCCTTCAGCTCTCAGAGTAATCAAGACGTTGAACCGTTGTTGTCACCTCTGAGTGAACTGAGGAATTATCGGACTTTCCGGCCGTATTTCTTTATTTGGCTCAACACCACATCAAATCTTACCCACTAGTGTACATAATCCGGCACTGACGTAACAGTGTCGGATATAATACTTTCAGAAACCGTGTTGTATCACAGACGACACCTTTTTGCAATGTTGTCTAAAATTTGGAACTATGCTTTTCTCACTCGCTCATGGCTCAAAAGCGTATTTGTCTAGATGATAAACGAGGAGGTCCATCGCTTTTTTTAAACAGGTCTTAATGACGAAAATTATTCTCTCATTGGACACTGGAGACTACAACGTACAAATCTGCACTGCTGTCCCTGTGCTTGGTGCTGACCAATATTAGCCACACTAACACTGCTGTCCCTGCCCTTGGTGCTGAACAGTAGCTACACTAACTCTAATGTCCCTGTCCTTGGTGCTGAACAACTATATCATTCACTCGTTTTCAATACAAGTAAATTTCCTGATAAATCCCTTCTTCCTCTGAGGAATTAGAACTTTGTTCTTGTGTTATGCCCGGACTATGTCGAAGCTCTTTATGTATACATACTCCTGTGCATATATGTTTCTATATTAACAAGTTTACTCCCTCGTTGTTTTAGACAATTCGGCACCAAGTGTGCAAAATGCTGCCGGAACATCCAGTCCAACGACTGGGTCCGGCGCGCCAAAAGTAACGTGTACCATCTCGCCTGCTTCGCCTGTGACGCCTGCAAACGACAGTTGTCCACTGGAGAAGAGTTCGCGTTGCATGACGGAAAGGTTTTGTGCAAGACCCACTATCTAGAGGCCATGGACGCCGCGGCCGGAAGCGGAAATGGATCAGGTATGGAGTGACTGGACACACACACACACACACACACACACACACACACATACATACACACATACACACACACATACATACACACACACACACACACATACACACACACACACACATACACACACACACATACACACACACATATACACACATACACACACATACACACACACACACACATACACACACACACACACACACACACACACACACACACACACACACACACACACACACACACACACACACACACACACACACACTAGATATCGTATTTTTGTACTTGAATCTATTTCATACATCATTATCTAATGTATCCTCGTCCTACTCTGAGGCCTCTGTTTCCTCAGAACTATTGTCAAGATAAGGCTTTATTGGATAGAAGGCTGCTGACTTGTATCTTCGTAAACATTTCCCCGGCTCTCTAAGCATATAGCCAGAGTTAACAGAAACGCGTAGAGTGACTGCAAAGCAGCAGGCGTCCCGAATATCTAGTCGGGTCAAGTTTAACCAACAACCATAACCCGCCCTTAGTCACACTGAACGAGCTCTCTCCCAGAGAGAGCCATTTGCCGTAGAAACAGCTCCGTTTTTCTGCTCTGAAATAATCTCTCGGTCGGCTTAGTGAGACAGTTAATGGACGTAAAGTAGTCATTTGGCTGTTGCGCGGTGGGTTCCCAAACGATCAACAACCTCAGCGCACTTATCTGGCTAAAAGTTCTTCAGTGGTATAAACGGGCGGCAATCGACGCGCTCAAAAACTGTGCACAAATTGTGCAAATCGTCTGCTTGAAATCGAGTTTGAGGGAGAAGAAAAAAATGGCCACTAAAGCTCCGATGGGTTGAAATCGTCGTGCTTAATGGGCTACTGTTGCATATAAATCGAACCTCAAGTGGCAAAATAGCATTTTAATACCCCGAAGGCCCCACGGAGATGTCAGAATTAAACCGCAGGCCGCTTTCAACCACATGTACGGAACACATCGGTCAACTCGATGGGCGCGCGGATAAGGCGCTGCTGAAAGAAGGATTAGCGCAATGGATTTGGCGGATAATACCGAAATACCGAATCGCCCGCCGCCCTTTCATGACTTGCATTTAGCTCGGACAGATTTAATGAAGAAACATTCTCCGACGTTATGCAGCTGCGCAAACGGGCGGCCTGTAGGCAAGTCGATGGCTTCTTATGTCGAGAGATCGCGCGTTCGGAAGCAATCAGAGTTTGGGACAAGTTGGCGCTTCTGTCTGTACAGTCTGGGGTGTTCAAAAACTAGTTTTTATCTGGAACTATAAATGTACATCAGAACTTGCTGCCACCATGCATAGTAGGGGCATTATTACTATATAGCTTTAAACAAGTAGTTAGATGTGCAAAGGTTAGGTGTGACAGGTCATTTAGTGTAACATAACTAGCTGCTGCGGCCGCGAAGCTGGTGTGTTACGCCGAAGGACGGTTATACCGGCTGCACAGATACAGATTCAGTCATAAACATAACACGGACCATGAGTCAGCAGTCCTTTCTACCAAAGCTTCTACATCCGTTTTTCAGCAAACATTTGAACATGAATTTGATAGAATCTCCATCAGAAGACATGCACCCGAGTACCCCAACAATTTTTACATACGTAACAGATAATAACTCACAGAGTGTATTTTAGAGCTGGTTTCTACCAACACACAATGTCAATGTGACAGAACTGACTGAAATGTGATGATGGTAATGACTGGTCACATATCCTAGTCATCAAGGCCTAAACGTAGCCAATTTGATCTTCAATCAAATTTTTTTTCTCTGTGTTGATAGTTGATACTCCTTTCTTTGTTTTATGGGATTTATCCCGCACAGATACAATTCAGCATGCCTCATTTTCAATAGAACAAACACAGTTGCAGTTACTAAGTGTAGGTCTGTCTTACAATAAATCACATTATTTGAAAGAACCGGCGAGAAGTACCAGTTTGTGACGACACCTTTACTAAACGATCCCTTCTCCCCCAGATTGTGACTCACTCTACAGCGGGGAGAGCGGCTCAGGCGGCCACCGGCCCAAGCGCGTGCGCACAACCTTCACGGAGGAACAGTTGCGGGTCTTGCAGGTAAGCCGAAATTAACATCGTTTATGTCAAGAATGGGATGTGGAGACTTGTGGAATAAGGAACTAACACCAATGCTGCCAACCGTTTCCAAATAGACTGTCGGAATTTGTGTGTTAAAAGGTATACCGGATTTCAGGTTTACCGGTAGATCATGTGAAACAGTTATTGACTTCAACGGCGTCCTAGAGTGAAAATAAGCAGCTACATTTAGAGAAACACGTCAAAATCAACGATTTTTGTGTTTCCAGGCGAACTTCAACATCGACAGCAACCCAGACGGGCAGGACCTGGAGCGGATCGCACAGATCACAGGACTCAGCAAACGGGTCACACAGGTAACTGTGGAGTACTACTACTTTCATATCAGTCAATGAAATAACGGTTCGCAGTCCCTTCTCTGAATCAGAAAGTCGAGGGGTGCAAGTCCCGATACCAACCCATTTGAGAGGGGGGCTGGGGTGTCTCCTTTAGGTGGACGCTGTAAGTCTGCCGTTTGTTCTGTGTTAGAGAAGATTTTCATAGTCAGCACCATGAAGTATCCTTGCTAACACCTGATACTGCTCCTGATGCTGTTGTCACTGTCCTTCGTGCTGAACATCGATTGCACTGCTATTCTGGTTCTTAGCGAAGAACAACATTTACACTAACATGGCTATCCCGTCCTCGGTGCTGAACATGCCCACACTAACACTGCTGTCCCTGTCCTTGGTGCTGAACATGCCCACACTAACACTGATGTCCCTGTCCTTGGTGCTGAACATGCCACACTAACACTGCTGTCCCTTTCTTTCGTGCTGAACATGCCCACACTAACACTGCTGTCCCTGTCCTTCGTGCTGAACATGCCCACACTAACACTGCTGTCCCTGTCCTTCGTGCTGAACATGCCCACACTAACACTGCTGTCCCTTTCCTTCGTGCTGAACATGCCCACACTAACACTGCTGTCCCTGTCCTTGATGCTGAACATGCCCACACTAACACTGCTGTCCCTGTCCTTGGTTCTGAACATGCCCACACTAACACTGCTGTCCCTTTCCTTCGTGCTGAACATGCCCACACTAACACTGCTGTCCCTTTCCTTCGTGCTGAACATGCCCACACTAACACTGCTGTCCCTGTCCTTGATGCTGAACATGCCCACACTAACACTGCTGTCCCTGTCCTCGGTGCTGAACATGCCCACACTAACACTGCTGTCCCTTTCCTTCGTGCTGAACATGCCCACACTAACAATGCTGTCCCTGTCCTTGGTGCTGAACATGCCCACACTAACACTGCTGTCCCTTTCCTTTGTGCTGAACATGCCCACACTTACACTGCTGTTACTGTTTTATCTGAAATATTTCTTGTTGTTACTTGCAGGTGTGGTTCCAAAATTCTCGCGCGAGGCAGAAAAAATACGGCAACCTCACTGGAAGCAAGTCTCTCTCCCCAGGTAGGGGTTGTTTCTTTGACTCCATCTGGACCCCTGTAGATTTAATCCATACTGTTAACAGTTACAAAACGCTCACCTAAAGAAAAGGTGAAATGAAGTAATGAATGTTATACTCGTCTCATGTCCTCTGCGGGGACTCTAAGATAGTAAGATATACCGAAGGACACAGCCAATTTGTAAAACAAATCTCCAGTCACTAGAGATGTAAAGCCTGCCATTGTAACAGACAGTTACGCGTTTGTCTTGGATTATATCAGGTAATGTTAGCAATAAACCTCCCTGTTTGATACTGTCACAAACTTTGTAACTAGTTTGCAAAAAAGTGGAAAGTAATTTTCGTGACTAATGGAGGTTGAAATGTCATCAAGAACGTTTTTTCGGCTGTTGTCATGCCACTAAAGGTACTTATGCTGTCATCTACTGCACTTTGCAAGTGTCACTAAAACGACATCATAATTGTGCCGGCGTATGTCGCCGATCTCTCTTTGTTAACTTCCGCACACAAAACGTTTCTCTTTGTTCTGGTCCATTTCTGGAGCGCTCTTTGCAATGACGTCTCCCATCTACTGCGTCATACGCTACTTCGTGCAGTATAGGTTAGGTTATTTACGAGATAGGGCTATGTAGTTGAACTTGCGTTCATGTTCAATGTGTTTCGTGAGTTCACAAGCGGTCAGGCTATTCACCCACCCATTTTTTTCAATTGGTTACTACTAGGCTGTATTTATCTCTGTGTTTTTTTTTTACATTTGGAGCTGAGACACCATTTCTCATCGTTTTAGAACTTGTCGACATTTTTGACTTGTCATTTTGAAGTTGTCAAACCATTTTGTAGCAGCTATCGTGATCTGGTCATAAGTACAAAAGAACGTTTAAACACGGTGGCTAATGTGTGCTGTGCGAATGGATCTTGGTGACGTTACAGACTTGAATCTGCTTCACACGTTCCATTTGTGGTGTGACAGAAAAGGTGTCCGTAGATCTGTGTCGTCGGTTGGGACTGAACTAGTCTCACTGAAAATCTCACGACAAAAAAAAATCGTACAACTGATGTGACTGCGCCCTGATGATAGGCACAAACAGTTGCGACTGAATTCCTTGTTTGATTTTGAAATTTCCGTCGCTTCCAATTCATTCCGGTCAGAGTAAACGGCCGGTGATTTCTGAGCCCCGTTCATCCGGGCACCGTTAGTCATCTCACGGCGGGCGTCACCCCGGCACGGAGGGTCCCGGGGGCAGACTCCTGTTGACTTAACCCGATTGTTTGCATGTCCGCCAAATTCTAATCACTTCATTAGGCTGAATCCCCCTCAGTCCGCGCCACGGTACAGCCTCATCACCGTCTGCATCCCCGCGGACTTACCAAACTGATCATCCGTGCATTGCTTCATGTCTTTAACATTCATAACGGCCGTTCTCCACAGTTCGATTCACAAACGTTTTCGGTAGGGAGGCGGCGGTTGAAATTTAATTGTCGATCGTTAGCAAAATTAGATTCCCGCGCCTCAACCACGCGACGCCGGGGGAGACTAGACTTCAAACGCCGTTTAATTCGAGACAAATTAACAAATACACACGCACATTTGCGCCCAATTTGCATTGCGCTGTACTGGGTCGAACTGGCAAACGTAGAATAGCTGTGGTGTTGAAAGGGTGAAGCTGTGATATCTGTGGTATTCGAAGGTTGACGCTGTGATATCTGTGGTGTTGAACTAGACGATCATCAGTTTAAGATCGTCTTCATCTTTTTGGAATTTCAGGAACAAATTAGAAGAGTTTTATTGATTTTAACCTGTCGTTAGAAATCTTCAACCCATCCTGACTATTTTATCCGAGTGTCTGCAGTGTTGATGTCCCAATGCAGTCACATGGTGGGCGTAAGATTAGTTGGGTTCTTTTCCTCAAGTGTGTGCGACCCTATAACGCTCTTAGTGTCAAGGCTCTTTCTACGACGCGCTTCCAACGAGCTTTGGCCTAAACATGAGGAAAGGCAGGAAGAAGGTAACGGAAATATTGACATGACAGGAGAGCAGTGCAATGCTTGGCTTCTGTTTATTGGTTTTACATCTCGTTTTTGTCATCGAAAGTGTCAAACTACAGAAATACTTTATGCAGAATATTTAATAAACAGACTCTCTCTTGTGCAGATTTGTTGGTTTTTTTCCTCAAGTGGGTGCGACCTTATAACGCTCTTAGTGTCAAGGCTCTTTCTACGACGCGCTTCCAACTCTTAACCCAAAACAGTAAGAAATCAGAAAGGTTGAGAGTCTTACCCAACTGGCGTTTTGGGGTGTAAGATATATGTAGTTATATAAGACGGGACGAGTACTATTTCTACACATGGGTCTATATGTGCAGAACATGCTCACCGCACGGCCGCACAAGCCGACCCAAAACAACAGTAGTCTACTGCTAACCAAATTTGTACTTGTTATAGACAGTCGTACAATATGAAGGTTTTGCTACTATATAGTTACAATAATGTAATCCAGGAAAATCCTCCATTTCACCCAGATGCTATTCTCTGTTGACGAACGAATGTGGCATTTCTTGTGGCTAAGTTGAGCTGTATTTTGTGTTGCCTTTCACCAAACATTTTTGTAAGACATGCAAGACTGCTTCGGACTGTTTCATAGAACCAGTTGACGCTAAATAACTTGTTAGAGGGCAAGATTTGACAAAATCACTCACCTTTTTGGCGGTGAGAAACGGGGATTACGTGGTACAAGCAGTCCACTTCAGCACAGACCCTCCTCTCAACAAATGTGTGGTCCTTTACTTCATGAGAGACAGGTTGTTTTGGAGCCCTTTCGAAAACGATATTCTGTCAACAAGCCACGCGCTGCTAGCAAGAGCTCGGTTCCCACAGCTCGGGAGCATCTATTACTACTAATGACCGGTCCTTCGCACAATAAGTCGTTACACTAATCTGTCTGAATTGTTACCTCTTGTCAGTAATTTTCCACGTCATTTAATCTATGTGGGAGATGTACCATCGGGTTGAAAGCATCTCGAATTCAAAACGAAAACAAGAACACTTGAGAGAATATCTGGGAGTTGTATTGACATCATTTAGGAAAAATAGGGCACTCGTGATTGCATGTAGTTTTGACAAGAGAAGAATATGGTTTTAAAGAGGCATTCAAGTGGAAACCGTGGGAAGCTACCTGACCTTTCTATCTATCGGTTGATTGGTTGATTGGTTGTTTGACATAATATCTTTCGTTCCTTACGAATAGTTCCTTACGGGTAGCGGAGAAGAATTGCATTTGTTGAATAATAAGAATCCCCGTACGAAAACTGTATTTAGTAACAGGTGTAGTTATTTTTAAAGGAAAAGGCTAATCGACGGACGTTTTTTCAATAAGTATTATTTCATATTTTGCAGGTCGCAAGTGCTGTATCAAGTGCGGACAGATCTACTGCGCATGCGTACAGAGTGGTCTACAAGCCACCTCCTGTGCGTGACGTCACTTCCGGCTCCAGTCTGCCGTGCGGACATGTGCCAACATTCATTCTTCTCAGACATGATTACGTCATTCTGTAGATATAACGCGTAAAAAGGCGTTCTTGTACATCATAAGGATGGATATTAAGTTTGAAGGTATATTGTTTGTTTATCTGTGGGTTGCAAAACAAAGACTATAAAAGGGAAAAAATTGTAGGGCATAGAGTTACTGAAATACACGAAGAGTTGAAAAATTTGACTTCTTACATGTATATGTTTTGTGGCTCGGAGAAATGAGTATGCGTACTTTTGTTGCAAACCCCCTTAAGCTTGTGGAGATGGTTTACAGGCGGAGTTAGCCCGGTGGAAGTGTGCATGCCCTGTCATACCCATCTCTCCATTACGGGGTGAACACTAAAGCCGAAAAACAAACGTTCTTTAGCTGTAGGGCAGGTGGCACGACACTGCACCCACGGGTCATGTATTTATCACATACATTACAGATCACAGGAAGAGATCAGAAGTGCAGAGAGGTCTGTTTGCCAAACGTATTATACCAGTGACCGTATATCATTATGTTCTTATCGTGATGTCAATATTTGATGCCGATGTGATCTTGTGTTTACAAGATATTAGTCGATGTGCGCACAATATTCTGATGAACGTGTGTTGATATGGGACTGCAGAAGATCCACAGATTGACGGTTGAATATGCAAGAAATTGACCATTCTTTCCGAGAGATGTTATATCAGTGGTCGGTCTGATATTCACATATTCTGTTATGTGAGATGTATCTAACCGTGAAAAGCTAGATATGGACTTAATTTAGTGTCTGTACTTTTCATTAGTAGTACGACAAAGTCGTATTTACAGTAATGAAAATAACTTGGACATTGGGAACAACGCATTTCTTTCTATAGTAGCTGTATTTTGTATTAGAACAGCACTCAGTATCGCGTGGTCCTCTACATGTTGATTTGATGACAGTCATAAAGTTCAAAAATTCCAGTGGCTCTGCCTATGTCTGTCTGTTGTTGGAATAGGTTGTAGAAAGAAAACTCGCTGTGTATTCATAGTTCACTACGCAATGGCACAAATGAAGAGTGACGCAGGGTGTCGCACACAGATACGTCAGTCGACTTGAGAGCTTTTGAAGTGCTGGTACAAATAGATGCATGAGGCTTGTTTCTTCCATCTTTCCTAGATCTTAACGGATTGACCCAGCTGTTTTACAGCACGTCGGCAGAACGTAATGCGCCTGCGCAAAACCCTGCTTTTTCACGTTTTTCGTTGGATGTTTGGTCAACGTTGCATCAAAATTTTGCCTGTTGCAGACGATATCTTTTCCTATACAACATCTGAAAACTATAGATAGGCTGTCAACCTTATATGCTCTAACACAACCTTATGTGAGACGTTCAGTCAAAGTGCTATGCACAATACATTACGGGTTTCGCGCAGGTGCAGTACGTTCTGCCGACGTGCTCTGTTTTACGGTGTACTCTAGAACCTCGTCTCTCAGAACAGAGCTCGCCTAATTATGACGAGACTTCCAACCCTAAATGGCCGGATATCCAGAAATCTCCGCTCTAATCCGGGTCGTCTGCGATGAAACGGTTTAATCGTTCCACGTCGATCCTTCATCAGACAAATAGTCCTGGGAACTCAGACAAGAGTCGGATTCGTCCTATCTGGAGCTAGACATTAATTAAACCCCGATTATGGACGGTCATTAAGATGTTTTATGGCGATACTGTTTTCCTGAATTTTTCCGCTGTAGAAGGGAGACAGGGTGACGTGAGAGGATTTGGGGAGTAAAGAAGGCAGAATATTCGGTAACAATCAGGCCCTAATGATCCAGGCGAGCACACGAATATTTCTCAGCCGCTTTCATCACCCCGAAGTCCCTCATTAATGCCAACAAAATGTATCGGGCAGAGAGTGCTATCTATATAAACTCTGGTTAAACGACTTTTACAAAACTACACGGGTGAGTACTTTGGTACTTCTGTTATAGTTTCACAAGTCTTGAAAGTAGAATATGGGACCAGGAGATCTTGTGCATGGGGGGAGGGGATCTCAGAACAATATGTGTTAATATATGCACAAGCTATTGAGAAGTAAGTAAAAGTACATTTTAAAAATGAAAACTTTTGAACGATAAGTATCCAATGTCTCATTAGAAATTGTGATGCACTGCATCTTTATTTAGGATGATTTTGATCAAGGGACGTCGCTGCAGTAAATTAGGTGTGCGAAACTGGAGAACACATGTGCACTGGTAAAAAGTGGTAAGAAGAACCTATACTATCATCAGTGACGAGGATGACGGAAAGATATTGTAAAATCAAGACTTTGATGAATTATGAATTATCTTTGATAATGATTTGGCAAAAAGGCGTCACTTTTTTGCACTTGTCTGAGCCCTTTTCTAATAGTTTGCATACCCATCTCCTACACCGCGCACAGACGGACGCAGCTCCGGGATTTCCTCCCAAATTTTCTCCCAAATTAAGAGCGAATCAATATTTGTGCTGATACGGAGCGGCAGTTGATTCTCATTCAGCACAATTGTGCCCCGCTGATTGCTCGATTGTCGGCAGGTTCCCCGGAGACCACTTGTTAACATACGCTTCTCTTCAGAGTCGATCCGGGGAGACGAACAACACTGGTGCTGAGAGGGGAGGCTTGATAGAAGGCTAGCCTCCACCAGGCCTTCCTACGGGGGTACGGATCGTAGAATATTCGACAAAAGAAGGGAATAGCTGGCCAGTAGAGTCAGTCCGTGGGAGGGTTAATTTGCGGCCAGTCAAACCCCAAGGCGGCCAAACTCCCCTGGCAAACATTCTCCCTATTATAGCCAGCGTAGTTAGTCTGGTAGAGACTAACAGGAGGCAGGGTTTGTTTGTATCTGAGAACAATCTCAAGCATAAACAATACTTATGTCTTAGAGAGTAAAATTAAGAAATCAGAATGTGATTTCAGTGTTGGAAATTTCAGAATCCTTGTTCGGCATCTTTCTTCGTAATATAAACAGCTTGTGACGGTGAAAACACTCCCAGAAAGTCTGTGGTTGATCTGCAACTGTTGTTAAGAATCTTTATTAATCGGATAAAGAACATTTTCGCCATTACAATTTGGGCCAATCAAGATTGCCTCAACAAAAATGAGCACCCTCCATACGGTCCAAAAAAAGCGCTGCCAAACGGCTGAAATCATCATTGCAGGAAACCCCGCATCTAACAGTGGCAAAAATAACATGGATCGCTAGGGGTCAGCACTGCACTGACTGGTGCAGATGAGTCAGATTACTGACAGCTTTGGCCCAAACATGAGCAAAGACAGGAAGAAGGTGACGGAAAAAATCAGGGCCTCGGTGCAGCGCTGTGTGTCAGGGCTGAGGAAGAGGTGTATGGCAGGTAGCCCTTGGCAGCGCTGTGTGGAAGGGCCGCGGAAGAGCGCTATGCATATATATTGCAGGTATAGCCCTTGGAAACGCGGTGTGGAAGGGCCGCGGAAAAGCGCTATGGAAGGTATAGCCCTTGGAAACGCGGTGTGGAAGGGCCGCGGAAGAGCGCTATGGAAGGTATAGCCCTAGGCCTTGGAAGCGCGGTGTGTGGAAGGGCCGCTGAAGAGCGCTATGGAAGGTATAGCCCTTGGAAATGCAGTGTGGAAGGGCCGCGGAAGAGCGCTATGGAAGGTATAGCCCTTGGAAACGCAGTGTGGAAGGGTCGCGGAAGAGCGCTATGGAAGGTATAGCCCTTGGAAACGCGGTGTGGAAGGTTAAGGGCCGCGAAAGAGCGCTATGGAAGGTATACCCTTGGAAACGCGGTGTGGAAGGGCCGCGGAAGAGCGCTATGGAAGGTATAGCCCTTGGAAACGCGGTGTGGAAGGGCTGTGGAAGAGGTGTATGGCAGTGTCGTTGTGGGCCTTCGTATCATTCATTCAATGTACCATGCTTGTCGATTGTACGTGCTGGTATTTTTTGGCATCTTTCTTCACAAAATGAACAGTTTGCGCCCGTCAAGACACTCCCAGCAAGTCTGTGGATCATCTGCAGTAAGACACTGCTTTTAAGAATCTTTATTCATCAGAATATTCCTTCCCAAAGTCTGCCTTTACTTCTCAATGACTCATTGTTTACATCAAAACGTATCCCTTATTTGGACATACAATGTATTCCTTATTTGGACATATTCCTTATTTGGACCTGCCTTTCGACATTAGCATAAGCCAAAACACGGTCCCAAAATAGCGCCGCTCGACGGATGTAATCATCATTGCAGATAAACCCGCATCTAGCAGCGGCAAAAATGAAACGAATCGCTAGAGGCCCCCATTGACACGTACGGATGATTCAGATAACTGACATACTGCGGCAAAATGGTATCATCAGGCGTAGGGATATAAGGGTCATAGGTTACAAACTTGTTTACTAACCGAACGAAGGCAGCTCAAAGCTTTGGATGAACTTTGCAAGCACCATAACGTTTCTTGACGCTGATTTTCAAGGCCAGGTGAGTGTTAAATCTATAAACTACGTGCCAGAGGCGGTGTAGTTTAATATTAAGTTACTCTACTGTGTAAACAAGAAGGGAAAATTCGTTGTAACTTGCAACGGTATTTACTTGGATATCAGAAGTTATGACGATGGTAACGTTAGGCTTTCTTTGTTTCTTCTAAGATAATTTGAGTAAGCAAAGACTGTTTTGCCTCTGTTTTTGCAATGCTGGTCACCTCTGACCACGTACACCAGCGGACTGAGCTGGCATGTTCCCCGGCCTCCTGTTGGGAGGACTTGTGCAGAAGTTCAAGTTCAGCCTGTCAGAGGGGGAGGGGGCCGCGCCCAACCTTACCCCAGATCCCACGGCGCCGGCCTCTAGTGCATGGCTGCTACCTACAAGGTTGTCTTGGTTAAGACTTGCAGGAAGTGTACCCCATATCATTATAGTGAAGAGTAGAGTCTCAGGCCAGGTAGGAACAATTCGGGACGCTTTTCATTGCATCTATTTGTAGACTGTCTTCATCCAACTCGACTTCTCAAAAGGACAGGAGTTGAACATTTTGATTATTCGAATTCCATCGTCATTATAATTCAAGGGTTGTCATGCATGCGGTATCCTTGGTGGAAATTCTGACCAGTTCTTTAGTTTCCGCAAATTTGCTAACTTCAAGACCGCTCCAGAAAGTTATTGTGGAACAGTATATGCTAACGTAGTAGTAATTTGATGCAGGCTTCTTGGGCAATTGTAGGGAGAAAGTCCGAGAAACGACAGGGTAAGTAAGGTACGAAGGCCGAAGCGACACTGCGTGAACCCCTCCCAAAGCCCGGAGAAAGAGCGCTGCAAAAGGCTATGCTTGTGTGACACATCTTCCAATAATTAGCCTGGAGAGAGAGCGCTGCGAAGGGCTATGTCTGCGCAACACCCCTTCCAAAGCCCAGAGAGACAGCGCTGCGCCAAGGCCCTGCATCCCTCCCTATTATAGCGAACGGTCAAGGGACCACTAGGTCAAGGGTTGTATTTTGATATAAGGTACTGCGATGCTTTATCGTAGGATTTGTAATGATCTAGTGCTAAAATAATCTAGTTAGATTCCAGGTCTAAAAATGATAACTGTCACTCCACAGATCATTTACTTAAGCTGATGTTGTTGTGTGTAATTGTTTATAAAATGTTCTGTTTGTCATTGCATGGTGGGCATGCATCAGGATATTCCTCATCGCAGGGGGCCCAGGAGCGGGAGTTTTGTGTGTTAGTTTGGTCTTGTGTACTACAGTGTAGTCTCCCATGCTGCATATTATGTATTACATTTGGAATGCACACATTTCTTAGATTTAAATAATATGTTGAATATGAACACTTATTAATTCACCCAAATTGCCTTACATACTAAAAATAAATGATCTGTGGAGTGACAGTTATTATTTTTGGACCTGGAATCTAACTACATTATTTTAGCACAAAATTATTGCAAATCTTACGATAAAGCACCGCAGTACCTGGTATTAAAATACAGACCTTGGCCATCCACTATAAAGGTACAGTTGCCAATATTAATACAGGAGAGACAGTAAAGCTGCCTTACTAAAGGTACTGTCAGTAACTGTTAAAAACTTAAGATACTGTAACTGCTACCTTACTGAGAGTTGCATTTAAGTACTGATGTAAGATGTTTGAAGCTTTAAAAGATGGCAAAACACACAAGACCTAAAAAAAATCCATTCTTTGTCTTAGAATGAAATTCGTTGAGTGATCTGTAAAATCTGTTCTTAATAACACTCAAACTTCCAAGTGTCCCGTGAATCGGAACCCAAAAATGAAGGGCTGGTGCTATAATAACCTGCCGTGACATTGTAGGGGTTGAAAAAATATAGGAAACATTAAGAACTGTTCAAATAGACTGAGTGTGGATGTATCAAATCTTGTTATTTTTGCCACATGTTGTGTTTCTCAGTCCACTTGTGTACTCTTTTAGCTTGTCAAATACTATAACTGTTCATATTTTGTCTGCTGTGTCTCTACATGTAGCTTATACCTGTTCTAATAAAAAAAGCCTTAAGTTTATTTGCATTTCTTTTCAAACCTTGTAGGTTGCTCTTTAGTTGTTAGTTTAACTGATTGTACTGACCTGCTTGATGAAAATGTGAGTTCTGATTTGTACGGGCCAGCCAAGTACTAGTAGAGTGTGTGTAGGTCTTACCGCCGGATCTGCACAACTTCTTTGAGGTTAGCCGGGAATCCTTGGAGGAATCCTTCAATTCTCAATGTCTGAAGCTCAACTAATCCTTTGCAAACATGATAAACCGTTAAAGATTCGAGTTGCAATCATGCTTGCCGTATGATAATATTACTAGTACCATTATACTGTAACAGTTGTACTGTCGATTTTCACCCCTAGGGACTTGCCACTGTCTGTGTGTGTGTGTTACCTACAAGTTGTACCCATTGTAAAGGAAACAGACTGTACAGTGAGTACACGTGTGTGTGTGTGTGTGTGTGTGTGTGTGTGTGTGTGTGTGTGTGTGTGTGTGTGTGTGTGCATGTGTGGGTGAGTGTGTGTGTATGTGAGTGTGTGTGTATGTGAGTGTATGTGAGTGTGTATGTGGGGGGGGTACATGTATTGTTTTGGGTGGGTTTGTGTGTATGTTTGTCTGGCATAGATGATTGCAGGTAGAGTGGGTGAATATTTCATTAGTTGATTGACAGGGAGGTTAAATGTTCGTTATTGGCCAATTGTTAATGCACAGCTTCCTTCCTTGATACTAGTAACCTATGCATGTGGTGGTATGGCTACATAACCAATAGGAATGGAGGCCTGTGCAATCGGTCCAAACAGCCTTAGGCTACATGATGATGATTTGCTATAATCCTGCAAGTTTTGTTTGACAGGACTTGATTTTTTAAGCTATGGAAAGATGTGAGGTCATTAATACACTGGTATTCTTGAATGTTAACAGGAGATGGAGTACAGAGAGCCAGTGCACGTGGTTCCCACAACGGAAAAGAAGCCAGAAAAATTTGTCTTCTGGCACCGTAACAAGGTCGGGGAAGGCATCACCGCTAGAGGGAAGGCGCTGACCACTTTCTGACAGACATCATGAGTTTATCCAAACTTTATCGTCAGTTTGTCTCTAAGTTAACTGAGCATTGAACTTCACAGTAAATAAAAGTATTACACGGAGTGTATTTTCCATTTCTGTTATGGAGTTGTTATGACACAGCAAAGCTCTTTTTCTAATCTAAGCATCTATTTCTTTCTGCATATTTTTGCAGACATAGCTGCTTTTACTAGTTATCTTATTCTCCCTCTTGCTGCACTCCTCACCTGTGTGAGTCCACAAGCGTTTCTTAGGTCACCAAGCTGACAGAACTGCCTACTACACCCCTCACACTTGTAGCATTTCTCGTATCCAGAAAAGCACAAAGGAGACTGTTAAATTGCCAAATTTCGGTCTTATTGTGAATGGAGAAATGGCAAAGGGGCTTTAAATTTTGAGGCTTTCTTTGGCCTTAATCTTAAATTGTGACCGTGTAATAAAAGGATACGACATTGTAGACATTTTGCCAAAAATGATAATATTACATTAGGTCATAAGTCATATATTTTCCTTCGCATTTTACGAAGTTGTCGAATATTTATGTATTTCCTGTAAATTGTCTCACTTTCTGTAAGGTTACAACATCCAAATTTGAGTACTTTTTTGTGAAGCAAGATAATTCTATAAATCTGCTACCTTCTATGATAGGACTATTCAAACTTGTGTGACATGTGTAATTAAGAATAACGGGACACTGCCAGATATCAATTATGTAATTAATTTGCATAATAAGCGGACAAGTGGTCACTATAGACAAGAATTTTAATTAGTGTCGTTTTGCACCCCTGTGTATTAGTTACGTTTGGTACAGTCCGCCCATGTGCTGAGGCTTGTAGTGACACAGTGTCGTTCTTCTTCTTGTTTTGGCAATTTTTGGGGTCAATTTCCAACTTTTGCCTTGAAATTATTCATCCAACTTATACCATACTCGTCAGGATATTTCAACGGTGGATTTATACCGTTCTTTGGATGTTTGGGGGAGAAAATTCTCATTTCCTGACCGGGTGACTGTGACTACTTAGAGTTTAAGACAACGTGGCGTCTCTGAGACTTGGACAGACGGCGTGGTGTGGGGGAGACTTTTCAAGGTAAGATAACAAGCTGTTTTCGTCAAATTTATTTCACATAAACCAATAACCTTACTTTGTATGTTACTTATATTCGGTATGATTTGTTGTGGGTCTTAGAATGCTACATGTTAGTCTTCAATTTAGCTTGTTTGTCTATAACCATTCTACGCTGTGTTGAAAATTTATATGCCGCTTCGTGCCGTTTTCAAGTTCGAATTCTTGGTGGCGTCTTCGGAGAACACTATATCTTCTTTTTCGTGTGTCTTGTGTGAAAAAGTATGAGTCTATGTTGGAGGGAAAATTGGTCTGATATAGAAATGCTTTGTTCTAACGCCACGTGGTGAGCGGCTCAGCGACCACCTGTTGGAATGTGCCGCACGTGGGCTTATTGATGTTCCCGCCAAATTGGCGCTCAAACGAGGCACCCGCGAAGCATCAAGGTGGCAAAAGTACAGCTTTAATTAGCATATTTTAGTATTTTGTTCTTTCTTATTAATCGGAATATTGTGAAAAAATCTCAGGACACATGATGAGGAGACTGTTGGTTTATTTGAGTGTGCACTTCTCAACATTTCTAGGAAGTAATATGTTACATGAAAATGTTTATCATCTTGCTTGTTGCGTTGTACTAATTATCCTGTATCATGCATAGAATGATGCATCCTGATGTTCCTGTCCTGACTGGGAGAAACATGTGATGACGAGTGACTTCAAACCAGACCAGATGAGGGCTCAGAAAACCAGTTGTCTTGAAGACAATGAAGTGAAGAGCTTGTACAGGTGAGACAATGCTTTAAATTTTACTTTTTTTTCTCGACTTAGAGGCATAGCACTTATACTACCAGTAACACGTTTAAAAACACTTTTTAAAAGTTTGTAGAGCCATTTTAGCAAATGGACGTTCTATTGGTTTTATCGTTACAGTCATTCAGTGTTGCCTGGATATGTTCTCCGTACCATATACTAATGATCCTTTCATATAGTTAGGTGTGTCCTGATGTTCCAGTCCTGACTGGGAGAAACCTGTGATGACAGGCGACTTCGGTCCAACATTCCGACAAGATGAGTGGTGAATAAAAAGAGACAACAACGTGGATCCGGAGACTGGACTTTTATCGGCAGAGCTGTTTGAAAGAAGATGGGGAGGTGTGAGTATGGTTTCCTTGTTAACACAAGACAACACTCCACATCCACACACTTGCATTTCTCCCTTTTATGCCCACTTTCTTAATACCCTACACTCTGAGGGTCAACATGCCTGTTTTCCGTCAATCGTAGCTGGCCGTTTAATTTCGCGTTGTTATCCTCAATTCGCCACTGAAAAATTCTTTGCATCGTGTTGTTGAAAGCCAGATTCCTTCAAATATTGTCGCTTTGGACCTATGTTTACACGTAAATTTTCCAAACATGTTGTTGATTGAAATTTGCATGCAAATGGGAACCCTCACCTGGAAAGATAATCGAGTTAAGATTTTCGCGCGGTTTTAGATAGGGTATGGACGGTTCTGACCTTTGACCCCAACGCTTGGGCCCCCCCACACTTAACCACTTCTCCTACATTGAACACAACTCACACAGTACGTTAGTTACACTGTTCCAACACTTTGGACTTAACTTTTTCCGGACACTTATATAGTCACCACACTCTGCAACATCAGACCAACCGCATCAAACACTTAAAATGATTTCTGTCTCTCCTGGTCAGTCAAGCGCACTGGTATACTGTTGTTTCGAAACAACAATGTCTCATGCATATAGCAAAGACATCCCCGACGGAGTAGACTTAGTGCGCATTGCTGACCGGGAGAGACAGAAATCATTTTAAGTGTTTGGTGCGGTTGGTCTGATGTTGCAGAGTGTGGTGACTATATAAGTGTCCGGAAAAAGTTAAGTCCAAAGTGTTGGAACAGTGTAACTAACGTACTGTGTGAGTTGTGTTCAATGTAGGAGAAGTGGTTAAGTGTGGGGGGCCCAAGCGTTGGGGTCAAAGGTCAGAACCGTCCATACCCTATCTAAAACCGCGCGAAAATCTTAACTCGATTATCTTTCCAGGTGAGGGTTCCCATTTGCATGCAAATTTCAATCAACAACATGTTTGGAAAATTTACGTGTAAACAGAGGTCCAAAGCGACAATTTTGGAGGAATCTGGCTTTCAACAACATGATGCAAAGAATTTTTCAGTGGCGAATTGAGGATAAAAACGCGGAATTAAACGGCCAGCTACGATTTACGGAAAACACGCATGTTGACCCTCAGAGTAGGGTGTATTCATGTGGAGTGTGGTCTTGTGTTAACAAGGAAAGCATACTCACACCTCCCCATCTTCTTTCACACAGCTCTGCCGATAAAAGTTCGATTCTTCCTCCTGCTAAAGTCCAGTCTCCGGATCCACGTTGTTGTCTCTTATTCACCGCTCATCTTGTCGGAATATGGTCCCGTGTCTTCAGGTCATCTGGTCTGCATTGGACCGAAGTCACCTCTCCCAGTCAGGACTGGAACATCAGGACACACCTAACTACAAGAAAGGATCACTAGTATATGGTACGGAGAACATATCCAGGCAACACTGAATGACTGTAACAATAAAACAAATAGAACGTCCATTTGCTAAAATGACTCTAGAAACTCAAGTGTTTTTTTAAACGTGTTACTGGTAGTATAAGTGCTATGCCTCTAAGTCGAGAAAAAAAAGTAAATTTGAAAGCATTGTCTCACCTGTACAAGCTCTTTACTTCGTTGTCTTCAAGTCAACTGATTTTCTGAGCCCTCATCTGGTCTGGTTTGGACAGAAGTCGCCCGCGTCATGACAGGTTTCTCCCAGTCAGGACAGGAACATCAGGATGCATCATTCTATGCGTGATACAAGATAATTAGTACAACGCAACAAGCAAGATAATAAACATTTTCATGTAACATGTTACTTCCTAGAAATGTTGAGAAGTGCGCAGTGGGTACTAGGCTAGTCATTCACTCAAATAAACCAACAGTCTCCTCATCGTGTGTCCTGTCATTTTTCACAATATTCTGATTAATAAGAAAGAACAAAATACTACAACATGCTAACTCAAGCTGTACTTTTGGTGCCTTGTTTGAGCGCCAATTTGGCGGGAACATCAATAAGCCCACGTGCGGCACATTCCAACAGGTGGTCGCTGAGCCGCTCACCACGTGGCGTTTAATAGAACAAAGCATTTCTATATCAGACCAATTTTCCCTCCAACATAGACTCATACTTTTTCACACAAGACACACGAAAAATAAAATATAGTGTTCTTCGAAGACGCCACCAAGAAGTTCAAAACGGCACGAAGGGGCATAAATTTTCAACACAGCGTAGAATGGTTATAGCTATATAGACAAACAAGCTAAATTGAAGACTAACATGTAGCATTCTAAGACCCACACCAAATCATACCGAATATAACTAACATACAAAGTAAGGTTATTGGTTTATTGGAAATAAATTTGACGAAAACAGCTTGTTATCTTACCTCGAAAAGTCTCCCCCACACCACGCCGTCTGTCCAAGTCTCAGAGACGCCACGTTGTCTTAAACTCCAAGTAGTCACAGTCACCCGGTCAGGAAATGAAAATTTTCTCCCCAAAACATCCAAAGAACGGTATAAATCCACCGTTGAAATATCCTGACGAGTATGGTATATGTTAGAACATATAACTTCAAGGAAAATTTGAAAAATTGACCCCAAAAATTGCCAAAACAAGAAGAAGAACGACACTGTGTCACAAGGCTCCGAGCACATGGGCGGACTGTACCAAACGTAACTTTTACACAGGGGTGCAAAACGACACTAATTAAAATTATTTTCTGTAGCGACCACTTGTCCACGTATTATGCAAATAAGTCACATTTTTAATGGCCCTATTCATACGAAACCACATGGACGGACTATACCAAACGTGACTGTTACACAGGGGTGCAAAACGATACTAATAAAAATCATGTCACATTATTAATGGCCCTATTCAGACGAAACCACTGGAATCGCGGTTCGGGTAAACACATTCCTCACATCTGGTCGGCGCGCCGTACGTTCCTTCAGAATGGTGCCCAACTGCAAATCACCCAAGCTAGATATCCTTGTTAATTGATTAAAAGACGCAAGGTGGAGCCCTGCCAAATTATGTCAGACGTCACCGACCCTGGTGCCACATGAATCCTGCTTCGGTTGAATCCACATCCAATGCGATTCAGTGGTTTCGTCTGAACGGGGCCAATATCTGGCAATGCACCCCTAGCTTGTTCTAAATTACACACTTTTCATAACGGTTTCCCATAGACAATTGGTACCCGAAACAGCATTTATTGTCACTTAACTATAACGTATTTCAATTACCTCCATGGAAAATGAAAGTATTGATTTTGGTGTGTCTGTCTGTCTGTGTGTCTGTGTTTCCGCAAATTTCTGGTCAGCATAACTTAAGAAGGCCCTTATGGATTGTGATGATATTTGGTATGTTGGTAGGTCTTACGGAGACAAAGGTCAAGCTCTGTGCCTCCTGGTGGCTAACTTTGGTACTGCAGCAGATCTTCCAGTTTTGTATATTTTGTTCTGAACATGCTAAGGTCTTGATTTTTTAGTAGATAGCTTTTCCTGTCAGAAATAATTAGTGTTGTGGGTTTGGTCCCCCTAGCAGCTTGTGCTGGAACTGCAGGAGGGTTTCTGGCGAAATCTTTCAGAGCAGATGAGTCCAGAAAGGAAAAACGTATTATGATTTTTGGTATGTAGGTAGCTTAGACTAAGATGTATATAATTAGAAGTAAATTATGACTAAATTTGCATAATTAATGAGGAAATTCTGTAATTTCAGTGTTTTACATCATAGGACTCTGATTATGTAATGTATGTAATCTATCGCAGGTGGAATATCAACAAATACGGGCCTAATTTGCATAATTAATCTGAAATTTCTATGACTCCTTAGTGGTAAATGATGGGAATGTCATACTTGTTACACGTGTAAGTTAGTTAAAAGTTAACATCACCATGCATATATTATGTTAATGTAGAGGTCATTTGCATAATCAATGTACATCTACGTGTTAAGCCCATATTTCATGGAGGTATGAGGTCTCGGAACTCTTGTTGGTTTTTCATCTCGTTGTTGTCATCGAAAGTGTCAAACTACAGAAATACTTTATGCAGAATATTTAATAAACAGACACTCTCTTGTGCCGAAGTTGATGCGCGGATAAAATGAACTAAGTGTAGACTTTGGCCGTTTTGCTGGTAACATTGCTTCTCTCCATCCTGTCTCTTCAGTCGACCGGATCTAAAAGGAAAGGCAAAGGATTTGTATCAACATCCTGACAGGTAAGATAACGTTGAATATTGTCCTGAACTAAAGCTGTCTTTGCTTTTGCCCATGACAGAATATTTGCCGCAGGTAAAGTACATTTACGTACATTAGTGTCCGGAATTAATAACAAGTTTATTGTTTAATGTACTACATGTATCTAAAATTCTGTGACAGACATCTGTGGCTTCAGTATTTGTTGTTTTACTCTTTAGGTTGTTTACTGTAAACTAAGGAGCATCCGACAAACTACCGACCATAACAAAACAGAGTACCCACCCATCTGACAGATGTACGGGAGTGTCGTGGAGCCCCTTATCAGGTCCCACTTTTGGTCCTCCAGTAGGACTCCGTAGTTCCCCCGATAATAGGGTGTGTGTCCGCTTCTCCAGTTGGTGTAGTTCCCCAGCTCGCTCCCATCGCTCCACTCCCAGTGATGGGAACGGAGATCGTCCAACCCGATGAAATATTTCCTGAGAAGAATCCAGGATACTGTCAAAACATTGAGGTCAAGGTACTCAAGCGAATTGATTGTAATGTTACAAGCAAGTTGTCAACAGTGAGTTCCCTTCTTGTGTTGGATTAAAGTTAAACTTTACCATTATGGATTCTACCAACACAGATGAGCTTTCATTCAAAAGGTAGTCGTGGAGTTATATCAAGAGTTTCAAGACCCCAACTCACGCCTTGTACCGCCTGTGGTTCCGGAGGTAGTTCTCCATGAACCCCTGCACACCGGCGTCTTTGATCATCGCCAGTTTCCCGCCCAGGAGCACACAGCTCTGTTTGGCGTCCAGGTACGTCAGCAAGCCCCTCCACAGCGGGGAGAACCAGAAACACTGATTCTCGTACACCCCGAAGGCTCCAGTGGATACAAGGTCGGGGTACAGCTCCTGACACGCTGAAGTAAGGGAAACAAATGATGCATCTAGATATCTAGTGAAGCCATTGTAAGAAAACCCAAGGGTTCCAGAACACGTTACAATCTCCTACTCCAACATCTGCTTGGATGTTACTCAAACTGAGATGGCAGAAAACAAGCACATCAAACTTTTGAACAGATAGTGTAGGCGGAAGAAAAAGCAGTCCTGTATCCAAACTGAAGCAGGTGAGAGTTAAGGACACAGGACATGGATATCGATTCTTACATGCACAGCTCCTCCCGTCTGTTCTCAGAACGAGTCCGTCCTGACATGCGCAGAGATAGGATCCAACAAGGTTGATACAGATCTGTTCGCAGTCGTTCATGTCCGGGTTATGGCATTCGTCTGTATCTGGAACAAACCATATTGTTAACTCATCTGTTTCATCATAGAACTGTTTTCTTTTTTTCACAAAAGCAGACATGCTGGCTTGACTCACATAGATGGTAACATTCTGATCGAACTGGCGTTTCTGGGTCAAAAGGTAGTGAACTACACAGAGATTCTGACTTTTGGCGACACCTCAAGCTCAGGGTTGGAAATTTTTCAAAATATCTTCTATGAGTTCCCAAGGGAATTGGTTTATGGCTACATCTCACCAATACATTATATCTGCATGGTATAAAACCCCTTTGCTGCTTTGAAGAGTGTTTATATCATTGTCACTGTTCAACCAATGTTTCAGATGAGTTTTCTGCAAATCCTACCTTCATAACTTTCCTTCCAGACCTCCAGAAGCATGCCGGGAATGTTGTCACATGACACCATGTCTGTGACGTCAGTGCTGACGAAGACGTCCGGCTGTAGCCTGGTGACGCCTGTGTTGTCACAGAGGACGCGCGCGTACGTCACACGGCCGATCTGCGCGCGCTGGGCCGCCGTGAACACACCGAAGTTCTCGTGCCAAAACCTTGTAAGTAGAACAAAATGGAAAGCTGGTAAGCGTCCATTCCACAACTTGTACAACGTTAGATGGCAACCCGGCAAATCAAACTACTCATCAAATGACGAATGGATACAATCCGCTCCGTCCTAGAGGCGTCGCCAAAAAGAGTTTTGAGACGTTTGTTTGTACAGTCTGGTGCCTACGCAATACACAAGGAGTTTCCAGACATCTCACCTGTCCCCTTGCCTTATCGCCTTGAACTGTTCCGCTAGGAGACATCTGAAGGTGGGCCCCACCCGTCCCCCGGTCACGTGATCCTCCAACAGTCCCGCGACCCACAGGTCAATGTTGCTGACGTCACCGTACACGTCAGACAACTTCTGACGGACGTCATTGTCTGACATGTCAGCAGAAAGGTCGTCGAACGATTCTGAAAACAGGAGAGATATTTCATATTCATACATCATGAAAATTCATATATGTGTGTGGGAGACTGTCACTTGGCTTCATCACTTAACCGCGACGGGGGCCGACATCGTCTACCAGATACCTTTGACCCAGTGTTGACGTCACACTTCAATGAGGCCACGTGGCAATCTCATAAGGGTCAGTCTACTGAGGAAAACCAGAGGTGCTGGTCGAAAGCTCTAGGTGAGAAATTACCTGTTGTGATGGATCAAAAGTTTTAACTTTAAACATATTCATACATGTTGGCGTCTATCTTTACACAAAGCAGCTATGCTTTATCCCGTACGTTTTGTTCCTGTTTATTTGTGTGTGAATATTTCGCCACCTGCTAGCGGAAGCTCACAGAAGGCCCGCCAGTTATTGTAGAACGGTATGCCGTGGTCTCTGCCCCGCTGGATGGTAATGGCGGCTATGTCCAGTCCGGCATGGCCAGGCTGGGCGAACAGGTGGTCAGTCAGTTCTTCATGTATAACCTACAATGTTGGGAGAGTAGGAAACAAAGTTGATGGTGATCTTTCAAAGAAATAAGCGTTCTTTAGAGGGAATATAGCTCGTGTGATAAACGAAGAAGAAGCTAATATGTGTTTCATATATTGTTTCAAAGTTATCATCCAAGGATTGAGGTGTTCAAACACTGGTTTTTTCCAAGAACTATCGTAGAATGGAACTCGCTGCCACCAAGTATTTGCAAAGATTGGGTGTGACAGGTCGTTCGGTGTAATATAGCTAACTGCCGCCGCGCCGCGTGCCTGCGAAGCTGGTGTGTTACGCCGAAGGGCGGTTATACCGGCTATACAGATACAGATACTAAGAATGTAGGTACTGTATATCTGTAACTTGAGTATCACTTACATTTGTTGGTGTTACCAGCTTGGCGGGACTCCCGATCAGGCCTCTGACCAGTGGGTCGATCCCACTTTCCTTCACAATCCGCCAGGGGGCGAAAAACGTGTCGCGTAAGGCGACGTTCCCAATAACAGGATCCTCTTCATAGTTCTGGATAACGAAAAGGCGGAAAGATAGAATCTGATGGTTTACATGATTTCTCTTTTTATCAAGGACCATGTCCTTCAGACAGACATCTCTGAATTATCGACTGAATAAATTATGCCTACCAACCAACAAACTTCGCTCTCTTCTGTTCAAAAACCAGTTGACTTTTACATAATCATGTTGTTGCTTATCTCTACTGTAACCTTTCATCATCTAATCTCCAAGCAGATGTTTCGATGGCTGCAAAATACAGTATCAAATTGGCCAGGCTGTATCCATTGGCCAGACAGTATCGGCCAATTGTCAGGCTGTATCCATTGGCCAGACAGTATCAAATTGGCCAATTGGCCAATTTGATACTGTCTGGCCAATGGATACAGCCGCTAGCCTGGCCAATTTGATACTGTATTTTGCAGCCACCGAAACATCTGCTTGGATATTATCATCATCATCATGTCGGGTGGTAACCTTACCTGGTTGTAACGCTTCACCAGCGGTGAGGTCGCCGCGTCGTTGAGTCGGAAAGCTGCCATGGCAACCGAGTTCCGTACGGACGGGTCCACGTCAGGGTCGTACTCAGAATATTCTCCCACTTCTTCTATTTCTGTTATATACAGATACATAGACAGATGCTTCCTGTTAGCAATATAGGAGTTTTTATCGCCTATGTTGCTGTAATCTTTATCCAACTTAAAAACCTAATGCTATGCTACATGATGTGGAGACAACAGAACAATGTATTGAGCAGATGTAAAGGATGCATGTTTACTAGGTGAAACGTAGCCTGGATGCCAGACCCATAGCACACTAGGCCCAAAGTGGATGCCAGACCCATAGCACACTAGGCCCATAGCACATAGGCCCAAACTTTGGCTATCCAGGCTAGGTGAAACGTTAAGAAGAAGAACAGAAAACAGAGAAGGGTGGAGAAAGCTGGTTGTCAGATCTTATGTGGTGCCCCAAGGGTCAAATAAATAGACGAAATAATAGATTAGAGGAGAGGAGTAAAGGCTGTTACCGTCCGGTCCCAGGATCTTGGGCAGGTACTCCTCGAAGGTGATGTGTGCTATCTCCGCCGCCACGATGTTGCGGGCCTCCTGGTAGATCCTGTCCCCGCTCCAGCCCGGGTTGAGTTGGCGGAGTTGCCGGGCCAGTCTGTTGTGCTCCCGGACCCAGACGGTGTGAGAGGCGATGGCTCTGTTGTCCTCGTTCACACGACTGTCACCGGCGAGGAAGCAAGGGACATTGTCGCCACCGGCTGGGTCCTGTAATATGTGTTAAAAGGTTGCTATTCTATACAAATGGTTGCATAGTCTGCTTGCCAACCCCTTTGTGCAACACGTGTTGTTGTCAGAGAGTATGATATCAGCAAGCAATGCGTTTGCTAGCCATCCTTTCTGACATTTCTTGGTCAAACTTTCTCAGGACTGCCCTGCTGTGCATTTTTACTTACTTTTCTGACAAAGTTTGTTTCTTGATTTCATGTACTAAACTGCATGGCATACATGTTATTTGGGAAAACAGCCATCACTACTTACCTGATTGCACGGTTCGTCTTTTTCCTCCTGGAACGGTAGCAGGTCCAGTCCTGAGCTGATGTCCGCCCCCTGCTGAACACGCATCAGGCCTTCATCTGTCGTCAAATCACGCAGTCTGGAAGGAGTCAAAACTCACAGTTTTGCCGTTCTTCTTGCAAACGATTTGATCATTATTTTGATACATAAAAGACGAAACGAAGTGAAACAAAAGTCCATTGGACACAACTTCGTGAAGTAAGTATTTTGTTTGCGGTGACAGCTGTCCTTAAAATATTATATAACCTTTGAAAATCGCTACGGTATAAAAAAAACAACGTGCATCATCTAGACCATATCAGCATACGACATGCCAAACTACGTTCCCATTCAGCAAAGGAAGCGTGAGTTACAGCTGTGAACATACAAAACCATGTCACCATGTCAATTTTAATACTCCGCGGAGGTCATTGACCTCCTTCGCGGAGTAACTCGTCACTGATACTCACGACTGCGCCAGGTGTTCTGAGGACCCGTACACCATGGAGGCGTCGATGAAGCTGGAGACTTGGTTGATCTGTTCGCGATCCGTGAGATCGTCAGGGTTGGACTTCTCCCCTACAGTCACCGCGCACATGGAGCTGGACCGCGTGAAGGGCAGGCAGGGCTGAGGGAAAATATAACCCGATCAAGGCGTTTTATCATAATCCAATCAATTAACTCCCTCTAGATGCACAACGCACACCAAATGTGCATGGCGAATTACACTGGAAATGCAGGAAAATAGCATGCAGCAAAGTGACTGTAGCACAACATGTCAAAACTCGCATATACAAAAAGATTACATGTCAACGGTACGGTAATATTTATTTGTTTTACTGATGACGTTGAGGAATATACTTATACCTTCTGGGTGTTGTTTATCCGTGGGTCGTCATCAAGAACGGGAATTGGGAAACACGGACTGATGTTGTCACAGGTGTCTGTACACGGGATGTTTTTATTTCTGGGATAAACACAGGGATATCATAATTACTTTCTACCTTGACCTTAAAGTCAATCTTCGGTTACAAGCATCCCCTTCTTTCCACTCTACTGAATTCAAATACCTACGAACACACACATTCAACAAACACACCCATCCAAAACAATACCCCTGTCCCCAATGTAATTACTAGATCATCTGACAACACATATGTATTATGTAACGATGCGGGATGGTCATACTCACGATGCCAGGACGGTGCAGCCCACAGCAGTGGCAGTCTGTTCCATGTCGTGACGTAAGAACCGGCCCCACTCCGTCAGCATGTGTGTGTATTCAGGGTCGTCCTCTGTCTCAGAACTGGTCAGGAGCTGAGAAATAGTGCCCATTATATGTATGAAGAAGCGGTGATTTTCTTCCGTAACATCTACTTGAAGATTACAGTACTGTTAGCAACGATGAGCGACATGAAATACATTCCGAAAACATACGGTGATGTTCTTTTCGACAAAATTTCAGATTCTCATAAAAGTAACACAAAGTCGCAAAGGATTCCTTATGCACACAAAAAAGCTGCACATACCATATTTGAAACTTGGCGGGGACTGGGAAGAGGAAAGCCGTTGAATTCTCGTGATTTGTCCCATCCAATCGGTTCGTTCCATCCGTCATCATACCGAGGCGACATAAACCGTTTGAACGGCCGTAACGCAGCGCCCCACTGCGGATTGTCGATGTTATTGCAGCTGCCGTCGGCTGTGCGATACTTGTTGACGGAACAGTTCGCCGCGGTGGGAGGCTGTTCACAACCTGATATGTTGGCGATCTTGTCTCTCTGGGCGGGGGAGATAGCTTTCCGTATGTCGCACATGTCTGGAAAAGAATCCGTTTGATACGGTCAATTACATACAGACTATGCATTCCGAATATCAAGCCCTGTCCTGCTACTTGCTACATAATGTAACCCAGCACCACAGTGCCTGCTACAGCACCAGTTACCATAGTGACAGCCTTCTGGTCCAGGTCATTGACCTTATTTGTTTGGAGAAGAAGAAGAAGAAACAGAGCAAAAATAATATGTTTTCCTTCTTGGAAGGTAAACATAAGAAGGCTGACCTCCAGCCAGCACCCAGTCCTTGTTGTTCTCCCAGACCCTCTCCAGGACCAGCTGCATGGTACCCTCCACGATCGCCGCGGCGCGAGCCTCCTGCTGCGCCGCCGGGCTCAGGTGATGGAGACGCTCCAGGAAATCGAACGGTGTTCTTATCCTTCAGAAACACAAACAAACAAACATTCAAACAAACAAACAAACAAAGATATGTTACTTAGATAAATAAACTACAGATCGTTCCACACGATTATCTTTTCCAAAGAGTTTTAACACGATAGTTATTTCAAAGCAACTTTTAAGTTATACTCCCTGCATTTTTGTTACCTTTCCAGTTTAGACTTTGATTTTTGTAACGAGTGGATAGACTACACCCACCATTCTTCATTTTATATTTTAAGGTTGACACAATTCATATGAAGCGAGGACCTTCAGATTTTTAAAACTTGACAAGCATTGCATGGCGGAAGAAATTATGTAGCACATCCTCGTTGGTAAACATCCGACAAAGCTTAGACTGTACAACAGACATAAGAATGCAAGACTTGGACACTGTAATGGATGTTGGAGAAATACCTCCCCTCATCTTGGTGCCTTTTCTCTGTGTTTTTGATGGTGTTGTCCACGTGCTTTATCGCCTCGCGTATGGAGGAGTCCACGAAAATATCTCCCGGGTACCGCTCTTCGTGTGTCCTGGTCTGCTCTTCCAGAACATCCACCGACACTGGAGAAGGTAAAACACAGGCAGACGCATGTATAATATGTCAGACACTTTTTTCAATATTAATAGTGATACGAAAACGATATGATATAGGTCTAAGAGTATTCTGTAGACTCAGTTGTAGTAATGCTGACTTGCACATGTACATGTCTATTATTATAATATTGTTGACATCTTTTCACATGACTTGCTTGCCGCATATCATGCAGTCCTCGGCCATTACGTGTGTATATACTTCTTCAGTAAGAGAGATGTGGAACAACATGTTGGTGTTTTGGTAAACGTGTTAAGTTATGTACATGTACAAGTATAGGACAAGGACAGAAAGCCATGTACAGATTCTGTTTAAAAACGCCTACGTATGAACGGGTCGCTTGGCTGCTGTTCCGGACCCTGCTCAGCGGGAATGAGTGCCGCATATGTGACTTCACCAAACAGACCACAGCAGCCTGCATGAATAGAATAGATTTCACAAATGATATCAAAACACTACAGTAACTGTATTGATAGTTATGGAGGCTCGCTACGCGACATCGACAACCTCCGACATGTTTACAATACAAAATATTTCCTGCTCCATCCGCCATGCATGAAGCAAAAACAATGATTCTGTGCCTGAACTGTCCTAATGTATTTTATCTAGTAGATAATTCCGACAAAAGGTTGGTTAAACAGAAAATAAACTTGTCATGACTCATTATTTTGACAGCCTCACACGAGTAAAGATCATCTGCACATGAAACACAGTCTGAAGACATCATCGGCACCTGCTCAGATATGTCATATCTCTGTGCAGTGACGTCTGCACTGGAAATAACGGCCACTGTTCCTTACCTGTAAGTACCAGCAGCATACAGGGCCTCATAGTTCCACAGGTCACTAGTGTGTCAGGTAACATCAGTCACCAGGATGGACTGTCGGCAGAAAGTCATAAAGGTGTCAATGTCCTTCTGTCAACATCTGATGAAGGTCCCATTTCCAATAGACAGCGATCGCTGAGCGACTCAAAGTGGATGTGTGTGAACGTTGATTTCATAATTGGTATATGATGCATGATATATAAGTATGCTTTAAAAGACAACAAAATACTCAAAACGTATAAAAGGTTGTTTTTTTCTATGCAATTTATTGTACGATTTGTGAAATTTTTTCTCAGCCTCTAGTGTTAACTAGTGGAGACACATGTAGTTGATTCCGATCTGTGAACATGATAGTAGGAACTGTTTATTTTCCATGATTTGTTTTTTAAATCAAACAAACCAGACCGTCGACTGAGGACCACAATAAAATCATAGTCCAGTCTAATCGGAAGAAGCTCAAATTTTATGAAAGGCACATATCATTCTAACGTGATTAGACAAAATGGGATGATTAAAGTCTTTACGCAATGCAATATCTGTGATTAACTACTTTTATATGGCTCTATGTGCTATATTCAGCATTGGTCAGTAGTCTTGAATCATACATTTATGGAATGAAGCTACATGAAAACCATTCCCATACATATTTTCCAAAACGTTCCCGCCAAAATTCGGACAAGGGCAAGGCTGATGGCGTTATGACGTCACACCGTCGCCAAAACGAGGCGCCGAGACAGGGTCGTAGGGATTACGATAAACAGAAAAAAAAACTCCGACATTTTACCTCTGTAAACCCGGACATATCTACACGGCTATATAACGTATGTAAATATTGTTTGATCCAAACTTCGCTACGTGTACGTGCGTTGAATCCCACCGCTACTGACTTAATGGTGGTCGGAACCCTTTGATAATATCACAATGCGCGTGCCAACAACCTGGGATCCAATATGTCGTAGAAAAAAGGTTTCAAATCTTTATTTTCTACTTAATCCTAAAGCACACTTCATTTAGTGGTCTGGTACTCCGGATCCAGATTTCCTGACACAAAATTTATGACCTTACCATTACAGTGGTCATGTACATGTATATCATCATAGGAACTTAGATCAAAACAACAATACATTTGTTTGAAATCGGGAAAATAACATGTCGAGAAACAGGACGAAACTAATCGAACACAGCAAAATTAGGACAAGCAATGACTACAAAAACAACCCGTATCTTCATGTCAGCTCCCCGGTAGAATTTTGAGTGAAGGTAATCTCCAAGCAGATGTTAGGGTGGGAAATCGTAACGGTTTCTGACTGGGTTGGGGGAGCAAGCGGTCAGATCTTGGGTCCAGTCAGAAACCGTCAGGATTTTGCCACCATGGATCTGCTTGGAGATTAGAGTTTTCTTACAGTCCTTCATGTTGTCGGTCAGAAAACGCCACGGTTTCAGACCGCGACGTCTGCTTGGAAATCAGGGTCAGGGTGGGTGGGTGTGTAATATCCACGCCGCTCCGAGTAAATCTAACTCCCCAAAACTAGTGAACTCTCAACTGAAGAAGTACTCAACAGTTGAAGACTAGTGCGTGCAAAAAAAGAGAGAACCTTACCGAACTACAGACGTAGCTTTATCCATGGACGGCTCATGGACGCCTGGTGGCGGACTTTCGGCGGAGTGCCGCTTTGGTACCTACTGTGAGCCTCCTAAAGCTTAAAACGGAGATCCGGCTTTGTTGATTTGACATTTGTAACTTAACGATTGATTCTACAAATCAGCTAGGTTGTGGTGCATTCTGCTATACATTGTATATAGATCTCAAAAAGATTATGTTTTCAGGAGCGTTTCTTTCTTGAATTTTTTAAAGCAACGTTACACATCTGGGGCAGGATTGGGGAATCCCTAACTACTGTAAAATTAGAAGTGCAGCTTTTTCATGAGGAAATTTCATCACTCTTTTGTGATTAAATATTTGGGGACTATATTGATCGATCAAAGCAGATACAGCTACGGGTAATGCAAAGACAGGGCATTGTCCCAAAGTGTCTCTGACTTACCTATGCCCCATATACATGATTGTATAACTACTTGCACTTAATGCCTTTAATGGCTCTGATTCAATTTACACTACATAGAGAGGGAGAGACGGTTCTACATGTATATATATAGTAAGCACTATGCGGACTTTGCTGAGTCTAGTACCCATTGACGTCTATAATTATAGCTTAAAGTGTTTGTAGTCACTTCTGTTAAGCATTTTCAGACACTTACTAAGTTGAAATATGGACTGGAGTGAGTAAAATTGGTAGTGTCTCTACAGGTTGTGACGTAATAGAAAGTGTCTGGGCCATTGTGTAACCTCTCCATGTTAGAGAACAGGACTTTTTGCTGTGGAAGGAAAGTTGGGCAAAGTAAAACAGACTGCGACAGCACTGTGAGAATAGTGCCTCTTGTATTATCATATTTCAACTCCTGAACTTCTTTTATACACAATGAGGAACTTTTAAATCTTGTCACATTATCACTGTACATAATTACAAAGTGGTTTAAACAACAGCAACAATAACATATCTGCTGATAACATCCAATGAAAATATACTCATACCATCTCTCTTTTTTTTGTATTTTCTGTTTCAAAACAGCACAAACAGTAATATACAAAACACCTGAGTTGGTCACAATAATATACAAGTTCTGAGGACTGCTCTGAAGGTAGGCATCCTGAGATGTGGTGTGTCATGGTAAAGGCAGTGCGTGTGAAAACATTCAAAACTCGCAAAAGCTTCGCACAACAACACTTGGCCTCTACACATTTCTGCATCAGATTAAACATTGCATCACTAAAATTCTATGAAATTGGCTTCTATAAACATTTATATCCCTCCATTGCTTATTTCTGACTGTTATAGCTCTAGCATTTCATATTCTGTTCAAATACATTTGTCTTACATCTACAATGTTACAGATTGCCAAACCCAGCTATTTGATATAACAAAACAGAATTTTAAGCTAAATCCAACTGACAAGTGTTAATGATGTATGGACTAACCATAAATATTCCTTACTACAAAGCTGCATCTTCTCAAGCTATTTTGAGCAGTTTACAATATGGCACTGAGTTCACCATTAGACAGGCAGCCATCACTTTACATTGTTAAAGAACTAACAGAGAGCTACACATAGAAAATGAGCTTTTATTTACACATTTGGGTCCACCGCAAGGCTTTTTAAGACATGTATCTAATTTGACACAGTATTGCCTAATTAACTTACTTTCGTCATTCACACTTGAGACTGAGTTTAATTTTCAGTTCTTGATTCTTCACTTTCCCTGGTATATTTGTTGTTAGCGAGGTATATTGTATCTTTACAATTGGATATGATTGTTTGCTGAGAATCAGAAGTGTACAAATTTGTGCGTTTGCACACTTCAGGTTGGAAGTACTGTACGGTATTTCAGTGGCATCGAATTCTGAGTGAATGATTCTGAAGTCTGGAGCCCTATCTTTCAGCGACCATCCGCCCTTTTTTTTTCAAGCAAAATAAATAAATTTCACATCCTGTGTTTTGATGTGAACATTTTGTCAGCAAAAACATCTGTCTGTTGATATACAAAATGTACTAAAAAAATGGGAGCTGCAAACTCTCTAATGCTCATGGGAAACTTCTCTCTCCAAAGATGATACTTGTGATCACCCCCCTCCCACAAACACACACATACACGAAAGTACAATGTCTTTAAAAATTCAAACTTTCAAACAGCATGTGTGTGTGTGTTAACTTATTAAGAGCTTTTTAGCTGGGAATTCTGAAAAATATACAAAACACTAAGGATATAGTGTTAACCATCCATGTCCAAGATCAAAAATAATATACCAGTAAATGGTACTTTATGCAGGGTACTTATTTTCTTCTAACCCTTAAAGGGTTATCTCCAAATATATGGCTCATTTGGCTCCTTGAGCCTAGCACTTTTCAAAAGGGCATCAGAACTATATTATTTACAGGAGTATAAAAGTAGCCCCCAAATTAACTTTTTCTTCCTGCAAATAACAATTTTTTTACCCCCTCAAGAACATTGTATCCAATAAATAAGGAGGTAGGATTGTCACAGCAGTGTACATTATGGTACATGTACATGTAAAAGAGGTGAGCTCCAATTCTCATTTGTGCTTTCAATCTCCTTTGGAGGAAACAGATAAATATCATACAGTAAGAACACGGGAGAAACAGTAAAAAAAAATCTCATCAATTTTTCCTTTTTTTTTACACGTACATGTATGCTTGTACTGCATACCATAAAACACCTTCTATTCTCTTAACCCAATCTGTGAGGTAATCCCCTAAACAATGCCAACTTGGGGGGTCATTTCTAGTCCTGACTGTATTCTACCAATTCTCACTCTGTCTTTTGAAGGAAAGCACCCCATCCCCCCAAAAATTCACATCTGTTTGAATAAGAAGACCAATTAATCAACTGGTCATAGCAGAACTGTAGCTTTAAATCTCAAATTTACTGTTATCTATTTCATTTGATGATTGAGAGAAAGATCTAGAAATGACAGCACCACAACTCTGGCATGTATGACATATAATCTCCCACTTGTGCTTACAGCAGATTGCACCCCCGCTGAGTTTGTGCTAGACGCTAGACTGACGTGGATCCCGGCTCGGATTTTCTGTCGTTCTGCGGATGGTACCCATTGCAGTCGTATCCTGGTAACCTGTGGGGGAGCGGTCGTTGTGGAATGGGATGTCTGGGTGGAACAGGGGAGCTGCTGTTGTCGGTTTTCTGTCTTTTGGGACCTAAAGAAGAAGACAATGAATAGTGTCATACTACATTTATCATTCTATCATTACTACATTTGTACCTATATTACCTACTATTTGTAAAACTTATACATATACAATCTATGACAAGTATGAGGCACTATGTACTACATGTATAAGTCAGATATTTTATGATATCATAGCCATGCTTTGTCTTCAGTCTGAGTTCAGCTGGAAAGAGGAAAGAAGATAGCGATGCATCATGATTGCCAATGTTCCACCACTGTCAACATTAGCTTCACCTATGTCAGTGTGAATACACAACTAATGTGAACATGAGTCTTTACCTGTGTGAGTGTGAATGTACCAGAGTGTTGCTGTCAGCATTATGCCGATGACAAAAGCGGCAAAAGCAATGCCGACTACAGTCCCTGCCTCCAGGCCTTGGATCACAACTAGAGGATAGAAAAAACAATGCATTGTTTAAGGATCATTAAAAATTCCGGTTTACTTCCCATATCATGCACAGTTATGTATAGAGCATGTTAATAGGTCTAAAGACCACTGCAATACATAAATGGGTATAAAAGCTGAAAATTACTACTGAAAAACCTATTAGCATGAAGTTACAGTCAAATGTTCAACAAGTGCAAGTGTAGTAATCAAGAATCAAAAGTTACAGAATATCTGGTACTCACTCTGAGGACCTTCTTGTCTTGAGTTGATTTTTGATTCCTCTGCTTTTCCTGCAAGAAAATTATGTCTGATTTAATGCCTTGGTCACATGGACTGTTACAGTAGGTACTGACTGAAAGGCTGAGATATCACTTTTGGTACAAACAATTCTAGGATATCTTCCATTTTCCTGAATGACAACAGTGAATTCTCAATATGTATTGCAAATGTTCCAGTACAAACCAAGCCCCATTCCCAATCCCACTGTAAGTTCATGACCTCAAAGCCTACCATTGTGATCTGGCTCCTCCGTGCCCATGCTCCCACTCACGATAAACGGGCCCACAAAGCGATGCTGAGAGTACACGCTGCCCTTGGGTGCCCTGTGCTGTCCTGACGCTCTCTCTCTCAGGCAGAAGTCATTCAGGTCTACACACTGGAATGTGAGGAGAGTTTAGTGAAACTATCAACATCAACCATCAACATTTATCAAATCAAAAGGTCTACTAAAAAATTATGCAGACTAAGTTTAGAAATTAAACCCGTAAGCAGTTAAGCTATTTTTTCTAATCAGAAGAATATGGACAGTGAAATTATGTCAATCCTACGCACGCCTATTTTGTAACAGCCTACAAACATCTGTTTCTTTGTATCATTTGCTCTGAATATGTTTTGATTGAGATTTTGGGGTTGTAGATATCTTTTTTTTGTCTCAGAAAGAAGTGCTAGACAATCTGTTTTCCCTACCTGTTCGATGTCTGGTACAGAGATGTCCCCCTCGCTGCAGACCGTCAGCTGGCAGTGCAGGAACACAAACGGCATGACAGTGTTCTTGGGGAGGAAGCTGAAACGCTGTTTTTTCTGCCCAGACATGCTGTCTGTATCCAGTGGTGTGATGGACAGGTACTGCACACTGTTACTGGTCACTGGGCATCTAACGACAGACAAACATACAGAACAACATTTTTACAGTTCATTTTTCCACGTCGTTTACTATGTTGTGAGAGCACCATCTTAGATCTTAATACAGATTTTTTTCCTATTTATTAGTCATTATTTTGAAAAATTATGGAGGGATGTCAGTTTGTTTTTGTTCCCAGCTTCTTTCTGTATCTCTTTTCACAGACTGAACCCTTTTTTTTCTTTTATTTTCCAAAAGAGCAAAAGAAATGTTTCCTTCAATGGCTTTAGTGAAATTTTGTGAACCGTTTCTAGACAGCCTATTATGTGCACCTACAAGCCCCATGTCAGTTCCAGACAATACAATCAAACCTGCCAAAAGCTCTTCATCGATTGCTCCTCCAGAAGTGTAATTTGACATGATGGGTAATGGCACTTACTGGAAAAAGGTATGTTGTCTTTGTGGGTAGTTTTGTCTATTTTTCCATTACTTGTATTGGCTACAGAAACAATTTCATTACTGTTTGTCTCAAGGATTTCCCGTTGAGACATAACAAATTGCAACAGGGACCCTTTCAGTCAGCAATGGCCGACTCTACCACATGTATTGATTGATTCAGAGAAAAAGACTCTTACCCGTTTTCTATGAGGTTGTAGAGAGGCGAGCTGTCTTGTAGGGACGAGTCAGACATGTAGCAGTGGTCCACTTTCAGTGCCAGGCCTTCATCTGGACAATAGGAGCAAGACAAAAAGCATGAAATCACATGTTTATATGACAAAAAAGCCCAAGAAAGTGGCAATAAATAGAAGCTGAATTGGAATAAAAACTTCAATGCAATACTGTACATTATACTTGTCAAGTTTCATTTGTTGATACGTAATACTTGTTACGTAAATCAAAATAACGACCGCACTACTAGTCATCAAAAAGTCCTTTCTTGTACAGCGACCCACCGGCCGTTGACCTAACTACTGTACATTTATTCTCCCTCACACCAAGTCCTCAGTGACAAACCTGTAGCGACTTGAATGTCCACGAATATTCTCTCGTCGGTCTCCTTCACCATGGGGAACTCCACCTCAGGTCTCATGTACAGGGACGTCTTGTAAATCTCCATGTGGAAGGACACGGGGTCGTCGCTGCCTGCTGTAGGTACAGCCTGTGGAAGTATTTAGGAAAACGTCTGTAGTGACAGGCTATCAGGGATAGTCGGGAACTTGGCCAAAAACTTTTGCTCCAGTTTTTGCTGAAAAAAGTGTGTAATACCTATGAAGCATGGGAAGAATTGCTGGGTATAAATTTTGATAATTTATTGGTTAATTTGTTGATGCCTGTGAAAGTACCAGATTTTGTGTAACTCTCTTTTTACCAGACCTAAACAATGTTCAGAGGACCTGAAGTTTTTGAACCTGAAAGGACCCCTCCTTACTCATGAGAACTGCACCAGACAGACCTCACGAGCAGCAGTACTGCAGGTGGGACGTCCTGAGGAGCTTTTGTTCTTTGAAGTCCTGTAGATTCATGAGGATGTCAGCCGCAATGTCAAACATTCTCAGAATCTGGTCGGCTGGTCACACAGCTTTGTTGAAAATCTCTAATGTATTACATACACAATACAAATTGACAAAAAGCTCACCTCCAAAATGGAACTGTCCATGTCGTCCTCTGCCAGGCCGACTGACGGGTAGTCACACTCGAAGTTTGCGGTGACAGACGGGACTTCTACTTCCATGTCTTCAGCGTCCGGCCCATCACCCGAGCCAGCGTCCCCGCTCCCCTCCTGTTGTACCTCCACCATGCCTGATAGCACCACCTGTAGTAGACAGAACAAAGTAATAAACATTTATATTACAACAGTACTCCATTACCTTGCAATCAGCTTCACTAATTGCATCAGCTTCGTTTTCACAGCACTAATGCTTACTAGATGTGCCTTGCATGTATCTCTGCATAAAATCTTTTGCCCGGGTACCCATTACTTACAGTGATGGGCCCTTTGTCTCCCAGATGATTAAATTAGTGATGTATTTTGGTTTAATTGGATGTTATCGTGAGTGATTAGGATTTCACAGTCACATAAACCTTCCACCATCACAATCTAAAATGTAAGTCATAGTTGAAGAACCTGTGTATTGTGGGTAGATATTGTTATTTGTCCATCATGTATGATCATTGATTTTGTTTTCAGTTGATTGACTTTTGTTTGTGAATAGTGCAAGGAGTCTTCATGAATGTATCTTTTCTTTGTAGTTTGTACTTCTTTTGTACTATCAAGCTATACATTGTTGCCTTTATCACATTTTTTATTCTATCCACATCACAACATAACACAACCATTTCTATCAAATTTTGTATACCGGTAATAACACGTGAGTTGCAAACTGCCTACCAGACTGAGTATGGTTGTCTTGCATCATCACAACTACAGTTTGAGAAGAAAAATTGTCTGTTTCATATCCCGGAGAAAATTACTTTCCTTAATGACAAGAAATGAACATCTCCAGTTGATGTAATAATAATTACATTGACCGGTATTGTCTGAGATACAAATTGTACTTCGCTTCTTCAACAAGATATTGCAACACACTGTACTGTAGAGTAACATTAAATTACACAACACACCATACATATGCATAGCTTCCTATCATACATAATATATCTCAATTATTCTTTTCCCCTTTAATGTAATTTCCCATTTTGTATAACGGAAATTGCTTTAGGCAATAAAATCAATTATGCCTTGAGATATTGGTGGCAGACTAATAAAAGCAACTTTTCTACGTAATTGCAGCACAACGTGCCATAGGAGTAGATAAGATCATATTGATTTCATGGTTATTGTAGCTGTGTGTATGCGTGGGTAAGGTGAATCGATTTGCCATTACTGATCAAAATGATATACCTGTGTGCTGTGTACATGTATACTTAGTCTTACAGACAACAATGTACAGTATTTGGGAACTGATCAATACACTTGGCACACAGAGTAATTTTGTGTTTTTTGTATACATGGTCTCTTAGAGTACGCTCACTACCTTCTAAAACCGTAGACAGTCTCTATTGACTTAAATGACACATGCATATTTGTTTGCTGCCCATGAAATATCTTCGGATCATATTTTCTGATATTTTCATATTTCCGATATTTACAGTTCCTTGTGACAGAGCATATTCCACTGTAATTCCAATTACTCAGAAATGTTGCAATTGTCCTTGATGTGGCAATCAATGATATCGCTACAACCAAGCACTAAAAGGAATCTTTCTGATTGTGACTGATTTTACGGGTATCACTATTGACAACTAAAATACAGATAATAAAGTAGCAAAAACACTGTGTGAGCAGAATCTATACCAAGGCAGAATTTTACCCCCAGCCGATGATACCGAAACCATGGAGCTTAGCACTATAATTTAGTCGCTAGAAGTTCAAGGTTGTAGGGTATTAATTTTTAGTGATAAATGTATGTTTGTAATGAGACCCTATCCTGTCTCGACCCTGTCCTTCGTTACCCCTGAGGTCCTCCTTTCCTTGGCTCCACTACTTACCTCCGACCCTCTTAGCTCAAGGACAGAAGTTTGAAAAGGAGGAAGTGATCTAAGCGAGGTTCACAACCCGCCGAACGTGCAACTGCGTGCTCTCTACGTGCAAAAACATGGGCAAATTTTTGGGATCCGTAAGTGGTGAGTACCGCCTCCGTACGGAATCCAACGGATTTGGGAGCACGCAGACACGCCGTAGCACTTTACGTCCATACAGAACTTTCTCAGTCTGCATTCGGGCTACGAATTCACCCCCCGTACGCACCAGTAAAGGCGACGCGTGTGCCCTGTACGTTTTCAGAAAAACGTGGCGGACGTGGCCTCCAAAAAAAACGTGTGACCATCGCTTTACACATAAGGGGGAGAACACAGCCTTCCTTGTAGTCAGGAATGTGTAATCTTTGCATGTAAAATATGCTTAACGGCATTTCCTATTTGGATAGCTTTCATTCAAAGCATACCTTAGAACACATGATCTTCCTATTGTATGTGCAAATCAAGGTCGTTCAATTTGTACTGAGACAAGTTTCCACCCCTATAGCCGCCAACCCCTCTGGCAAAATATTCTGCCTATTTGGCTACTTCCTTCTATTTTTTCTACAGTCACGGAAAAAACACAGGAAGTGAGGGCAGAGGAGAAAATACAGAAACATCCAATCATTTTAAGATTAAACAAACAACCCTTAAGATCATGCTTGTGGTAACCTTCGAGTCGAGTTAGACTACGATCCCATATCATATTGCTACAAGAAAATACTTATGATTAATGACAAGCCAAACTTTCTGCCATGTGATTTCCATAGATGCCTGGTACAGAAGCTTTTTTGTCATGTTCCCAGCAACTTTTGCCATAACAGCCCTTTTTCCAATGATGACATATAACTATGTGATAACCTGGGTCATAATATCGCATACATCACTGACTGCACCCCACCCCCACTCTGACCTGGCCTTGTACATGTACAGTTGGTTACTGTCTGAAATTGTTTTGACTTGTAGCTTGATATCAGTCAATTTGGCTTTAATTTTCAGTTACTACACAATGCACTGTATCACCATCATGAGAATTCTGTACAATGCTGCAACTGTTTTGAAATCACTTAATGATGATTCATCTCTTTTTCATCTAGGATTGAAATATAGATCAGGTTCTGTACTTTGTTTCTATATAGAGACACTGTAGGAAATGTTTTTCGCTATGCTGTCATTTTTAGCTCCTAAAACTCCCAAGCATGTCTTTTGACAATAAACATATCTAAAACAGTATCATATATAAGAAAACATAGCAATTATAAGATTTTTTCCACTGAGTCCAATTTTACAGTGATTCAAATTTCCAGTTCTGGGCATCAAACTTCCTCAAAGATACAGTTTTAAATTCTTTTTTTTGCATTCAATGAGTAATCTACAACAATTTTGTCCAGTGGAGGTCTTTCTCTAAAAATAAACAAGCATGATAAAGAATGAGGTATCATTTCAATGCCAGGCTGATGAAAAACGTACTGCAACAAGGACAACACAGAGACAATCAAGTTAAGAAAATCACTCAGACAATTCAACCCTCTGCCAAAGACTCAGTATCATGATAGTTTCCTGTATCAAGTTTACATACTTGTGATCAGAACCTAAAAAAAAGGAAGCTGCAGTTTAAAATATCAATAATCAATTTTGAAATATAAGACTGCTGGAAACTCTAGTGCCTTAGTCTAACTACTATGCCAAAATTGTGATACGAATATATTATTTCACTTTTAATTCTGTGACAGTACACATACCACAATGCTCCTTTTGCATCATCATCATTGTCATTTTATTAGCTTTTGAACAACAAGTGCATAATATAATTAACTTTGAAGTACAGTTTAATCTTACCCTTGCATGCAGGAAAGCTAATTTTGGCAACACTTTTAGGTTTTCAATTCAGATTTTGTGATACGGCATGGACTCAATAGACCAGCTTGAATGTCTAGTAGTTATCAAAGACAGAAGTATCTATAAAACAACAAGTTTATTTTCATGTACATGATTGTGTGTTCAACTTGTTGTTCCTCCGTGGGCTCATGTTGTCTTTCCCACCAGTATTCCTAACTGACAGGAAGGACAACAACCAAGGACACGTGTAGGAAATGAAGGATTGGACCTTCAGTCTCTTCCTGTACGCAGGTTTCCTACCGCCATGTACACTCTGTGTTTTCATAGTTATACACCTCTGGGAGTTCTGCATTAGTAAGAACACACAAACGTTGTTTTTATCACTTCCTTTCCCTCTGATGCAAGAGTGCACAGAAAAACAAGATTGGCCTTGAAAAGATGCTGATGTTTTTGAAAGGAAGAGACAATAAACATTGAACTGAGGAGTCAGACTTTGGTAGAAACTCTCATAGGTTTGTACTGTACCTGATAGGAAGGAAAAACATATTATACAGGTTTTTATGTTTATATATAGAGATTACGTAGTATAGTGTATAGCAGTTGCTGTGACCACTTCTTTTCTCAGACTGTCTAATGGACCGGTATATTCCTATTACAAAATGTACATGTACTCTCATCCCTAGTCAATGAGATAATTGAAACAGTCTTGAGAAAAAAACATTTCAATATGAGTTCTTCAATATCTGTATTTTTGCCGTTTTTATGATAATGAGTCACATTTCATTGCCTCCGGTTTGAAATAATGATTTCCTGTAGTGAAGTTTTTAACATTGTTGTGAATTTCTTGTTTTATTCATAATTGTGAATTTCTCACTGACACTGCGTATATTCCACTGTCACTTATTCCTAACCTGTGGGGAGACCTCCATTTTGACCTCCAATTTGACCTTCCTGTCAGTCTGTGGTTACACCTTTACCCCCTTACTATGACTCTACTGTATTCAAAGAACTATGGACAAACTAGTAGGCATGAAAACACCTCCATACAGTTAGGGCACAAGTGTCTTCCATCTTAAGTTCGTGCCACATTCTTTACAGATTAAAGGGTATAAGTTGAAGTAAAATGAGACGTTGGGGATTTGAGACCCAGTCGCCCTGGATTACCACCTTCCATGGCTTTACCCGCAGCAGGATTACCAAGGGTAATTTCTTTTCAAAACCAATATATCACACAAGGGTTTGTCAGGCTCATTTTAACAACATATTACGTGAAATAATATTGTCAACTATTTGTATATCTGTATGGTTTTAAAATATTTATAAGATAATTTGCTCGACGATGGCTAGGCAAACTTTTGTACATTGGTTTTTTAATTCAGTTTTTTTTTTTTAAACTGAGACAAACCAATAAAGACATCTTGTATCATTTATTGATACTATTCCCACAAAGTTGAACTTTCACTCTCCCACATATTAAAATCATTCTTCTAGCCATAACAATACAATTACTCAGTTTGGCACTTTTGCTCCTTTGACACACATCTTTCAGTATTAATAACATAACCCATCAGGCTAAGCAATCCATGGCTCTCTCCACATTTAATAAAGTTTCACCCTTGACCTTGAGGTTGAAAGGTTAGAACCCATGGTGTTCTTTGATTCCATGTACATGTCATGTTTTGTGACTTGGATAATTCTGATTTTAATCCTAGAAAATGTTATTTAATGAAGCAAGAACATGAAAACAATACTTGACATAGTATTGCATTCTAGCTAAGAAATTTCTAAAGTGTAGTATAGAGATTATGTGATACTTGACTTGTGCTTAATTTAGACATTGGATAGCACTGAGTTTTCCATTTGTCTTAAATTTTTAGTTAATGTATTTCAATTACTGTACAGTGCAACGGGACAGTTTTATTTCTTCAATATGACAGGTTTTGCCATGGCACTTTATTTATAGACTAAGATATTTACCTTTTTACAATTGATAAGATTTTTCGAATTCCCAGTGTCTGTCTATATCTAAGTCTATATCTACGTAAAGATACCCAGATGGCAGTTACTTAAAATATTCCCCAAAATACAATACTTCTGAATAATCAGAACCAACAAAAGCAGATCCTTTTCAAAATCAAGCTCGAGCCATTGTGTGGTATCATGTTCCAGTGTTGGATAACTTGGGACTGAGATCAAAAGCTGTCAGCTTATTGCACTAGCTAATGATGTATGGGCTGGGGACTTCCTGCCAATGTCTATGTAACCAGCCATTAACATTCAAGCTACTAATTTAAACACAGCAGGCTGGGTTAGAGGTGGCCGAGGCATCCTTCCACTGGAGAGGCATGTCTACATGTAACATGATGTACAAATCAGTGCCTGTCAGCTTAAAGGGCAAGGTTCTATTTAGGGCTGTGTTTGCAGGACCCAGCTGGCAGAGGCCTCAAAACATGCTTGGGCACTTTTATGGGAGCCCTTTGTCTCCCTCTGAATGGTTTTACAAGTAAAGAAATATATGAGTTATTTCGTGCCTACTGTCAAAACAGAAGGTCATGAGAATGTAATGCTAACAAAGATAGGGGCTGCAGTTCAAAAAGAAGCTGCTAGGAGACCCACAATCTAGTCCATACACAGTAAGTCTATGCTGAAATGCAACTTAACTTATCTGCAACTTTTTTGGAATGTCCTCACAATCTCGACAACAGCCGGTACTCTAAAACAGTCAGCTGTTGGCTGTTCATTACCTTAAGGTCACGTTTTTTTAATCAAAAGCCAATTAATAGGTTACACCACAAGGGCGCATTTTCTTTGCCTGTGTTATGTCACTGAGTCTTGGCATCGCCGGTCTCACGAGGATAGTACCAGGGGAACTTTAGTTGGATAGCCTTAAAACTTACTTATCCAGATGTGGGGCATTATACGATGTTTACCATTACATTACACGTGTGCTTAGAGAACAGATTTTAAACATTTATAGAACCTGAGAAAACAGGTTGAAGTGGCTTAGGGGCCAATTCAGCCCATTGCTCCTCAAGTCAAATCAAGGTTTAGTGGTCTTGACACCAAGGTCCAATATTGACATCAAGTAATATTGGTAGCTGCCAATATTGAAGCTGCTGGCAGATTTGGTGTGCATGTGTCGGGATCGTTCATTGGTTACTTACCGTGTTGAAGAAGGTGGCGGACTTGGTGTGAATGTGTCAGGACAATTCATTGGTTACTTACATGTAGAGTACCGTCTTGAAGAAGGTAGCAGACTTGGTGTGCATGTGTCGGGACCGTTCATTGGTTACTTACCATGTTCAAGAAGGTAACGGACTTGTTGTTTATGTGTCGAGATCGTTCATTGGTTACTTACCGTGTTGAAGAAGGTGGCGGACTTGGTGTGCATGTGTCGGGACGTAGCACAGCCCTGCAGCGTGGTCGACAGGATGAAGTGGGTGATGTTGGCACCAGCTGTGCAGTCAGCGTCCTGCAGGCTCAGCTGCACCGCTGTGATGCCGTAAGGCTGGAAGACAAGTTCACAGCCAGTTAGTTAACATGTTACAGGCATCAACGGTATTAGATGGCTCTCAGAAACTAAAACAATTGCCGAAAGGAACATAGAATTGGAGAAATAGAACCAGCCACTGCCACATGCCTGTGAAGCTGGTGTGTTACACTGAAGGATGGTTATACTGGCTTTACAATAAATACATTCTGATACAGAAGAAAGTGGATTTACCTCTTTGAATATATTTGCAGGCATTAGTTATCATCATACTATGATTATGCCATTGAATCCCAGAGACTAAAAATCTGGAAACTCTTTCACTTGTTGGGAACTGCTAGACAGCAAAACAACCTCAATTATACCAACACTCCTATTTTCCTACAGCCCCCTTTGATAATATGATATTTCTACCTCTATGATTTCATATTCTCAAGTTTATCAAATGTAGGGCCTTGATGAAATCATACCCTCATAACTTTTTTTCTTAGATCACACTTGATTCCGCACTTAATTCCAAGCTTTCATATTTTAATGAATAATTTTGAAAACTAAAACTAAAACTGATCTTTTGCTTTCTCATCTGCTCACTATAGTAAAGCAAGGTCCAAAGCCAAATTTGAATATAATCATCATGGTAGCATCTCATTAACAAAGAAGCAAGATCTATGTATTGATCGAAATGCACCACCCTTCTGTACCTGACTGGTTTTGGGTTCAACATATCTTTCTGTGGACTTATCAAAGGAAGTACAGGGCTGTGTGCTAGACTGTGTTCTGACTCAGGTCCCACCTGTGGCTCAGTAATTGAAGTCCCAGAAGGCTGATCCTTTCTACATGATTACATCCTTTGTGGAGCAGCATAATCACCGGGTTGAACAGCTGCATTAATTGGCAGGGTTAAAATAGGCCACTGCCTCTGCATCTATGTGGACAGGATTTCCTGCATAGCCAGTTATTATGTCTCCTTACTGACAAGGAACCTTTGGCCTATGGAAATTGCTAGATGAGAACTTCTAAGTAATTACACATACATTATGTAATACCAGTGGACTAGCCCTATGCTGTAGTGCTGACCCATAGAAACGGAGATGGACACTGTCCCTATGTATGGAAGGATTTTAACTATTACTGGTAGTAGCCAATGTATACACAATGCAATTAATACATGGTTGATCAACTCAAAGCGAATGACAGTAAATACATTTTTAATACATCTGTTCTACATTGATATTTGTTTACCAGGCCTTCATATATTGTATTTGGATGTCAAGGATTTCTGAGCATTTTAAGGCCATAAGATGTTACAGTAATCAACTACGCAGAATCTTGTTGAAACTTTTCTAGACATTTCCAAATATGCCGGGCCAATTCTACAACCTCTGGATTGTTTTGAGGATGCCAGATACAAACAGAAGTAAAAACACTGTCTATCCTTGAACCTTTCCAGGACATTTTAATAGACCCACCTTACAGACGCTTCAAGTGTGCCAAGTTTCAATACGCCTTGGGATTTTTAATGACATAAGACCAAGCACACACCTGCAAACACACTTTTCTCCTTGAACCCTTAGAAGACATTGGCAACAGACCCATCTTATATAATCTTCATTTGGGACCGACTTCAAACCTTTCAAGACACAAGATCAAGCAAACAAGTGCAAACACATTTCCATCCTTGAACTCTTCTTGGAAACTGGCAACAGACCAGACTTCTATTATCTTCATGTGGGACAATTCCACTCTAAAACTGAACCAAGTTTAAGGTTAGAACATTTGTTTGTTTCTCTTTGATGCTGTTGCCAGCTGTAACATGTCTGTCTCATATATCAACAACAGCAAGGAGTTAACGCGATTAACTAGCATGTCACAAACTCAACATTTCAAAGTAAAGCCCTTCCACCTGTATAAAGTCTGAGCCAGACCTTTTATATAAATACTAAAATAAGACTGTCCGTTTGCGAAATTGCACTTTTCAGATGATTTATGTTACTCAGTGATCTTTGACATGCATTAGCCATTCATCAGCCATTTTTCACAATGACTGTCATGTTGATGTTATAGATCTGCCCTGTACATGCTTAGAGTAACAGCAGGCACTACATTATGTACTTCATGGTACAAAAATGCTAAAACATTATGAAAATGGACTAAAACTGTAGATCCAACATGGACAGAGACTGGACTTACCCGAAACATTACACTACACAAGGATGATGGTGGTAAAAAAAAAGTAGTAAACAAGCTGCTAGGGGGACCAAACTCATGTCACTTCTTCCCTAGCCCATGAGCTATCTCCCATTCAAAATTTGTGACCCTGGCATCTCCAGATCACGAGATATCAAAACCGGAAGTTCTGCTGCAGTACCAAGGAAAGGCGCCAGGGGGCCCAAATCTAATCATTTCTAGCTTTCATCAAGACCTACCCACCAAGTTTCATGACATCCATCTATAGCTTCTTGAGTTATCGTGCTAAACCTCATACATACATACATACACATACACACACACATACATACGCTATGGAAAACTTCTTGGCGAAGGTAAACATGGATAGCACAAGGTGAAGGTCAAGTAAAACCAGCTGCTGTCAGTACCTTCTTGTACATGTCTGAACCTAAAGTAACCTTTAACTACCACAAAAACAGTACTGTTAATATAGTGTTATTTTAAGCAGCAGACTCAATGATGGCAACTAAGAAAATGCCATCCAGTCTTCTCTCCCCAATAATTGACAGCCACCTTTTGAAAGAAATGAACTCATCCTAAAATACTGGCAGGGGTACATACTATGTCCAAGATGACTATGCATAAATTGCTGACAGTAAACACGTGAAATGTTATGACATTTTTGTGGGCACAGGCTGTTCTATTTCAAGCCTCTGTGGCCAGAACATGTCTTAAAGTTAAACACTGGATGGTGATAGATAGTTACACAAAGCTTACATATGTTTGCCTTATAGTTCAGCCTGGCTTAGGCAACAAGCCATGTTTTCACTTCATGTTCAACATCAAGTTCCTTTGCCTGTCAAACAATTCTTTCAGTATGTTTATGTCCTTGTAACCCAATATATGCATCCTAATCAGTCTCCTGCTTGTTATATCACAATAAATCAGTAATGTATGCTGTACAGCTGCCAGATGATTAAACACAAATTATGACAGATCATCTGAAAGTGCTTTCTGAAAGATTTCCATCCAAAAGGGAAGCCGTATGACAAGCATTTTCTTGGCATAATGCCAGGCTTGCCTAGCTAGATGCTTTCACCTGAAATGTTTCCACCCACAAAAATATATCTCGTGTCTACAAACATCTTTGTTAAACTTCACTAACAAATCTACTAAGCAAATAGGATGCCACTGATGAGTATAGATTTCTGGATCAGCTTCATCTAAAATGTGGCAGCAAGGGTCTTAGCAACTACAAACTGAACTAGGCTGGATTTCAGGCTGGTAAAGGCACCAGGTAGCTGCCTTCACTCTCATGGTATAGTCTCTCAAGCAGGCATTGGACGTGTCACTCTGAAAACAACTGCTTGTGTTCGGCCTTAGAGTTCCGTTAGGAAGGGCAGACTTCCATAGAATCGTTACAGGTATTTTGTTCTTACAGAAAAGCATATTGAGCTGCATTGATGGTTACTTCCTTGTAACATCATATCATACTCAAGGATTTGCACAGTATTCCTAAAATAATGTGCATAATGTCAATTATACATGCTTAATATTGGCATCATATTTTGAGGATTGTTACTCCAGGACCATAAGGAACCAAAGGGCCTTGTGTGCAAATAGCAGGATGTATATATTGGATGGTACCCTTCTCTCTTTGCAAGGTCTTTCACATCAGCATGTTATACAATCATCACTTGCATAACACTATTGGAGAACATATTGTTAATTGAGTTGAGCTGCAGCCACACGACAACATCTTATATTGTGTCATTAGTACAAAGCCTACATTCAGACAGTGTCAGTCATTCTTGCTATTTCGAGCTCAGAGAGTTCTAGGAATGATGTGTTGTCGACAAGTGGGCTCAGCACTTAGCTATAAACTCAGCATGTGGTAGCTGAGCTCTTGACATGCTCACCAGGCTAGATTTCAGTGCTGTGTGGTATGTGGATGAAGGTTTTGGTCCAGGTGAAGAACATGTTGGAGGGTGTGTGGAATAAAGCTATTTTGCTGGGCTTAAAATACTTTTGATCAGAAATAAGTTCTACTTGCAGTTTCATATGAATTCCTGCAAATGCCAATGACACTGTTCCTACCCTACAACAACAAAAGCTCTAGTAGTACATTCCTAATGCTAATTATCTTGGTCGTGACTCCTAATGCCAAGCCTGAAATTCACTATCCTGCAAAACTGCAACTTGGCAATGTTTTTACCTCTGCAAAAATGTCTGCAAATTGCAGGATGATGGTGTGTAGTTCAAACCCTGCTTTAGTTTACAGAGAGACCATGCTGGTCCATAGGCAGGTTTCTGTATGTGTCCCTTGTAGAAAGGACTAGTGGGGACTTTGCAGAACTTTGCAGACAGACCTGAATTAGCCTACAAATGTGTCCTATGTGGCAGAGACTGTCATTCTCGTACAGGGCTGTTCAGCAAAAGCCGGTACTGTAGGCTAATACTTGTTTCTTTGATTGTTTGAGCCTTTGTTTATTCATGAAATACTCAAATCGGGAAACTAGCTGCTTTTCATTGAGGCCATGAGGGAAGAAGTTAGGATTTGACCATAGTCAACATACTGACCGACAGAGGCCATATATGCTTGTAACAGACTTGTCAAATATAAGCAGGATGTACCTGTAGCACAGCCTTGGCCAGTGCGACCTCCATGTCTCTCTCCCGACAGCGGACAGACATGGCAGCGTGTAGGGCTGACTCCAGCTCCTCCGGAGACATGGGGAGGGGGGGCCGGCTTACAGGGGCGGACCCATCCAACGTTCTGCCATCCACCAGGCCCTGGTCAATCATCCGACTGGCTTCTAAAATACATAAAATACGCAATAATGTAATGATATATAAAAACAGACATGTCATTATAGATACATGTATGTATCAAACTGTGTGTCAAACTTCATTATAGCCTACCCTTGGTTTCATGTTGTTCTATTTCATTTATTCTAGGCTACCCATGGTATGATGTCATTGATTGTTGTTATACATGTACATCTTGTCAGGTTGTACACTAAGCCTGAGTAGTAATCATTTGCAAAATCTGCACAGGTTTCAGCACAAGCAAGCCAGGAGAAACGTAACAACGACATACCTTGCTTACAGTAAGGGATAGATCAGTACCAATGTTTGAGTATTATGCATGAGAAAAAAACTGTACAGTTTTTTGGCATCACACTCCTTTTTCTGGTAAAAATTGTGGTGCGTATCTTTGTGGTACTCTAGATCTAGGGCCTTTTTTCCTTCTTTTCATCTGCAAACGGGAACTATGCAGCTAAAGATGTCTTACTGAGGGACGAATCCGGTGTGAAAGATGTGGATTAGCTTGAGGAATGAATCCACTCTAGTTTCTACTTTTAACTTGTTGCTGTATTAACCTGGGATCCCCAGCTGTACTTGTAGTCTGTTGGAGAGCTGTACTTCAGTGTAAGACTGGATACTTCGGTACCCCTTCTCCTGCTCCACCCATCTGATCAGCTCCTCTCCGTGAGCCGAGATCTTCACCATTTGCGATGTCACCGGTCCCATGCCAGCTTCCGACACGTCCACCAGAGCGTTCGCCTGCAAGGAATTAGATTCATTTGTATTCAGGCAATCATACATAATGTAACAGAAAAACAACAAAGCAGAATGTAAGGTATTATATTTTATGTACTGGTATGACCTTCTTGGCATGGTGGCTTTGAAAAGGTGTCCTTATATCCACCTGTTCCACCATGCCTTCCATGTATGTGTAAAATTGTAATAAATAAATAAATCTTCATCGAGAATATATAATAAATGATTTGAGCATTTCTGTATATAATAAATGATTTTAGTATTTCTGTTAACTCATTTGCTTTTCACACTATGTCCTGAAAGGAACCGGATTTAATTGTATTCAGGCAGTCATACACAACGTACATGTAACAGAAAAACATGTTGAAGCCAACTGTTCATGACAGCCCCACAATAGATGCAAGCATGCTGCCACTGTATAATATGGGATCAAACGTGTTATGATGCTCCCAACTCACAATCTTCTGCGTCATAGAGAATGCATAACAGAAGATTTGAGCACTTCTGTACTCATTTGCTTTTCACACTATACCTGTGATGAATCTGTTCCCTTCACCTGTTAACTCTGCCTGGGTCTAGGGCTGGTTTCAAAACACTTCTAGAAAAAAGTGTCTTTTACAAAATTGAGCTTTGAGACTTTTCCAACTGAAAAAATTGCATCTTCCAATCATTAGTTCTTTATACTTGTGTCGACATGAAATGAGAATGATGCTCAACAGTATAAGAATTAACTATAAAAATACAACAGATATATAGCTCTTAATAAGCACGTCGGCAGAACGTACTGCGCCTGCGCGAAAACCCGTAATGTATTGTGCATAGCACTTTGGCAGAACGTTTCATATAAGGCCGAATTAGCGTATATAAGGGTGACATCCCGTCTGTAGTTTTCAAATGTTGTGTAGGAAAAGATATCGTCTGCAACAGGCAAAATTCTGATGCAACGTTGACCAAAAATCCAGCGAAAATCCAGGTTCCGCGCAGGCGCAGTACGTTCTGCCGACGTGCTCTCTTAATACATTAGCTGTGTGCAAGCTGTGAACACTAACCAGAATATGCAGGGATCCCTTGATGTTTTGGGACACTATTCTCCACTTCACTCCCTTCGTGTGTGACTTCAACACCAGCACAATGTTCTGTTCCATCTTCTTCTTGTCCCGTGGTTGAATATCCACCACGATGCTGCTCAGAATTTTCGCAAACGGGTTCTTGTTTGCAGAGTGGACCTACAAGGTAACATTGGTAAGAGGACATTGTCACTGTACAGTGCTTGCACTATCTGTATTGAATACTATTGCCTCTAACACTTAATATAAATCAGGTTAAATGAAAAAAAGAAACAAGTCCAGTTTGGGTACGTCTACAGAAAAGCTAATATCTTCAATTATTATAAATACATATTGTGTAATTCTTCAATTCTCTCACCTATGTTTATCTGCTGTCCACTATACTATATAATTGTAGTATTCTACCTTTTATCAACTTCAGAGCAAAGAAAAACCTTTCTCAATGTTACATAACAATTGCTGTAACAATAACATGGAATAAGCATGGATTTGAGATCAGAGTGACTTTTGCAAAAATCAACACAATACAAGATAGGAATTTGAAAACAATTTCTCTCATTTCCAACATATCTGTTCTACATACTTGTGCTGCAGACCCTTAGCATATGGCTAGAAACCTGATATGACTCTAGAGCTGCATTTTTCCTTGAATAACACAGTACATATGGTAACCCAAGCTCAGTGTCAGCCCTAATCCCTACAACAGTGTACACTTGTAGTTACAGACTGCGCCAATCAGCCGCCCAAAAACACCTGCCAAACTCCTTCCAACCTGAAGACTATTCCACTAAGAAATTGGGAGGGGGGCCTTTACACTTTTCTTATCTGTTTTCCACATCATCCTTCCCAGTTAGCAAATACCTTCTTACAATAATTTATATGCACCAAAATCCCCCAAATTTACTGCTTCACCTTTCCATATGGTGGACAAATAAGAAATTCAATCTGTTCTAAAAATCTCCCCCTCCCCACAAAGTTTAGACCCTAATATCACTAACACTTGGTACATTTCCAACCTCCCAAAACACATGTTTGTTATATTTGAATGTTAGCAGTAGCAGGGGTCGAAATAGATTTTGGGGCCAACTTGCACTGGTGCAGATGAAAAAAAAAATACTTGCACCAGAAGAAAAATAGTTGCACCCCCCAAAAATAAAACGAACACAACCAAAAGTACATGTAGTAACTTTAATATAAACTTAATGGATTCAGGTTTTGTTCCCTTTCCAGTTCTTTATTGGGTATTTCTACAGGTACTATGTAGTAACAGCGGATAAAGCAAACTTGCACAGCAGTGCATACCGGCAAAAAATTAGTTGCACGACACCAAATTTACTTGCACCAAGTTGCACACAGAGGGGTATTTCGACCCCTGAGTAGGTAAAAGGTAGTCACACTGTAGTCTGTACCAAAATACTCACCTCAATGATATGTACTTCTTGCTGCTGATTGGCTGTTGCCATGGCGAAGCAACCGTGTGCAGGCTGCGGCTGGAGATATGCGGAGTAGGAATTTGGACTGAGGAAATTTCTGGTGATGTTGCAGCGAGGAGGGGACAGCATGTCTGTGTGGGAAGAGAGGAAGGAAACGTTTATTTCTTCTGACGTTAAAAAAAAACTCAGAACCACAGGTGGTCCAGAATACAAGATATCAAAACAGGAAGTTCCGCTGCAGTACCTAGGAAAGCCGCCAGGGGGCCCAAAATCTAATCATTTCCAGCTTTTGTCTCACCCTACCAACACATCAAATATAAAACCAATCCATCCAGCCGTTCTTGACGACACACAGATACACACTGCTGAAAATATAACCTCCACTTTTCAAGGCACAGCAATATAATGCCCTTGTTATTAAAAGAAAAAATGTTAACATTTATGACCATGTTTGTTCTGCTAGCTGTGAAAAATATTATTCACATGGCGATCCCCTGACCCATTTTCTTGGACGACATCCAACATTGACTCTCACTTTACTATTTGTCAACAAACATTTGTATTACGTACACACCCAGTATTACAAAGTCCAAGGTGAATACTACATGGGACATTCCATTTTGAAAGTTGGCAGAAGAATCACACAGAGAATCTTAATATTTTTACAAAAGGGAGGAAAGATTTTCATAGCAAAAATGGCAACAAAAAATTGGCAACTGAAATATTCAGCTTCTAAGCTTCACATAAATGAGTCCTTGAATGGATACGTGTAGATCTTGGATGGGCCTTTCAGAAAACATCTTCTAACTGTCCGAAGAGGGTAGACGTAATCACCAGTGCCATGTAGGGTAATGAATCTCCCCCATGAAATTCGGACCGCTGACAGGGAGAACGTGAGGCCATTCCTGTTGAGAATGTAAGTCTGGCCAGGCACCAGAAAATTGGAGTAACAGGGCTGGAAATCCTCTTTCATTGCAGGCTGCCAAAATTTAACCCCTAATTTTGTTCAATTGCCTGCAATGATCCAAGATCATATCATAAAAGTGCTAATATTTTATGGGGCTCAATTTGACTTACCGTATGTACAGTATATGGCATTTGCAACATCTAGTTTCTCGTAAGCAAATCGCAGCACACTGAAGGTAAACACACGATGGGAATGTGGGTAGATTCTTATCTTATTTACTTGGTTCGACAAAAAATTATGCCATCCACGTACGTATAGCTCTGTGGTGTTTTTTCTACACGACTAACCTTCTCCGACTTTGATGTAGATGTCGTTAGCGTGCTCCAGTTCTGTGAAGGACGTGATGCCGTGGTACATGCGGCGGGTCCAGGCCAGGAGGGCTTCACCCTGCAGCGGCATGGAGCCCTCTGTGTTCACCGCTACAATCATCTCTCCCTCAACTGTCACACTCGACCCCAGGGTTACCTGTGGGAACATCACCATATATATCAACTTTTCATGAAGTAATGTCTTAATTGATTAGGAACAAATCATCTTCATTTCTCAAAAGAACTGTTAATAAAAATTCAACTTAGTTAGATTTTATGTTTTTCATTTATTCCTTCATTCTGTTGTCTTTGACCCTTCCAAATGTTTTAAACGATTCTAGATTTTTTGCCAATAAGTGATTTTCAAGGGTATTTTCTTTTTCACCAATTCATCAATGAATGATTGGTAATGGAGACTTTGTGTAGTAAGGACAAAAAATCTTGCATCTTCAAAGACTAAATATTATGATATTTTTCTGTCATGTCTGAAAAAGATTGGTCCCCACAGAACGCAGCCTTGAACATCCAGTTTTAACTTCTTCTTGTCTGTGTAGGAGGCTACTGCTGTATCAAAACATCCTGGACTATAGGAAAACATATTGTCTCATATCATGAGGACTTACACTGTGGATATCAACATGTAGAAACACTACTTGGGCTTAGTGTTAATGTATGTACTTTTTGAAATTGGCCATCTCACCATGGTAGACCCAACAAGTGTGATGGGATCTTGAGACTCCCCTAAATGAGGGCCTGCATGGGGGGGGGGGGGCGACAATGCTCTATGCTAAATTCTGAGAGCCGGCTACGTATTACGCTGAATTCAAGAAGCCTCCCCCATTACGCTTTACGATAAATTCCGGGTAGCTACAACGCATTACGTGAAATAAAACGGCAAATTATGCTCTACGCAAAATGCACCGATTACGCTCTACGTTGAATTAGAGCAGTCCGTCTACGCTCTACGTAGAATTAAAACGGCCGATTACGCTCTACGGAAAAGGGCATGCGGGCCCCTCTAAACATGGGAGCGATGGCATCCCATCCCTAAAGGATGGTAGTGACACACAAACACAACTGGTAACATTCCAATCAGAGCTTCCAATCTCCAACCTCAGGGTCTATACTAACTAGACTCATGTGCACGAGCAGCTAGCTGGGTCACTGACTCACTGTTCCCGCTACCAGCACACCTTTGTCATCAGTCCTGACACATTACGTGCATAGGATTTTTTACTGGTTCAAATCATCTACTGAGGGCTTGGCATGTGGCACTATTCCTGGTACAGCCCTGATCTTGGGAGACTACATAAAGGTGTGTGGAGGACAGATTACACTTACATCCAAAATTATTACCTGCACTAGTGCTGTATGCCCAGTAATGGTGAACAATTTATAAAAAGGAAACTATATCCCAGTCCTGATATCGCGAAGTTTGACGTGTAAAGCGGGCCTTAGTGCACAGACGGAGGTCTCAAGTGCTTGCAACAGAGTGCACGCAGATTAGAAAAAGTTAAAGCCGGATCTGAGGTGTCAAACCAAGGAGGTTAAAGACAGCCCACACAAGTATTCAAAACAACTACCGTATAACTGTATGCTCATTTTGGTACGCAATGCACAATGGCAAGGCCATTAGCTAAAAACCTGACTACTACTTACAAGCTAATGTTCGGATTAGAATCAGTAAAACAAGGTCTGACATGTAGTGTAGTGTAGAATTCAAACAGGTGGTCCCTAAGCTGTTACACATGGCCTTGCAACGTGACACTATTTTTTCCATGGAGGCGGTTTAGAATGTTGGCTGCTTATTGGACAAACAGTATATACACAAGTCAGTACCAATACTAAGTAATAGGGATAATGGTAGAGCTTGTCAGGGCCTGTATTTATCAGACTAGTTGGCTCAAAGCTCTAGACTTATTTTTGCTCCATTGCCAAATCCCTCATACCGGGGATACACACTAGTCTCCACCAGACTAACAACGCTGGCTGCAAAATAGTCAAATTTTCACCAAATAAAATAGGCAAAATAATTTGGCAGAGGAGTTTGGCCACCATATATAAATACAATGTATAGTAGAATTTAATACAATGTCATGTGATCCTCTCAGAAAGTATTTAGAAGTTTGGGCTCAGTAAATGAAAACAAAACTTTTTACTGGTAGACATAATGTTTTGTCTCATTTTTGCATCACACAAAAAAATACAGAAATAAATATCTGTTTATTTACTGTGATCAAGGGCCATGTTACCTGAACCGCAGTTTATAAAAGGTAGTTGACGTGCAGTCATGTCTGAAACAAGGCTTCAACAAGGCTCTTACATATGTCCTTTACATCTTCAGACAGCAAGTGGTAACAAAAATTATGTCTTCATCGAAACATGAAGCTTCTTGGGGCTTAAATCCCTGAAAAATGTTTTGCAAAATGTTTCACTATTTGGTTAAATTTGGTATCATTTCGATTTCACCCGGGATTCACTCTAGACAACAACAACTTGAGAATGTCTTAGCCTCAACAAAATCTATTTCAAAAATCATATTTTGGCGGAAATCACATTTTGGCAGCATCTTCATATTCAAACAATTACATGGAACAAAACATTACTTTCAGATGAATTGTCTATTGTCTTGTCAATATTTTTCTTTTATACACATCTACATCTTTCAAGTTTTTTTTCCGTTTTCATAGATGGTCAAACCCAGTTTTGTCTGTCAACTTTCTTCTGGAGATTTCTTTTTCATCACATACGAGCAATCGCCATGACGTCACGGCCAGCCAGTGGTAGGCAAGAAGCGGGTGACAGTTGGCTGATTTGCCTACCAATAATTTGCATATGTCTTCAAATAATTTGCCTGTATATGATGTAAACAAAAACAACGATCGCTCGTATGCAATTTGTTCATTTCTATTTCACTCCACTCTTACCATCCTCCCTGTACATTAACTCTTTTGGCCAGACCTCACGTTTCTTTCATTTTGCCTCCCTCCTTACTCCGTGTTGACAAAACATGTACATGACGTTAAGAACTGTCAGCTGTTCAGCGAATTTGGACGTATGGGCAGATCGTTAATGGACCATGCTGCTGATAAGTCCTCCTTTGTTAAAATATACACTTAACCTAGCATATATCAACTTCACCGACAAGACTGAGGAGCTACAACTTAGCACAAGTGGGAGAGCCATTGTGCTACTACATGTACCAACTACTTTATACAGTGCTGGTTAGATTTATGTATTGTTTATTGACATAGCTGCTGCAATTGAGGACATGACGTCCTACCAAGAGTGGCAACTAACAGGCTACTACAGCCTTGGAGACTTTAACAGAAATATGCAGTCAACTTAATGTTCAACCACTACAAATAACATCAAACAAATCCAAACTGGAACATTTTAAGCTGACAACTAATAGAAATACACTATTCAACACCTGCAGTGAAACAAATGTATATTATATAACTGTCTTGTTTAAATCCAAGGCTGTGCCCTACCTGTCGTTCACCAACAACTTCAAAAACTTGCCAAGTCGAAACAAAGTGCTCCCTACCTATTATATAGTACCCACTCTGACCTCCCATAAACATACAATAGTTTCAGCTTGCCCTGTTTCTTGTACAACCAAACAATGTCATGTAGAGTAGCAGGCCTGCCACCAACATAACAAGTTCAAAGTACACAGGAAAGACGTAATTGAGTTTTGATCTCCTTTTAAGCTTGAACTATGTTACCTGCCATCTTGTTCACATGGCAGAACATGATACATAAACACACTGTTGACTTAGAGAGATTGTGTTCCACAGTCAAGAAAAGACTTGGTTATCCGTACCTTAAAGATTTGTTATAAGAACAAAGGCTCCTTGGCCTACATGTTAGGTCTTTACCTTTAAATACTATGCATACTGACAACATTCCTGAGATATAGGCAGCAAAATATGTATACCTTGAAAAGATAATGCATAGTGTATATGTTCTCAGAGCAGGAAATTGAAAAGAATACTCTGATTTACCTGCATCATACGGTTTTGTGAGTATTACAATAAGTACATTCATACACACGAAGAAGCACACCAGTTACTGTAGCTGCTGTTACAAATACTGGAGCCCTGGACAGCACCATCAGGCATGCAGAGATTTCCAACCACTGCCTGTGCCAAATGATAGCAATCAGGAAATTCTAGCCCTCTTTCTTGTTGATTAAACAGGACACACAAGCCAGGGCCTCTAGTCTCGATCACATCGCGGTACAAAGTGCTTGAATACTGATCTCCTCCTATCATTTACCTCTGATACCTGCAGTAATCAGCTTTTAAAGATGTGGGCGAGAGATAGTCTTGGAGTACATATCTGCTCCTGCCACTTTTGGCATACCGTACTTGTGTCTAACAATGGCTGCAATTTCTGTACTTGTGTTTCACCAAGAACTCAGGTAACAAGCAGCAACTACTTCACTTATTATAACAAAAGGACTGTCTGTACTTCACGGAGAGCTTTTGAAGACTGACTAGAATAGAAATTTCTACCATTCATTCTATGATCCCACACAAATTCAGGTGATTACTTTTGTGTCATCTGATTCTCTTGACACTCCTTAGACGTGTTGGATCGAGGAGAATGGTACTTACGTGAAAAAAGGCCTGTCTGTTTGGTGCTAGTCCGTCCACTTTGATCTTCCACACGATGGGTTGGTGTGAGTTGAGTACAAACATCAGGGGCTTCTCGGTCAGGCCTGGGAGGATCCTGTTCATTCGTGCCGAGATGTGGAGGGCCACCTCCGTACTCGCCACCGAGAGGTACGCCGGGCTGCCGCTCAGAAGGTTCACCACGTAAACCTCGTGGTCGTACCCCACGGTGGCGCGACTCTCACACCCCGAAGACACCGTGAGCTGCTGGTAGAGCGGGGTCACGTACGGAGAGCGAAAGTTCCGCTTGGGGACACAGGATAGACCTGAAGCCAGCTCAACTGAAAAACAAGGACGCCAACAATAAACATTTTACCAGAACATAAAAAAATACTTGGTGCTACTTTACCTATGATTATGTATTTCTATGCTCCCTGCATTTCTATATTCGGGATTTTTTTATTCCTCTTTATGTTTCACATCTTTGAAATTTATTGTTTTAGAACAGCAAAAAGCAAAAAAAATCAAAAATTCAAAAATTTAAGGTGTTGAGTCCCAACACTTACTTGCATACATAACAGTAAGATTTATCAGTAAGCAAATATTTTCGCCTGAACTATGGCATCATGCCAGACTACCACAGTATACGTACATCACGATCAAAATCAACTGTCATTGGAATTTTCGTCCCTTCATCAATACCTGGGTGGAAACTAAAAGGTAAAATAACATAACTTTGATCTGAATAAAATCATGTATGATGCATCTGTCATTTTATCATCTTTCTGATCAATCATACCCCATGTTCAGCCCTTAAAATTTAGTAACTCTGTAAAATTCAATAAAACGGTTAATGCTGAACTAATTCAAAATTTCTCATAATGAGAAAATCTTTTTATAATTCTCGTTTGGATTTTCTTGTTCTGGATGCAATCATCAGCCAACCATGACCAACCCACTGGTAGAAAAACGTTTATAAATCGATAAAGACGCAGTTAACACGCATGTTTTGCCTCACCTGTTGCTCCCAGCAGCGCGACCATCACCAGGACGTTTGTCACTGTCACCGGCGGCATCAACTTCACAGCCCCCCGCCGGACAGCCATGCTCGCCTCGGTGGGAACAGCGATCTCTCGGGGCTCCAACACCAGCAGTTCAACCCTCGTCCAGCTGCCCTCTTACGCCGTTTCGATCGGACTTGAATCCTACAAAGTCTTTCTTCCACCTTTCTTCAGTCCTCTACTCCAAACTTTAGTCGCTCATTTACAACAACATTACAAAAGGCCACTTCCTTGCACAAATAATATCAAGTCTTCTGGCAAAGAAAAAATCGTCCTACCACTTTTTAAATACTCCAACTCCGAATAAACATCCTCACGGATTCACGTTGTTTTCAATCAAACACATGTTTTGCACCTAAAACTCTACCTTAGACCAACGATGTTCGGATAATCTGGTGCCCAAAAAGCTTGGGAGGCTTTGTCTTCTTGGTAGACAAGCTGAGCTCGCTCTGTCAAGCGCCCCAGCTTCGCTCCGGCCTTCCCTCCAAATTGTCTGAACCGCAGCTGCTCGCCAGAGTTTTGTCTCGTACTTTCCCGCCGTGCGTAAACGCCTTGATTGAGACGTCAACAGGTTCTTGTAGGCTCGCCCATGACGCCGTGACGTGAACTTGGAGCTCAGAAGTTTGGATGTAGTTTGTTCACCTCACCTGACGACCCACCGCCATCTTGTAAGCCTGGGGCAGTCACGTGATCCAACTCGTTCCCAGACTGCGTTGTTCACAGGACTACAAAGTGCCGCTGTTCTGCTCAATCAGTTTCCATGACGACTGCAAGATCAGGAAGCTGATGAAGGCTACAAACTCTTCGATGTTGATAAACTACCTGTCCGTATATCCTTGGTATATCATAGCTTTATGTAATAGTAGGCAGCGTTATGTAATTAACTTGCCAATCTACTCATCGGGATTGAAAAAAGAGGAAGACAACTTTTTTCCTTAGCAAATGTTTTTCACAATTCTCATGAATTATGCATGTTGAGACCGGTTTTATTGTTCTACAATGGCTTCATTGTATTTCAAAATATTATTGCAACCTGTGGCAAATTGGGAGTTGACAAATATATAGCAGCGCTACCGCTGGTGCAGGGGTAACAAATTGATGTAACTTGGATTTTTTTTTAAAAAGGAAACTTATTTTTTCTTCCGTTTTGCATTCCGAGAAATGGTGTTGGCTGACTATGATAAGGTACACGTCAAGCTTACAATCCTGACAGATTACAATGCAACACCATGGTTTAACCTTTGCTGAAGTCTAGCGCATTTTACTATAAGTGAAACCGCGTTCCGCTGTTGGCAACCTCTCCCAATCTTGATCTAAGGAACGCAGCAAGACTTGAGCTTTATATGGCTCTTATATAGTTTCATAAACTTTACACGGGCGTCATCGCTGTTGTTTTCTCGTGAATGGACGGAACGTCGTGATCAGAATTTCTAATACATGTAACCAGCAGGTTAAAATATTATTAAAACCTCCTTGGTGTGACATTGGCCACGCGCTATTTCTGAGGGTCTACAGAAGGAAACAGAGTTTGATTCTTGAACGCTAGATGGCGCTTTTACACTGCCTGGTGTACGTTACCTTCCGCTGTTTACTTCATTGGTCACGGAGCCGCATACAAAGTTCATACTGTAAACCGGGATAGGTAAACCTGGCAATGTTATGCCGTGATGAAATGTGTCTTTTGCGCTAATACACAATCATCACCAATTAACAGGGCAATCTGTTATTGATTAAAATAACAATAGTGGGAGGAGCGTCCCATGCTGTGAAGTCGCCCCTTTGCTGTTTGTTTCACACCTTATCGAACAACTGGATCGGTATTCGCACATTACATGTCGCCGCCAGGAAAACCTTTCGATCGTTTTCGTCTTTGACACAAAACAAAGAACGGGTGACGAAAAATGTCTTTATGCCTTCCGAAAGGTTTTTTATTTATTTATTTATTTATTTTGTCTGTTTCAAATTTTACCCATTCGGTAGAAGAAACGTGTTCTGGCTCATGATTGTCCCGTTGTTCTGACTCCAGGGATTTGTTTGAGCAAGGTTTGAGCTTTGTTTATTCATGAAATACTCAAATCGGCCTGCTGGCCGTTTTTTATTGAGGTCATGAGGGAAAAGGTCAGGGTCAGACAAAATTCGGGTTACATGATTGAAGTCCTAACACATTTAATCATAAACAGATAGTTGTAATAAATCCGTAAGACATTATTTCTTACACGTACACAGTTGTGTGTTGATTTGTCTACCAGTAAGAGCAGTTCGGATCATCTTTTCAATTTTCTTTTTTTTCCCAGTGGAGTCAATGCACACGCCTCTGCTCTTCTGAGAAAGCTGCTATGGGGAGCCATGTCTCTTGTATGCCATATACATTTGTACATGTGTGAAGGCGGTAATTGGCCATTGTTTGTACCCCTTTTCTGGGCTGATGTCTTATTGTTGTGCTCACTTGGAAGCGTTAATTTTTCTGATGGAGTGAATCATTTTACATTGAGGTGTGAATCAGCCCTATTGACAGTGCCTGCATGACCTTCCCTCCCTTTTAATGATGCGTAAAATCAATTTCATTCAGACTTCTAATGTCTGTTTGAATAGAGAATGGAGGTAATTATCACCATGAATAAAGGCTATACAGGTACATGTAGAAGTCTCAAGTCATCATATATACTTTATACATGTATATCATGGAGGTATAAAATCAACTTTTTTATACCTCCATGATGTATATTCATTCTTGCACTATAAGGAATCTTGAAATATTGAAGCAAGGATTGAATAAAAAATATTGAGATAGGACAGACATACAAAGATCATAAAAGAGCATTCAATGTTGTCATTTCTATCATCGAGGTTCTATCCTCTATTCAACCTCTTGTTTCTAGCAAGGAGGTTTCAATCAGATTGAACCTCGTTGTTTCTTGGAGATAAATTATTCTAAAGTTGTTTCATTGTTTGTATCTACCATAGATAAGACTTAACCTGTAAAAGCAAGCTTCAAGAGCAAATAGTCTCTACAGCCAGTTTACCTTAGTTTACAGTTTGCTTGTTGAGGGACCGGCAAACTGTAAACTGCCTGACTAACTCCCTCGGCGTGTTATCTCTCTATTTGGCCAATTTCTACTATTTCCAGCTGCACCCTCAAGCCTGATAGAGGCTAAGAGCAAAAACTAACAGGGTAAAAGTAATTTCCAAATATTTTCCTGTACTACAAAATGTACTTGTATTCATATGCTAGTAACATTTCTGCCCTTTATTCACGTGTTTTGTAATATTTTAGTCTTTTTTAATATCATCATTTTTATTGAACTACTGTAGTTCTGTTCTTCAGAACATGGTTGTCATCCGTACGAATGTGACCCCGTTCTTGTCTTTGCCTCCGCTTCTCGTTTGAACTGTTCTGGTAAGGTCAAAATGGCCGCCGCTATCCCATCACACCTGTACGGTAGCCTTCCCATGATGCTCCACTCCCACCTTTCCCACCTGGAGCAAAGTACAGTAAAGATCAGCAATACACTAAGTAGTTGATCATGTACAATATTTCTTTACTGTTTTCAAAAGGGACTCAGCATTGGATTCATCATTCTATTTAACTGCCTCTCACATCTCACCCCTGCACCTGGAGTTACCGACCTGTCTAGATCCAGAGTCTGCACTGTATCTGTGTACTTGGAGTTGGCATGGGTGAAGCCACCGAATATGTACAAGGAGTTGTTCAACACACAGTGTCCGAACCAGCAGACAGGGAAGGGCCAGGTGCTCACTTCCATCCAGCAGTCCTAGACAGGCACACAGTCAAGGGTCAAGTATTGCCGATTCTTATTAACAGTCCAAGTGTCAACTTCGAATGCATTTAAGTTCACGTGTAAGGTGATGTGCCCAAGACAGCATGTTGGCACCCTTTCAGGAGACAACAGTTGGTGTGTGTATTTTGAAGGGCCTTTGCCATTGGCCGACATTTGAGTGCAAAGACTTATATAGTGCACTAATCATTATATGTCTGGCATACTGCTCCGGTTTTCCTGTTCAAAAATGAAACTCCATAACCTCTCACACTATCGTACAACATTGTCTTGAACATCGCGACAAAGAGGGGCAAACTTACTCCACCCAAGCTGTACATCTCCACCTGTGCAATGGTGGTTGTGCCATTTTCACCCCCGAACACCAGGAACCCGCCCGGGACCGCCACCATGGCATGGTTACTCCTGGCATGCCTCAGGGGAGCGAGCTCGGTCACGCCCGACTCTGGGTCGTACAGACGGAAGCCGTTCCTCCCACGAGCAATGCTGCGCCCGCCGCTGATGTAAACCCTGTTGCCATGGACACAGCAGGCGTGGCCGAGCAGTCCCACGTCCAGACTTGCGGCATACTGCCAGCAGTCCTCCTGTAACGTCAGCAGAAATGCCATAATTCTAATACAAGCAACAGTGTTGTTTAAGGGGCCGTCACATTGCGCGAAAATCGATCGGCCGACGAGTCGGCGAGCTCTAAACAACATTTACGGCAGTGGTACGCCCGATGAGTCGGCCGAAGCTCGCTGACACGCGAAACGTGTTCTTTATATAATGCCTGCGTCACAATGTCGACGAGCTTCGGCCGTATTTGTTGATCGCCGAAAGGTCGCCCGATTTTGAGATCGACCGAGGATTGCGCGTATTTTTGGCAATGTGACGGCCCCTTTAGAGGGTAGAGTTATACTATATAACATAACTTTCAAAGATAGATGAATAGCAACATAGAATTGAAGAATATCATTTTATCACACCTGATATTTTTCTACCTCCATGTGTAGTTAAGTAGCCCGAGTGCCATCCGATTTGTAACGGGGCTCCTTGCACTCACTGGCACGATTTTTTCAGGGCAACAAGTGCAAGGAGCCCCATTACAAATCGGATGACACCCCAGGTTAGAAGTTGAGAAGAGAATGAGAATGGTATTTCTAAAAAAAATGAATCTATGACTCCATCAACTTTTGGGTTTCTATCACCATATTCATTAACATTTTCATGTCAGGCTAAGCCACTGCTTGTTGAAAAAACAACACAACCTTGGTTTCAGAACTCCCCACACTCACCAGAGGAAGGTACTTCTCCACTGTGGAGAAAATCCTCCTCCCCAGCCTCCCACCAATAATGAACAACCCCCTGTCCAGGGGCAGCAGGGAGAAGCCACTCCGGGGATGTGATAGGGGGGACAGCTCAAGCCATTTGTCAAAGCGGGGGTCATAGCGCTCAAAGGTGTCCAGGCAAGTTGTGCCCACAAACCCTGCAACATACGGTCGCAAAACTTGCAATGGTATACAATCATTGTCCCCCCCAAAATATGGCAAATCACCAAGAGTAACTCTGATGTTCAAGCAAGTTGTTGCTAAAAATCAAATGTGACTTTGGAACTTTAAAGACAGTCCATGCTATTTTTCAAGGAATTTGAACCTAGAACTTGTAAACTAAAAGAAAATGTAAAGAAAAAGGGAAGACTGATTATAATTGTGACAACAGTCAACACCCATTACTTTGGAAACATCGAATAGAGCAATTTTAAAACTTTCAAGTTAAAAGTTTAGGCTTCTAGATGCATAAACAAACAGTACTACAGGTTTTGCAACAGCAGCATCACACCACTGGAGAAAACATACCGGTAACAGACCAGAGAAGCAACAATTTACATACCGCTGGATAATAGCTTGAGCTGATATTCTGTTCCCTATTGCATCCCCAGTAGAGCAACCCCTTTTAAAATAACCTCACTAACTATTGTTCATCAGGATGTCATCCAGGCTAATCCTTGATATCATGTTAAAACTTTTACCTCAAATGAATATTTTTCTACAGTGGAGTTGATCTCCTTCCCCTTCCACCCCCCCACGGCGCACATGGTCCTGTCCATCGGGACCAAACAGAACTCAGAACGTGGATCTAACATGTGCTGCAGCTCAAACCACTTGTTCCAGCGGGGGGTCGTACATATGGAAGGTGGACAGCCACACACACTTGCTAAACCCTGTGTACAGACAGCAAAAACAGACATACAATACACCAGAAAACACACACTATGCTAAATATGATCCATAGACAGCACAGTATACTAGTAGCAAGACATGTAACCTTTAGCTTTCTATACACTGTAGGTTTTTTCCAGCAGTAAGATGACAAACAGAAGAAAAGATGTTGAACTACTGGGTGATCTACTGGGTGATCTATTTGCAACATACATGTACAACAATGCACAGGACAACAGAAAATGGCATAGTGTCAGGTTTACCTCCAGCAACATACAGAAAGTTGTCAAGCACAGCGACTGCATGGTACATCCTGCCACGAGATGGCAGCTCCTCGACTTGTTGCCATGGCAACTCGGCATCTGGTTTCCATGATGAGGACAATGAGGGATCCAAATAAAGGACCTGAACAAAAAGCATTACATGAAGTAGTTATCGATACAGAGGATATTGCAAAACCTGTAGGCAGCTCTAATTATCATATCACTGATAGATCTACACTGAACAAAAAAAAATATGTGGAAAAGAACAAAATTGCTACAGAGTAGAAAGTAGGAAGCTGAAGGAGTCAGAGTTTGGAAATGTCAGTTCAGACATGTTATACCTCCCTACTCTCGTCAGCCTCCGCGTCCACAGTGGACCCTCCCACCACCACCAGCACCTGATTGGCTGAGCGGACCTGGGTACGACGGGTCTGCAGTAGGATCTGCTGGGACGGACACTTCTGATACCTGTCAAGTGAAACACAACCTTTAACAAACCATGGAGTTAAAATATATTTTAACTCCATGAACAAACTAAGAAGACAATCATAGAATCTTCTGGGAACATTTGTGTGGCAACAAAAAGGAGGTTCATGAAGTATCACAACACTTGTCAGAAATTCTAACTTTTTATATTGAAGGATCCTGATACATGCATACCATTATAGTGCATTTTTCATTTGCAGTCATCTTTTGTATCCTCTTGAGGTGCTGGCCATGTATAGGAATGTCTTATGATCCTGTTGCCGGCTGAGCTCACAGATATCTTCAGCTTTAATAAATAACGAATTGTTGTACACATATCATACAACTGCTGGATGCGGTGAAGAACTACCTTGTGGCCTCCATAACCAGAGCACGACATTCCTCGTCCCTCCTCATGAAGTCCACCGTGCGTACGTGTCGTACCAGGTCTTCTATGGACAGCAGCGGGAAACGGACGTGGCTCATCACCTGACCTGGGAAGAAGGAACACGTGGAAGTTATCATCTGTAGGGAAGCTATAGTACTGCCTGGTCTGTTTTATGTCATTAAAACCATGAGACATTACCAGTGAGCACAAGACCTTAGTGTGAATTACAGCTTTCTAAAGGTTGATTCATTATTCAATCAAATATTCAATCATTCCTTAGCTTACATTAATAGAAGGATTCCAATCAAAGCATATTACATGTATTTCAACTTTAGATCAATCAAGAAGTGATCAGGAGCAATTTTTCTCACCATTGTTGTGCACAAGCGCCCCCTGGCAGTTGAACTGTTAGTTACATGCCAGTCACACCAAGCAGTTTTCTAACCAAAGCAATTGTCATCTCACTCTTCACTGGGCTGAGATGCAGAAAAACATGGTTTTGAGTTCAGGCAGTCATAAGGTTGTTATCTAACATCATTCCCTCAAGCTACAACATGACAAAACCCATTCAAGCACTTAGTCTCTAAAAACTCAAGTTCATCAATCAATAAGTCCAACAACATGAGCTTACTCACCAGCAAACTGCCGTCTTGTTTTAAAGTCGTGATTGAGCCAGGTAAGTGCCACACGGAAGGTCTCCAGCTCATTGGAAACACCCAAGTGGTCACTGTCCAGGTATTCACAGAGTTTATCACATACCAAGTCCTGAAAAAAAACAGTTACCATCAAAACTTTAGATCCGTTTCCCGGTTGCTTTCTTCCGGGAACTCCATTATACATACTCTTGCCCACTCCGACTGTTTTTATCTTAGCCCATTTTGGAGGCATTACGTTAACCTTGTCTTCTAAGTTAGTTATTTAGATAGAAGTATTTTAGCTACTCAGTCCTTGTTATGTACCTTTATTCCTGTATGTTTGTCATATGGGCCAAGTGCCTGAAATAAAGTTTAAATAAAAAAAATAAAAAAATAAAAAATCTAAGACAAATCAGCTGCTAACATATATGTACATTAACTGTCAAGTATCAACAGATGAGTTCAACAGATATCCTCACTAAATCTCAAAATACCATGTGACTAGAAATAATCATTTCATATTTGTCATACCTTTATTGCTTTAACTTTTGTCACAAGTGATGGTATGTAAGTGCTTCTCATGTCATGATGAGTTTACCATAAAGACTTTGGGAGTCACCAATGCAAGCATTTTTATTTTATGGAGTTCTCTTTCTTATAAATCTAAATACATGTTGATATGAAAAGCAAATGTGAGATTGTCTCTAACCTGAAATTGGGGCAGTTTGGACACTTCAGTTATGTGTGCCAAGATGAAGTCGTCTGCAGCTGCCTCTAGTCTGTCCAGACTGTAGCAGTTTGCCTGGTGAAGTCGTGTTAGACAGGAGTCCACTGACATTGTCTCTATCAGATGTTCCAAACAGATGTCTATCACTGTGGAAAAGAAACATTGAATTTGAAAGAAAAATGATAACAAATATACATCTTAGATAACAAATACAAATTAGGCCACACCAATTTAATTTGTTGGTTCTCGGACTTGCCTCTTCATTTTTTTCTGATTTGCTATAAAAAAATATTCTGTTTCTGAATCAACTAAAAAAAGCTCATAAGTCTGTAACATGGTACAGCCTTACAGGTATATGTATCTTTAATAAAGATTTCAAAGAGACTAATACATGTATCAGTAACATGACAATTTATGGTAAATTTTTACTAATACATATTTATCATCAAAATCACATCAGCAGTTTATATTTCATTATCTCCAACAGTTCTAACTTATCAAAGCTAAGTACTACATGTAGTAGCTATTTCTGGGATTTAACACAGAATACACAATTACATATAAATACCATCATTGATGAGGAGGACATTGGCAGCCTCCAGTACAGACTGTAGAGATGTATCAGACAGGTGCACCTCCCCAGTGTACATGTAGTGTACAGCAGCAGACACACCCACAGGTGTCAGGCCATGTAGGGTCACCTTCTTCTCTTCACACTCACGCATCCCAACTGTACAAAACCAGACATGTTAGTCAAGAACATTTTATTTATTTACTTCTATGTTCTTTTACAAGGGTGGCAACAACATTTTATTATTCTCCTAAATTATAGACTGATTCCACTGAAAAATACTACCATAACATACAAGTTCATTCATATATCAAACTTCAGGGGTGAGAAAGAAAGGGTGCTTGGGAAAATCCAGCACGTCGGCAGAACGTACTGCGCCTGCGCAAAACCTGGATTTTCGCTGGATGTTTGGTCAACGTTGCATCAGAATTTTGCCTGTTGCAGACCATATCTTTTTCTACATAACATTTGAAAACTACAGACGGGATGTCACCCTTATATACGCGAATTCGACCTTATATGAGACGTCCTGACGAAGTGCTATGCATAATACATTACGGGTTCCGCGCAGGCGCAGTATGTTCTGCCGACATGCTGGAAAATCCAGGTGTACTGACTCTACCCAGTGTCCAGGAAATTTGGTGTAAAATGACAAGCTCACGATTCTCCTCTTCCACTAGCAAATACAATACATATAGTGGTAATATAGCTATGGGACTGACTGACTGACTAATTGAATGAGTGAGTGAGTGAGTGAATGAATGAATGAATAAGGAATGAATATAAGAAATGAAGAAGCTAACCTGTGAACATGGCCCTGAAGTAGTCACTACAGGCCGACAGAACGACACGGTGTGCAGGGAAGGTGCCGTGTTCAGCCACCAGCACAACGTCACAGGTGGTGACATCAGTACACAACTGCTGCAGACCCTGCACTACTTCTTTACAGTGATTATCATTCACCATACACATACTGCTATTCTGCTCCTCTGGAAATTTGTCAAAGTTACCATACCTGTCTGCAGGTACTAAAACTTTATTACTTCGAGTGCTACCCAATGTCCTTGACAAGCTAGTAGCAGCATCACAAGCCTCCTTTCTTAGACTTGTGTCATTTCTTAGACACTTAAGTCCTTCATCACTTCTTTTCAGGTGAAAAAACACCTGTTCCTCTGTCTGTATGTCTTCAGTTCTGCTGTCTTTCACAAATTTGCAAAGGGTCTTCAGTGTCTCCATCTCCAATAGTTCAGCAATGCTGTTGACAGCGTCCACACTTTCCTCATTAACGTACAGTACACCTGTGTAGATGTAATGTGTAACTAAGGACAGTGGTGCTGGCAGCGCCCTACCACACTTATAAGTCTCTCCCTGTGTCATACATTGTAGATTTCTCTTGATGGTTTGAGAACAGGTAGCGAGCAAGACCTTGTGAATAGGAAATGTCTGCCCATCGGAGCTCCTAAGTAACAGGTCACAAAGTGTGTCGTCTTCCCACAGTGATGTAAAGCCTTTCAGCAAGTTAACAGCATGATTGGGGCAAGTTTTAGTTGTGGATTGGCCTTCTGAGATGTTGTCAGCTGTTGATGCCATCTCATCCTATCTAAATAGCAATTCATCCAAAGGAAAGTAAAAATTTGCCAACAAAGTACTAGTATCCCAATTAACGAAATCTGGTATGATATCTAATATTCCTTGTTGTGTGACAATGTTGCTTGCACTCCAAGTTGTTTTCTGCTTCTACCTGCAGTGACAAAAGGGAGATGTCATTCAGATGAGTCAAATGAACATTTAGACCTGCACATGTGACATGGTGGTTATTTTACAGAATAAGCATCAAACCCCTGGCCTGGCCCCCATCCTCACAAAAGAATAAAACATTGGATGAAAATCTTCATCTTATTAAATATTCTAACAGATGATGGAAAGAAGACTTATTAAACCTGTTTGTTGTGATATGCTGTGCACTCTGATGCTCTGGTCCATGTATTGACCTCCACTGACCTCATGTAGAGGTCATCCTGGGTCAACCATCCCGTCATTCCCGGAAAAAATGGCGGCGCCCATAAACAAGAAAAAAAATTTCCGTTTTCAAATCTTTAAAACGGTCGTTTGATATACAGTTGATATGGCGAATGTACAAGTATCGCAGTCTAGTCTACCGCCAGTTTCCATCGAGCAGGCGTTTCTGGAGACCTACTTCCACGCGCTGAGCCAGTTCGCGTACGACAAGGCCAAGGAGTTTGCGGTGAGCAAAATTATGAACGTCGTCTGCAAAGATTTTGTTATAGGAAAACTTGGAAGTCTTAGGACAGGAATACAGTAGGCAGAGAAACCAACAGCGGTTCGTACGTAGATGATAGCAACATAGACGCTATATCATTCTACAGCGCAACGATCACTCGTGTTACGTTTAAATTTGAGAAAGCAAAATATGGGTACTTCCAAATGGGGAGGGGGGCGTGTCAACTTGTGTCTCATCATGACCATTTGCAATTATACTAAACATTCTTGTCATCATTTCTTAAGAGTAGCAGAAGGTAAATAATTTCAGGTGACAGTGTATGAAATACTTTTTTGAGCCAGGTTGCCCAGTGGCAACCTAGGATGAAAGCTAGGTTGCCCATCAAAATTCCAGGTTGCCCCAAATTTAAACTCTTCTACATTATGATTAACTTTGTTAGAATGCAATGTGCATTTATACATTTCTGACACAGAGTTGTTTCCCCTTACCTGAAGTGATGAGTTCTTCCATGGGAACTTCTCAATAAACAGTTCCCAATGGAAGAAAGGGGCATCCTTACTGCAAAATTTAGGTTGTGCACTGGGCTACCTGGGTGTAGAAATAGGTTGCACCAAGCAAAATATGGTTGCAGGGTGCAACTGGGCCACCTAGTATTTTGCACGCTGGGTGAGGTCTCCTTACTTTCCAAGCGGCTTGTGGGTTTGGTTTGAATTGAAACGATCAAGAAGAAATGTACGCCAATATCAGCTCCTGGGAAACTATGAAGTACAAATGTATGAGAAATCTGTCAGCTGGAATGTTCTGTAACTCTCTTCTGTCCCCTGTAGGAGAAGGACCGTGACTCCAGGAAGACCAACTATGGCTCCACCTGGACGTCCCTGCTTAACTCCCTGTCTCACCTGGCCATGGCGGAGAAGATGTACGCCTCCCTGGGCTACCTGGGGCAGAAGAAGTGGTTCAGTGGGAGAGAGGTACCTAACACTTTAATCTCCAAGCAGATGTTACGGTGGCAAAATCTGCTTAGAGATAAACTCCACTTGGGGCCTGATACACAGACAGGAGTAGCGTGCGTAGTCCAGTGGTTAGCGACCCTGCCTCTGGACTAAGAGGTTGGGAGTTCGAATCCCGGCTGTTGTCGCTCACTCGACATGCACGCTACTGGAGAGGGTCGCAGTCCTTAGGACGGGACGTTAAGCCGTGGTCCACTGTTCATTGTACTTGTCGAAAATAGCTAGGGGAATTTCCCCGGTACAATGAACCTGCAAATACTGTACATAGCGTCTATCTTCTCTGTCACGACCAGTGGAAGAATAGCTCTTCAGTGATCACTGAATGAGCTAAACTGGTTCGAGATCACTTTCACTTTCACAGGAGTCTAGTATTACTGGATGATCTTGTCAAATGTGCTAAAATGTTACCAGTGTGCCATTTTGAATCATTATCTGCTATCCAAGGATACTTAGTAGTACAGTTAGTATAAAGAATGCATGGCATTTTGGGTTGTGTCAAGCCACTGGCAGGTTTTAGAATGGACCAGTTAGGTGCATTTAGATGTCAGAAATACGTACCTACAATTAAACTGCATGTGCAGGTGGTATTTTGAGCCCTGGTAATATACATATATACAAATGTATCATGTCAACTGGAGGTTAGCAATTAAATTTCACTTGACTTGCATATTATTCTCAAACTATCAATACACAAAACCATGAGTTAGTCAATGTAATTGTTTTTCTGTATGTTACACCAAATTGTACAGTCCCTCAGGTCCACCTATTCGTCGTTGCTGACGGAGCTGCGTAAGATTGAGGACACTGGTCGCCAGGCGGTGGGCGGCACTGCACCGTCCCTGGAGAAACTCTTAGCTCACCTATGTGGACAACTTTCTTCCTTTGTAGCAGCCAGGCTGGAAACAATGGACTTGTATCCTTTAAAGTTTTGCTCCATGTTGAGACATGTTTATACACAGCTAGACATTTATTAGGTACTTCACATTGAATTCAATTCTATTCAAGTTCCAACTTGTGCAGTAAAACGCTGAATGCAGAATGTAACACATGCAAATGCAATAGTTTGTATTTCAGTCTATCTTGACACACTAAGTCGTGAAAGCCTTTATTTACTGTCTTTCTTTCTAGCTATAATTCCTATAAGTAGGTCTAGCACACTGGAAGCAGCTCCTATTTTTCTTAACATTTGGACCAGCTATGAAACTTTGTGTTCCATGGGATCCAGTCGAGTTATTGGTTATGCAGAAGTGGCTGTTAACTTGGCTGCCATCATACAGAGGTATCAGAAACAGCTCTGCAAGTTTCTAACCAGGTTCCGTCATTGTTTTCTTTTAAAAAATTCTACAATATATAAGTAGAATTATTGACTGCTGATATAAGATGCTAGGTGTGCTCTGTGTTTGTTGCTTTTCAGCATGCGAAATACTAGGTTGCCCAGTTGCACTGTGCAACCATATTCTGCTTGGTGCAACCTATACCTACACCCATGTAGCTCAGTGCACTACCTAAATTTTTTTTTAAGGATGCCCCTTTCTTCCATTGGGAACTGTTTATGGAGAAGTTCCCATGGAAGAGCTCATCACTTCAGGTAAGGGGAAACAACTCTGTCAGAAATGTATAAATGCACATTGCATTCTAACAAAGCTAATCAATGTAGAAGAGTTTAAATTCTGGGCAACCTGGAATTTTGATGGGCAACCTAGCTTTCATCCTAGGTTGCCACTGGGCAACCTGGCTCAAAAAAGGATTTCGTACACTGCTTTTAAAGGTCTGAAATGAGATCATTATTGTTTCCCAGACACAGTAAGAGTTTCCACCACCCGATCCTGACTCCCCTGAAGACCAGCTTCAGTGATGAGCTGTCTATCCTGTACCACCTGCTGCAGGCGCAGGCTGACATGGCCGTCTGGTGTTTCCTCCCCGCACTCCTGCATCTACACGAAGCACACTCCAAACTCAACTCATGGGGAGCCATCGTGCAGATGGCAAAAGAAGTAAGTCTGATATTGGGGACTCTCATAAGTCTCTACTGTACATGGTGTTCCATCAGCCCAGGTTCCTTATCAGACTTGGGGGGAGGAGCGTCGTAGGCACGACACGAGCACTGAAGGCACTTGCAATCTAGGGGGTCCGGGGGCATGCTCCCCCGTGAAATTTTGGAGTTTCAAGCCTTAAAAACCGCTTTTTCCTGCATTTTGAGAGCCAAATCATGGTGTTGAGAGTTGTTATCGGTGGCCCTTCGGATGTTTTTATATTTTTACCCATAGATTTTTGTTAATGTTGTCTGTCAAGGTTGACGGATTGGTTTTTAAAATTTCCGTCAGGCGCCACAAAGTTCCGGTAATTGACGGAATAACTGGTTCTGACTAGAGCCTTGGGTGTTGCCAGGTGTTTGATTGTTTACAATGCAACCAATTTGACATGGGGCATGCCTTTAGCATAACATCAGCGAACAAAGGTAGGCCATGCTCTGTTGAACTCACAAACAAGGCAGCCACTGTTTAACACAGATAACGCAGAAAATTCCAGTCATTTGATCTGAGCCCAATAATTAAGGAAAGTAGGTCAACCCATGGAACTGTATTGAAAAAAACAACAACAAATAGGTCACCTATTCAGGAGCAATATTTTGACTAAAAACATGAACATAACAAATATTTTTACAACACACAGTAGGTTAGAACCAGATATTGACCATCAGTTCCCTGTATCATCATGTCAAGTGTTGTTTTGTTTCCTCCCATTTACATCCCAGCAGAGTCAGAAGAAGGGTTTTGAGCTGTTTGGCAGCACGTCCACCAAGGTGCCGCAAGTCCCCCCTCTCCACCAGTGGCTGCTCAGTTTCAAGGCTGCCCTCGTTTCCAAGGTGATGAACAACATTCCGTCAGATGTTTCATTGAACAATTCGTTTGCATTAACCAAGATAACCTCCTTATTATGTTTTCCTTTACAGAAGGAAAACATATTGTTTTTGCTCTGTTTCTTCTTCTTCTTCTTCTTCTTCTCCAAACACATAAGGTCAATGACCTGGACCAGATGTCTGTCACCATGGTTACTGGTGCTGTAGCAGGCATCCTGTGGTGTAGGGTTACATTATGTAGCAGGATAGAGCTGGAGGGGCTGATCACCATATAGTAGCATATGAATGTCTTAGATTTTTAGATAGATAAACAGAGCAGTAGTTTGTTGGACTAGATCATGTGAAGGTAAACATTTTGCATTTGCTTTGAAAATGTTACATTTCTAGTTTCAATCCATTTTCCATAAATTCCATTGCCACACAAGATGCAGATTAGTCTAAAATATTATCTAATCTGTATTTTTTTTAGTTCTCCTTGTATTTCAATGAGACACTGAGTAAACAGTCCAGCCCACCTGAGATGAAAACCCTTCTAGCAAAGACATCATGTGACTACATGGCAAAGTAAGTGATGTTGTTCCTTTATTAGATACAGATTCAATGAAAGGAAGCTACAGTGCAGTTGATAACAGGTCCATTTGAAGAATGTTTGTATCTGCACTTAATCAACCTTTTTTTTTAAGTCTTCAAAGCATTATATATCATCTTGAGTCAATGAAGGCCAGGATACCCAAGTACTAGTAGATGTCCTATCATGATCAAATGGCAAATTGAATGTAGATTTCCTACCATGGCCAATGCTTAATTTATTTGGCATAAAGTTACAGGTTTGTTTTTGTTTGTAACCTGTTCCTTCACAGGTAAGATCAACTCATGGTAGGTTTTGAGGAGTTTTCCCCTTTTTGGTATGAAAACTTTTCAGCATGGCATGATGAAGCTAGCTTATGACCCCGACTCACAGGTTTGCCACGTTTCTGCGGAAATCGGATGCGACCAACCTGTCGATCGTGCTGGACACCCGCGGACTGGAGGAGACGTACAAGGGCCACGGGTACCACCACCCCGCGGCCAAGCTGGAGCCACCCAAGGGGCTGGACAGTTACCCAGCCATCATGTCTGTTCCAGGGGTAAGGCTCACTCTCCAAGCAGATGCTAGGCCTGGTTTCAGACATTTTTTTTTTATTATTTTCTTTTTTTAAGCATGTTGTCAGGCTTTCTATTCTGTCAGCTTTTCTTTGGGTATCTTGGCTTAACCAAAGAAAAGCTGACAAAGTAGAGAACCTGACAAAACTGAAAAATCTATCAAAAATGTCTGAAAATAGGCCTAATCTTTGCTTGCAGAGTGGTAAAGCTTACTGTTGTTACTATTGATACTGGGCATAAAGCCTCAACAGTTCAATTTTCTAGAAGTATTTAAAGTAAAAATTTAACCATAGTCACCATCAAGATGGAAACAGAGGGCTGGGAGAAAAACTTGACTTTTACTACAGTCACTCCTAAAACTGTTTGTGCCAAGGTAAAAACTCTGTTGATCTCCATGTTCAGCTAGTAAAAAGGTTTTACATGAAATGAAATTGAGGAAATAGTCAAATTATTATGGTTCACTGTTTACCAGTGTGTGCTTTTTCATGGTTGATTGTTTCTATATCACCTGTTAGGAGAGACCCCAGCATCACTGGCCCAACCTCATCATGATCATGAACAACAACGCTGCAGAGATGAACACCATGGAGAGGATAGTTTACTTCTACGACAAGGTTCGAACCTTTAATTCTTCTGCTGTGGATAGGGCTCTCCAAAATGGTTATGCAATTATTTAAACTCCTTGATCTATGTATTAGTAACCTGCCCTATGGTGACAACTGCTGTCAAGCACACAAATTATGTGAATGAAGCTCTCCAAACAAAAAGAAGGCTCATACTTTGCCATTATTGTCACATCGTCAGAATCTAAATGGGGGCCTGCATGCCCTTTTTCGTAAGGCGTAATCAGGGCTTTTTAGTCGCCGTAATCCGTAGGCAGACGTCCCAAAAATCAACGTAATTCGTAATAGTACATTTGCCAAAAAACGTAAAGGCGTAATCAGCTCTGAGAATTTAACGTAATTCGTAATCGGCGGTGAAAATTTTGCGTAATTCGTAATCACTACCCCCCCCCCATGCAGGCCCTCCTAAATGTTACTTAATCAACCCGTATAACTGCCCATTGGTATAACCAAGGAGGGTAAAAATCTAGATTTTTAACCTCCTTCGTATAACACAGCAGATTGTACCTGCAATACACTTGTATCTAACAGTATGCAGCTCATTTGAGAATGACAAAGCAACTTACATTTGTTACATTTTTAAAAGTTATATGAGAGTCTCTGGTAAGTTAACATATTTTTTTCTATCCTAGGCCTTCCAGAGCACCTACTACATGATGAGAATAGAGCCTAAGATGACACTGGTGGTGATATTTGAGACCAAGAGAGCAGAGAAGGACTCCTATGTCAATACATTCCTTACAGGTTATTTTTGCACTTTCCTTATTGCACCAATTTGTAATGTGATGCTAATGAAAATGACTTTTACAGCTGGCACAGATAAAGTGAAAGACCAGTCCATTTACCCCAGTTAAAAAGACTGACCAGAAAGATTGCATGGTACATGCAAGGAGATCAGAGTCCCTCTAACCTCCTTCAATGGTACATGTGAGCAAATTGAAAGGAAAGTTGCACCATGCAAGAGTCTTTTAGATGAAAAAGCATAGATTACTCAGTGCTTATTGGCAGGGAGGGAGAGAGAGAGAGAAAGATGGGTTAACAAAGAAAGGCTTTGCTGTACATAAATTATTCAATGAAATTGGCAGAGAGAAGAAAAAGATAGCTTTAGCTCCTTTTTGCACAATCTTTCCAGTCCATTTAGAGAGAGTGCATGGTGAAATCTGAGTGCCCTAAGCAAATGTTTGATGTTTACTGTGATCAAACTAAAGCAGACTTCTTGGCAAGTTCTAAATAAGTACTCATAGAAACTTAGCCAGGTCACTGTAGTAGGAAACAAAACAAAAACACCGCTACACAATACACAACCAGTTCTATCTCTGTGAAATGGATGCCACATTATGTACATTGAGGTCTGATGATAGTCCCATGATTGGTGTGAAAGATTGTGTGAGCTCATCAGTGCTACAAACAAGGTGTTAAAATTATTTGTTTGGGAGCAGAATAAACACTTAAAATTACAATTATCCCTGCTCGATAGATAAGCCCAGTGACTGTATATTGATTGAGAGTACTACTGCTTGCAAAGTAAACATGAAGGTGAGAAAACAAGTCAGGCCAGTCTTATGGCCCTGCCCAGGCCTGGTGGAGGCTAGGCCCTGCCTACCTTGGTCAAAACAAAACAAAACAAAAACATATTACATAGGAAAACATATACTAAGTAGGACCAAGTCTTTCCTTCAACTAGAAGGTGACCTATATATTACAGCATAGACAATAGCAAGAATGTTGAAAGGTCGTGTTGTATGTTGTGATTCTATGTAGACCAATTAAACATTGTTTTCTTTTTTTTTCTTTTCAGAAATTGGATCCCAACTCAAAAACAACAAGCTGCTACTTAATCTAAAACCTGGATCAAAGTGAAGCAATGTACCGTCTGTAAATACAATGAATATTATTACAAACTCATAAAGAGCTGCAATATGATAGCAACTTCCTGTATTTTATTTGCATTTCCTCCTTCTTGTCTCTTGCAATCAATAAAGTCAAATAACAATTATTTATTACTGTACTTCAGGAAGAGTTTTCTTTGATTTGGTTAATCATTATCAGAGAAATTAAGGACTATTGGTAGTAATAAAACACACTGTGTGTCACTCTGATTGGTAGATTAGAGGCAGTGTCATTGGTTGCTATGCATCTCCCTTTTACTACAGTACTGATGGTATTTTGTCAAGCTGCAACAGTGTAAGTCTGTTGACTGTTGTAACCGTAAAAAGACCACTTCAATCTTTGTGATGCTGTGATAGGAGCTTATCCAAACAGTCCTATATAAAGGACGGTTAGTCTAGTCAATACAGCTTCAAGCCTTCAACTCAGCTAGGTCAGCGATACTCTCCAAGCAGAGGTTGGTGGGGAAAGATCGTTACCTTTTTATACGTCCCGTTATTTTTCTGTCGCTATCCCCACTGGTGTAGGTCAGCGACATACCAACTGACTGGACCACGGCTCATCAAGGAGGTTAAAAAAGGAAACCTCCTGGGCTATTAAATTTAGTCTGGTATTTAGGATATGTAAACACCTGAGTTATATATGTTAATTTATGTATTTATGCACGAAAGTACATGGGCAGACATGAGTTTTTTCTTGTTTTTTTTTCAAAATCTTCGTTTTGATAGATCTAAAACGTGTACATAATGATTAAATGAAGAATTCCTGTTTGTAATTGAAATGTCTTGTCTTGTTGCTTACATGTATATTAGAATGCTTTATGGGGTGGGAATTTTTATTTTCAATACACATCCTGACAGATTTGTTAGTGTAAAGTGACAAATGATACAAGTTGACGTTAACGTAATATGTAACCATTTCTTTTATGAATTTTTAATAGCATAGAGCAAAGACAGTACCCCCATGCATACCCCCTCACTAGAGGAGAGGTAATAAGGTAGGTAAAAACTAGAGTTCCACGACCTCATACCTTTGCCAAACGACATGTACAGACACACGCACGCACACATGTACACGCGCGCGCGCGAACGCGGCTAACGAAAAACAAAACTTTCCTGGAAAAGATATTACTGTTAGAATACTAGTATGCAGTCCCTGAGAGCCCCGCCCTGTCCCCCAGGCTAACCTATTGTGGTAAAAGGTTCCAGATGCGCATGTGATGATTGGTAGTTTGCAATTGGTCCCTGAAATGTCAGCCCAGAAATATGAATACTGTAGTATCAAGGTTTACGGAAACATTTCCTTTTGGCGCTTTATGTATTTTGTAGCTCATGATCAACATGTGTTTTTTATGGTTAATCCTGTCAAAATTGTCTTTCTCAGGTTGAGCAAGGAGGTCTCCCTATAACGTTATATAAAAAACCTTCAACTATGAGGGGTTGAGGTCATCCAAAAGTCCCTGAATGGTACACAGGCCTCGATCGATCCTTGGCGCGATTTGAAAGAACTAATGGTAGTGACCTACTTGTGTCGGATTTCGCGGCCTTGTTTGCATAATGCCGCAAGCATGACAAGGAAGTGTGGAAACCTGCATGGGACCTCAGATAACCGTACATCCGGGACATCTGGTGCCAAAAGCCTGGGGGCGGGAGCACGGTACTAGCAGGAGCACGGGTCTCAGAACGTGTTGTGGACCCAAAGCAGCGGCGCTTGCTGTCCATCCTAAAGAAACGTCTGCTCCACCTTTACACCTCTACAGCGCACGGTAGGTCACTCTCTACTCATACTTTGATGATAATAGCATGCAGAAACATCTGACCGTTAGCTGAGTGTACTATTTCTTCACCACAGCTTTGAATATTTAGAGACTTCTAAATAGAGTCTAGATACCGACGCGTCCGCGTATCCGGTCACTGAGGCCACTGAGGGATTCTTGAAGACGCGTCTTCGGTTGGCCTAAACAACAAGCGTTTAGGAACGCAAAGTTCAGTCCTTTTGTGGCCTTTGTTGTGACTTTTGTTCCGTGACCGTTTGGTGTGTTGTGAGGAAGCCTGTTGATTGAGATTGAGTGTTGGCTGACTTGGTGGCAGAGGGGCCACAGCTTGGAGTCCAGCGTAAGCTTGTTTAGGTGGCCTGCGGCCAAGATCCGCTACCCCGCCAACAAGAACACACTTCAATCGTCTGGTGATGTGAATATTTGTTCTAAATTGTTGGCGGTGGCGGATTTGGGGGAACGGACTATTTAGCTAACAAGGCTGAACTCCAGGCCAGCCAAGCCCGCCCGCCGACATGGCCTAGTAGCAGCAAGGAGGGAGGTTAGAGGGAAGAACCTCCTTGGTAACATGACTCCTCATCTACTATCTCCTCAGCCGCTGTTTTGGTTGGGCCTCTACCATGTCTATGAGGGCCCGTGTCAACACATACTAACTAGTGCTGGCTACCAGACAGCTGCCCCAAGTGGGGCACGATCATGACGATAGCGACGTGTTGCCGACCCGAAAGACAGCCTGTGTGTCCCATAAAGATAATGTATGCAGTGCTATGCACTGAACCAGAAATAGAATTTGTTGTTTATGAATAATAGCAAGACAGGCGCGATTTTCTTGCAAGGAGGTTCCTTGGTTCTTATTTCTCTTCTCAGATACAGACTGTTAATGAAAACAACGTGTTTGCACAGTTACTGTGCATTGTAAAACTTACTTTAAGACCGCATGCGCAGCCTGTGTAGCGGATAGAAGCTGACAGAAAACGGAACAGACTCGAATCGGGGAGCCTGAATCGGGAGAACGCCACCATTGTCCATCAGTTTTGGAAAAAGTGAAAGGACTGAAACACAAGGGCCTGTGAAACAACACAAATCTCCAAGCAGATCTCTTCGGGTGCAAGACACTATTCGTTGGCCCAATGAGGTTGATCCTTGGTTGGCTGTATCCAGTTGGCCCCCGTAGGCCTGGACTAGTGTGTTGGCCCCGCCAGATCTGCTTGGAGATTAGTGAAACACCGCACTGGATCAGGGTAATCTATATAGTAGGTCTATTTTAGAGCCAACATGCCCTGTGTCTGGAAAAGGGGGCGGACCGATTCTTGCTTGCCCAATACTGTTTCGTTGACACCAGCGTTAGAAAACTGCAAAATGTGACGGTGCATGGTCACGCAACGCAACAGTAAACACAGAATTGGGTCATACATCACTGCTCTGCTGCACATTCAGCCAGCCTGAGCTCATAATAATTACCGCTGTGAGTGTGGTTCAGCGCACAAAGGACTGCACTGTTCACAGCCCTACGAAAAAAGTCACACCTTCCATGCTCGTGCAGCAAACGAACCATCTCTTCAAGAAAACGAACTTTTCACGTGATCACGTGCTGTGCAAAATATATAAATGTGACAGGTCTGTTTTGCGCGCGAAGAATATTATGGTTGACCTGGTCGCCTGGGGCGAGTAGTACGGAATACCGGTAATGCCGGTACGGTAACATGTCACTTACAGCATGGTAGATGTATTATTAATATTTATTCAATGTATCTGTTTCAGACGAAATTTTGGAACGGAGATGATGCCATAATCTCCAAGCAGATCTTACGGTGGCCAAAGACAGTATCCCAGACAGTTACCTTCGGTGGCTAGTGGTAACTGTCTGACCAATTGGATACTGTCTTTGGCCACCGTAAGATCTGCTTGGAGATTAGATGCCATAGATCAAAGATCCTTGCTTATGATCAGCCTACATGTGAACCCTGTCTTGCACCCGAAACGAGTTTTTTTCGTGCATTATTTCAAGAAGGTTTAAAAGAGACATTCTTGATTATTTGCAGCAACGTAGACTTATTTACGTTTATTCAACATTTGTAAGACTTGATTTTGACACGGAAAATGAAATGATGCCAGATGGTTAGTTATCATGGCCGAGAAGAGTGTGTGATTTATATTCATCGAGTTAAAATGCCTTATTTTCCTGCATTTCTAGAGAAACGTACTGTGACGTAATGGGGGGGCATTATCAAGTTCTAGGTGATAACCTCTTAAAACGAAGACATGCCTGAAATATATTCCTACTCATCCTCGAAGGCGAAGAAATAATAACTTTGTTGTAATAACTTTGTAGCTTTCAAAACTTGTTCGCGGCGACAGAAAACAGTCAAAGATCTAAAATCTGCACAGTAAATGGATTCTCTATCTGTGAGACAAAATAGATGACAACGTCAGAGATCTTACTAAGCTCGCAAGCAGTGCTGTTCCCTCACGGAGTCACTTCTGCATGGAATTCAACACCACAATACATCCGTGTCTATTCTTGTAAGATGAACCATCCAATACCAAGTTCCACCACAAACATGGCAAGCCATGCGGGAGGTCAGTAAACACCACGACGTTTGTAACCTGTTTAGGTAACCTGTTTAGGTTACACAAGTTACCAAGCGAGCGATCTTGCTTGCAGGTGACATGGTTGACATGTAAAAACCTTTGCCAGCTTCTGGGGATCATACTATCTTGGTTCGTGCCGGTGGGCGTCTCAATATTTTCTGTTGTGTTTATACTTTCCAGGCCTAGAACTTGAAGAAAGATGCTTCGATCGTCTGTATCTGCCTATCTCTTGCGGATCCGTCCCCGGTCTGTCAGACGGTTGAAGAGTACTCTGACGTCCGTCTCCGAGAAGAGAGAGGAGGACTTCGAACCGACTGTCTACCCGACCATGCGGAATCACAACCGTCTTCGTCTCTACACACGAAGCTTGGTAGGTTCATGTCTCTCCTACTATATATAGCATTTACTGTGCACGTATTTAATGTTTTATACCTCTATTATAGTCTGTATTTAACCGATCTTTTGGTATCATGAAAAGAACAAGGGGTTTAACTTGGTACGACCAATGTCATCTTCCTTTTATGAAACAGTGGCTTGTCCTGAGATGCGATGGGCTAGAGCTAAGGTAATTTCTATCTGCTGGAATGCAGGGGTACTTTGTCTTCTCTAAATAGTCCATTCGTTCTAGTTTCGTCAATGCCGGAGTTCTCATTTCCTGAACGCCACCATTTCTAAACTGACATATGACCTGACCTAACATTTGGGCATGACTCGATCCGGACACAGCACTTTGAAAACTGGGGCATCAGTCTTGTGTTCGACCCACATTGTGCCGACAACAAGTGGTCACTTCACAGCTGTGTTGGTCGGTATTTATTTTGGTAAACCCCTTCCAAATACTAGTAGTACCCCCAAAACCAGTCGAGCGACAGGAGCACATTCCTTCATTGTAATTACAGACAAGGTTTTAACATGGCTCACAACTTTGACCACAAGTGAATACCAAATTGATACTTTGAAAATCTACGATTTCCAAGTCATTTAACAGGAAAGAGGAAACATGTTCCTGCAAGTTTGTTAGACATGTGATGTAAAACAATACTGTTTACGATTCGTGTGCTGGGTACAAGGTATCTGTGGTATGTGGGAATCCGAGTAATTATGCCGCAGGTAGCCTGATTAGATCGCGCTTGTAGCGGCCCGCCCCCAACATCCACCGAGGGGCCAATTACAGGTAGCCTGGGTGCCATTCAATTTGTAACTGTATCACAGATGTTGGAGGAGGCTAAATCCTTACGTTTTCCTAGCAGCCCTTTTCTGTGCCAAACTGCCTTCTCAAGGAAAGGGCACAAAAAAGCGTACTAGTAGCTCGGAAAACGTAACGCAACATCTGCTACCACTACCAGCTGTACAAATGTGAATTTAATGGAAAAACTGAAAAACGTGTAATATAATGTGACTACAGTGGAAAATATTGCCAATTGTTTTGGAATTGTGTATCGTGAACTCATGGATAATGGCTGAAAAGTGAAGCGGAATGATTTTTGATTTTCAAAATAAGGGGCTTCGATTTCTCAGAAGTCGACGGAGCCTCTAGATCTTTTGATCAAGGAACAGTGAACAAATTGTCCCGCGGGCAATGACACACTAGCTTGATTTGCAAAAAGGTAGCCAGCCGACCCTCGAGTAAACACACAATTTTAGATAGCCGAAGAGAACACCCATAAAGTAGTAATCTTTCACGCTTGAACAACTTCCATAACAGGGGTACTTTCCATTTACCGTCAAGTAACCGAATATTTCTCCACCGTGCAGATCCCGTCAGTGTTGAACACGTACCTCCCCGAGGCGGCCAAAGACCTGGACCCGACCCCGTACGTCGCTGCCGCCACTGTCCTGCCCATGCGCACCAACAACTACGTGGTCCAGGAGCTGATCGACTGGTCCAACGTGCCCGAGGACCCCATCTTCCAACTCACGTTCCCACAGCCTGCCATGCTCAAGCCTGAGGCACTGGAGCGAATCAGCAAGTGAGTTCCATTTCTATGTTATGTTACTCTACTTTTGTATGTATTACTATTACATGTTGTATTGACTAAGGGTTGTGTCAAATAGAGAACTTTGAAGTAGTGGTGAGATATTTCTCATAGTCAAAACATTTTTTTCGGGGATAGGTACCATGCCGAAGAACTGTACTCTACTCCTGTATTAACACAACTTTTACGATTATATCTTTCTGTAAGGAAACAGTTGTTGTTTACGGACTCAACTAGGTACATTTGACCATTCCCTTTTATTTTTTTATACATGTATTTTTTTACGGCTTCTGTTGATGTACTTACCGGTACATAAATACAGTAAAGTACCTAACGTACAAAAATATTGACTGTTTTATTTCATTTCATCTTGACGATTAAAAGTTATTGGAAGGAAAATGACTTTTCGACAAAAGACAGAATATTTTTTTTAAATCCGGCATTGTTGGAAATCTGATATACTAGCTTTTTCAGCCATAAAGTCTGAAGGAATACTCAAGTAAACTCCGATACACGTTCACTGTAACTTTTCTCCCTTACAACGTCGATCAGACTCGCTGGAGGCAGTCTCTCCGTTACGGACGTTTATAATATAATCTTACTATAGCCTTCCTCCCGCAGTAATATCGGTGCTCGTCAAGCCTTAGAGGGGTTGAATACCACGCACCTGTTGCTATGCCTTAGTAATGATTTGTAAAGTTTGGCTGAACTTACGGCAAAAACAAATGTTCAACATTATTCACCAACGCTGTCAAGAATAACGATAAAGAAACGTTGACAACGGTCAAAAGCTCATGGCGTAATAAACGATGATTGTATAATGCTTCGCGCTGGGATGAAGATTCACATACTATGTGACATAGGGTATGTGTAATCACGTGAACATGTCTTAGAGCAGCGTCCGCCATATTGGTGGGGTTTATAACATTTACTGAGTCCTTATGTGAGAACTGTTCCAGACTGCTGGTTACTGTCTACCTAAACATGTCCGCTTGTTGTCTTGCGCATGTTTAGGGAGTGTCAGACCGTAGTACGATTAATTCCTTAAAATCATTGCCTGTGTCGCCATCTTGGATCTATACACCCACCAATATGGCGACGGTGGTTATGTGGAGGACGTGACGTCACGTGCAAACACCCTAGCTATATTCGGTTGTCAGCAGTGAGGCTGGAAATTGGTTCGTAATGGATACGTGGTGACAATCAGCCCCTCTAGGCGTCAGAACTAGCTTGTAGCCACGGACTATAAGGTTTTGTTCTGTGTCTTTGCGTTCTCGCTCTTGCCTTGTGCAGCGCGAAGTGTGATGTTACGGTGTGGGTTACTTCCTGGTATGTTTGCAGTATTGGGAGCCGACACCTTACAGCCGGGGAAAGCTGTTCGGTGGATCCCTGATGCCAGCTGAAAGCTGTCTTCAAGCAGTAAGATGTTTCCATTCTGTCCATACATCTTTGCAATGTATAAGTGTAACGGTCCTTGTACGCAATGTTGTAGGAAGAGACTAGATTTGGTGTTCACCGTCATCACTTTAGGGTTTGTCACTTTCCTGGGGGGAGGATTCTCTCGATGAGCATAATCTTCGAGGAGATGTTGGGAGGGAAGACCGCAGCGTCATTCGACTGATACTGCTCTCACCGAGTCAGCAAATTAAGTACGTGGCAGTCGAAAAACGTTTCGATCTTTCCTCCTAGCATCTAGGATTAGACAAACATTGCCCTGGTTCTGGAAAGAAATGAAATAGTTCCAATGCAGATAACCCGAGGTAAAAGAACATGATGTCCAGGAAAACACACCACAATGTCCAACGTACGAATGTCTAAGTCGACAATAAAGAGCTTGTAATGTATACCACAGTATGGGTTGTACCCAACGATGTACTAGTATCGCCTGGGATGTCAGTATAATTGGTGTTAATGTTATACACAAAGCTAATAGACGTATGCTTGTTGACTTAATAAATGTGATGATAAATGTTGGATGAAGTAAAGAGAAATAGTTTTGTATAAACTTTTGTTGTGCACGTGAACTCTGTTGTAATGGTGCCTAGAAAAGGAAATGGGATGGTGAAAGTCGCTTGTATTAAACATCATATTGCCTTTTATTCATCATAGCATTAAAGTTATCCACTTATCTTTAAACTAATGTAGAATGGAGGGAAAACCAAAAAAAAATGAAGATGACGGTTAACACCCAATCAGTCTGTTCCGATAGAAACCTTCAGAGAAACCCCCGCTCAGTAAGGGTTGTTGGGTTGTTCCTATTCCAGGTTGCTGCAGAACAACGCGCCACGTACGGTCCTCCAGCGGGAAGCTGAGCAGATCCGGAAGGAGATGAACCCGCACCCCGCCCAGCAGAAGACGCTGAACGTTCCCAGGGTGGACGGGCACCCTCTCCCAGGCCTGCAGCACAAGTACCGGGAAACCGTCCTGTTCTTCCCGGCGGAGGGGCAGTTCTGTCACGCCTACTGCACCTACTGTTTCCGCTGGGCACAGTTCACGTCTGTTGGCAGGTAACTCGAGAGAACCTCTAAAACTGCAACGTCTGCAAAGTGTTTCAGTCAAAGCAGTGATAGAACGTTACCATCTTTCTTCTCAATATATATTGGGACATAAAATTAAGAATATAGACAACACAGAGCAACATACATAACTGTCCGTTTAGTACTGCAAATGCAGACCAACTATTAGTGTAAGAGTAACAGACATTGAATCTTCATTTCTTATCTTGAACTATTTGTGTTTGTGCTTTGTTTAAATCGTCTTGTCTCATTGGCTAGTGGCTACGAAGAAATTTAAATTGATGTGTCTATCGTTAATTCTCCGTTGATAAAATGGTACAATCTTGTTTTTGTACATTTCTAGTCCCCAGCAATTCCAGTCTGACGACTCCAAACTGCTGCAACTCTACTTGCGGCGGGTAAGACATTTTATAATATAACCAATGGGATTTTTTAAAAGTTATGAATTACAAGTATAGACGACTGCAGATGCAGAATACAGTGGATGATGATTATGATAGACGATAACATAGGATTTATTGCAAAGGCTCTAGAGTTAAGAATAGACGTCCCTGCTTGTTGGGCGTTAAGTAGCATGGTAAGTACGGTCGATTTGAATATTGTCAGTTCTTACATTTGATTTGTGATATTATACGTTGCTTGCCTGACAGTAAACTTTGTATTCTCAAGACGCATTTCAAGTTATAGCAGCCGTGTTGCTGATTGCGTTAATTGTTATACTGTGTGTGTAAATGTGCGCTCCTTCTTACATGTGACCCTCAGAACCGTCACGTGAGCGACCTGCTGCTGACGGGAGGAGACCCGATGGTGATGTCAGCCCAGCGGCTGGGCGGGTACATCCTGCCGCTGCTGAAGGACCCGTGTCTCGACAACCTCTCCACGGTCCGCATCGGCACCAAGTCCCTGGCCTACTGGCCCTACCGCTACGTCACCGACACGGACTCGGACGATTTGTTGCGCATATTCGAGGAGGTGAGGCAAAAGACTAAAGACGGGCCGTTGTAGACGTCAATCAGGAGTGATGGGTCCTTTGAACCTGACGAAGACTTCCTGTTGTTTTTTTCTACAAAATATTTCATAATCCTTGGCACTGCATGTATTTGGGGTACATGTATATGTAGTACTAGTATATCGGGCTGGTAAAATTTATATGTGTAGGAGTATCAAACTATGTTAATATTCCATGACTCCATGCATCCAGCATGTCGTCATACACATTTCTACTTTGCTTTACATGAAACGCTGACTCCTTTTCTGACCTGTCCGGCATCCTGTTATCCCAGGTGGTAAAGTCTGGCCGACAGTTAGCCATCATGGCCCACTTCACCCACCCCCGCGAGCTGTCCACGCCGACCGTGCAGGAGGCCATCCGGCGGCTGCGGATGACGGGCGCGGTGATCCGGGCCCAGGCGCCGCTAGTCAACCACGTGAACGCCGACCCCGCCACCTGGGCCCGTCTGGTCCGCACCGAGACCCGGCTGGGCGTCATTCCGTACTACATGTTTGTGGAGAGAGACACAGGCGCTAGGCACTACTTTGAGGTAGTGATGCTATCTGACTAGCCGTGGCGACTGAGGAAGCTTCTTTTATATATTACGCTGTATATACTGGCCTCTATATATTAAAGAGGCTTCCTGAGTCGCCACGGCTACTATCTTACTTACACCCGTACAGTGTTCACTTTTCTAGCAGATGTTTTTGTGTCCTATATCGGTATGAGCACCCAATCAGTTGAACGGCTATTGACCGTTGAAAATTAAGTGGTCCAAGTGAGATACGACATTTCTGGCTAATAGACAAGAAGGAGGATACAACAGTTTTTCAGTAGACTCTCCAGTTTCAGAGTCTTAAAATAATCGGAAAGCAAGCAAGTCGGGTTGGCCCTTACATGTTCAACGGATAAGGACGGAAACGCTAAGGTCCCAGGGATGTCCCTAATATAGGAGTATGGAATGTCTTGAATGGATGACCCAGTTCCGTTGTAATCTTGATACCTACAAAATGTATCACTGCCTTAGACTAGCCTCCACCAGATTAACAACGTGGGTTTAAACTTAAAAGCAGTAAAATTTAGCTAAATAGTGCGAATATTTGGCCAGGGGAGTTTGGTCACCATAGAGTTCATTTACTCGCGCGCGAGGGGGAAATGAAACCCTAATGGTGGATCCATGCCCCTGGCCAGTCGGACCCTATTTCGGGAGAATTCTACTGTCCTAAGTCCCCCTTAGGAAGGCCTGATGGAGGCTAATCTTAGACACAGAAGGAACCTCATGACTTAAAATGTCAATATGTCACAGCCAATCAACATACCATGTACCAATGTGTTTTATGACATCAGGTCCCCTTGGCGAGAGCAGTGGAGATCTACAACAAGGCGTTCTCGTCCGTGTCAGGACTGGGCCGTACCCTGCGCGGGCCTTCCATGTCAGCCACCCCCGGGAAAGTCCATGTGCTCGGCGTGTCCGAAATAGCCGGCGAGAAGGTCTTCGTACTGAAAATGTTACAAGTAGGTTTATTATAACCATATCTTGTGGGTAAAATTTCAGTGTGCCCTATTTCTTTGCCACTGTAAAATTTCGAGTTGGAAACGACGAAAATGTACCTTGAATAACCAAAATATAACGTCACAGCAAACACAACCTCTGTAGTATTTTAGAGACGAGTGCCAATAGATTATACATTTAATTTTACACGTCATTTTATACATATCTAAACCTGACACATTGATATCTAGTGGAATGCCCATTGCCACCCGTAATGATATTCCTGTGCTCCGTTCTCCAGGCCAGAAACCCTGAGTGGACGCACCAGATCTTCCATGCTCAGTACGACGAGAAGGCCACCTGGTTGGACCAGCTCAAACCGGCCTTCGGTCAGGAAAAGTTCTTCTTCGAGGAAGAGTTGAAGAACCTTGAGAGAGAGGAGAACTCCTCGGGAAACTTGTACCCTTACTCTCCAGAGATGGAGTACAGATGCGAAGACATCTTCTCTCCAAAAGACTAAGCCAGTGAACGATAGATCCATGTTATCAACTCAGGCATCTTTGTACCAAAATTCCAAGTGCAATTCAGCGTGCAACCCAAGACGTTTTTTCTACTGGTGGTTGTGTGGACATCAGTGTTCCAACAAGAAGGATCACTTGTTATGCCATAACGGTACATTTTCACCGTTTTGTCAGCCCGTTCTAACCCAGCTACTAGTAGAGAAGTAATAGAGACTGTAGATTCTACCAGTAGCTGGTTTGGAAAAGGTTAGGGTGTATGGATAAATCCGCAGTGTGATCCAGCTGATGTGTGTCATGGACCAGTGTAATACAAGTACTCAGAAACAGAAGGTGGTGGGACCTTTTGCAGACGTTATAAGTTATGTTTAAGTCACCTCTGTCAACGTGCAAGTGCAGCATAATCACTGTATTCAGAGTAACGTTAACCGCATACAACCTGAATGTTTCGGTTGTGACCTAGCCAAGGTATCATCACTCTATGGAGCATTAGAGTGTTCTAATCGTGGCCTTTACTGTTCATTCCTGTTACAGCATTGTATTGTTATAATTTGGTCAAGTATGTTACTGTCAGAAAACCTTAAGCCTTTGTTGTAGGCTTAGTATTACGATGTTTCAAAGGGCATTTTCCAAAGTGTTTTACATGTATGTAACGTTACCTATTCCTTCGGTGAAGGGTCATGTCTTGAAAACGGTACAGAAACATGAAACTTGAGTTGTAGGCTTAGTGACTTCGATGTTTCAAAGGGCATTTTCCAAAGTGTTTTACATGTACATGTATATACCTATTCCTTCGGTGAAGGGTCATGTCTTGAAAACGGTACAGAAACATGAAACTTGAGTTGTAGGCTTAGTGACTTCGATGTTTCAAAGGGCATTTTCCAAAGTGTTTTACATGTATGTAACGTTACCTATTCCTTCGGTGAAGGGCCATGTCTTGAAAACGGTACAGAAACATGTCACAAAAGCTACGCTGGAAAAAAAAAACGGTGCTTTACCCGATCACAAGGCATCTGCCCTTGGAAGATGTGTATATGTGAAGATATAGCGTGCCAGAAGTGTTACTGTCTATATTATATCAACACCTATTAATACTATTTGTTATAACTACACTTGTAACCCTTTTGTCTTAATAGTTTTTTTGACAGGAACGGAGATTATTCGACACATGTGAAATGCGTGCAAAAGTGAAATGATAATCTGCATAACTATGTTTATGCATTTTTTCTGTAGCAAGAAAAAACGTATGTACGTCTGATATGTAACCATGTTAATCCATGATTATGTTTACATAATTTACGAATGAGACCACATAATCCAGACTATGAAAGCGAGTTTCTCAGAAATGCACTTTGGGTGAAGTGAAGAAGTGTTCGACAGGGTATCATTATATCATTATTGGTGTGTTTGTAAAGCCATATGTGCTTTTGCAGAAAATCTGGTGGCGGGAGCAAATTTAACAAAATCATGTTTGACATGACTGTCCAACTCCCCACTTGATCCATTTTAAAGCAAACATTTGTTTCCACTCATAAACAAGTGTTTGCTTAACATAGCATCAGAAGGTATAAACATCAACAAAACTACCAGGAAAGTAAGACAGTATTCCTCCAAGATGTACACGTAATGTTCCCACACAAATATATCGAACATGCAAACTTCTTGATGAGAAGCTGTGTCACATGCATACTTTCAGACGGTGCTAGCACAAGGGATCATTGTTATAATATAAGAGAGATACGTGACTGATGTATATTCACCTTTGTATGTGCAAATCTTGCTTTGTGGATTCAAAGGCAGCTCAGGCCAAAAAATAAATAAAGTGCTTATATTCAAGTACCCACAATATGTGTCTGTATCTCTTGTATTGACTTGTTTGTAGATGGGGTTTCCAAGAATGATGTTGCATTTAGTGGACATGGTGGAAATAGAAACAAGACTGGCAATGAAAACATACATTGCCATGGCTACGGTGGTTGCTGTTAGGGTTATTGTTTGCATGGCACTGCGGCCCTGCCATCATTTCATGATTTTGAGGAAGACTTGGTACCTATACAGATACAGTGCACTCCTCCCCTAAGTGTATAGTGAATGAGCCCCGGGATCACAGAAAGTAGGGCATCTGGGGTAGAGAGGTCTTCCCAAAGCAGGGTCCCAAAGGTTTCCAGGAATGTGGGCATAGATGTGGGTCACATGCCTGTGGACATTCCATTCCTGTGGACAAAATGCAGATAACAAAATGCTTGTAGGATTCCTAGAATTCTTGCGAATTGCACACAATACTGTACCATTAGGCTCCTCCCTCAGACGTCGCCAAAAATAAAACTTGGAAATGTTTTGATGTGTAATTATATGTTATGCAAATTGCCCCTACATTACCTTTTAAAATGCCCCAGAAAAAGATATTGTGAATTTGAGTCAAACTTTTATTCTGTCTCACCCTCTGTACCCAAAATCAACCTCATTCTTCATTACTGTACACAATAAAGAATACACTTGTCTCTATGTTATAGATATATTGTGCATTTATCATAGACAAGTCTTACAAAATATCAAGAGAAGTGTCCTTTGGCAATGAACGTGGTCTATGGTGGACCTACATGTATCTGTAATGGTGTTAGAACACACTGAAGGTACATGTTAACTAACCTATAGTCTCTAGTTTCAAGTTAATATTATGTTCTCAAAAATCTGGCACCTTCGTTCAATACATGTCTTTTCAAACTCCTTTATCAAAGATTTACAAAGTGTTGGGACTATGTACACATGGAATGCTTATGTCACTCAGTTGCTATACACGTGGACTGTTTATGTCATCCAACTGCTGTGCACATGGAATGCTTATGTCACTCCATTGCTGTACACGTGGAATGTTTATGTCATTCAACTGTTGTACACATGGAATGCTTTATATGTCATCCAACTGCTGCAAGGCTCCTTCATAAATTGTTCAGAGGACAGGACAACAGTCGAACATTTGCGACTTTTTCTCGTGTAGCTGTCTGGCCCTCTTGTCATAGTGAATCTGATGACTAAAACAACAACTGTACATCAATTCTACCAGTGATAATGATAACTGTACACCCTCAAAGATGACACAACATCTATAACAAGAACATTTAAAGATCTGATTCTAACGTTAACAGCCAAACTTTCTAAATGAAATATACAGAGTGTGAATGGACACAATGTCTGGTCAGTACAGGTCCTTGACTTTCTGGACCGAGGTAGTCCAGTTTTCTGTCCATCTTGTCTCACTGGTCAGCTGTGCCTCCTTCTGGTCAGCGATACTGGACAGCGACAACTTGAACTTGTTCAGGTAGTCCTGGATCAGAAGGAAATATGACACTTATGAAATGATTGTAACAGCTCACTGATTGTAAAATTAGCAATCATGTTGTCCCTCACACATCCTTTATGATATTGCAACAATAGGTCTCAAGTATGACTTTTTGTGTGCGGAGTTGTTGATAAAATAACAGACTTTTGAGACACTAATTTCCTTCTAAGTCCACAATGAGTTTTTCCAACATGATATCTACCATTTCTTTGTTCTTTAATACAGGGATACATCATATACCCGACTAGTATGAAATATCTCCTAACTGTTGTCAGGTCTGCATTACCTGGTAAGCCTTGTCCCTGGCCTCCATAGTTGAGCTGTGTCCCAGTGTGGTCTTGGCTGTACTGACTGCTGCAGTTGTCTTGGGCTTCTGCACCTGCTTTAAAAAGAACATACGTATTAGATTTAAAATGTGAACCATATGAAACTGGTAATCCCATACATAACTGTGCTCTATGTCTGACCAATACATGATAGTTTTTAGTCATGTAGAGTTTGTCACTTTTTGATTGCATAAAAAAGATTTGAGCTTTTGCAAACAATGCTAATGGCTCTTATAATAGACACACAAAGTCTAAGAAAATAATACTTGAAGAAGCAGTGTGTTTAGAAGAATCATCACAAGTTATGCTTGCTTTTAATACTGTAAGAAGATAGTTGTTGCCCAACATCAAGACTTACTTTAGTTTTACTCTTCTTCTCTGCAGCAGCTTTCTTCCCACTCTTTGTTACAGGCTTTATCTCGGGGGGTTTCTGTAGAACCATGTCGTCGGCGGGGATTCCCGGCCACGTGTTGCTGCCCCGAGGCAGCGTGGGTCTGTACTCGTGGTCGTTCAGGTCGATGCCCGCCTGTTTCTTCCTGATGAGAGTCGTCGTCGGGAACTTCTCGATGTCAATCCCTGGTGGGAAAGAGTTACCACACTTCAATACATTTCATCTCGGAAAACTATCCTTATAATTTCTTCTTTCATCACTGGTGATATCCAACTCTGTTCTACTCACTGGCAGACAAATGCAGAATAGATTTCTTGTTTTAACAAGTAAACTGGAAAAACCTCAACGATTATCCTAAGTTTAGGACAGAATGATGAGTGTTGGAATATGACAGGTAGTTTCTCAATTCTACTCTCAAAGCAAGCTGTTTTCTTGGTGGGATGTCATCTTCAAGAACATCATAAACCTCAAGAAGATGTTACCAAGGCAACGAACATTAAACAGGAGTAACTACAAGCATGAAATAGGAATCCCAAAGATGTCAAACAGGTGACCAGTACTCACGTCCAGTCTGCACATCGTCGATGGTCAGCAAGTTGTCGTACAGAAGGAGCAGCTTCTCTCCTGTCTTAGACAGGTCCTCCACAAAGGACTGGGCATGCTGGGACACACAGTCCTGTCAAGGGAACACAAACACATGAAGGTCTCATATCGGAAAACCAAGTCATCATCAGGAATAGTGTAACAGTGGGACTCTAACATGCCACACAGGGATATCGAACTCGGAGATTCCAGGACGAATCTAAAAAGAAAAGGGGGAGTAGTGTAACAGTGGGGTTTAAGCGCCACCAACTGACCAGTCTAACTGGTCCGGACCTTTTAGCCTTGCAGTTAGTGCATTGGGGTCACAAGCTGGCGACCTGGGTTTGATCCCCAGGGCTCCTCCTTCGTTGTTTCAATAGGACACCAAAAATATTCCTAGACTGGAAGACATTTATTTGAAGGACATCAGAAATTCATGGCAGACTTTTTCTTCTTCACTTTGCCTATTACCTGTAGAGACTGGTTGTTGTCCTGTATGCCACGCAGCTGTTCCAGGTTCCGTGCATCCTCCCTGTCACACAGGGTCTTCAGCTCCCCTGCCTTCTGAGGGTGGCCCAAGGTCGGACGAAGGTCGTTCTCATGGGTTTGCTGAAAGGACATTGTTGCATCAGGGCTAATAATACACTTCAAGGTACATTTAGTTAACAAGAAGTGGTAGGTGGCCCACAAGTACATGTACTCCAATAGAAGGTTACTACATGCAGTTCATCAGGCTTCTAAATCAATGGAAATCTATGTAACACTTTAAAGGTTGAAATTACAATCAACTTCCTATAGATAAACTCTATGAGCTACTTTGTGCCATTGAACAGACATACATTGTACATGTACCTTTTGGAAAAATCTAGACTCTGACATCTGAACTAACAACCAATAACAGTGAGATCTATGAAAATGGAACATGAAGAGAGGTGTTGGAAAGACTTAGTTTACAATCACAAATGGCCAGTTCCCTCCAGTATCTCACCTTCTCGGTGTCCCAACCTTTGACCCTCTGGGAGAAGTCCACCTCGATCTTGTCCCTGGAGGTCCCGGCCGCCTCCAGGTGGGTCTGCAGGAGTTCAGACACGACCAGCGGCGGCACGTCCGCAACCAGCTCCTCCAGCCTGGTCAGCTGCTGACGGAACTCTGGGATCAAGGGAAACACATCAGCGTAAACATCCCTGACTGCGCTTCCTCTAGTAGATTTTTACAAGATGCATAATGAATTTCAGAGTCATAAATTCAATAGCATAGAGTCGTTGATTGATGAAAGGTTTGTACATTTCATCATTTATTTTCTCAATAAAAGTCCCTTTATTCCTGGTGGTGCCATGACTGATAGATTTAGAAAACATTCATTGGCATAATGCAAGAAAATGTAGATCTTCATTTGAATTACTATCTTCACATTAAAGATACATCTCCAAAATTGGACAGGGCTCATTGTGAAAAGAGTAAAAGCATATCAAATGCCGTAAAGCTGAAAGGTGCAAAATCTTAATAATGATAATGTAAATTGTATGATTTCTGACCTTTACCATCCTCAGTTCTTAGTCTTACCAGTACTGATTTGGAGGCACCCATAGTATACTAAAAACAGTATCAAACTAACTAGTTCCTGTCCATGTAAAACAGGAAACATGTGGTCTCACCCTGTAAGCAGGCGTTGTGGTACTCGTCTGCCTGTTGCTGGTAAGACTGGAGTTTGCCCACTACGATGTCGGCGAAGTCGTCCATGTTACTCTGGATGTTCTCTGGGCGGGTTGGCGTCCTGTTGCCCTTCTGTTTGTAGTACACCTAAGGGAGAGTTGGAAACATTAATGATATCAACAGTAACATGAATTCCAATTTGAATTTGTAACCCTGTATATTGTATTTATTTTCAGGATTAATATATAATGTTACAGGTCTTTCTGATTGAAATAATATGAGTTAAAAAACATGAATTTGAATCGCTTGATGTCTCACCACAAAATCTTAGAAGAAAGTACTGTAACAGTAAGTATATCTTTCCCATAATTAAAACTCATGTAACCAAACAAATGATGCACATTTATGCACAGCAATGGTCACAACATTGTCTCTTTTCTCAATGACAGTTAGAATGTGCAAGTCACTACATGTCTACAACTCACCAGATCCTACAAGAATGATCCAAATCTCAAACTCAAGTAGATGAAGTATATAAAAAGGGGCAATGTTTTCAGGATCTTAGACTTTCATAGACTTGTGTAGCGCAGTTTTTGAAGCATTGCATCAAAGATATTTGGCACCCAACACTTAAGATTTGACTAATTACCTCTGCCCATTTCATCCTCTGTTGCAGCAAGTGGCAATGAAAGCATGTGAAATTGTATGATTTGCCTTACAAGCTTGAGCAACACCATTGCTATTTTCAAACTAGTACTAGAAAACAGTATGAACTAATGTCTTCATACCAGACAAAATGTCGACCTGGCAGGCACCTACCTACAGAAAGCTAAACACCAGAAAGAAACAGAATGCAACCTTCTAACTTCACCAAAAGACAAGATACTGGCAGGCCAGTGCAATGTTTCTGTATCAAGTCAATTCTTTTTGAGTTAAATTTTCCTGGGGGAAGATTATCACCAAGATTTATTACCTATGTGAAAGTGAGTTGAGATGTTTCTCAGCGCTAGAAAAATCACCTCACAAAAAACAGACTTCACAATACAGGGAGCAACGTCTATATCACAGTTACTTTTTACATGTACATGTATTCTGCTTGATCATTACTTTTAATTTCAATTCTGATACACCCACGGTCACTGCATCAGGCTATACTTGCACCATGTCACCTGCTTACATCCACTACTTACTTTGGTGACTGTAGGCTTCCTTCTTTTCTTAAAGTATGGCTTTGAGTTATGGGAGGGAAGACTTAATGATTGAAGTGCACAGCATGCAACAATATAATGCAGTCATGCACATTTTAGCTTATCATTATCATATGATACAAAGTCAAAGAAAGACATGAAACTAAATTGAATATAGTTACACTGGCATATATTGCCATACCTCTTTAAATCCAATTTAAACTATATCTTAACTATAAAGAACTAAATACTTAGAAATGATTAATTCTACTATATCAGATTGTGTAAGGATCTCACCTCTCCTATGGTAAAGAGACCTTCCAGGGCATCAGACACGATCTTCCTCACAAGACCCATGAAATGGCTACAGAAAGGATAATAGACTTAGTCTGGTGAAACATTAAGATAAAACTCACTGATATCATAGCCACACTGAGAGCTATACAGGTATGATAAACATATTTTAAAAAATTACTCAACAATGTGGAAATATTATTATTGTACTTAAATGTACTTACGTCAGCTCATATGGACCTTCACCAAACACCGTCAACCTCTTCTCTATCTTGGACTTACTGCCTCTCCTCCTACAGGATCAAATACTCATGAGTTAAAGTATGGACAACACTAGAATCTGACTGACAAAGTTATACCCCAGCTAGCCAAGCTAGCCAACGTCTGAGTTGATAAGCAAAAAAAGACACGTCTTACTTAAAATCATTTTCAGAAGTACCATGCTGTATGGTATCAAAAGTTGAATGTTGGTAGGCCAACAAATGGATATTTTTTCTTTTTTATATAAAACTTTCTGGTTGGTCCCCTCACACTGAAGTTCCGAGACTTACCCTGAGAGTCTCTTGACCTGCTGTGTTCCTCCCCCGGCGCTCACCATACTGAGCGTCGTGTCTCCACGAGTCAGCGTGGCGCGCCCGCTCTTTTTCAGACTGGTGGCGATACTGGAGGACGTGGGGGGGCGGGAGGTGGCCACGCTACGCAGGCCCGTCCGCTGTCTCTCGTCTCCGTACACAGCACGGGCTGGAGAGAGGTGTCAGGCACGGGTGTTAGGGTGTCAGTAGTCACAAGGAAAGTGTCTGTTACGAATTCATTCATCCAACATTCAGTCACTGACGAAAAGTAGTGGATGCTACTTAAAATGTCTGACAGTTTTCAAATCTATCCATTTGCCTGAGTAACAATTCCTTGTGTACAACATTCAGTCATGCACAAATATGCTGAAGTGGATGGATGGGTCAATAGAGGGAGTGAGGGATGGAGAGAGGGATGGAGAGAGATAGAGGGAGTGCATAATTTCAAAACATAATGGTCCGTCCTACCAGCAGCAGTTTTGTCATCTTCCACCTCCACCTCTCCTTCTGCCTGGACCTTCTGAGTCCTGTTGTAAAACAAATACACACCTTATTTTTGAGGTAAACTGCAAGTAAAAGTCTTCACTTTGCCATCAAAAAACCAACAGCTACATGGAACAAGAAGTGTCAAGTGTACATCATCATCATGATACTCATAGCAGCTACAACAATCCATCATCATCATCAGTCTACCATTGTGGTCGGGGGTTACTGCCCCTTACGGGGTGATATACCCTTTTGTTTGCTGATAGAAGACAAGGTGCTCTGTCAATATTCTTGAATGCAATATCATACTTAGCAATGCACTACTATATCACTACAATGGAGGGCAGTCTCACAAAATAAGACAAAGTACCATTAGTTATTAAAAAAGGAGTGAAACCTACTTTAGGATGTTCTTGATGACACCTATGGAGGCATCCTCTGCCACCTGCTTGCCTCCCTTCCCAGGCTGCACCAGGGCCCCGTCCACGAACCCAACCCGTCCCGTCGGCGCGGGGGCAGGAGCAGGCGTGGGTTCAGGGGGCGGCGCGGACTCCTTCAGACAGTTGAGATACTGGCTGCGATCGTGGACCGTCTCCATAACCTCCGCCATGTAGTCTACCAGCTGCTGGGGAGTCAGTTGCTGTGGAGGGTGGAGAACATAGTGACTTACTATGTATACGGTGAAATTTATCTTAAATTGAATACCATGGCATTGCATATAACAAAACATAACCCTCAAAGGATGGGGAACAACAGAAGATAAACCGGATAGTGAGTGAGTGTGAGTGCAGATAACATAGCACTTGGAGAGTACAACCTTCTACCAATAGCCAGTGTGCATATAATTTACATCCTTGTAACCTACAGATTGAGGAGCTACAAAGGGGACTGCTCTGTCAAACAATAACAATCTATCACTTTCAAGCACCTTGTGTAAGAAAATCTTTTCCTGTGCTAAAATGGTGCTAAACTGAAGGATTATTTACCTCCTTGTCTGGGTTAGGTTTTTCCACAGCGTCGATCCTCCTCTCCAGGCGGTTGAGGTGGTTGTGAAGAGTCTGGGACTGGGTGTTACTCTCCTGTACCTGCACGGGTAAGCAAACAAGCTCTGTCACTGGCTCAAGTACAGATGGGAATTGTGTATAACTATAACCTATCATAGTTATATGCATAAGATACTGTATATCAACTCTCTTCATTGAGATGGAATAATGTAGCAACACTAGAAAGCCAACAGTTGCTTTTAGCTGATGAAGAATATTCCCATTTATTCCAAAAGTGTTGTCCCAACTTTATACATCAGTGAAGGGCAGTAATGTTTTTCAAAGGAGGTAAGACATGACAGCCTGTCATAGCCATATATGGATGATGGCTGTTCCAAACACTGTTTTAACCACACTAAGGTTTTGCTTATTTTCACCTAAAAGACATATGGGAGGGTAATACAACATGTGCAGACTCACCTCACTCTTGATCTTGACCTGTGTGTTGGTGAACCAGCGAGTGACCTTCTCGATGAAGATCAGGTCCATAAGGTGGTTCTTAAACCTGGGATTACAAACAAGTCTCTTTTATTCATGGCTATGATCTTATAATCAACATATTTCTACCTGCAGGAGGGTGGAGGGGGCAGTACTAAATGGCAATGTATTCTAAATGGTTATCATTCACAATTAACAGCAGGTTTCTCCAAGTGTTACTTTCATGTTTATCATATATTGCACGGCTACAGACAGACTGTGGATTTCAAGTTCAGCACCAAGGACAGAGCTATAGTGGCTAATATAGAGATTGTGAACTGAACATGGTACAGTCTAACGTGGTTGCAGTGTCTTATCTGATCAGTCTCTGCTTTTAAGAAGAAAATGAGACCATAAATGCACTACGTTGGCTATCCAATACATTCTTATTACTGTTGTTACTGTCATGTACATGACCTGAGTTATGACTGTAAATACATGGACTGTTATGGGTAAATAAGTGAAATAACAGATTTAGCAGTTACATTACTCCTAAAGATCTCAGCCTCACCTGTCCTCAAACTTGTTGACGACCTCGGTGGCCTGCTCCAGCCTCCTGGCCTCCATCCCCTCCAGGTCCGCCATCACGAACCCCTCCGCCGAGTCGATCTTATTGGCCATCCTCTCCAGCTTCTTCCTGTACTCCTCAATCTCCTCAGGGGAGAAGTTACCTCCGTCTGAGAACAGTCTGTGGGGACGGGACGTCAAAGGAATAAGAAACATTTCAAGATTTTCTTATGATCAAAAAACCTATTGAAATTGCTGGTACTTTGTGTAGAGAAAAAAATAAAACCCCTAACTTGTAATTTGGAAAGACACTAAGATGTCGAATCAACTTTTATCTCAAATATTTCCAATGCTATAAAAGTTGCATATGACAAAAATAGAGCTACTATGATATACATTGAAGCACTTTAAATTGCCTTGTAAGGCTGTACTATACAACAGAACAAAATACAAGGCCTGAAGTTGATTATATTTTCTTTCATTTTCAGTGTTAAAAGCATTTTCAGTGTTCTCTACATCACAGTCATACATTTTTCCTAAGTTTGAGTATTTGAAAAAAGTTATGCACAAATATGTTATGCTCACTTGAAGGACATCCTGAAGCGAGCGTTGGACTCCCTCAACGTTGCCAGGGTGTCATCAAGGAAACCCCTGAACTGCCGCAGGGAGACCCTGATGGTGTCCATGAACTGGAAATCACAATTCAGGGACAATTATATCACCAATGGTCCCGTACAAGGAATAGATTTTCTCATGCATATTACAATATCCTTTGTAAGCTGTTAACATCATTGGGGCCACTTTTTTACAGGAATACACTCAGGCTTTTATTTGAAAAGTGTTATATCCTAATTTGAAGGGAAATCCATAGTCCATTGCCTTTTGGATGGTGCATTTAGGAATGGTAGCAGTAGGATTATGATAAAACATGGCACTCTATAACAAGAATGACTTCCAGTGATCAAACAATTATATTCTATCATGGCAGCTTACCTTTTCCAGCTCAGTCTGCAGAGAATTTGTCAGGGACACCAGTCTGAAAAATGGAATTCACATGATGTTAAAAATCTGATATCATTTGACACTATAATGATTTATGTGTAAATAAAGTACAAATGTATGAAATAAAATAAATTATGTATCTCAACCAACAAGTTCAGGCAAGGAGGTTCCTTGGTCAAGTCTACATGTATGGTATGAAACTTGATTGTGAGTCTGCCCTTAAAACTTGATTGTGAGTCTGCCCTAAACTGAGTCAGATTCAGACTTACTTGGCAGACTTGGTTGCGTTGATGAAGACGTGTTCCATGTTCTCGATGTGTTCTCGGAACTGTTCAAACATGCGGTTGTGTTCGGTGTTGAGGTCTGTGAAGCGAGACTTGAGCTCGTTCAGCGCGGTGGTGATGCCCTTACAGTGGCGGGACACTCTCTCCTGGTGCATCACCAACTCAGCTGGGGGAGAACAGCAAGGTTTAATCAGGCTCTGCTGTGTGGAACTTGATCTTACAGAGCATTGTTTCACTTCCATTTTAGGTTCTCCTTCTGTGTAACCCCATAAACTATACAAATTTGGTGCATAAAGGATTTAAAAAACTACAATAATATTTCTTATGAGGACTACTAACCAAAGTCTTAAACATATTGATAACAGTCATCATCTACATTGCTAGGCATCTGCAACTTGTATTTGTTTGGCATTCACCCAGATTTACTGAGCATTGCTCTTAATAATTATAATGTGAACAACACTGTAAGTACACTGTATTTGCTGGCAGAGTCATCATGTGGCACAACTACATGTAATGCAGTGTTTGTTTGCTTTTTATTTGTACACACGATTCCATTTTTGGGATCCAGAAGACTAAATTACCTGCTCTGACATTGTGGACGTCCATCTCTATCCTCTTGGCCCTAGGTGAGTGGAGGTGGAGCCGCAAGTCCAGCTCACTGTTCAACTCCTCACACTGTCAACACAAGCAGAACAGTATGCCTTCACAATTTGTACAATATCAGGGTTTTTGATACATGGTTTACTACCACTATTATTACAGCTGGTTTTTGTTTTACTTTACAAGGTGGCATACCCAGTAATAGAGACAGGAAGTAATTTAAAGGATGTCAATCTTGTTTAAACTACATGTACATATTAAACTGGAGTTACATCGGTATGGTTCTATTTGACTGGTTGTTTACCTTAGCAGCTACGACACTCTTGGCTCTCTCCACAGCCTGTCCTGTCCACTCTTCCAGGTGGTTCAGGAACTCCATACGCATACTGAACAAAACAAAACAAAAAAAGTTAAACACAATTGATCACAGGAGAGCAAACATTAAATGTTAAGTTTTTGTGAACTAAACTTTTCCACAAAATGTAAAGTGGGGAACATGTGTTTTTACCATATACATTTGTACAAGCCATAACAGAGATATAGTCAACAACACTCCTAATGGGAAGATTGAAATTAAAACCCAGAAACTTGTACAATGTAAAGTGAAATATAAGACATTACTCACTGTTTCTTGAGTTCCACAAAAAGAGACTTAAAGAGTTTGACATTCTCGATGTACGCAGGCAGGTCCTCTTTAGTCTCAGACTCGGTCAGGAACACGGGCTCGGACGTGGAATCTGCCTCGGGAGGTATCCCATGCTCCCCTGCTTCCGTCAGGACGTAGAAACTCGTTCCCTTCTTGGTGGTGAGAACCTCGTGGATGACGGCTGGGAGGGGACTGGTGCCGGACTGTGGACACAGAAGGGAGCACAGGATTTTGACCCTATTCTCTGTGATTACAAAGTTGAACTCAAATTTTGTATAAAAAACTGCTACATTTTATACATGAGTAATCAAAATACATGAGTTAGAAATACTCCTAACTATAACTTCTATTACTCATTTATTTATGCAGTACATTTTACATGGCAGAACACTGAGCTCACCACTTTTGTGGACACAAATGAAGATGTTGACATGGAGGACACACTGCGGGCAGTGGTGTCTCCCCTCTTCTTCCTGGGAGACTTCTGTGGTGATCAAAATGAAATGACAGAGTTCAATTTACTTATCATAAGGAATTTCATTCTTAATATATGATTTTAGCAATAATGTGTAACGAACAATGTTTTTAATAAGACCGTTTTTAATAGCAATTGCAAGTTGTAATGATTCCTTTAAGTTGACCACAGCACAATTCAGGCAACCAGTAAGGTTGGCTGTGAGTCTGTTGTCTGTAAGTACTGTATTTTTTTTCTGAATAAACCATTCATACATGACAGCTGATAACTAATACTTTTCCATCTTCTACATGTTCATATTAAATGAAGAAAATGTTTTCTTACAGTTGTAGTTTTGCTGGGACCTGTGGGATTCCGGTCCACCCCGAAGAACCGGCAGAGCCCAGCGTCGTAGTTTGTCAACTCCTCCGTCACCATGGAGGGATAACCCTTCACGATCTCCACCTGCTGCCCATGGAACAACTCGTACCTGACGTGGAAAAACACAAAAAATAATAACATTCATTATTGTCTATTGAAGTGCAAGTGCATCTAACCCTCGCAAGACAGGGAGCAGCAAATAATAAACATGAAAGTGAGTGAGTGTGAGTTTTCCAGTTAGGGTACTTATTTGCCACACAGAATTCATTCAAAAGCAAGTTCTGGCAGGAGCGACCTGTATGCATAAAATTGTATCTTAATAGTTGTATTTTGACCTATAGTGTTTTTTTTATTAATAATATAATATACGTTTCTTTTAAAAACTTCAGGAAGAATAGCTTTGTATAATATGTATTTTACATGTGTATGAAAGCTAATGGAGTAATAAAGTATCCAAGAATTCATGAAAACAGGACAAAGCCACTAAGACAGATTGTTGCTGACCCTTCCTTGATGACGTTGAGCATAGTTAATGCCTGTTGAAGACTGTTCTGTAAGGCTTCCTCTGTGCTGTCCTGCCGCATGTGGTCCATTACTATGTCCAGGTTAGCCTCTCTGTCCTGTAACCATTATTATAGAAAACAATCATTATGTCTTTTCCTCCTTAAATTCTACTCATTAAAACATTGTGACCAATATGTGAAGGAAACATTGCTTATATGTCTAGCAGTATCTTACATCATTCCTTGTATTGTAAGGTTCCTACACAAGACTGTATCTGTATCTGTATCTGTATAGCCGTATAACCGCCCTTCGGCGTAACACACCAGCTTCGCAGGCACGCGGCACGGCGGCAGCTGGCTACATTACACCGAACGACCTGTTACACCTAACCTTTGAACGTCTAACTCTAGACATTGTTTAAAACTATCTAGTGACGATGCCCCTACTATACTTGGTGGCAGCGAGTTCCACTCTACGATTGTTCTAGGGGAAAATGACTCATGCTACCTTTTAAAATGAAACAGAATAAAAGTTTTATTATTTCATGTGAACAGACCTGGTTGGTTGCATCATGGCTATGCCTGCACGCCTCCAGTTTCTCTTGCAGCGCTCGTTCCTGTTTGGCCAGCCCGATCTCGTGCACGTCCCAGATGTGGGCGCCGCCCTGAGCAAACTTGAAGAGCGACTTGAGCTGATTGGCCGATTCCTCGGAAAGTTCCTCCAGTGCTTTCTAATGACAAGAACATGTTCCAGTGTTACACAGGTTAGATCAAACACATCACAGACAATACAGTCATGTACATCTTAAAGAACAGAAAAAAGAGAATAGTATAACTACAAGGATACAGGTATTTTGGCTTCCATTATCGAATAATGGTATGCAAAGAATAACTCTTACATCCATGGCTTCCAGCTTGTCCTCAAATGCCCTCTGCCTCTCCCCAACCAGAGGCAGGAAGTGTTCGTTGATGACCTGAAGTGACCTTTCTTGGCCACAGATGCCCCTGGTTATCAGTAATTCCTGTGTACAAGACAAGAGGATCAGGCCATGGAAAACTGAGACCTTTGCTATTTCTCGACACAGAAACTAAATCCAGCAAGCACAAACTCACAGATCTAGTGTCAGCAATTAGAATAAAACTTTTATTCTACAACATTTTCTTGCATTTGAAATGTCTCGAACTGAATCACATCCAAATTAAAAGTGTTACACAAGTTACGAATATTGTAAACTAGTTTTGCGATAAGTCCATATATGATCATTTTCTTTAAACAGTTCAATATTAAGAGCAGACAACAACAATATTGATTAGTTCTACAACATGTACATGATATAGTAGAATATCTGACTAGACACTGACACACACAGTCAAAGAGTCACAATCAGAACCAATAAACTCACCCTGTATTTCTCTATCTCTGTCAGACACTCCTGGCAAACCTTTTCATACTCCCCATGCAGCTTCCCCATGTACTGCACATGGAGCTGGTCTGGAAGAAATTACAAAAGAAAAATGTAAGATTGGGTCAGAACCAATGTGACCTTGGACTAGACAGATCTTCAAAGTCATGACTTCAGGAAAGATGTAACCGAAGACACTTACCTATCTGTTCATTAACTGTTGACAAGGCATTGTACCACTCGTACACTGACGTTTTGGTAGAACTCGGGGGTTTCATGTCTCTGTGGATGAGAAAAAGCTGGTCAATCATCTTTTATTTACTAAAAATAGGTACAAAACCTACAAAGCCCTGAACACATGTTTTTAAATTGGATACCGATACCTTCATTTTTTCTACTCCATTATTGAAGGCTTTCAGTAGTAGTCTTAGAATACAATACTGTAACAGTGCCTTCATGACAGATAAATTCTTAAAACTTCAAATCATAATTCACATTCAAATTAAATCATATCTAACAATACAGTGTTCCCAGATCCTGAAGAGGGCCTGTTACTCTTACTACAAAACATCCGAGATGTTTCCTTACTTGATGGAGTTGAGCAGGTCCATTCTTTTCTGTGCCTGTGCCTTCTGCTCCGTCAGCAGGTGTTCTAACACCTGGTCTGCTCCAGGTGGCTGGACGACAGGTGCACTCCGCATAAACTCCCTATTATAGCCACAGGTCACCAACAAATAAAGACAATTCATTACTGTGTGTAAACAATCTTTTATTACAGGATCATTTCTGCTTCAAGATCACTACTCCCTTAAATTGAAGATGCCAATCATATACAACAGGGTATGACATATAATTATGACTGTAGACTACTAGTGGTGTGTTCTTTTGTAACCAATTTTGTCATACGTATTACTAACTGCTTTTGAGCAAATTCTTACACTCCTTGTGGTGTGGCATTTGAAAGCTTAAATGTACCACAATGCACCTGTACAAATCAAACCATCATATAATACTTTAGAGCAATTGCAAGATACTGAGATATCCTTGGTCTCATCATCCTAAGAATATGTGCACCCAACTTTGACATCTTTTTTACAAATTTATTCTTCAAACTTTGCATTAGAATGCATCGCTAGACCTATAGCTAGTTTCAATCAGGGCAACAAAATGACCTTTTCTTGAAGTAGTGATGTTTTGTTACCTGAACTGTTCGATGGTTCTGTTTGTGTTCAGCTCCCTCCAGTCGCTCACCCTGTCCAGCCACTGTAGATGTTGTTTCTTCTCTCGCTCTACATCTGCCGTCATTAACCGAGCAAACAGGTCGGCGTACGCACGTTTGTTGGCCAGTACAGACTGGTTGATTTCCATGGCTTCTTTCTCCATACGTCTTTGGACGTCTGGGGCCATCATATGTGCTATTTGCTCCAGAGTCTTGGCATAACTCTTCAACACTTCAGAAATCTGGAAGAACGTGTTTTTAGTACATGTTGTTAGGATACAAACATGACTTAAATATGATTTATTTCATGACAAAGATTTCCTGTTTGCGAAAGACTGATTTATAACATCAACAGAAGGATGCTAGACCAAGTATGCATAATGAAAAGAAAAAATGACCACTTACTACCTAGAGATATTTTGAATCGAACCTTCCAATAAAAACAAAATAAAATCATCTGTGATCACCTGGTCCATTCTGCTATCCTCGACTTCCTGGAGCTCTGAGTCAAGCTGGTGTATCCTTTCTCTGCGCACAGACGACTGTGAGGCCACCATGACCCACAGGTCTCTCAGCTGCTGAAGACTGAAGTCGATCAGCATGCTGTCATCTGCTATCCTGGACAGCAGCTCGTCAATTTCTGAGGAACACAAGCAAAGGTAATGCATTTTTTACAATATTTTCACAAAAAGAACATTCAATGATTGATAACATAAAAGTTAAAACATTGGATATTCAAGGCATTTGAGTTTAGACATTAGGAGTGACTAATTTACTAAGTGTAGACAAACACTTACAAGTAGTTCTTTTTTGATTGCACTACTCGATATTCCATGTCCACTGCAGGAATCAATGATAAAGGTGTGTGTGACATGTAAGTGTCTTATGAAACCCACCTTGGTCATTCTCCTCCAGATACCCCATCAGTGTCTCCCCAAGGTTGGCTATCTTTGGCTCTGTTTCCTGGGGAAAATAAGTTACAGATGGTTTATCATGAGACCTACAATAATTCATTCAATATTTCAAAATTTTTTTCCAATTCTATGATCCTGTAAAACCATACAGCAGTCCCATAGGAAGACTGGTATGACTAGTCACTACAGCTGTTACCTGTCCATGCATTTTCGTAAACGTATTTGGCTGTATACCAGGTGTATTTGTTTATTTTGCACATATACAAGAATTTACATAATGAAATAAATAATAAAAGTGTACTTACTGTACTGATGACCCCCAGTTCCTGGTGCATGTCCTCCAGGGCACTCTCATGTCTGACAAAAGGGAAAATAACAAAGAATTCAAGAACACCCAATGTACAATTTCAGAGTCACCCAATACTATCAATCACCTTAGACAAATCTCTTCCAAGTTTGGCCCAATTAGGTTTCCTTACCTCTGTCTTCTGCTCTCTGCTATTCTCTCTATAATGTCAGAACCAGTCTTCTCAGCAACTGTCAAAGAAGGAAAATAAATTACTTATCTTTAGACAAAAAATTTCCTAATTTGGCAAAATAGACTAAAACTGTAAATTATTTTACAATTATTTTAAAGTTTTTTTGCCAAAAGTTGAAATATTTTAATTGACAAAATCTTTGTGTGATTATTTCCACTTTACTACGTATTTGTGCAATTTCTTACATTTATGGTTGCCGCTAAAATGAGGTACACTCAGTTTGTGGCACCACCACAAAATACCAGAATGTAAACAAACATGGCTGACAGCTGTGTTTCCAACTTTTAAACACAGTTGTAAGGCATCATATATTTTAGCATATTCACTTCCTAAATGACACAATAGGGTTGATTCAACTTGGAATTTACTTTTTGTATCATCTTAATGTTACATAATGCAGCTTTACATACTTAATAATATGATGGTACACTTACCAACAACGTCCTCCAGACCCCTGACCTCCCTGGCTGCTGTTAAAGATTCAGGTTCCTTTGACCGATCACTGATCAAGTTCACTGCTTTCCTGTAGATAAACATGGAATTGATGAAGACATGAAGTACAACATCTGACAGGTAGCATATATAGACAACTGAAGTGAAAAAAGTGCTAATTTGTGTAAAACAAAATGCATTGAAAAACAACAATCTAAATAAAGAGTATCGTTCAGTTCAGTTCATCCTATGAGTCTTCTAGACTGACAAAATCACAAGCAAGTTTTCAATATATCAATATGCCTAATCTTTAAAACCTTCTCCCTGCTGTCTAACCCCATAACCAATAGACAAATTGCAGCCAAATGGCTATTGCTAGTGACTTTTCTCACCTGTACAAGACTGGGTTTTCAATAGTGGAGTCATTTGGCATCCCCTCTATCCATGTCTTCTGCCTGGCAGTGAGGATCCCAGTCCCCGTGGTGGCCCTGCCCTCATGTACCAGCGGGAGCAGGCCTGAGGTGGGCGAGGCTCGAGGCTTCTCCTTGGCTTTGTCATAGGACTTGACGAGCTGAACCTGGAAGGGCATTTGGTATGTAATGTCAGAGCCATAGAAAATTGCCATGATGGTACAAAGCAGCTTCCTTGCGGATCATGTTTTCATCCAAGCATGTACTGCGTGACAGCCTACTCTTCCCGATAAGTGTGTTGGGTTCTTTTATGAACGAGGATAACGCCTGAAGCTGCCCTCTCCAGGCAAAGTCACCATCAAAGATGACTAATGCAACCCCTAACACTGTGCCCTACGGGGTTTAAAGGCCCATTATGTAAGATTTGAGCGTTTAATCTTAAAACAAAAAGTCGATTTTCCGGCCATTTTTTTACATCCCTAGTTGAATAAACCCTACCTCGTTACATGGGGGCCCGCATGCCCTTTCCCGTAGAGCGTAATCGGCCGTTTTAATTCTACGTAGAGCGTAGGCGGGCCGCTCTAATTCAACGTAGAGCGTAATCGGTGCATTTTGCGTAGAGCGTAATTCGCCGTCTTATTTCACGTAATGCGTTGTAGCTACCCGGAATTTATCGTAAAGCGTAATGGGGGAGGCTTCTTGAATTCAGCGTAATATGTAGCCGGCTCTCAGAATTTAGCGTAGAGCATTGTTGTGACCCCCCCATGCAGGCCCCCTTACATTGCACCATTCAGTTTATGGAGGTGAGATCCACATGGTGAAGTAGAAGTGGGGTCGCTCATATTGCTTATTACAAGTAAATAAGACAAAACCTGCCCACATACCTCAGCATCAAAGATCTGCCTGTAGACCTTGCCACTAGGAGCCACCCTGACAGGTGGTGCTGCCTGGGTTTCCGCCATGACGTGTTGGACTGTCACACAAGTTAATTTGAAACACCTGAAGTGTAAAATGTGTATGGTCTCTATATAAATGTGACAGTCTTTACTGTACACTGAAGTAATGCTTGGTAATAATGCTTGGTATAATATCATCGAAATTTAGACGAAAGCTGTCACTAATTACTCATAATTCTATAACTAATGTTGTGATTCACTTACTATATCAAATATACCGGAGCTTGGGAACTCCTTGCTAATTATAATAGATGTACCACAGTATTGTGACATATAAATGATATCAAATTAACAGAAGCAACTGTCGGTATATAAAAAGGTGGCAGTCTCCTCGCTTAGTCCGTTCATGGAGCTCCATGGTCCGTTGTAAGGCAAGTTAGCCATCGAAAAACAAATCACAGCAGTAACACCCCCCCCCCCCCCCGAGATTCTGGCTCCTAGGCAACCGAAATATATCGAAACGCTTCATAACAGGAAAATGCTGGCAACATCAACGGTGATTTTTATGTAACCAGTACATTGTGGCAGTAGAAAAAGGCAAGATCTACCCACCTGTTACTCTAGTTTTCTTGTATTTTGACAAACTTTAGTTCATTGGTAACAACCGTAAACAATTTCGACGCCATTTTTTTCACCAACTCTCGTCTACCCAAGTCTCGCCCTACGCGAGATTTCGCGAGACTTCATTGTCCAAAATGGCCGACTCACTAACACGTTTGTTGGAAAGTTTATCAACAGAAGATGACCCTTTGGAGACGCTAATTGAGCTCAAAGATGCTGTGAATGCTGTACATCCATCAGCGCTGGAAGATCTGGTCACAAACGTGCCACTGAACGCTTTATTTGATTGCCTGAACTCATCTAATGGGTGCGTTAACTTTGGGCCGGTATAGCTCAAAAATTTACCTGTAGGAACTGCAAGTCACTGTGATTCTAGCAGACGACATTGTATTGTATTGTATTGTATTGTATTGTATTGTATTGTATTGTATTGTATTGTATTGTATTGTATTGTATTGTATTGTATTGTATTGTATTGTATTGTATTGTATTGTACTCCCATAGGAAACATTTGGTTTTATCTGCTTGCTTGTTGTTAATGGTGAAATATTCAGTCACACCACAAACATGACTGCTCCGTCTTGCTTTAGTAGATTTCCAGTACTTCATACCTTCGCCAAAATTACGTTGCCTTAACTGGCTATAACTAATAAACTTTGATTTACAGTCTTTCTGAGGTTAATAGACTAGACCAGTAACAATTTTTCTGAATACTGTTCTTGCCAACGTCACCAGAGAACAGATTGAGGAGTGTTCGTACGTGTTGAGGAAGTTGCTGGATGCCCACAGTCCTGCCACCATCCTCCAACAGTTCCGAGAACCACTGCAGAGAGGAGTGGTCCATCCACGCGCAGATGTCAGGGAACTCTGTCTGACAGAGGTACAGCACAGGTCTAGTACTAGTTATCTCAATGAAAAATGGAGATATTGTTTTGGGTCTGTCTGTGTGTCTGTCTGTGTGTCTGTTTCCGCATAGTTGTGATCAACATAACTTATGAAGGCATTTATAGATTGTGATGATATTTGGTATGTTGGTAGGTCATAGAAAGACAAAGGTCAAGGTCAAATATGGACCTCCTGTTGGCTGACCTTGGTACTGCAGCTGAACTTCCGGTTTTTGTATCTTTTGACCTGGACATGGTCTTGTTCTACATGTACTTTACATCATCATGTCAGCGTACAAGTGACTGAAGCAGGCCGTCATTGCTTTCCATTGTCTTTTGTCTGTAGCCAACTGAACTGGCGTCAAACAACGTGTACTTCACATACAACTTCATATTTTTTTATTACGATAAATGTGTATGTTGTCGACTATTGCCTGTGTCAGCCTGGCAGCAGATTGCAATTTGTTAAGTATCACTTAAGTCTTGATAAACCAGAAGAGTTATATTTACCAGGAAACCTTGTTTCTCATATTTTGTCATAACATTGTTCGTCAAGATGCAATATTGTCAGCTGAAATGGCACTAGCAGATGATGATGAAATTGCAGTACTGTAAAACGTTGCATGTTTTATTTTCCAGATCTGCAGATGCACAGACACGATTGTCCATATTCAAGAACTTGTGACCTGTCACGACCTCCTGTTACACACAGTGCAGAGTCTGGCAGACACTGAGCTGTCTGTGGCCACCACGGCTGGGACGGTTCTCACTCGTCTGGGAGCATGTGAAGCCGGGCTAAGGGTTCTTTTCACAGGAAACCTGCTGGAGGAGTTACAGAGAGTGATGAAGGAGAGTGATGTCATTCGGTACAGGGTTTACGAGGTTTGTATAACTATGATGTGTTAGCCTCTACCAGGCTTCGGAAAGCGGCTGGAAAGAGTAGAAATCGGCCAAAATAGAGAGATATACACGCCAGGGGAGTTTGGCCGGGGAGAGAACAGTCTGCCGCGTCCGGAGCCGGCAAACTGTAAACTGGATGACTAACTCCCTCGGCGTGTTATCTCTCTCTATTTGGCCAATTTCTACTATTTCCAGCCGTGCCCACAAGCCTGGTAGAGGCTAATGATGTGTCACGTAATCATGAAACAGTCACTATTTTCATTACGTAGATAGCACTAATGGGATGTACCAATAGTCCTGAATATCATCAATAAAATATTAGAAGTTTGGCCTGTAGCTATTGTAATGTGATTGATTAAATGTCAGTTCTCATGGGATGTTTTTTCTTATTCATGTAACATTTTTAAAACTTAAAAGCATGAATTTTAACTCCCTAGTCTATGAGTATGAATTTGATTGTAACATATTTTCCTTATACCTGACCTTCCTACCCTGGTACATTGTCTGTAGGTCCTGGTGAATCTACAGGCCATCTCACTCATGGCTCTTCAGTACTGTAGTGATTCTGGTCTGTTGACTCAACTCATAGAAGAACTCAGTGGTGGAGATGTTCTTGTTCAGGTAGCTATATTGACTTTAGACAGCGTACTCTTTAGATGTGTCTTGGAAAATGATGCAACACACTTTTGCATTAATAATAAACATTTAAATAAAGGTAAAATAAAGTTATAGTATATTAAAGATGTGCAAACACTGGGTGTATTGTTGCTACACTAAATGTACTTGTAATTTATGGCCTTTTGTAAGCATTTTATGGCCTTTTAATTTTTGTAAGCATGCAAGGAATTGAAAATACCAACTTAATTAAGGTATGATCTTCTCCCATTGTTGAAGTCACTTTTGTCTACCATTTTGCTGGTTTTCAGGTAAACTGCATTGACATGCTGAGCAGCCTGGCCCAGAGCCCACACGGACTGAACTGGCTGGAGCAGCAGGGGGTTGTGGGTAAATTGGAATCCATGCTCACGGCAGCAGACAGCGACCCAATGTCAAGTTTCTACATGCCTGGTAAAGTTCACGTTCCTATGTCTTAGCACTGTAAAACTTAACTACTGGTATATGTGTGATTCTAACCATATTTCAATGCTGAAATTGCATTGATTGATAATGATTTTTTTTAATTCTTTCCTCTGAATGTAGGGGTGCTAAAGTTCTTTGGCACTATGGCATCTATTCGACCTGAGGAGACCATGGAACACCATGGAGCTTTTGTGAGAACAGTGTTTGAGTCTCTGGATAGCAGGGACCCTACCATGGTGAAGATTGCTGTAGAGACAGTAGGGATGGTAGGGTCGAGGCCAGATGGGAAAATGGCTCTTGAAAAACAAGGTAAGACATTGATGTTTGATCCATTATCTTCCCTACTTGGGATGTTCCTTCAGGAAACAGTAGGGTGAAAACAATTGGGAACTTTCTATTTGACATGGTACCTGAGGTCTTGATGACATAACAGAGTTTTCAAGTTCAAATTTGTAAACAAGATGAAGATGACTTTTGAGATAAAAGTACTCAATATGTTGCATGATTATACTGGAAATGTCCATATGGCATTCTATAGAGGGACATCTACTTGACATATAGTGTATACTAATAGCTCTGAAAGGCACATGTGTTCAGCAGACCTTGTTCCGTTTTCCAGGGTGTGCATGGACGGATTGTTTGAAACAGTTGGGTAGGATCATCCAGAACCCTCCCACTGAGATGAGGATGTATGGGCTGACAACCATGGCTTCCCTTTTCTCCCTCCAGGTAAGACAATTGGCAGCCTCTGTGCTGTAGCTTTCAAACTTTTAGGATGTGAATTCACAGCAGAATGTGTTGTTAACACTCTCATTGCTGTGTCTTAATGCCTCAATTTTGGCTAAACACAAGTCACCAGGGAGGAGATCAAAGTCAAACTTTATTGCACAACAATTATAACACGTACAATGTGTGGCAAGTTCTTGAGCAGTGCTAAATAATGAGACTAATATCTATGCCATTGCCTATAACAATGCAATGAGTTAAGACTAAACACTATGAGTGACACAATATGTATAAAACCTGGATTACATGATAACACAGGAAACAATGTTAACATCAGTTGTTTGTGATCGAAGCACCTGACTTGCCTGTTTTATAGTCTCTCCAATGTGAGCAGTACTGTATATTTGTTTCAGTCAATACCAAATCTATGGCAACATATATAAGTTTAATTTTCTCTCTGTTCCAGCTTACAGATCACACAGAGGACCAGCTGTCCATGTTAGAAGGCTGGTTCAATACCTTCAGCCCTAAACCCATGGACACTGTCATGTCCATAGTCCAACAACCATTCAAAAACTTACACTGTGCTGGTCTAGCTGTCCTACAGGCCCTAGCTAACCAGCCCTGGGCTCAGCGGGCCATGGCAAACTTCCCAGGCTTTGTGGAGTACATTGTGGATAGATCCACAGAGAAGGACAAGATGGGTAAAGAGGCAAGATATGGAGTCATCAAGGCCCTGGTAGAATCCTCCACAGCTTTAGAAACATTTGGATCTCCGTTTTATCTGAAGTTAAAAGAGTACTACCGACAAGGGCCTTTCTATGTCAGAGTACAGGCAGAAGTTGCAATGGAAGGATCCAACTAGAGCTTGCTGAAAAGTTGTAAACTTTTTGTGATTTTTGGTGTGTAGATAATGATGTTTGAAGAAACTTTCAAGATTCTTGTATGTTATGAGTACACACTTTCTTACAGAATTGGTAAAAGTTGTCCTTGAAGTGATGTGGTTTCATGCTACTGGTTTGCAATAGAGGTATCTATTTGAAATGTACATGTACATGTAATATTCTTTGCTGAAGAACCTATGTTACATACCTTAAACAGATACCCATCTGATGTAAAGTTGGACAAATCATTCACATACATTTTGTTACATGTTACTGATGTCGATGTCTCCATGTTGTTTAAGGTTAGTGTTGGTGATCTCATTTAAACATTGCAGATGGAGCCTGGTGACAATGCTTGAGATACATAATGAATATTGAGAGTAAATTGATGGTGACTCTTTATTGCAGTAACATTATTTTGTTTCTGGATTAGACTTTATGTAGATTGCCATGTTGGCAAGTATTGATTCACAATACTCTTGTTAGAAAAATGTATATGGGAAAACATTCAGAGACGAAGATCAAGGCATTATTGCAAATATTGAAATGAGTCATAAAACTGCTCAAGTTATTTTTTGAAGATGAGTTTCTCCACTTCCATCAGCGGTGCTTCCACTGCCACAGACACCAGGAAGGCCAAACTATAGGCCAGAGCCACGTGCCCCAAGAAGAAATAGATCTGGAAAAAGTGAAATAGACATTCAAAGTCAGCCTACTGATAAATGATAAAAAGGCAAAACTTCGCCCTAGGATATGTTCTGTGATACCCAAGTTCTGTTTCAGATTGTGTAATGGTGATGCATAATCATAGACTAGTTTTAGTGAGACAATGAAAATCTAAATGATTGATTATGTTATCAGTATCCCCCCACCAAACTTAGTATCTTTGCCCAGAGAATGGTGACAGAAGGACTGCCCAATGGTTGGCAGATCATTGGCCCAGGAAGATAGATCGCGTATGTATATGTACATAGGTACTAATCACTTTACTTTTACGAAAGTGTACATCAACGTACCATAGTGAATGACGTGAAGTGGATGGGCAAATCCCTGGAGAGGTACACGGCCAACACCACCAGAACATGTACCAGGTAGGCACAGTAGGTCAGTCGGCTCAGGGGAACCCAGGCGCCCCAGGAAAGGATGATGTTCACCACACCTGTATAGTCATAAGTACATGTTTTAGAAACAAGGATAGCGATCAATGGTAGATAGTGATCCAATGTAAGTCCTTACTTATCTTATTGATAAGAACAATAGTTGTAACATGGGCGCTTCAGAAATTGTCCCTTACTTAAAAACACGATGCCCATGACAATGACAATATTGCTCAACAAAGTGAAGAATAGAAACTAACCTAATGGCAACATGGTTTGGAGTAGATCCATATGTTGACTTTAAATTCAAAAATGCATAAGTCACTATGTTTTGTAATCAACAGCAATTAGTGCATGACCCATTCAGGCATTCAAACTATTTTACCTCCGTATCCATGATAACATGCGACAACCAGCCAGCCAAGCGCCATGGCCCAGACAGTACGGTGGAGAGTCACGTACAGAACGTGCTCGGATTCAGTCTGGAAAGCTGTCCCTTGGTAAAGGCCGTACGGTGAATACAACACAGCCATGGCTGAGGCAGCAGCAACGAGCCAACCAACAGCCATCAACAGTCTCACAGTCTGGTACAGAAAGGTGGAAAATTCGTTGTTTAACACAAACAGGAACAAATGTTGTCAATGGTGTCGTCAGGATTTTCTTTTTGATAGACAACAGTCGTCATCGTCATCTGTTGCATAAGTAATTAGGACTGGTACCCTAATGTCTAAATAATTCTGTGTCAAGAGATTAGAAAAACGGGAGGATTCGGGCTCATATGGAGTCCAAAATATTGCACAAGAATCGAGCGAACATGTGTTTGACTCACCACGCTGCTTGTCTGTGTCCTTTTTATCTTGACAAGCAGCCAGCCAACAAAAACTCCCACCAGGTACGGTCCAATACGACAGTATGGCTTGACATAGTACGTAGCCCAATACAACCTGGAAAAGAAAATAGATGGTACTTTATAGATGGTAAATTCAAACAACTTCTTTTCAGATGTCTTCAATAGCCAATATGTAAACATTAATACATAAGGTCAGCTTCACATGACATTGTGTCAATCATCATAGATGTATGTAACGACATGGTCTGTCATCATTCAGGAACATTAAACGGTCTCCTTACGTGACGCGAGGAGCTTTCACGTCAAAGTGCCAACTGATGACTGCAGTGGTGATGAAGCTTGCCAACAGGAGACCCAGCTTCACGACAAGCCCCAATATCTGCCATCTGTGAATAAGCAGATGTATATTGTTGGTACAGTCAAACCTGCCCAAGTGGACACCTGTCTAATAAGGACACCTTCAGTCAATGGACACATTGGAACAGTCCCGTCCATTTTTACATAGTTAAGACCCTCTCCCAGGAGGACACCTGTCTTCCCCTGACAGAGGACACTTTTTTTCAGTCCCAAAAGGCACTCAGACCTGTCTTAGTGGACAATATTGATTGACAGCAGCACCCAGCCAGGCGAGCCCAGAAACAATAGGTTCGCTTAGCATTGGGCAAAAACTTGTTAAACGCTAAAACAACAGCAGCCAATCAAGGGTGCCAAAAAAGAATAAAAGGACAATGATTTCTGCAAGTATGGGGTTCTCACCTAGTCAAGAGTAAAAGGAAGTGAGAACAGACAAAGGGGACAGAGTTTATGACAATGGAGGGTGCAGGGGTGATAATGAATGAATAACAATAGGCTCTATGCAGATTTGCTAACGCTCAAAAATTGAACTGTAACAACTAGATCTTTTTTGTCTGGCAGGAACAGATAGCAAGGATGTTAAATATAATAACCTCCTTGAAGATAGTGAAGCCTACATTATTCTGTGATTCTAACTTTACATTAGTATAAATGTGCTACACATACATTTGTACTTGCATAAGCCTATTACTGGATACACGATATACATGTACATTTGTACACCTGCGCTGCCAATTATTCGGATGACCAAGGAGGTTATACTCTCTAATCTCCTTGGGATGACCAACCCTGTTTGGGAAGGACACCTGTTTATAAAGGACATTTTTGCTCAGTCCCTTGAGTGTCCACATAAGACAGGTTTGACTGTAGTTAGTGCTTACAGTTAAAAGACTAGCATCATGCCGGTTCATGATAATGAATGGAGAGTAACTGCATAGTATCGAATGGTTACGTCTATGCCTTAATACATATAGACGAGAACATTTCTAGATGGGTTTACTGAAAGACAATATGTAAAAACATATGACATTACCTGTACAGTATGTAGACGAGAGGAACTCCGATGACGAAGAACTGCATATCATTGGCCAAGTACCAGGTCCAGTCCATACACTTAAGAGCAAAAGAGAAACAAACTGACGCAGTCCCGTTAAACATAGTACATTGCTATGGTTAAGGTGCTTTCCTACCCGTTGACTTGTATCTCAAACTTAGTCAAAGCTAAGCAGAAAATAATATGCCTACCTCACGATCAGCGTAGACAAAATTGTTGATATACAGTAGATTTGTCCACCAGTTGCCCCCACAGTTTGGATCTAACCCGTTAGCACCTGGTGGCCAGAAGGGACCAGAGAACATGTAGGGAAGCACCCACATGTACAGCATCAAGACGAACATGTATGTAGGTGTCAACCTGAGGATAGCAGAATGAAGGCAATTGTTAATGTGTTGCAGGACGAAGTCCCACAATGGGTTTCAAGAGATGGTTTCCAGGTATTTTTAATAACGTGTTTTGATCTTATGGTATGTATTTCAAAATAACCTGTGGTACCCAGAACTGTGCTTTACCCAGAACCCTGCTCAGTACCACGCGTATACAGAACCGTACCTGGGACAAATCTACGTTTTTGCATACGCGGAGACTATATATCCAGAACCATGACTGATCCTAACTCTAACCAATGCAGGGATAAGCACGGTTCTGGATACGATAGAACGTTTGGAATGTCCTCACCTCCAATATCTGTGGAAATACACCATCCCGTATGGAACTGATTGCCCCCTTTCTTGCTTCTTCCCAATCTGCTTGATTAGAAGGTACGACATCAGGAGTCCACTGAAGGAGAAGATTTGAAAACTAGGTGAGCTACACAAGTATTGATTCTAAGAACTCCACGTTTACATTAGCATGCAATGACTAAGTGCAAAGTACGAAACGATTTAGATTTAAACAATTCTTTAACATGTAACTGAATCAGCGTTTACCATTATAACGTGCATGTTCTGAAGAACTGTTACCTTACCTGAGGAAGAAGAAGGAGTCCACGGCAATGAAGCTATTATTGACGGCTTGAAATGCAAACGTTTTCACGATCTCAATGGGCTCCAGCGGGTTATCTGAAAAATCGCATTATCATAAATACCAGATTGACCCCTTCTTTTAACATCGCATCATATGAAATACTTACATCTTCATGTAGTAAAAAAAAACTTGAGGTTCCCGTTGGACCAGATGCTTTCAAAGTTCCATCATTGCACGGATAAGCAGTAGTTTTGCTTCAAAGCTTAAATTCCTTTGCTTTGTAGTTAACGTTGTCTGTCAAAACGATTGTCGAGTTTTGGATTAGACACACACAATCTACATACCAAAGTGCGATCGATTGCGCGCAAACCCATAAGTGTGTGCCAGGATGACCCAGGTCAGACTGATGAAGCGGATGCCGTGGAGACACTTGATGCTGCCGGGCGCCTGTTTGGTGCTGAGGAGCTTCCCGATGTTGGTGTAGAGGGAGAAGCACAGGAGGATACGGCCGGGGATACCTATGGGAGATGGAACTGTTTTCTAACAGAATTACGGTTGGTTCTTCATATTTCTTTGAAAACAAGCCATGCATCTAGCTTTGGACATATGCATGATGTTATAACTTTAACGTTGAATGGTTGAAACGATTACTTAAGGTTAAAAATTTACCTTCTTGTGCTGCTGCAATTTCCTCGGGAGGGAGAGTGTTCATCACAAACGTTTTATTGTCAGGTAAATTCACGTCTAATTCTTGTGCTTCACTCTCCTGCAAAATCATGTCAACAAACACCTCAGTCAGAGCAGGCATACGGACATTATTCAAAGGTTACATAATTAGGCTGTTAAATAATTCTCAATCTTCTACTGTTAGCATAAAATGTAAATCAAACTACGATGGTGAGGTCTCTTACTCGTCCTGTAATATACCTATTAGTTTAACTTAGCATGGATATATGTTCAGCATCACAAGGCAATGACCTGTGCCGTTTTACACCACAGATGTATAAATTATCTAAATACGGTAATATGTTCTTACTCTATTAGTCTGGGTGGAAATTCGCATGCTTCTTTAGCTTAAACGTTAAATTTGATGCTTTTGGGATGTGCCTTTACCTTTTGCCCTTTAATGGCCAACAGTCGGGGTTGGTGGATGATGATGTCATAGATGGTGCCGATCGCGAGAAGGAGGAGGAGAACACTGCAGATACAACTGTGCAAAAACACAGGGGATAAACATGTCAATTTTGATAAGTAGGAGAACAGAAAGACTTCAATTTCTGTTGCAGTTAGCCCTAGCTAGGTACAAAAAGAACAAGGATCACAAATATGCTCACATCGCAGCAATAGTGACATTCTGGATAGGTGGGGATTCCTGTGAGTAGGCTGACGTCACTTGCAACATTCCTTGTTGAACAAGGAAACGATAGTAGATACCTGAAACAATCAAAGAATTGTCATGGTTTAGAAGGTGCCATAACTACTAAACCACTCAATGGATTCTAACAAACACATTGTAAGAGACACTACTTGAATCATCTGCATTAGTCGTCAGAAGTAGCTGATTGATTGCTAAGAAATGTAATGTGATATGTGCAGTGCAGTGTACTGTATAAACTAGACCGTACTGCCATCCAGTTGTTGAATAACGTCATGTTGACTACAGGAGCTGGGCACACAGACGCCGACCATTAAACTGGTCACACCGGCTATTCCACCTCCGCCCTGTCGAAAGAGTAACATGAGAGGCAGTTTTAAACAATCTTTGAGGAACTGAATATACCATACATTCAGGCAATACAAATTTTGTTCCTTTTTACCTTACTTTACTTTATCATTTCCCCAACGGGTGTAACTTCTACTCACCTGGGCCACAGGTACCAGCGTAGCCAGGTAGAACTTCCCATCGAAGGTGATGTTGAAGCCTTTCCTCGTGATATTCACACATTGCGAGTACCTACCGACCCAGACCAGGTTTCCCTCCAGGATCCCACTTTGGGGTTTTCCACCTGAATCCAGCACTGTTAGAGAGAGGAGATACCGTCAGGGGTCACCAGAGCCATGACCATTCTGTTCACAAGTTGTTAATTGTGCACACAGTAATTTGCACAACGTCGAAATGACGTGGAAATATTGCTCCACATGGAATAAATCATATTGCAACCATTTGGAGGTTCTTGACCACAGATGTGGAAATTTTGTATACACGTAGAAAAAAAATTGAAGGCAGTTGGCCAATTAATGCTGACTTAGGCATGAGTATTGCCGGAGCTAGTTGTAGATATTTGACCCAGTTCTCTAGACTACTTCAGAAAGCAGTTGGGTGGTATTGAGAACAAAAGAAGATACTTGGTCGCAAAACGAGAAGGACCTCACGGTAAAAAGAAGCTTGGTACCACCTGCTTGATTCTTAGCAGGGTAAATTTTAGTAAGACGGGTTATTTACCAAATTATTGTCTTCAGTACATATCTCTGTGCATATACTAATTGAGTAATCTTGACATGAAAGATTCGTAAGAGACACGGTCCTTTTTCTCTGAGAACAGTATGGCGGTCAGCAGTTTCAGACACAGAAATGTGGGGCAGATGTCGAAGAGATAAATGTGTTTGGTAACAAACAGTGTGTTGGCCGAGTGGAACCTGCTATTGTGCTTCTTTTGCGCATGCCTGTACTTTGATCGCTCGATGCGGGGCGTGTGTCCCTATCATAATAATAACTTTATTGCACAACAATTGTACAGTGTACAAAGTATGGCACCTACTACTACATAACTATGTATACCATTTCATAATGCTAACCTATCTAATACATGAGTGGGTGGCTAGTATACAGGAGTGAACTTCTACAATGAATTTCTGATGTTTAAACAGTTTCTGATATATATCCCTATGTATACCATGTATGGATTGTCGCATGTCAATATGTATTGGAATTTGCTTTTTAAATCTATGGAGGTAAAACCTAGTGAGTGAGTGAGAGGTAACGTGTGATGTGTGACGCAGAAATCACAATTTATAGCGTTTGATGCAGTTATTGGCGCGAAATTGTGTTTCTGCTGTACCGCAGGTGTTTACAACAGGTGACTAACAGGTGCAGAAATGTGACATTTATGTGGATTTGATGTAGAAACTGAAAATTATGCAATATAATGTGACTGAATGTGTAAGAATTGAACAAGCGTTCTTGTTAAATTTGTCGAAAACCTGAAATCGTTGACTATTCAGAATTGCGCAATTATGAATGAATGAATGAATAGCCTTTATTTATACTGGAATGCCCTGTCGGCCTTAGCCGCTTTTCCCAGAAGAAAAGCATTATCTGAAAAGCGGATTGGAATGATTTTTGATTGACAGCAAGGGGGTGTAAATCATTAATTGTCCCAGACTGCAGAGTGCCACAGTTTAGTAGGGTGAGCAAATAGGGCGAAGCCACTTATATAAGGATGCCAAAATAGCAGCGCTTAGCGTCCAGGGTGTTTACGATTCACATTTCTCCCAAATTCTCCCTTTTCACATGTTTTTATCTAAAGTCACATTATTTCACATTTCTTTCACACAAAACCTGGACTGTATACGCAAAGCGTGTTCTAAAGACATTCAAATACTTCACACATTCCAACAAACTGGCAAGTAATCTGTTCTATCACATTGACAAGTCAGGATTAGTCGGTAGATGTGGAATCCACTTACTATACAGGGCGTAAGTCTTTCCTTGCAACAAGTCTGCTTCATACTGTGCAACATCCTTCTGACACTGTTGGCTGATGTTGCCGGTCGGTTGGGCGGGAATATCTGTCCCGTTCACGGTGCTAAAATCTAGGAGAGTGTCGGCAAGTTTCTGCTGAAGAAGCCCCTGTGACCTGAATAAGGAGGCCAACAGGTTTAACTGGTCTGGAGCGTCGGGGACACTTCTGTCCCTCGTTGCCTCTGACCTAAACAAGCTAACTACAGCCGAACAAAGACAAATGTACAGCAGCAACCTCATGTTCCTGTTGGTATAAGCAGAATCCCCGTGAACGCCACTTCCAAACTGCCGACGTTAGCAGCGTCAGCCGCTGTTGTGTCCAGAACCGTGCTTGTCCCGTTGTGTACCTGAGCGGGGACAGAACTGGACACAGTCTTACTATCTAGAACTGTGCCCGAAAGTGCTGTCAATCATGGTGATTGGCGGGGCCGTAGTATAATTATTCACGCCCCAAGCACGGAGCAGGACAAGGCCCTTGTGTGCCGCAAACGGGGCAAAGTCTAGCCAAGCCTATTGGTCGTTAGTATGTGTACCGTGTAAAAACACCCGTGTTGTTCGCTGGGAATAGGTAACGCAGTGTTGGCATGACCTAAATATCTTACTCCAAGTAAACTATAGACTTTTGGTAGACCAAAGATTATCCATTTATTTGCAGAGAAGTTAATAAGTGGGTATGCGTATAGGTTACAACCGGTCATGCCCTTTGGGAGTGGCGTCTTCGCTTTCTGTGGTTACAAATTGTTCCCTCTTTCAATATTATTTTGCTCAACTGAATACAAAACATTCTAAAATACACATTTCATATTCTGTTAAAATGCACATTTCATATACTGTTGCATTTTCTCATGTTAAATCCTTTTGAAACATAGTTGAGTTACAGCCATAAGATATTGGAAGGCTTATAACGATTAGGTTGCCCATCCTTCGTGCTCAAAAGGTCTCTTGTGTCGAGTATAGCAAAGTTCTGTCTTATTTGTTGAAGATGATTTTCTCCACTCCCAACAGCGGTGCTTCCACTGTCACAGACACCAGGAAGGCCAAACCATAGGATAGAGTCACGTGTCCCAAGAAGAAATAGATCTGAAAGTAACACGGACATGTAAAGTCAGCCAAACAAACGGTTATCATGAGACAGAACATGAAACTTTTCTCCAGGACATGTCCTTTGATATCCACATCCTGCTTTAGTTTGTGTGATAGTGATGATAGTGACGAAACACCAGTTTTAGCGAAACAATGAAAACACGTCAACACTTGTCTATTTGTCATTCAGTTCAGTTTATCTAACCCCCACAACTCAGTATCTGTGGCTTTCGTTCCGAGTTCCTCAAAGTCAAGCACTAATTAGCAGAAAGATTGATTGCATAATATACACGTATGTAATATGTAGTAGTGACTTTGACTTAGATTTGCAGAGGTGCACATCAACGTACCATAGTGAATGTGGAGTAATGGATGGGCACCTCACTGCTGAGGAATACTGCGTCCAGCACCAGAATATGTATCAAGTAGGCACAGTAGGTCAGTCGGCTCAGGGGCACCCAGGCGTCCCAGGAAAGGATGATGTCCACCACTCCTGAAGTGAACAAAGTACATCACAACGTCAACGGCTAATGGGAAATAGTGAACCAATCTAACAGACAGCCTCTGCATGTCTTTCTGAGCACAAGAGTTGTAACATGGTACCTGTAGAAATTGCACCACATGAATGTTAAACTTGAGAACTTAATTTCCATTTATTACTTGAAATAACATTGACAGTACTAGACAACGACAAAGAGGAAAGGGCAGAAATCATTTTAAAGGTACTGCCACCGTACTACACATCTGGAGAGGGACTCATTCATAGACCCATATGTTGACTTGTACTGACATATGATGGTTTAAGTTTTAATCTGAAATAAAATCACACATCAATGTGTTTTGTGATCAACACAACAGAATTTAGTGCATGACTAACCCGTTCAGGTATTCGAACTATTTTACCTCCGTATCCATGATAACATGCGACAACCACCCAACCAAGCGCCATGGCCCAGACAGTACGATGGACAGTCAGGTACAGTACGTTCTCGGATTCCGTCTGGAGAGTTGTCCCGTGGTAAAGGCCGTACAGTGAATACAACACAGCCATGGCAGAGGCAGCAGCAACGAGCCAACCAATAGTCATCAACAGTCTTGACTGGTACAGAGAGTTGGAAAGTTCGTCGTTAGGAACAAGAACAAATGTTACCATTGGTGTCTTCAAGGTTTCCTTTTCAACGAACAAGACTCGATCAATCTGGTAGATAGAAGATCATCGTCATCTGTTGCCTTAAGTAAAGGACTGGTACCTTTAACGTCCATAATTTCAGCAACAACAATAACGGCACATTAACTGATTAAGAGACATACGATAGTCCACCGTTTTTCGAATTCCCGAAATCCATTGGTTTTAGAGTTCGAAAAGTCACTCCCTAGGTTCTGTACGGCTAAATAATTCGGTGTCAAGAGATTAGCAAAACGGGGAGATTCGTACTTATATGCAGTCCACATTTATTTCTGTAGGAGAATGGAGCGAACATGTGTTTGACTCACCACGCTCCTTGTCTGTTTCCTTTTCATCTTGACAAGCAGCCAGCCAACAAAAACTCCCACCAAGTACGGTCCAATACGACAGTATGGCTTAACATAGTAGTGCTGACCCGGTGTCCTGGAAAATAAATCTATAGAAGGTAAATGTAAACAAGAAGTTTTAGATGTCTTCGTTAGCTATGTGAGTTCAGTTCAGTTCAGTTCAGTTCATCCTGTTACCGTGACACCACAAAGTGCCTCCACAAGTTCCTGCTATGTGAACATTAACACAAAATACCAGCTTCACATTACAATGTCATTTGCTGTTAAGTCAAAGCTCTACAGAACTTGATAATATTAACTACATTGAGTAATACAACCTGATAGGCCTTTGACGGCTGGCATCATAGTATAGAATTAACATATATTGTGCAAATCAGCATTCACACAAACACTAGCGTTATATGCTGAACTGATATTATCTACTGCCTGTAACGACATGGTCTGTTATCCTTACCCCATAGGAGCTTTCAGGTCAAAGTGCCAACTGATGACTGCAGTGGTGATGAAGCTTGCCAACAGGAGAGCCAGCTTCACAACAAGCCCCAATATCTGCCATCTGTGAGTAATCAGATTTATCATGAGCAAATGAATAAATCAAGCTCAGTAGCCGTTTGCTGTCACATAGCTCAAATGTCATTATGATGGAAGACCTTTTGATACAGAATAATATCAGACTTATTTTTAGTTCTTGCTTAAAGTTGAAAGCATGTTGCGTGATAATAATTGAGAGTAACTTAACTGCATAATGTTCGAATAGAACAGTGAACAGTGGGAATGTATTATGTATAAGTATCACATCAATCCCCAATATCTGTCTTCTGTGAGTTAACATGAGTAAAACTCACCCGCGTAGCTCATATGTCTTTCCCATAGAATATAAATTTGATACAAAATGAAAAAATACAGATTAGCATCATGCCGGTTCCTGATAATGGGTGGAAATAAACTGCACAGTATTTGAATTGTTGTGGCTAAGCCTTATATGGACGAGAACATTTCACAATGGGTTTATTAAAAGACAAAATCATATAAAAACATACATACCTGTACAGTATGTAGACGAGAGGAACTCCAATGACGAAGAACTGCATATCATTGGCCAAGTACCAGGTCCAGCCCATACACTAAAGTAGATGAGAAACAGATTGACAAGCATTACAGCATGAAGGTGATTTGAAATGCATTTCAAATCACCTTCATGCTGTGGTTAAGGTGTAAAAAGACAAAAAGACCGACATGCATTATGATGTGTTGCCGTTAAACATAGCACACCAGATCAAACAACATGCTGTGATAAAAGTGCTTTTCCTACCCTTTGTTTTGGATCTCATACTTAGACAAAACTAAATATGCGTACCGGATGGTCAGCGTGGACCAGATTGTTGATATACAATACGTTTGTCCACCAGTTGTCCCCACAGTATGGATCTATCCCATTAGGAGCTGGTGGCCAGAAGGGACCAGAGAACATGTAGGGAAGCACCCACATGTACAGCATCAAGACGAACATGTATGTAGGTGTCAACCTAAGGAGAGATAATATTCAGGTATTTTAATAACGTGATCTGATTGTATGTGTTTCAAAATAGCCTGTTGTATCCAGAACCGTGCTTTATCAGGCACGGTTATGGATAGTCCAAGCATATCCAGAACCGTATCTGGGACAAATGTACATTTTTTCATACGCGGAGACTATCCAGAAATTGACTGAACCTAACCCTAACCAATTCAGGCATAGAAGTAGATAGGCATGATCCTGGATACGATAGAACCTTTGGAATGTCATTACCTCCAATATCTGTGGAAATACACCATCCCGTATGGAACTGATTGCCCCCTTTCCTGCTTCTTCCCAATCTGCTTGATTAGAAGGTACGACATCAGGAGTCCACTGGAGGAGATTTGAAAAGTAGGTGAGCCATTGATTCTAAGAAAAGGAAGGTACAAAACGATTTAGATTTAAACAATTCTTTCACATGTAACTGCTTCAGGGTCCACCAGTTGCCCCCACAGTTTGGATCCAACCCGTTAGCACCTGGTGGCCAGAAGGGACCAGAGAACATGTAGGGAAGCACCCACATGTACAGCATCAAGACGAACATGTATGTAGGTGTCAACCTGAGGATAGCAGAATGAGGCAATTGTTAATGTGTTGCAGGACGTTTTCCACGTCCCACAATGGGTTTCAAGAGATGGTTTCCAGGTATTTTTAATAACGTGTTTTGATCTCATGGTATGTGTTACCTTACCTGAGGAAGAAGAAAGAGTCCACAGAAACGGTGGCATTATTGATGGCTTGAATCGTAAATGTCGGCACAATCTCAAGTAACTGAAGCGGGTTGTCTGAAAAATAATTGCCAGATTGACTCCTTGACTTGAACATCACATCATATTAAATACTTACATCTTCATGTGGTAGAAAAACAAAATTGAGGTTCCAATTGGTCAAGATGCTTTGAACATTCCATCAATGCAATGATAACCAGTGTTTTACTTCAAAGCTCAATTCCTTTGCTTTGTATTTAACGTTGTTTGGCAAAATGATTGCCGAGTTTAGATTAGACACACACAATCTACAAACCTAATTGCAATTGAGCGAATACATATGTGTGTCCGAGGATGACCCAGGTCATGCTGATGAAGCGGATACCGTGGAGACACTTGATGCTGCCGGGCGCCTGTTTGGTGCTGAGGAGCTTCCCGATGTTGGTGTAGAGGGAGAAGCACAGGAGGATACGGCCGGTGATACCTATTGAAGATGGAACAGTTCAAGACAAAGCAGAACCCACAACTTACATCGCATGTTTTCTAACAGAATTACGGTTCTTCATATTTGTTTGAAATCAAACCATTCATCTTTGGACATGATGTCGACTTGACATGTGCTTTAACGTCGACGATCGCAGAATGAATGGTTGAAATGATCGCTCAAAGTTAACCTTGACCTTTTTCTGCTGAAGTTTTCTCCGGAGGGAGTTTGTTCACTAGCAGTGTCTTTTCGTCAGGTAACGTCACGGTGACGCCAGGTTCGTCTTCTTCACTTTCCTGCAAAATTACATTATAACAAATAACATTATACAAGGGAGATCTAATTATGCTATTTAATAATTCTCAATCTTCTACTATTAGCATAAAATGGAACCAAACTAATTCACTCAGATCATCATAGCCCAAAGTAAAAAAGGATGGTGAGGCCTCTGACTCGTCCTGAAATTCAACTTAGCATTGATATGTTCAACATCACAAGGCAATGGTTTGTACCGTTTTACACCTCAGATGTGTAAATTACCAGTTTTTGCATATGGTTATGCGTTGTTATTCGATTACACTGGGTAGAAATTCAAAGACTTATTTAGCTTAACGTTGCTTCTGAGATGTGATCTTTGCCTTTACCTTTTGCCTTTTAATGGCCATCAGTCGGGGTTGGTGGATGATGATGTCATAGATGGTGCCGATCGCGAGAAGGAGAAGGAGGACACTGCAGATACAACTGTACAAACGCACAGGGGACAAACATGTCAGCTTTGAAAAGTAAGAGAACAGAAAGAGTTCTTGTCTTCTGCAGTTAGTCCTAGATAGGTACAAAAAAGGACAACGATCACAAATATGCTTACATCGCAGCAATAGTGACATTCTGGAGAGGTGGGGATTCTTGTGAATAGGCTGAAGTCACTTGCAATATTCCTTGTTGAACAAGAAAACGCCAGTAGATACCTGAAAAATTAAAAGAGTTGTTATCGTCAATAGAAGGTGCAATAACTACTAAACCGCTAAATGGATTCTAACAAAAAAATGTATACATTGAAAGAGTAAGAGACACTACTTGAACCATCTGCATTAGTCGTCAGAATTAGCTGAATGATTGCGAAGAAATATACTGTAATGTGAGATGTGAAGTGCAGTGTAGTGTACAGTACGTATGTATACGTATCATAATTTCCGACAACAGCTGTTCAAGTATGAACTACATTTCATGCATAACTTACTGCCATCCAGTCGTTGAATAACGTCATGTTGACTACAGGAGCTGGGCACACAGACGCCGATCCTTAAACTGGTCACACCGGCTATTCCACCTCCGTCCTGTAGAAACAGTGACATGGGTTAGCATCGTTTTAAGTAATCTATGAGGAAGAGAATATACCATACATTCAAGTAATACGTTCCTTTTTTTTTTACCTAACTTTATTATTTCCTTAACAGGTGTAACTTCTACTCACCTGTGTTAGCTGTTCAGATTGTGGTACCTGGGCCACAGGTACCAGCGTAGCCAGGTAGAACTTCCCATCGAAGGTGGTGTTGAAGCCTTTCCTCGTGATATTCACACATTGCGAGTACCTACCGACCCAGACCAGGTTTCCCTCCAGGATCCCACTTTGAGGTTTTCCACCTGCATCCAGCACTGTTGAAAACAGGAGATGCTGTCATTTCCACGTTGTACACATTACTGTGTGCACAATTAACAACTTCTAAACAGAATGGTCACATTCTGGTGACCCCTATCTTCTGTCTTCTATAAAAAGAATAGGACAAAGATCATATTGTATGTTTGTTTTGCATTTGTTCCATTTACTTGAAGGGGCGTGGTTGTGTAGACTGGTGTAGCGCCATACTTATGTGACCTCATGACTTAAATGGAGTAACTGGCATGTGTATGTGATAAACAGTGTAATAATAGATAAAGTCAATTGCAGATGATTGCACCGAAGCATATTCTAAACAATAAGCAAGTTTTTATATTACATCCCAAAGTAACTTCACACGTCACAGGATAAATTGATTATTTTCAGTCCAACAACACAGCCACGCACCATTCGGGATATAGTCGTATGTTAAACACCAAGTGCATGATATCCTTGAGCGTTGAAGTAAGATAGTCATGTCCAAGATGGATGCTACGAACGATATCCAAGAGGTTCTTAATACATGACACTTTCAACTTCTGCATGAATTTAATGTGACACTGTTTGGATATGAGCAGGCTGGTGTATATAGCACAAGTAGACAATGTTTGAAAAACCTGGTATTTATAGAAAGCGTGTGACATGCGAAGACTTCACACAATCCAATAAACTGGCAAGTAACCAGTTCTATCACTTGGTAAGTCAGAAGTAGTCGGTAGATGTGGAGTTCACTTACTATGCAGGGCGTAGATTTTTCCTTGCTTCAGGTCTGCTTCATACTGTGCAACATCCTTCTGACACTGTTGGCTGATGTTGCCGGTAGGTTGGGCGGGAATGGAGATATCTGTCCAGTTCACGGTGCTAAAATCGAGGATGGTGTCGGCCAGTTTCTGCTGAAGAAGCCCCTGTGACCTGAATAAGGAGGCCAACAGGTTTAACTGCGCTGTAGGGTCAGGTACACTTCGGTCCCACATTGCCTGTGCACTAGCCAGACTAACTGCAGCCGAAAGACAAATGTACACCAACAACTTCATGTTCATGTTCGTTTTAGCAGAGTTCCCGTGAACGGCACTTCTTCACCAGAGCAAGAAGCTAGCAAGTGAGATTTTGGGTCGGAGCAACTCTTATGTATACCAGCCAGAAGATAGGACCAATGACGTAGTAACGCAAACAGATGATACAAGCTGATCGAATACACTTTGGAGACAGTGAGCTGTAGGTTGTTTACAGCGGGTGACACCTTGGTTTTTCTGTTCAAGTGACTTCACACTTCTCATAAAAGTTTGATTAATAAGACTTTCATAAAAGTTTAATCAATAAAACTTTCATACAGCAAATCTAATGGAACTATTAACAAAAAGTACCCATCTCTACAGTGAAAACAGGTAAAAGTTTTGTTTATTCAAAACACATCAACCGCCGTGCGATGACTTGGATGACTCCCCAAAATGCCGACGTTAGCAGCTTCAGCCGCAAACGGGGCAAAGTCTGACCAAACCTATTGGTCGTTAGTGTACTGTGTAAAAAAACACCCATGTTTGTCGTTGGGGATAGGTAACGTAGTGTTGAAATGACCTAAATATCTTACTCCAAGGAAATCAGACCTTTGGTACATTTGGTCCATTGATTTGGCGATAGGTTAAGATGGGTGTGCTTATAGGTGTTTCCTCCTACGAATATTATTTTCCTCATCAGCTAAATACAAAACGTACAGTCTCGCTGCATGCATTTTCTCATGTTAAATCCTTTTGAAACATGGTTGAGTTACAGCCATAAGATATTGGAAGGCTTATAACGATTAGGTTGCCCATCCTTCGTGCTCAAAAGGTCTCTTGTGTCGAGTATAATAACTTTATTGCACAACAATTGTACAGTGTACAAAGTATGGCACCTACTACTACATAACTACGTATACCATTTCATAATGCTAACCTATCTAATACATTAGTGGGTGGCTAGTATAGGAGTGAACTTCTACAATGAATTTCTGATGTTTAAACAGTCTTTTATATATATCCCTATGTATACCATGTATGGATTGTCGCATGTCAATATGTATTGGAATTTGGGAATGTAATTTTCTTCCACACAACCAATTAATCTTACCTTAGCTTACGTTTCGGTGTCACTCTGACACCTTCCTCAGAGCTTCTGACTTGCTTGTAGCTTCTCGCCGCTATATGTAGCCGATGTAGGTGGCGCTTTTGAACCGGGACGAAGGGGGGGTACAAGCTTAGCCACGTATGGGACTCTCTTCTCGCCGCAAAAGCGCCACCTACATCGGCTACATATAGCGGCGAGAAGCTACAAGCAAGTCAGAAGCTCTGAGGAAGGTGTCAGAGTGACACCGAAACGTAAGCTAAGGTAAGATTAATTGGTTGTGTGGAAGAAAATTACATTCCCAGTTTTACCTACCAACCTGATGAAACTATTTTCGGATGTATTGGAATTTGTTTTTTAAGTATAGCAAAGTTCTGTCTTATTTGTTGAAGATGATTTTCTCCAATCCCAACAGCGGTGCTTCCACTGCCACAGACACCAGGAAGGCCAAACCATAGGATAGAGTCACGTGTCCCAAGAAGAAATAGATCTGAAAAAGTAACATGGACGTCAGTCAGCCAAACAAACGATTATCGTGAGGTAAGAGGCGAAACTTTGCGTTTGATAGCAACATCCTCAGTTTGTGTGATAGTAATGTGGGGCTATACACCAGTTTTAGTTTAACAATGAAAACACGATCACGATCAGTCATTCAGTTTAGTATTCCCTTATCCAACTCCGACAACTCAGTATCTTTGCACTAACTCAAGCACTAATTAGCAGGAAGATTGACTGCATAATGTGCAATCAATCTTCCTGCTAATTAGTGCTTCAATGTGCAAGTATGTACTATGTACTAGTCACTTCGCATTATCTTTACGAGAGGTGTATGTACCATAGTGAACATGGAGTAGTGGATGGGCACCTCCCTGGTGAAGTATACTGCATACATCACCAGAATATGTATAAGGTATGCACAGTAGGTCAGTCGGCTCAGGGGCACCCAGGCGTCCCAGGAAAGGATGATGTCCACCACTCCTGTAGTGAACAAAGTACATCACAACGTCAACGGTCAATGGGAAATAGTGAACCAATCTAACAGACAGCCTCTGCATGTCTTTCTGAGTACACGAGCTGTAACATGGTTTTCAGAAATTGCACCATCTGATGTTTAACTTGAGAACATAATTTCCAGTTATTACTTGAAATAAAAATGACAATACTAGGCAATGACAACAATGACAAAGAGTAAAGGTCAGGAATGTATTAGAGAGGGAATCATTCATAGATCCTTGTGTTGACTTGTACTGACATGTTATCGTTTAAGTTTTAATCTCAAACAAAATCACACATCAATGTGTTTTGTGATCAACTAAACAGCATTTGTTGCATGGCTAACTCAGGCAGGTATTTGTGCTATTTGTCTTTACCTCCGTATCCATGATAACATGCGACAACCACCCAACCAAGCGCCATGGCCCAGACAGTACGGTGGAGAGTCAGGTACACTACGTTCTCGGATTCCGTCTGGAGAGTTGTCCCTTCGTAAAGGCCGTACGGAGAGTACAACACAGCCACGGCAGAGGCAGCAGCAACAAGCCAACCAATAGTCATCAACAGTCTCAATGTCTGGTACAGAAAGGTGGAAAGTTCGTCTTTAGGAGCAGGAATAAATGTTATCATTGGTGTCTTCAGGATTTTCGTTTATCAGGCAGTCCCTGGCAAAGGGTCGATACCCTTATGTCACAACAATAACAGAAGCCGTGGCGACTCCTGTTGGGCGTCAAATATACATTTGGGGTTAGTACTCTAAAATATTGTTGAAGAATCATACTAGTATGGGCTCGACTTACCATGCTCTTTGTCTCTTTCCTTTTTATCTTCACCAGGAACCAGCCAACAGCAACTCCTACCAGATACGGTCCAATACGACAGTATGGCTTGTCATAATACTTAACCATGTCTCTGGAAAACAAATCAACGCACATGTATATGAACTTTGCAGAACTAGAAAAAATAAACTACTCTGAATACTTTTTCAGGATTTTGTGAGGTTGGGTCATAGCACGAATCATAGATCATAAAGTCGGGATTCACAACGTTTAACACAATAAAGTGAATCAGATATTTACATACGTAGCTGCATTTACTGTGTGCAACGACATGGTCTACGTCTGTCATCTAGATGAAAAGGTCTCCTTACCCGCCAGGGGCTTTAAGGTCAAAGTGCCAACTGATGACTGCAGTGGTGATGAAGCTTGCCAACAGGAGAGCCAGCTTCAGAGCAATCCCCAATATCTGCCATCTGTGAATAAGCATATGCATCATGAGCAGCACTTAATCCGCATAGCTGATATGTCTTTCTGGTGGAATACATTTCATACAAAATGTTATTATACTTGTACTGCAGTGGTGATGAAGCTTGCCAACAGGAGAGCCAGCTTCAGAGCAATCCCCAATATCTGCCATCTGTGAATAAGCATATGCATCATGAGCAGCACTTAATCTACTTTTAAAAGAAGATAGATTAGCATCATACCGGTTGATGATAATGGGCGGAGAGAAACTGCATAGTGTTCGAATGGTTGAGCCAATTTTTTATTGGCGACAACATCTGACTCTAGGTTTACAATTATTTAGCACAATATGAGGTAAAACGTGACATACCTATACAGTATGTAGACGAGAGGAACTCCGATGACGAAGAACTGCATATCATTGGCCAAGTACCAGGCCCAGCCCATACACTTGAGAGGGAGTGAAACCGATTAAAATGGATATATGGTGGAGGTGTCGTACACGTGGATTAAGAAGCACTGATTTTCCTTACCCTTTTTATTGCATTTCATACTTAGCTAAAGCTAAACAGAACTAGAAAGGTCACATTTGCAAAGCAAATGCATAATGTTTACCTTCGCATATGGTCTGCTCTGTTAATTCTTACTCAAACACATTCATATATATATATGGTCAGACAGGAGTTATCCCTCCTGCTATGAAATTGCAACATGATGTAACACAACACCAGTTACCATGGTAACAGACAGTCTGGTTTAGGTCATTGACCAGGTCAGAGGTCACTGTTTGGAGAAGTGGAAGAGGAGGAAGAGGAAGAAGAAACGTAGCAAAAACAATATGTTTTCCTTCGGTAAACATAAATATACCTACCTGCCTGTCATCGTGGACCAGATTGTTGATATACAGTACGTTTGTCCACCAGTTGTCCCCACAGTTTGGATCCAAAGGTGCCCGTGGCCAGAAGGGACCAGAGAACATGTAGGGAAGTACCCACATGTACAGCATCAAGACGAACATGTATGTAGGTGTCAACCTGAGGATAGCAGATCAGAATGAAGGCAGTTGATAATACGTTCCAGGACGTTTTCTTGTACGATCATTTCATTCGCTGGCACTGACGACAAGGTTTAAACCCCAGCAACCGTTGTTACGTCATCGTTGGTAGAATCCTCCTAGCCGTTTGATTTAACATAACAAGAAATTAAAGCAGGTCAAGGAAAGGTACGATACCTGTTTGATCCTTTAATAAGAAAACGACGAAAATGTTTCAAACTCAAAGTCTTACAATGGTTCTAAAGAGATCATTCTCCCACGGCAGAGCTAAAACCCGGCAAAATACGTTAGCCAACCCAAGGCTAACGTATTTTGCCGGGTTTTAGCTCTGCCGTGGGAGAATGAAAGAGATGTGAATTCTGACAAACTCTAAAACATACAGAAGTCACTTTGCAATGTATCCTCACACCTCACCTCCAATATCTGTGGAAATACAACATCCCGTATGGAACAGATTTCCCCTTCTCTCCGTTCTTTCCTATCTGCTTCAGCAGAAGGTATGTCATCAGGAGCCCACTGGAAGGAAAGGTTTCAACATTTGGTGAGCTTTTATCTTTATCATGATATGACGGCGCCGCCGGAATCATTATAAGCAATAAACAATGGTATTTCAATAGAAACAGTCTTTAAAACCTGTATAAGGTATGTTAATTATTACATTACCTTAGGAAGAAGAAGGAGTCCACAGAAACAGTGGCATTCATAATTGCTTGAAATGTAAATGTTTGCACGGTCTCAAAGGCCTGTAGTAAGTTGTCTGAAAGAGCACATAATTATAGATTATAAATAGGTACTGTTGGCTTGTGTGGTAATTTGAACATTACACGCACACATAACTTCATAAGCACACACAACATACTGTGCATTTCTTGTGATTTTATTCAGCAATATCATAATATGAATTACTTTCATTGCTACGTGATAAAAAAGCTTAACATTCACCAACGACCAGACGCTTTGAACATACCATCAGTGAGTGCACTACTGATGGCAACTGTTTTACCCCAAAGTTTAAATTTTTCTTTCTAATTAAAGTTGTTGGCCAATACGAACTTCAAGAAATTTTTATTAGCGACTTTGAACTCTATATGCACAGTCTACATACCAACTTGCTGAATACTAAAAATGTAAGTGTGTCCGAGGATGACCCAGGTCATGCTGATGAAGCGGATGCCGTGGAGACACTTGATGCTGCCGGGCGCCTGTTTGGTGCTGAGGAGCTTCCCGATGTTGGTGTAGAGGGAGAAGCACCGGAGGATACGGCCGGGGATACCTATGGGAGATAGACCAGGTGAAGACAAACTCCCACATCTAATATAACAATATTTTTACAAAAGACTACGGTTGCTAATACATGAAATAAAGTCACGTAATATTGTAGGCTTATTTGACGTCACCGTATTTTAGTTTGAACGCCGACGATTGTAGAATGAATGATTTGAACGATCACTTCAAGTTGATTTTACCTTCTTTTGCTGCTGAAGTTTCCTCGCGAGGGAGTTTGTTCACCAGCGGCGTCCTTTCGTCAGGTACAGTCACAGTGACGTCAGGTTCCTGTGTTTTACTCTCCTGCAAAATTTATGTCAACCAACGTCACAACCAGAGCAGGCCTTAGAACAATACCGACAGTTTTCACCTATCTTCTTACCACGCTACAATAGTTAAGATTAATCGACACATGGCCATGATTACATTGTATCTAAAATACTTGATGTTTTGAGGTGTCTTTTCACCTTTTGCCCTTTAATGGCCATCAGTCGTGGTTGGTGGATGATGATGTCATAGATGGTGCCGATTGCAAGGAGAAGGAGGAGGACACTGCAGATACAACTGGAAGGAAAATATTTTTAGAATATTTTTAGAATTTTTAGAAAATAGAATAGAATGTGGGGTCGTGTGGCGCAACGACAGAGTACTCGACTCGGAACCAAGAGGTCCCGGGTTCGAGTCCTGACATGCCACCGACCTTGTGTCCTTGGGAAAGGCACTTTACACGACTTTCCTCACTTGACTCAGGTGTAAATGAGTATCATGTGTTAGGTGTGCACGCTATCAGCATACTTGCTGCCTAGTGCACACTTTGTATTGTCATGTTACAATTTCTGAATAAAATTAAAAATTAAAAAAAAAATAATAAAAAAATAAAATAAAATTTAAAAAAAATATTTTTAGAAGTAGGACTTCAATGCCTTGAGCAATTCTAAAAAATACTTAGCCAGATAGAAGCGCAACAAATATTCTAGATATGCTTACATCGCAGCGATAGTGACATTCTGGAGAGGTGGGGATTCCTGTGAGTAGGCTGACGTCACTTGCAATATTCCTTGTTGAACAAGGAAACGCCAATAGATACCTGAAACAACACGAACATTTTTCTTTGTTTTAAAGTTAGCTTATAAGATGTCCCTACAGCTACATCTCAATGTTATATAGAGTGACATAAAACAATTTTTAAAAAGTGGCTAAATACTTACCAACAACGCCAATGGTTTACTGAGGAAGTGTACTGTAAGCTTGTATATGCCCTGCATGTATGTGATCAATGTTCCGTATGTTCTGTCCATTGTTGTTTACGTTTAAGGTATATACAGATGAGTTGGCTGACTTACTCCCGTCTAGTCTCTGAATGACGTCGTGTTGACTGCAGGAGCTGGGCACACAGACCCCGAGCACGAGAGCCGAGCCAGGCATCCCAGGGGCTCCTCCCTGCAGAAATGAATCGACATGGTTTGTTATAAGTGACGTATCCGGCATTGGCTTCATAGAAGCATGATCTACAGTACTTTGGTGTCTAATCTTAGATACAATTTTCGATTTTCATAGTAAATGACTCCACCGGCTTTGTTTTTAAGAGTCATTTTCAGTTCAAGTTTAGCAAAAGATCAAGGAAAGTCGAGTCCATTCAAACGGCAAGTGCACTCTTGGAAAGAGCATATGTGGAATAGTTTGTTGTTATAACTACTCACCTGTGTCAGCTGTTCAGATTGTGGTACCTGGGCCACAGGTACCAGCGTAGCCAGGTAGAACTTCCCATCGAAGGTGATGTTGAAGCCTTTCCTCGTGATATTCACACATTGCGAGTACCTACCGACCCAGACCAGGTTTCCCTCCAGGATCCCACTTTGGGGTTTTCCACCTGCATCCAGCACTGTTGAAAACAGAATATGCTGTCATTTCGACGATAGCAAATTACTGTGTGCACAACATGATAACTTCTAAACAAGGTGGTTACATTAGGGTGAAACAAATCTTCTCAGCATATGGAACCAAAGGGGCAAAGATCGTGTAAAATATTTGCTTTGCATTTGTTCCATTTACTGTATGGGGCGTGATTGTGTGGATAAAACGTCATACCCAAGTGACCTCATACTTGAGTGAAGTCAGTGGCACGTGACAATTAAGGGTGTGTTGGATGATGTCATGCACAGATGATTGCACCTGAGCATATTTTAAGCAAGCTATCCCCACTTTACATCCCAAAGGCAAAGCAATCTTACAGGTCGCAGGACAACTTTGCGATTTTCTATCAAACAAAACGATCACACAATCTTCGGTGTGTACTTTATCGTCTCTGTTAGAATATTTAGTCCTTACGTAGCATCCTGGGGTTGAACTATGATAGTTATGACCAGGATGTATGTTAGGAGGGAGCGCTAACCAGGAGGCCTTCAATACTTGACCACATTAAATCTTCTTTCGTCCTCTGTATGAATTTGGTGCCACGATACGGTTTGCCTATAAGTTGGCTGGTGCATACTATAAAGTGAAGACTATTAAGTACTGTGTACAGTAGTACTGAGTACTACATGTAGCAGTACATAGATTGTTTAGACTGGCTTAGGACTGTGTTCTCTAAGGACATTCGAACACTTCCCTCCAATAACTTGCATATCTACAATCTGCTTTACCTTTCATAGCTTTATGGAAGCAGCCACGAACTTGGAATTCAGGATTAGTCGGTAGATATGGCGTTTACTTACTTTGCAGGGCATAGATCTTTCCTTGCAACAGGTCTGCTTCGTACTGTGCAACATCCTTCTGACACTGTTGGCTGATGTTGCCGGTAGGTTGGGCGGGAATGAAGATATCTGTCCAGTTCACGGTGCTAAAATCGAGGATGGTGTCGACAAGTTTCTGCTGAAGAAGCCCCTGTGACCTGAATAAGGAGGCCAACAGGTTTAACTGGGCTGAAGCGTCGGGAACACCTCGGTTCCATAGTACCTGTGACCTAGCCAAGCTAACTACAGTCGAACAAAGAAAAGTGTACAGCAACAACCTCATGTTCATGTTGGTATCTGAAGCAGAGTACCAGTGAACGACACTCCTTCGCCAGTATGATCTAAAATCTAATAGTATGCAAGTAACATTTGGTGTTGCAACAACTCTTTATACCAGCCGGAAGGCCCGAGACCAATGACGTAGTTACGCACACAGTTGAACAAACTTTGAGGTCAGCGACCTGTAGGTTAGAAACAGTTGTTTACAGCACAGGGATTGAGAAGGGGGCGTGACACCTTTTTTTATTCTGCTCACAAGTTTGGCATTATTCTCGGTTCTTTTGCTCTTGAAATTGACTGCCGTTGCAAAAGTGATTTGACTTTGTATGCAGTGAATATATTAGATTAATTCAAGAAAGGACCCATGGAAACAAGGTATAACGGTTTTGTTTTTATTTAAGATCTATAAACCACAATCGCGTAGAACTGTATGAGCAGGGTACTCAAACTGTCGACGTCAACATCTTCAACCGTGAACGGGACAAAGTCTGACCCATCCTGTTGGTTGTTAGTTTGTGTACCTTGCGTGTATGTGGACAGTATACGTAAGTGGGCACGCGCCTTGTGCAAAACGCCTGTCGGTCGTTGGTGATAGGTGACTGCTGAATGGCTTTGATAACCTTATATTCCTATGAGAAAAATTGACCTTTGGCAGACCAAATATCAACATTATCCATTGTGGCGGGGATACAGAGACCAGCCGGTAAACATCCCTCGTGATTGTTGGTCATACCCTTATTTGGGCCCTTTTTGGTCGTTACAATTGTGTTTTCTCTCTTTGAATACTTACCAATAGTCTATTTTATCATTGCTCTCAACAGCTGAATACAAAATGCTACAAAATGCTTATACACATTCAGAATCTGTCAAACCCCAGACAATACTGTGGTGCCCAATTTCTCAATCTAAATGTAGGAGTGGTCGCTTAGATATTCCAACATATTCGCTGCATCCATATCCACATCTTCTTAAGGCACATTCTTGTAAAGTATGCTCAAGTATGCTGTCATACAAAATATGTTACCTGTCCTTTGTGCTGAAAGGGCCTCGTTTCGATGTCTCTGTTCGGATATTGCACTGAGTATCACACGTATACCCCACAACTTCGCGCACTGGAGACATTCATTTAAGGAACTTTCCTCAAATACTTGCTAAATCAAAGCTCCAGATTTACTAGTGCATTGATTTGTGATCTACATGTACCAGTAGTTACAACTGTCTCCACAACAATGTCTGCTAAGATACCACCAGCTAATTTGGTAAGACACGATGGCACAAAAGTTGATTCTGACTGGGCCAGTTATTTTCTACCCCTTTATCATTGTAAAGCTATCTGGTTACATAATAGATGTCTAATAGATATCATGTTTCGCCTCAGTTTTACCGTAAGTATTCTTAGGACAAGTAGTATAAGTTGATTCATATATTGTATTGTACGTAGGTCAATTCTTTTGTAATCACGTGTCTGTCTGTATGTCTAGACCTTACGAAAGTCGCTGTACTTTTGTTGTGTCAATAAAGTTCTTCTTCTTCAATAAGAAGCATCCCTGGGATATATCTGGAAACTGTAAAACGTTTCGAGCCTGCGTATGATCGAGCTGTCCGCGCGGCCACTGACCCCACCTTTGACCCACTGACGGTGCGGAAGTAACATTCTCCTACGACCTAACATTAGTTATACGGAGTTTCTCTGCCGCTCCGGACCCAATTTACTCCTTATCATCGCCGTACTACCCAGAGGGATTGTCATCATATACGTACGTAAGTCTAAATAAGTCAATAATTATAGCAACATCAAAACTGCCCTCACTAGAACAACAGATGAACTGGCAAAAAGAACGACTTTTCTCAGATAAAACGGTTTGTGATCTTTGTACTTAATTATTGTCTATCTGCTAGCTGTAGTATTACATGTTTGGTAACCATATCGTCTGCCACATGCACAATTCTCCCCTTATCTTCTTCAGGTAAAGGATGGCGTCTCAGATGAAAGTGTACCAGTTCATTGCACAAGAGTGTTCTTACTATTCTGGGAAGATCCGGCCCTACTTACGTTATAAAAACATCCCACATGAGACTGTTACACCGTCAATTCAGGTAGTAAAAAATGCAACAATCTTATATTCTCTCAAAAAATCGTAATGGTGAATAGTTTTCATATTTTACCAAGGAATTGTAGGGATTACATAGCAACCCTATTTGAATACTTAATGCAAACCTTTACAAACAAACATACATGCATATTACATTGCCATTTAATAATCATCCATTGTAATCTGAAGACTGGTCTTATTAGTAACCATTCTTCTGTTCCCACCTATTCAACAACATTCTCATATTTCTTCAATATCCCTGTGAGATATATGACACAATGTCATGTTGGTCCAGACCCACATGGAAATACTAATCCCCAGGGCAGGGTGGAGTGTGGTTCCTGTCATCATCACTCCTGAAGACAAGGTGGTTCAAGACACCACCGCCATCATAGAGTACCTGGAACAGAAGCATCCCCATCCACCAGTGGTACCTCCCACACCCAGACAGAACCTGGTGTCTCTACTTTTGGAGTTGTTTGCGGATGAGTGGTTGTTGTTACCAGCCATGCACTACAGGTCCTCTAGTTCATTAACTTTCTCAAAATATACCTGCAAGCATCAGTATCTAACAAGAGGGTATTTTTTTACTTCTTTATTTCTTGGTTTCATTGATACCAAATAGGATAGATTAAAAGGTATTTTCATATTTTTTTGTTGACACGTAACATTATAGTACTAAAATGTTATGGGAAAAACTTGCTTGTTTGAGCCTTGGTTTGAAAGCCTACAAAATTGATTGTTTGCACAATCTTAATTGTTTGCACATCCATATAAATTGAATGTCTCAAACTGATTTGATTCTTTAATGATTTCCCTAGGTGGTCCAAAACTGAGCACAAGAAGTATGTGGACCTGAATTTTGGCTTTGTTATCAAGGAACACGTCTCGCCCCTGGAACAGATGGAAAACTTGGAAGACTTTAAAGGTTACAGCTTCTTTAAGGTGAAGTCCTTTTTATTGTTAGCAAGTCTATCAATCATTGAAACTGAGGGTGTGGCCACATTTTTCATACAATTGTCTTACAATTGCAAACTGAGTGTATTCTTGGGATAGTTGGGTATGTGACATACAAAATTCAGCTGTCTTGTTACAAAAAGGTACTAGTAGTCTTAGATCCTTTTTGGTAGCTGGTTCTATCACAATCTGCTTGAAAATGCTACGGCCAATTTGACCATGACCTTACTCAGCTAATGTTATACTGACCGGGTGAATTTGTTGTCTAGAACTCCATCCGTTCCCTGGGAATTAACAGCGACACCATCAGAGAAGTAGAGCGGTCATACCAAGAGTTTTTAGCAGATTTCCAGCAGCACCTGAACAGGTATCCCTACCTGCTGGGGTACCAGCCCTGTGTGGCAGACTTCGCCTTCTGTGGGCCTCTGTACGCACACCTGTACAGGGACCCTGTTCCAGGTCAGTACTTACATGTAGCACACACATACCATACTATGCCTTAACCATCCATCTGCTGCAGTAATCTTCAGCCATTACAAATTTGGTGCCAAACGGCTACCTCGGCAGGGTGAAGGTTAAGGAGCAAACAAGCTAAACTATGACGAGTGCTTTTCTATGATATTAAGTCTGTGTCTCATATTCACTGCCAGGTTTCCTTATGCAATGTCAAAAGTCAAGCCATCCTGGTGACCAGTTATGATTATGGTTATGATTATGGTTACTGAATGTGATACTATAATCATGATAGGCATTATCAACACAGTGACTGTTCTTCTTCTCCTATTACCTGCCAGGTTACCTGATGAAGTGCCAGGCCCCTCTCGTTGCCAGTTACATAGAGAGAATGAACGGTGCTGTGCTAAGTACCTCCCATGATGTAATAGATGGAAAGGCTGTGAAGAAGTCTGTATCGCCAGATAATCAGGGCTTCTTACCAGGGGATGAAATCCCAGAGACCCTCCAGCCAATACTCCACAGGATGTTCACAGAACAGGTGCCTGTACTGCTGAATACTGTGAAGAAAGTCACTCAGTACATGAAGGTGTGTTCCTGTGATTCTGCTACCTTACAAAATAAGTTGGCAACTACATATAGCGGTGTCCTTTTTGGGGGTGGGGTGATGTGCAAAGAAAGACTTCTGTAAGGTTATTATTTTGCATTACCAAACATCACCATTCTGTTATTATAAACAGTAACTTTTTTTGTCATTAGAGTGTGATGCTGTAACTGGCTGGTAGAATATTTCATGGGTATGTTATTGATCTGGTGGTGTCTTCTTATCCAGTTTTAACGTCTTTTTCCTCCGAAACGGGGGTTAGACGTGCTTGCATCAAGTGCAAGTCTTTTTTAAACCAGGATTTTTTTTACGGCTGGATGCCCTTCCTAACGCCAACCCAAACCCTAGTAGGGCCCAGGATCCCTCTAACTGAGGGGGGAAATAGGTGTTAAGTGCCTTTCCCAAGGGCACAACATCTGGGTGCATACATGTAATCCCATCTTGTACCTTCTACTTATAATGTGACGTATGTAATTCAAACACAGGACAATCCAGATGTTGATGTCCTCCCACGTGTCATTGGTCTCCACGACTTCAAACTGGGTGCTGTCACCAGTCAGAGAGGTGTTTACACCTACCCTATCTGGATGCTGCAGCGAATCACTGACTACTACCACAGTCTGTCGTCAGGGCAACAAAGGGTGATTGACAGATTCTTGGACAGATATCCCAGAGGACAGGAGCTGGTACAGGCAGACCTGTCAGGGTGCAGGGTGGAAAGAATGGATGTCAGGGTGAGAAGGGCAGAGCCTACCAAGGCAAAACTATAAGCTGGTCATCAAAAACAAATAGAAGGGCAGATTTGTTTGAGGAAAAATACATTACATGTGAATTTCAATAAATACAAGATGTGTAACTTTATCAGTGCAAAGATTTCTGTCAAGAATTGTGCATGTCACATAATGGAAAATGCTGTAACAAAAAAAAATACTGATCATCAGCACAACTTGCTTTCACACAAATAATCATGTATTGTAATTGCATTTGTATTTTTCAATATCTACATTCAAAATGGCAAAAAGGAATTTGCAGCCTTTATGGCAAGACACATTCAGCAAACTGAAGTGTTAACTTTCTTGTGTATTCTGAAATGCAATTCCTAAGTTAAAATAAAACACCATGCTGAAATTATGACAGTCTTGACAACACACACAACTTGTATGTCTTTTTATTGGTCGTTTTCAAACATTGTGATTTTTACAAAAGTAAACTTTTGATGTAGTTTGTTACTTAAAAGAATTCTTTAAGAATTCAAAGCCTTGTGGACTTGTGGACTTTTCGAGTAATTTTGTGAATGTTTAGACTTCAATAATGACACCTTGCTACTGTGCATTGTTGACGATATTACAATTATCAAAATAACAAGTTGGACACTACATAATGCAACATACATTGTACTTCTTCATTGTTACTGTCCATTTCCAAAGAAGTTGCCATGGTAAGATTGTGGTGATAATGAAAATGCTTGTAGTATTTAAACTATATGCTAACCTTTGAACAGCAAAGATACACACATATATATCTACAAGAGAAGTAACAGAAACTTACAAAGGAATGGTTCTACAAATGCTGTACAGATATGTTCTTAGACATCATTTTAGTGTTGCTGAATCAGAATTTAACACTTCTTTAAGTTGAAGGACTTTCCCAAAGAAAACAGATGCTTGATAATACATGATTGTACCATATCTGCATCACAACAAAATCATCATATGAGAAAAGTTTGAGGTAGTACTACATATTAGCTGTTCAAGCACTCTTAACTTCTTGACTGTGTACTATTAGAAGTTTATTACATTGCCAGTGTTAGTGAACTCCACAAGAACCTTATGCTGGGAAAATGTGAAGTATTGCTGGTCAAAAATAACCTATTTGTGAAGCACCATAACTTAAATCACTAAAACTGAAGAAAAGATTACAATAGATTACAAACTTAACACACATGTGACAAGACTTTATCAGTATGTACAAAATATGAACAAAAGATGCTAAAACAATTTTTAAAAACTAGTTATTAAAACTGGCATCAGTGCAACAACAGTGCACAACTGTGTCACTGAAGCCTTAGTTGGCAATATTTCGCTCTTCCTCTATTTCATCAAAATCATTCTTGCCTGATGATAAGCACTCTTTATGTGATATCTAAATGGCCAAGTTGAAAATTTCTTGTCAATGATGATCACTCCAGCCAATGAGAAAGTTTGTTACAATTGACTTGCAAATTATGGCCTTATCAAGCCATGTTCTAGCTTATTTGTTATTGGGTACTGATTACATATTGTGCTCATACCTAGCTCATCAAACTAAAATGCAGAGATACATATGATTATTAATATCACTGCTATCTACATGGCTGTTCAGTCTCACAATAACCCTTTCCAGCCCATAGTTGTTACACAGCACTGTATTTGCGTCGATATACAGGTATAGTAGAGTGCTAAGTGTAAAATACGGCTCCTGACACTCTGCTAAAGACATTGTGAATTTGATATGTTCCACAGAATGATCTGGCTAAAAGAACAATGTTACCTTGGCCTTAGGGAGATAAATGTACATTTGATAAAAAGAAATGTTTTTGATACAGTATTGTTCATTCTTCATCAAGAATGGCATCAGAAGAAACATGAACAAAATGCAGAGTGATTTGTTTTACATTTACCATTGCATCATTGCATAATGCCATTGATTTTGCCTTTTTCAATGAAACTTCTCCCTTCGAAAAATACATCTAAAATTCACCGCAACTTGTGGCTGTTCACTGTCAAGTGAAAACCTACCTATTATGCCAGCAGCCACTACAGTGAAATATTTCACTTTTATGCATCTAAACTTTGTCCTGTGCATATTGACCATCAAAATCTACCTTCTAATATTATAGTAATAAGTAAAATAAAATCATTTGTCTGGATCTAAGTGTTGACAAAATCACACTTTGGGTTCCCATGTGGGGAAGTGGAATGTGATATTGTGTTCTTTTGTCCATCTTTCAAAGACTTTTTTCTCTGTTATGAAGCGATGTCCCCCCTTCTTCTGTTTCTCCATGGCTCTGTACATGTGGCACTCTTGTAGCTTACTGGTACCGTAGTAGTGGTACAACACAGGCTTGGCATTGGATGTCCTGTACAATACCACAAACACCATGGGTTAGCAAAACACTTTTGACTCATAAGATGGTTAACTCCCATCAATGTTACATGTACCTTGTGAAGTTAAATATAGTGATATCCTATAGACTGTTCAAAACAAAATTTTCTTAAGTGTGACTGCTCCTTTGGTGCAAATTACAAAGCAAACACATACCCCGGTATTGGGAAATGGTGTAGCCACAATATAAAACGTACCAGCATGGGACTATTGGAGACAAGACCCAATCTTAAATTCAATTTTAGCTTGTTTGAGCCAGTTAAATCATGATGTAATAAAAAAAAACAATGAATCTATCACTGTGATTAAGTAACAATCATTTACATGTTTGCAACACAAACACCAAGTATTATGCAGCTACTAAATGAAAGCAAGAATTACACACATGTTACAGTAATGAGACATGAATGCAGTGCTAAATGATTAATAAGGTAAGTCACAGTCAATGGAACAGAAGTAGCTTACTTCATCAGGCAAAGTAACAATAAGTAAAGCAGTCTAAATCATTAATGAATATTGTTGGACAGCTTTTTATACAAAAGAAAATCACCTAAAAGTTGCATAGCTAAAAATCACCAGGTGCTACAAAAACTGCACAGCTATAAATAACAAGCAAATCACCTGCAAACATCAAATGATTATTGATAAGCCACACAGACGAAATTATGGGAAAAGCAAAGAATACTGAAGAAACAACAAACGAGAGCATTTTGTTATCTTAAATCATGTCAATCCCAGATTGCGAATTGGAAGCAGCAAGCCTACAAAAATACTAAGATTAGTGTGCAGAATATAATGTATGTAATGATTACATTGTATTGTGACTGACACTAACATGAGACAAACATACAGACACAAACAATGCACACAGACACAAACATTCTATAACAGACAATGGTGCACTGGTGGAGGTAAAGCAATTATAATTTATAGTGATCTCAGCAAAAAAACTGATTCCACAAGGGAGGAAATGTAGACAAGCAGGAGAAAACAAGCAAGTCAAAGATGGAAATGCTCATCTCAAAATATGTATTTCCTTTGAAGTCTTCAAATGGGAGGAATAACAATCTTTTTAAATAGAAATACAACAGTTGGATTTGGAGAATGCACTATTCCAAATATCTCTGGTATGTATCAGAAGAGAAAATTATGTTTACCAGAGGGAGTGGAATACTTAAAAGCTATACATAACCATGTACAGGTGAGGCTATTCCAAATACTGTTTGACTCCCACTTTAAAATAGGTTTTTACTATTTTGGCCCATAAGATTAGTGCAAAAATGGCTTGAGCAACAATAGATAAAAGAAAACATCTCTGGATATATCCCCTGCTGTACTTCCCGGCATTTGTCCAAAATGAAGATGTGGTGCTCTCTAAATAGGTGGTTAGCCACAGCTTGCAAAAAAAAAAAGTCAGAATAGCCAAGACCGAGGAAAAACCGCAAAGGCAGATAATTCCCTTTTCTCCTACAAGGCAGGGAAAAAGAATCATAAGGGAGAGAAGAAATAATGTCAGTTGTTGAAAGTTCAAGCCCAGATCATGAGAAAGAACAACTGGTTGACAAGAGTTTAGAGAGGTAGGATATAGTTAGAGACAGGGCAGCAAGAGAACTGTGCATCATTTTGTGCTACTTTTGGACACACATAGTAGTGAGTGTCACAACGATGGTTACACACCAATTCCCTGGTTAGTGTCTGTGTTAATGCCATGAGGGGGAGTGGAATGACACGTTGTGGAAGGCCGCCCAGCGAGAGAAAACGGTTTTCTCTGTGATAAATCGGTGTACGTTCTTCTTGCCGTTCTCGTGCCTTTTGTACAGGTCACATTCGTGGCCATTGCCTGCGCTGGCATAGTAGTGGTAGCGAGTCTCATCCTGTGGGTACTTTCTACATGCAACATAAAGTAAACGATGAAGATTTCGATTGTGCTCTAGATGATACCTTCCCACAGAGAACTGGTCCTAAAACAATTGTGAATTTACACATTCTTCTGGTGGATTTTAGTACAGAAAGACGTACACTAGACAGTTAAAAAAGGTTTCCTGCAAAAACAATGCTACTGTGTTATTTCATTGCTATAAACTACAAGAATACTAAAACTGCCATGCCAGTTCCCTTGCTAACAAACAAAACTCAATATTGAATGGCACACCTGTACTTGAGGCAAGAAGAAGTGCAGTTGGAGTTTTCATTAACATCGTTAGAAAAGGTGGGATTTTATGCAGTTGTTGGACACATGAGTTGCTCCATTTTATAATTTACTAAGAGTCGATTTCCAACAATTTTTGAAAGCTACATGTAGTCTGGCTGGATGCAGTCTTACTGAGCTTTAGTTAAATCCTCAGCCAGGGTCATGAGTTTGTAAGGAGTTAACAAAAGCTCAAAACATCAGCTAACACCTTACAAAACAGGCTAGGAAAGAATTGTTAAATACTACCAGTACATACAGTTATACAGCGACAGGACATACATGTAGTATGAACACATATATAACAAATTTTGACTCTTCAAAAATCAACAAGTCTTAGTAACTGGTTTCTTAATTGATAGATGCAAAGATTATGATATAAAAAATACAATAAGGAGGAAGGTGCCTTACTTGCAGTACTCGTCACTGATCATGCCGTAGACCTTGATTTGATCACACATCTCTGTGGCCAGGATCATGGTGAACCAGCCTGTACTGAGGAAGGACCCAGATGACTGCCTGCAGTCAGCACAAACAGGAAAAGGACCAACTTAGAACCATTGGATAAGGGAATTCACTCCTGGCATAGAATCTGAAGGAGTCAATGGATTATGCAACTACATGTTGATGTAAATGTAATTTGATGGTAAAATATGTACTGACCAATAACAGACAAATTTTGATTACTGGTATACATCGAATAACGTGGAAAATGCTGTTTGGCTTTGTTGCAGATTGATTGACTGTACCATGCCAGTCAGCAGTCCCAAAGCAGCCTCCTTACAATAAAATGGCATTAACGTTACAGTTACAGTTTAAGTACATTCTGCAGTCATTAAGCAATCATGCTGGATACATTGGTGTTTCTCATCACATGGGCTTTGATACAATTTGTTTTTCCTATATATAATCTATTGCTTAAGACTCACAGAGTATCTAACATCAAGTACTATAACAAAGGAGTTCAGTCAAAAGTCCACTTACCTTGGCTTCCCTGTTTCATTCTCGAACACTTTGTCAGCATAAGCCATCCTCTGTGGAGTCAGCATGTACACATCTACATCATCCTTAAGTTCTTTTGCTAACTTGGATAAACCATTGAATATCCTCCCCTTTCCATCTGTTTTCATGCTCTTGTCTGGTCCCCAGGCCACTAACGTTATACCCTTGTTTTTTACAAGAAGGTCCTCTTTCTTCTTGTTTACAAACTGGAAGCTAGTGTGTGATGCTACGCGAATGGTAGTCCTCGTTCCAACGTGCTTCTCAAATCCGGTAACAGGAGCATCGTTCATACGTATAACGCACTCCGCTTTGTCGATTTCCGGCCCGGCTTCATGGTTGAGCACCTGTCCTGAACTGGACACCATGGCACAGACATTGCAATGCAATTTCAAGGGCTGGAAAAAAATAATGTATATTTATTAGTAGACAGCCAAACAAGTTCAGCAGACAAAACAAACATTTCTCTACAGACACATCCGCCACTTACTATTTTGTATTATTAGTAGAAGGGACCACAGAAAGCATGAAGTTCTGTTCTAACATCATAGGAAGAATAAGGACTATTCTAACCAAACCAATATATGAATTAGGCCACACCAAGGCAAGCAGTTTAGCTCCTGTATTCACCAGTTGTTATAAGCCCAAGTGACTACCCTACTCTGGCATTCTGTGCTAATTAGGATAAAACCTAAGCTACCCAGGACCAAATCCAATGCTGAAAGACAGAATTATCAAAACCATATTGAATACAGTTAAGTGCTTAAGGTTAAACCAAAGCCCCACTCTTCAAGGCACCTGCTCTTGAGGATATGATTGTCCTATACCCCATACACCTTCATACAACTGCTTTCAACAGAAACAAACCTCAATCAGTTGTACTAAGTCCACTGAAGACACTGCCAACTTAAAACATTCTCTTTCCCTGGATTTTGTTGGGCAGTGAAACACAACATTTTGCATAGAGTTATTAGAAGACCATTTGTAGACCTGTAACAGACATGAATATCTGAGGGCAGAGCCTCAGGTTTACATGTGGCTCTTTTTGCATAAACAAAGGAATATAAACTACACTAGTAAATTGTACTAAAAGTTAACCTTGCACCCCAAAAAAATGTACAAAACCCAGTTGGTCACTTTAATGAAATGGACAGGAAGTAAGAGATGCTCACCTCTCTATCTTCAAGGACATTGACATATCCGCTGAGAGGATCGGTTACATTAAATGGCATGGGATGGGGGGAGACATCTTGTGTGGTAGAGCCAACACTTGGGTTGGAGAGCCTTCTCAAGTTTACTTTTTCCAATGCAGCATCCAGCGCAGGTTTCCACAACTGCGTCTTGAGTTCTCCCTGGTACACGTACACGGCAAAGGACACAAAGAGTGCGAATCCCGCCACTAGTCCAATCAAAAGGAGTCTTCTGGCCTGCAAATGGTATGAGACATGAGTTGTGGTTGGTTAAAAGGATGATCTGGTAGTCAGCAAAATCAGAAGGCCAAAACTGTTTGTGGTGAAGAAGACAGGTTAACAGACATTCAGACAGTATTTATTCTTTGTTTTCCAATAAGTCTCAGTTATAATTCTCTCAATATGAGCCAGATAAAAAGAGGCTCTGCCTAGCAGGCAAGGCAGACAGGCATTCCTGACATACCATGTGCACATGCATCACATCTACTGGACTGACTCTACATAACCTGAGGTAATATATCACAGTCAACAGATGTTCAGGACTTGAAATTCCCACTTGCAACCCTTATGTTCAAGAAAGGAAAAATTATCAAGAAACATCATTAATGTATACATGTACCATAATGGTATCATCTACATAACAACAATCAAATATTACAGTTTGTCCCATTTCTTGTTATTTCAAGAATCTATAATTTCTCACCTGTTTCTTTATGGAACAAATCACTGTCACACTTTTTGAATGTCAACAACGCAAATTTGACAAGTTCAAAATTCTTGTTTGATGTAGTAATGTTATACTAGTATCATCACTGAATATTTGATGATTACAGTAGCTTGGAGTCAGATACTAATCCTCCATCCATGGCAGCTGCTTCCCAAGGGAGTATGGGAGAGGACTGCATATGTCCCACTTAGACAGATTAGCATAGGTAGCACAAACACAAAGATCACCCCAACAAACAACATAGTGAGCCTGAACACCTCTCATAGTCATAGATGTAGCTTTGCTTCCATATCTCCAAGTACCGGTTATCAGATTTCATAATGATGCCAGAAAAGCCCCTTCTATTCTCTAAAGCACAGTTAACCATCTGTAACACTTACAATCCTAGTGCAGGTAACATACCTGTTGGGAATGTATGGTTAAACAAGGATATAGATAATAGAAACATAACCATGAAATAGACACTTACCTTGAAGTTAGGTTTCAATACCTGACGTTTTAAACAACAAAAAGCCATGTTTTGGGGCGTTAATACCATTATTTTCCCCACTGTTCTCGACAGACCTTCGTGCAGTCAGCACAATAAAATATTCATGGTAATCGCTTGGCACAATGTGGCTTACTGGTAAGTAGTTCCTGCGTCAAAGGGCAGGATGAGTAGAATAGCTAGTTCTGCCAGTACAAACTTGGCACTCAACCCGCTAGTACTGATTCTGTAGGTCCTTGTGACTAAATACATTCTGTTGAACAGTTAAGGTATTGGTACCAGCTGTGTCCATGGTGCACAACCTGGCATCATCTATTACCGTGTTTGATCTTGACTGATAGTTAAAACAATTATCATTGTAGTAAATCTGAGGATAGGAAGGGCACAAAGGAACGCACAAGTATTGTGAACTTGGAAGTTCACTGCACAATGTTACGGCTCAACAAAGTTTGAAAGTTCACAAAAATGTAGACATCCACAGGCAGACTGTCTCAGACAGTTATTGGTAATGGTTGACCTACTTTTGCTTCCTGGGGCATTAAATCAGTGCCAAAAATCCAGACAAAAATGTCTTAAGTCTGCATATTACTGCTTACCGTACAACTTACTACAAGATTAGGAACAATATGAATGATGCTACATATGACATTTCAACCACTAGTCCTTTTTCAGAAATTTGGTCACTGGAGGACAGGTTATCATAATATGAGTGTTGAGGGTAGGGGGATATATTATTTGAGGGTCTGCATGCCTTTTTCTATGATCGTAGCAAGTGTACACATCGCCATCAATCGTAGCCGGTTCGCTAACCGCTGTCTGTGAATTATTTGTAAAGCGTAATTAATCACTTAAATTCCACATGGCATGTTATTTATTTGTTATACTGAATTCATCATTAAGCACTATTGACAAATTATTCACACAAAAAAATGGCAATCAATGTCCAAGGGCAGTTTGCCCCAAGAGTCAAAACGTAGTGCCGTGTCGTGTCGGTCGGTGTCCGCAGACTGATTTTGCTCTCTTGGCTTGGCTTCACTGACGAAGATTTTGCTAGACACCCCATATTACAGAGGAACGATCCAATGGACTCGTTCAGTAGACTTTTCGCAGGAACAAGTTATCAAGAATTGGCAGCTTACCTGAATTTATCAAGTTGCCAACATCACCCCAGGCACACCCTCATAGAAAACCATATTCACACCTTGTTGGTACAAACAAGAAGGTTATCCGTATAACCTCCTTGGTACAAACAACTAACTTACTAAGAGCAGCAAATAATTCTTCTATATAATTTGAAATTTATAATAAATATGGTTTGCTAATGAATAAATACCTTGATACGTATATAAATACATGAAAAAGAAATGTAAACGTACCAAAATTGTCAGTTACTGTTAAATGCATGTTACCTATTCATAGACTTAACCATATGGTGTACAAATCGTATAATTAGGCAGTATTTACCGGCATGAGCCCAGATCCGTCTTCAGAGAACATCGAGAACAAAGACAGTGGGTCCTCTTCAGACGCCAGCCGATACACTTGGTCTGGTCCTGGGCTAAACGACAGTGGTCACGGACAACGGGCTCAACACTCTCTGGCCCTGGATAGAGTAAATCCAATCTGCTGTGTTTTAAGAACGTCACCACGTCACAAGGCCGCGCAATAAATTTTTGTTTGCTTTGTTGGGAGTAAGCCAAGCCTGAGCCAAAGGGACCGTTATCTCGGGAAAACTTTACATAACGTCTCTACTATTCCCGATCAGACTGTATTTGTTACGAAGGCCGTCACATTTAGAAAAGGAGCTTACAAAAGGGCAGATATTTACTAGTAGACGTGAAGAACAGTAGAGCGAGAAGTTGAAGTGAAGCAAATCTCTTTCAGACGGAGTCTGAAGTTCACTTCCTGGAATACATACGTCATTTCCTGTGTATCCCATAATGCATCAAATCTACCGACCGTTTTACGCTGACCTTAGTAAAATAATGCGCTTTGTGTACAAGGAATACTGCCAGTTGCGTCCAATACCATGCACATATTTTAATAGAATATATTTTTGTTGCAAATAAGATACTTATAGAAGCACAATCGTTGCAATATGATGTTGTTTTACAAGATGTACTATTTTGCTGACCTCCAATGACCTCTCTTTATACTGAGGTCAACAGCTGTTGTTCGGCTAAGGCGTAAATCGCCACCTGGTACAATCAGCTGATGTGGAAAATATTAAATTATTACTGTTTTCCAAGATATCATCAATGACAGAGTGGAATTCGGTGCCACCAAAGTCGCTTCTGCATCTCTACAGTGCTGTCAGCAGGAGTCCGTTGACTTGTCAGGATATTTTCATGGGTAAAATCGTGACTATGTTCGGTGTACATATGGCGAACTGTTTACATTTGCGATGATATGGGTGTCAACATCTCCTTCAAAAATATTATATGAACGTAAAGTCGGTGCTATAGATGATATGATTTCAGTGTCTGCCCAAAGCTAGTGGGATTTAGAACATTCTGTGCGCGTGAAAGTCTGCAAAAGTCAGCATGTATCCTGTATATTACGAGTCCGCCCCTCGGAGAGATTTCATCTCTGTGATGGTCAGCAAAGAGCCTCCAGAGCCTCCAAGCAAGAGGAGACAGTCATGCAGACGGGTAAGAGACAGACCTCTATGAATACGCCTTTCTTACAAAAAACACCCTTTTCATAGTTTCTATTTTTTTTTACTTTCCTGTACCTTGTCTCTAAAAGCAAACATTTCTATCATCACCCAGCTGTTCTCATATGGACAGTGGTAGAAGTACCTTTTCAGTGTTCTGCAATTTTGCAAAATGTCACAATTTTGTTCTACAATATAGCTTGCACCACATAGCCATTGCTATGAAATGTGAAAGAGAAAAAAGTTAACATGACAGTAATTAAATACCATTTGCATACATGGTACAATGTACATACAGTATACAGGTGGTTGTAAATAGATATGATTATTTAGAGATATATGCAGTCAATGAATATAGTAATTGTTAAAACAAACATACTCTTATTCCAAAATATTCCAGATGTGGAACCGGTTGTCTCGACTACAGCGCACAATCATCTGTGCAATCCTGGTGGTGGGAGCGATGTCAGGACTCTACATAGCCAATGGGCTCATGAACGAGTTACCAGATGACAAAGATACCTTATCACAACAACATCAAGTCTTTCCAAATGAAAATGTTGTTCATGTGATGGACCAGCGACGTCCAGACAAGGATACAGAAGCAAATCAAAGACTAGACAGTAAAAATGACAAGGATGGGGAGGATCAGAAGTTGCATTTTGAACAGGTGAGTATTTTGTTTGTTGAAGTGGAAGATGGTATTTTCCAGTGCTACAATATAAACTCACATACAGATATGGTTATAGTCCATTTCATATATACATGTTGAGGTAGACAATAAATGACACTAACATGTTCCTCCTTTTGTAAGGACATTACTTTTAATACTAGTAATATTAATAGGGGTTAAGACTGTTGCTGAAAACTTTTACATTGAAGAAGACATCACTGTGCATGAAAGTACCATCATATGGATAAAGTGTCCAATGAGAAATAAGAAAAGAGGTCTCCTTCACTGGGTTTCATCAAACGGTATGCCTTGCATCTAAATTTGATGCCATACATCAGGTTGCTTGTTTCTGTAGTACTAGTAGCTCAGTGTGCCATAGGCAATATCTGTAGCAAAGGAAGCGTTGATAAACAACTGTTCCTTTTTGTCACAAACATCATTTCTTCTGAAGCAGGGAAGAAAGAAAGGAAATGTGGAAAGGGAGGAAAAAGCAAAAATTAAACCAAAGATTGCTGATGCTGTGGTGCAGCCTGAGGTTAAAGGTCAGAAGGAGAGCATTGTGGGTAACCAAGAAGAGGATGAAGGGATTGGGGCAGCAGGGGGGGAGCTGGAGGTCAGTTGTGATCATCTGTAACTGGTGATAAAGGGCTGTAAGGAACACTTCCTTCACTCAAGCTTGTTGTCTTGTATAATCACTGTTATGTCTCTTCTTCTTCTGCTAATTGAATTAACAGTGACTGCTTTTCTTACAGGACTGACTACAAGTCGAACAAAAACTACCTGCATGGCATTCAGTTTCACCTTCACAGTCATTAATGTTGGTTGCTTTGTACTGTAAATCAATCTGTCTTCAAATTAGACAGTTTGAATAACCACTATGATGTAACACTGTTCTCACTTGCATGTATTGTTATTCTTTAACAGGGTCTTCCTATTCTACTGTCCTTTGGATGCATACAGAGCATCATTTGCATGGCACTGTCAGTGTCACAGTGTTTAACAATATATATATAGTGTCTGTGTTGTAAAACCATTATAAAAGAAGACAGATGCTTACGGATATTGCTTGATGTAAAGTGAATGACAAGCTTACTATCCCAGAAAAAATGTGCACCTTTGCTGGTTGGTAAAAACAACTATACGTTCATGTAAACTGTACAGACGAGGAGAAAAGTTGGTCTTTTGAATTATTTTCTATTGATGAAAATGTGGACACTTGTGTCTGTGCCTACCTACCAACTATCTCTGTTGACTTTGCCTGACTTGTTTCTATATCTGCAGGTAGATGAGGAAAAGAAGTCCAATGTGCAAATCCAAGATAGAGCAGATGATGGAGTAGATGTAAAGATGCCAGTACCTGACATGGAAGACGGCATGGGTGGGTGAAGACGTCATGTTTGATATCTTATAGCTTTTCTCCATTCATCTCTGGCTTATTTCTCATATTGGTACAAGAATGCTATATAGTTCAGGTTACAACTTCTTTGGTCTTGTTGACTCAATTGCTAGCTGTTCCATCCTGCTAAACTAAGATGCCTTGAAGACTTTGAAAGAATATTGTCATGGAGGTTGATGCATTCTGCTTTTATCTAGAAACTGGACATTGATAAACCTTAATTGCTATGTCAATCCTGAAGTACAATGTATTAAGATACTCTAACAGATGTATTTTCAAATCATCCACAGTTCCACAGACTGCCCGACAGAAGGCAGTAGTGGAGGCTTTTAAACATGCCTGGAAGGGGTACAAGCAGTATGCCTGGGGTCATGACGAGCTCAAGCCTATAAGTAAGGCGGCCAGTGATTGGTTCGGGCTAGGACTGACCATCGTGGATTCACTGGACACCATGTGGATCATGGGATTGATGGAAGGTCAGCATAAGCAGGAGGAAACAATCTTCTATTGTTGACTTTATCGCATCAGTGTTGCATTTTTTTGCATATTCTAACAAGAGACACCAAAGGCATGAAGTTATTTGATATATTTTTGAAAGCTGTCTGGGTTTTTTTTACGTGTATTGATGGCATATTCACGTTAAGTTGTAAGATTCAAATCATTTTCTTAAAAAGCTGCCTGGATTTTACTAAGTATCATGGATAAATGGAGGAAAGTAACTGAATTACTACTGTGACTATTCTTAGCTGAAGTCTTAATTCTTAAAAGACTATGATGGGTAATATTACAGTAGTTAGCTCGATCTTAAGACAACAGACATGCAAGTTCTTAACCAATCCTTCAAAATCTTACTTGATATCTGTTTGCAGCCTTTGTTTTTCAGTGAAACATGCAGTTACATTTTTTGGTACATTTTTGGGACAGTGATAATGGAACATGTCTGTATGACATTCCTGTTCTTTCACCAGAGTTTGAGGAGGCTCGGAAGTGGGTAGAGAAGGACCTGGTCCTGAAGAAGAACGTGGATGTGAACCTGTTTGAGACGACGATCCGCGTACTCGGAGGACTACTCAGTGCCTTCCACTTGTCCAATGACGGACTGTTTCTAGAGAAAGCTGTAAGTAAAACTGAACCAACTATCAGCTTTCAAAGTGGAAAATGCAAAAATGCTGTGACATTTGTAACATGTCAGACCAAGGATATTCATTGTATACTGGTGTATTGGAAGAAAGAAGACATTCAACATACATTTTATTCAGCCTCCTTTTAATTTTTGTATTCAACTGAATTTGTGGTAAAACATGGAGTCAGTGGATAGTCAGTAATTGGGAATGAAAAGTTGATGTTTTATACTAAAAGTTACACAAAGGACAAACACTGTACTGCTCATCATTAAAAGAACCTTTGCACTTTAGAGAGAGTTAGGGGACCGCCTGATGCCGTGCTTCAACTCTCCGTCCAAAATCCCGTTCTCGGATGTGAACCTGGAGACGGGGAAGGCCCACCCGCCGCGCTGGGGTCCAGACAGCACCACCTCTGAGGTCACGTCTATTCAGTTAGAGTTCAGGGAACTCAGTCACCAAACTGGCAATGACAAATACAAGGTGGGCTTTGTTGTGCAGTCTGTCCCCACTGATCTGTGTATCAGAATGTTGAATAATTCATCTTGTATTAAAGTTTTGTGCAAGATTACAGTTTCTACAGGAGTCCCTAAGTGTTTTTTGTTTTTATGAGTATGCTTCTGTCACAGGAATATGTAGTTTCTATATAAAGCCTTTGTTTGTTATTTTCTACTTAAGGTGTAACATAAAATATGTGAAGGTAAGACGTTTCAGCAAAGTATAGCACAACTACTGGTATATGACAAAGTAACTTTTTAGTCATGTAGAGCTTATATGTGACATTATCATATTGACTTATTGTTGTCTTTTTTTACACAGAAAGCAGTAGATGAAGTAATGGAGCACATCCAGTCCCTCCCCAAGGAGAATGGACTCATCCCCATCTTTGTCAACGCCCGCTCTGGGCAGTTCCGAGCGGGAGCTACCATCACGGTCGGGGCCAGGGGGGACAGCTACTATGAGTATCTCTTGAAGCAGTGGCTGCAGACTGGAAAATCAGAAGACAAGTAAGTACATGTATGTTCATTGACAAATGGGAGAATCATTACAACATGCATTCCAGGTGACCTCAGAGCATTGACAGATGGAAGACAGAGGGTTTTTTTCATATCATTTTCTGTTCAGTGCTTTGCTTTAAGTAAAACAAACCCTTCTCTTTGTATTTTAGGAACGGTGTCATGCGTTTTCAGGACTCGAGTTGGAATGTTCAGTTAAAAATATACCATGTCACACATAATCCTATAAACCTTTTATTTGCAAAATCATATATATATGTACATAATAATATGTTGAATTATTGTCTCACTTACAGACTCAAAGATGAATACGTGGCAGCCATAGAAGGGATGCAGAAAAAACTTGTGAAGAGCACTGCAGCGAATGGTCTCAAGTTTATAGGGGAACTGGTCAGGGGATCCTTCTCTCCAAAAATGGTGAGCTACTTCCGAAATTTTCCACCCATAACATTACCTTCATTTGTAAGATGTTGACTTCAAAAGAATGAAAGATAATTGTAAACTAAAGGGGAGATCGGTTTGTTACTCACTAAATATTGCAAAGTTACTGGCTGTCTTCTTGGTTACAGTGGACCAATGACATCTTTCCATCTCCTCATTAACTTGATTAGGGTTGGAATATGCCACGACAGTATGGGATCCATATACAAAGAAAGACAAAGATAAACTGGAAAGGGTACAGAACCAAGCTACAACTACGAAAGGGGTGCCAGTGTCACGGAAATGAAAAGAAACCTACAGTGGGCGTCACTGGATGACAGACGAAAAATGTCCAGACTATGCATGATGTACAAAATGACTAATAAACTTGTGGATGTACCAACTACCAAGTACCTAATACCAGCTCAGAAAAGAACAAGAAATAGTCATGCCTTCAAGTACCAGAGCCATCAAGCAAGGATTGAGGTGTTCAAAAACTCACATTTTCCTAGAACTCGCTGCCACCAAGTACAGTAGGGGCATCGTCAATAGATAGCTTTAAACAATGTCTAGAGTTAGACGTTCAAAGGTTAGGTGTAACAGGTCGTTCGATGTAATGTAGCCAGCTGCCACCGCGCCACGTGCCTGCGAAGCTGGTGTGTTACGACGAAGGGCGGTTATACCGGCTATACAGATACAGATACAGAATACACCAACCACAGCCTACTAAATCTCCATTATGTTAAATACATGTAGTAGCTTTTATTGCCTGTTTTTTGTTCACATTAAAGGACCATCTTGTGTGCTTCTTGCCGGGAACCCTGGCAATGGGGCACCACAATGGTCTGGACGCCTCCCATCTGGAGCTGGCCAAGGAGCTGGTCAAGACGTGTTACCACATGTACGCAGACATGCCCACAGGTCTCAGCCCTGAGATAGCCTACTTCAACATCAAGGATCCAGGCAAACCTGACATTGAAGTCAAGGTGTGGCTCTTAACAGCCTTTTTAACATGTTTCAATGATATGATTAACTGTTAAAATTTTAACATTCAGTGGCTTCATATCCAAACCACACAAGAAACAAATGGATATCAGCATGGTCTCTTCTACCTCCATGATATCAGCCTCACTGCAATCCATACACATGCACATTGCATACAGGAGATATTTTGTGATTTTTATTTGTAGTGTATTCTTTTTGCCTTCGTCAAGAAGGGTATGTTTTCATGGGCGTGCGTGTGTGCGTGAGTCTGTCAACAGTATAACTCGAGAAGGCTTTAATGGATTGTCTTCATATTTGGTAGGTGGGTAGGTCTTGATGAGACCTAGAAGTGATAGGAATATGGGCCCCCTGGCGGCTCGTTATGGTACTGCAGCGGTACTTCCGGTTTTGAAATATGGTGATCTGGACAAGCTAGGGTCATGATTTTTGGATGGTAGATAGGTCTTCTGCTCGGGAAGAAGTGACATAAGTTTGGGCCCCCTAGCGGCTTGCTCTGGAACTGCAGGAGCATTTGTATGAAAATGTTTAAAGTAGGATAACTCAATAACCGGTCGACGGATCGTCCTGATCTTTGGTGTGTAGGTAGCTTAAGTGATGCTTGACATAATTAGATGACAATTATGCAAATTATGATCTAATTTGCATAATAAATGAAGCAATTCTATAATTCAGTTACCTTCCATGATACTCTACCTTCATTGTGACACATGGGCTACAGGCTGTCCCAGAGGGAGAAAGTCCCAGAGGGGATAGTCCATGTAGCTGCAGGCGGTGTTGCCTTACAGCCTGCACAGCTGTTTTTTCCCTTGTCCAGTGCACGATTGCAGACTGCATCGGCAGGGGTAATTTTCACAATCCAACTTCCATATTTAGGGGGACTAATATATCACTTCTTCCTTCTTAAGTTATATAACGATAACATCTTTTGACGAAGGCATGAGATCGTTGACCTCTAGTTTTTGTTTGTAGTGTCTTTTAGATGGAAAAGTCTGTAGAACTGATATAATGGACAGTTTTCTGTTTATAATTTCCCTTGCAGAGTGCGGACACTCACAACCTGTTGAGACCAGAGACAGTGGAGAGCCTGTTCTACCTCTACAGACTGACAGGAGACGAGCAGTACCGAGACTGGGGCTGGAAAATCTTCCAAGCCTTCGAGAAATACACCAAGGTTCCAGGAGGAGGCTTCTCCTCTATAGGAAACGTCAAAGACACCAAGAACCCGAGATTCCGTGACAAGATGGAGAGCTTCTTCTTAGGAGAGACGTTGAAGTATCTGTTCTTGTTGTTTGGTGATGATCCGACCTTGTTGTCACTGGACAAGTATGTGTTTAACACAGAGGCGCACCCACTGCCAATATGGAGACCCTGAGGAACGTTGAAAGTACAGGCTGCCTCCTTTTCACTCCCCACTGATACAGAGATATTGCAATGTCCCTTCAAATTCCACCTGAGAGGTCTCACAAGGACAAATTTTGAGTTTGTGGCAATGTTGGATTGTTGGGTTGCCATTGTGGCACCCATTGGACCAGAAACATGTTGAAACTGCTGTCAGGATGTACTGTCCAAATGTTGTCTTTGCCCATCCACTGTTTTTCACATTAGAAATCTTGCACGTATAGCAAACTTGTGTGCTTCCTAGAAAATGACACACATTTGTTGGCATTTTCTAGGAAAAGGAGTAGTAGAGGGAAAAGACTCAGGTAAGTGTGTGTTATTTAGATTATCTTCAAGACATGCTTCTCTACAGAATGTTGTTATAAGGCGTCTTGTGAGACTGGTTTCAAGGTATGCTGCTACTGTTTCATGTCTGCAAGACTAAGATTTTCTTAGCTTTGATCTCCTGCAATTACATGTAGATGTTGTCAATATGATTTTTTTACATAGTTGTGAATATTGTCATTTTTGATAGTTAAGAATAGCCCACATAGGATTTGGGTGCAGGAAGGATCCTTGTCTTGGTCTATCCTTTATGAATATGTCCTGCAATATATACAGAGGAAAATGTAGCATCCTACTCAAATAGTTCTGAGAGACCAAGAAAGTTCATCCACCGTTAATCTAATCTTTGCAATTTTTTGGTCAGCTTGTACAGTAACTTGTGTCTCATAAAGCAACATCCGAAGTTATGTGGCAAAGAACAAATGCAATATTTTAGAAAGTTTGTTTATAGCAATACACATGTAGTTCTGGATGTGGGGTAGTGCAAAGAATCATGGAAGCTATAAAAAAAAAGTGGGAACTGATGGCTTAAAGAAGCGAAAATTTTATACCAGTATTCACCTACACCCTGACTCTATGTCAGTTCAACACAACAGTATTTATAGTATGATAGTATGAGATATATACATGTACCTGTATATGTTACACAGTATGTATTTGTGTATATAGTTTATGACTAGTTTGTACAATGTTGCTGGCCCCATTGTCTTATCAGTAGACTGCAAGGGCCTTAGTGAAACTTGCTTGTAACAAGTATTTGTTACATCTTTCTCATTAGCAGATAGAACATAATGATGTAAAATATTTTTGGAGCAGTGATCAGTTAGTGACCACCACAGGAGCTGTCTTGCCCTTGCTGATGTTAAAAGAATTACAAAAATGTTCTTGCCTTGGTCCACTTTGAGGTCTGGAACACCATTCTTTTATTTAGACTCTTGGTCACTGAAAATTGATTAGTGGTTCTGGAACTGCTTTCTTAGAGGTTCTGTTTTACAAATGAACTTGGGAAAGATTATAGAATACTGAAGTTTCTTATGAAGGCATACAAAGCTTAGTTCTAGGGCTTTGTTTAAAGGGCTAAGGTTTAGCAGAAGAATGTGTCAAATTTGATATGCAGATTGTGCAGTTTGCTCTTTGTGTGCTTTTGTTTCTTTTGTTGACATTGAACTTATTGCAAAATATTGCCAACAAGAGCATACTTAGAAATATAAAGGACACCTTTTATAATGTGTCACACTGCACACTGATGTTCACAATGACACACTGACAAATAGAACTATATCTCCAAAAATATGAAGTATTTCTTAGTATAATGTGTGATGGACTATTGCCGAATTAGTGGCTACAAATGTTAAGATTCGAATTTATCTGTTGTGTACATGATTGTGCCATAAGGAATAATTCAACAAAACATTTGGTGTATGTAAAGTAGCAATGTCAGGTTTCCAATAACCAGCCTTTCTTGTTCGATATTTTTATGGTCTACCCCCTTTCAAAAATTGCTTTCCTTCCTTGTTAAACATTTTCAGTTGATAGCAAACGGTTCTTCAGGACCAACTGACCAATCAGATTGCAATACTTATATTATTACTATAGCACAAGAGCATGGCAAATCTGCACTTGGGTAGGTCAGGCACCGTGATTGGCCTTTTTATTGTGATTGAAAGGCTGAGAGCCAATCAGAACCTCCCTCACAAAATGACATTTCTGCTTTTACAGATTTCAGTAGGTCCATATCAAAGTAACATAATTATATTTACTTCACTTGCATTTTTTGTATATGCCTTGTGTGATTGTCAACAATTAGTTGTCAGTACAAACCTTTAGGTTCACGGTAAATGAAGATATTCAGTATAGGGCTGTTCTTGTGTTTAGTGAATGTATTTTTGTACTCGATGATGTTGGATTCTTGTACAAATGTCATGTTGTTGTAAATATATGCTGTATATTATATATCTATACATGAGTAATGAAATGTTTTGTGGTTTGTGCACCATGTTTTATGTGAAAGGGGACAAGGATGATCTTTCCAAATTCTGAGGCAACCCAAAGGTGTCTGACTCTTGCCCTGAGTCTGACTTTTCCCCAATGAGATACTTTAAGTCATGCTGCCCTAAGGCCACGGCAAGTAAATTTTATGGATGACATCCACTGCAGAATCCAAATTTAATGCGATAGGGCGGAAAAAAAAACAAGGCGGGTAAAAAAAAACATTCCTACATTTTTAAATTTTGAGATAATAAACCTTGTTGAACAAGAATTGAGGTGGCAAAACATGACATCACAACCAACAGGTCCTCTTTTCCTGAATTTCAACAATATTACTTGTCTTTGTAGAGGTGTATATATCTCAATGAACTAGAACAATAATTGTAGAAAATAGCTTGTGGTACCATCATTACTATACACTCAACACTGGATATTTACATGGGATAGAAAACCTTAGACTGGCAACACTTGCCAAAAAACTAAAGCAATTGTGACCGAAGTTTGCTGGATCCTTGATGGTCTCTGGGTTTAGAGACTGCCTACCATAACACAGGTTTTGGTTCAACCCGTCAAACATGTACTTTAGAGTTAGAGTGCATGAAACTGTCATGTAACAACACACAAACGCACAAATCTGATCCATACATCTGCTTGGAACAACATCTCGAACACGCTATAGATCCCACTACACTCATTGAAAACGCCTTGGGGCAATATCATAACCCCCTTGGCATATACAGAGCGAGCGTCTGTTTTATACTCCCAACATCTGCTTGGAGATTATGTAGAACCAGGGTTTAACATGGCGGGGATACAGAACAAATACACCATGCGTAGGTCAGCAAAAGAGCCGTTCTTGAGCAGAGGAACACACTTCAAGGTTATTATTCTACAAGATAGCGGTAACAAGGAGACGCCAGACATTAATTCCGTCAATCAAAGTATAAAAACAAGGGCATTTTGGGTAAGGCATTGAGCCAGTACGTTATCGTCAGGTTGCTGTTTGGAAATAGGTGCAAAACATTCAAAAAAGGGTTAGGTTTACAAAAACACTGCTGTATAATGTGTAAAATGAGTCATTCTTTGTATGTACACAAAAAATTGACAAACAGAATTAAATCTAAGAAGTAGGTAAATGAAAACCAGTTTCGCAATAAAATATTTTTCTAGTTTCAAAAACTAGTAAATTCTCATAATTTGTCGCTTATTATTTCACTTAAAACCTATAGAAAATAAAACGATATATTTTGAACGAATAAACACTTTAACAAAGTCATAATATGAAAAATTCCGTAAAAACGTGAAAACCCCATACGAGCCCATTGGTTTTGGCCATTCCCAAATCGCCCAAATCCGCGAGTGGGCTGAAATCTCTTCTATTAGGGACACGCCCCTTTCTGCACGGCCGGATTTGAAAGACCAAAATTAGGCTATCTTGGGGGTTTACCATTGTTACTTGATGGATGTGTAATAATGTAGTATAATAACGTTACTTTTGAATACTAGTCATGTGCTGTATTTTGCCGCCGGTTCTAGACCCTCCTTCGGACGGAGCTGGTCACCTGTTCGATCACGTGCGAGCGCACGTGATCGCGTCGTGTTCGAACAGGTGATCTATACCCGTTCGAGGGAAGGGGCTCTAGAACCGGCCGGTTGTAAGTCGAATAAAATGAGTTGTGTTTGAGATTTCATCGGAGTAAGACGCGTATTTGTTTCATTTGGTGGCAGCGGTGGTTTTCCGCCTTCGGGCGGCGAAACCATCGTTTTGGTAACACGTCCGCAAAGGCAGTAAGGAGAAACAGGGCGAAATCCTGCCGTCCGATAAGATCAAGGAGCAAAGAACGAAAAAGACAGTGTCAGCGGGAGAGATCCATCTACTGATGCTCGACCCGCAGCTCCACCAGAGGAGGCTCGTTTTCCTGGTGGGATCATCCACCGTTAGTGGGAGCAGCCAGAGATAAAGCGGTGCCGAGCAGTGCGGGAGCGACACGGGCGGAACGGCAGCCGGAGATCATCAAACTTGACTGTGAGGAGCGAGAGAAACGCGAACGTCTCCAGTGGGAACGGGGCCGCCTGGAGCTGGAGAAACAGGAGCGTGAGCGTGAGGAGGGATCCGGAGCGGATGAGGATCGAGCGGAAGCACGCCTGTGAACAGGAGCGTATCGCCCGGTCGGAAACTTGAAGAGATGCGGCTGCATCTCCAGCTGGAGGAAGAGCGACGACAGCTAAAATGAGCGCGTTTGAGGCTTCCCGTAAACGGGACATGTACAGTATTGGAGCAAACTCAAGAGACAATACAAGGGCGACTATCCCCGGATTTAAGCCTGCGGGTAAAGTCCCGGCGGTAGAGAACTGTTCTTTTGACCGGCTACGAGCCGATGAACTTGTTGAAAATTTTGTCCTACCCTGCAGGGAGGAGAAAGATGTAACGATAGTCAGACAGATGTGTTTTTCCTGTTGCTATTGTTTTACACCGAATGACGTGTACCATTGAAGACATTTATGCCTCTCGCCTTGTTCGTGCCTCTATGCCTACGGGAAAGGACTCGACAAGGGATAGGTGTTGTTGAGATAAAGCCGTAACGATAGTCAGACAGATGTGCTTTTCCTGTTGCTATTCACGGTTTTACACCGAACAATGTGTACTGCAAAAGACATTTATACTGACTTTTGCCGGTTGCGGACCGATCATCGGAACTCTCAGAACTTTTTGTCGTCAGCGTTATCGTCAGCGCATTTCGGAAACATGAACATTGCTGCCTCCATCGATTAATCCTGCCCGCTTTATCATAGTTTATGACCGCAGACTGTAATACTTAGCTTATTGACCCGCTATTATATGTATTAACTTGTAAATAATAGAAGTAAATATCAGCAGGTGAGGACACCTGCTTAGATAAGGGGGGAAGAGTGTAATAATGTAGTATAATAACGTTACTTTTGAATACTAGTCATGTGCTGTATTTTGCCGCCGGTTCTAGACCCTCCTTCGGACGGAGCTGGTCACCTGTTCGATCACGTGCGAGCGCACGTGATCGCGTCGTGTTCGAACAGGTGATCTATACCCGTTCGAGGGAAGGGGCTCTAGAACCGGCCGGTTGTAAGTCGAATAAAATGAGTTGTGTTTGAGATTTCATCGGAGTAAGACGCGTATTTGTTTCAGATGTACAAATGTTAATTTTTCTAGAAAACGCTGAGTATTTTCAATGAGTTTTCAACAGTTCCGTCGTACATTTAAAATGTTCTTCAAACGCCACGACCGAAAAAGGGCGTAAATTGAAGTTTTATCTGATTTTTTCGGGCTCTCGCGGTTTCGCCGTTTGCTGAACTGGTAATTTCTCGATCTCGGACGCTGTGCGGCCAAGCCACGGCAGCCGGAAGTGGCTTTGTTGACAAAGTCCGGGTTGTTTCAACCGTTCGTATCGCGGATTACAACAAACATTGAACCGAAATTGCACAATTTCTACCACAGATAACTCAATCTCATGTCATAAACTTTTCGTTACTGCATTTGAGGAGGAGTAGGCGTAGTTGTTGAGGCGATACACTGTGTGTTTTCGGAGGGTTGTAACGTAAAACGTGCCGAGCGGTTCAATGTTGCTGAGAGGAAGCCGTGTTCCGTCGCTCAGGGTACATTTTGCAAGCAGAAGTTGAAAGATTGTGGCTTTCCTCGACCCTGGAGAGTATCGTGGGGCTAGGGCGGTTCATTCGGCAGGCTAGAATCCAACTGGCGCGGCCGCGATGACAGTCCTACGGTCTCAGATACGCCGAGCCGCATCATACATTGGCCGGTCGGATTGACGCTAGCGGGTCGAGTACGAACCGGCCTGGCCGCGGTACTGGCCGACCTTCCAGGGTCCCCTCTTTTTTTTCTGACGGACTTTAATACACCACAAACAGCGCCCAGTAACTTGTGGACTAATAAACACACTGAGATGTCTCCCTCTCCTCGGCTTCAATGCCGACTTTGTTCTGTGTTTTGACGTTCAAGGAGGTTCAACCAGCCTTGGTTCAACCAACTCAGTGCCGCCGCTTCAACACACACACATAGTGTAGATCAGTGTAATACTAGTAATTATATAACTCGCAAAGTCAGCTAATCCTGGCTATAAAATGCATCAAATTCTAATAAATTTATTTATCGATAGGTAAAATGCCGTTTGACTCACAACTGTCATGAGTTTCGCGCAGTAGGAGTTCAACTTCAACCGCGTTATAGTCGTAATGTGTGTGTTTCAGTTGGAGGGTGAAGTGCATGGATCAAAAGCGGCCCCTAGCATTTGAGTGCAGGACTTCACCCAATGTGTTGGCTATACTAGCAGACAACACCGGAGAAGGAGGCCGATTGTATCGCCTGTATAAAGCTTTCTGCGCGGCGTTTGACTAAATCTGGGTCGACGAAATATCGGAAGGGAAGCTGCTTTGTTCGGGGAATATTTTCCAACAGTATTATCGAAACATTAGAAAGGAATAGGGCCCTTATTTATTCATTTAGGCCTCGTATTTATTCATTTTGTTGAATTTTGTTTTCCTGCTGAATGACCAATAGGAACGTCCAATGGATTTCCATTCAACGTCGTCAACTTTTAACGTCTCTTCTAGCCGGGATGGGAACGCTCTCAGTGCCGTAAACATGCCGGGGAGCTACCGGTGGCATGGCCATTTTTTGGCATGTTGACCACTGTCGGAGGTCAACAAAATTTCTTGTTTTTTTCTCGAAATCAGGCGAAAATCAATGTGCACAGTGATGTCATACATAAAAATTACTTGCTGTGGCCTTATTATTGCAGGCGCTTGAGCCAAATTTCCCTGCAATAATTTCAATGACTGCTAGAAGTCGCTTTTGATCCATGGCGCTGAAGGTAAAAAAAGTTGCATGAAAATATGTATCCTTGACATTGATTGGTTGGCCTTATGTAGACGTAGGCGTTTTGCAACGGGCTTGAATCATTGATGCTGATTGCTTCACGTCTTTCTGCTCGTTGTTGATTGGTTAAGAACCGTATGACGTGTAGCTTTATGCCCAAATATGGGCGACCAATTCGTAACAACGAAGCCGCTCTACTTTCCGTGTAAACAAGGTGAAAATACTGAAGTTATGAAGGATTTTCCGACGAACGGGAATGTTTGAGACGATTGTGTTCCTCCAGATAAGCAACAGAGTTGTTAGAGCTGCCTTTACGGAGCAAAAGGGCCGATTTATGTGACAAGAAGAGGTGAAAAATGCCTGTCCAATGTCCCGGCTAATAGTATTACGAACTGGGGGAGGGGGGGGTGACATTGCTAAGGGATGGCTTTCAGCACCAAGGACATGGATGTCTTCAGTTTCAACCTGTATCTCCGCAGACTCCAAATCTAATGCGATAGGGCGAAAAAAGACAAGGCGTGCAAAAAAAAAAGATTCCTACATTTTCACATTTAGAGATCATAAACCTTGTTAAACAAGAATTGAGGAGTCAAGACATGAAATCACAACCAACAGGTCTTTTATTCCTGCATGTATTCAACAGTATTACCTGCCCTTTTAGATGTGTATACATCTCAATTAACTAAATACCTTGTCGTACCATCATGGGCAGCTATCATACTGAGTATTCATGTGCGATGGAACTGAGACTGCAAACACTTGCTATCAAACGCGAGAAATCGGGCCTCAAGTTTGCTGGATCCCTCATGGTCTTTGAACCAAAAGACATTTACGACATATTTGCCCATTTTCGCCATGTTGACCAACGCCGGAGGGCAATAATTTTTTTTTCCGAAATCAGGCGAACATTAATGCGCGCGCTGATGTCATCCATAAAAATTACTTGTTGTGGCCTAAACCATATTCCTCCTCTTTCCGACGTTGTGCCCTTGGGAAAGGCACTTTACACGTATCCCCCCTCAAACAGAGGGACAAGTCTCGCTGCAAGCATCCTAACCGGAACCAGCACGTCTCCCTCGATGTGGTGCCGCTGGAGAAGACGGATGCCCATAGTGTGTGGGTCTCAGATTCGCAACCTGTTATCCACCTTAAACAAAGTCACGCGAAGGCCACCGTGTCAACCCTCCTTCTCTCTCAGGTGTAGGGACTGACACGGTCATCATACTCGGAAAATCTGTATATCTGTACATGAATCTGTATCTGTGCATGAATCTGTATCTGTACATGACTCTGTATCTGATTACAAATAAAGATCTCGAGTGATTGCCATACATTCCTCCTCTCAGGGTGTGTGAAATACCTATTCTAGAGACCTTCCAGATAATTTTGAATGGTAATATCAACGCAAAGACGCTTCCAATGATCTATTAAGTGTGTTGCCCATAGGTACTAGGTAACAAGTTTTTTTGATGTTAACTTTGGGACGGGGGCGTCTCTACCTATACATTTTCAAGGCATTGTAGTGGGTTGGGTTTCCCTCCTCTACTAAGGCCTATGGAGAAAATTAATCAACAGGATCTAGGAGTTGCACGACAAGAACGACACACTTGTATGTTATATTGGGGGGAAAGTTGAAATAAGTAAGAGAGACATCACCGACATCCAATGGAGGACGGCTTGGATCCTGAAAAAAAGACTTCCGCAGGCCTGTCCTTGGTGCTGATTGACTCATACTACAAAATCTCTGTGGAACATGATACTGTGGCTGTATTCCAGTTGCTAAGAGTTAACATTGTTTATTTTCAACTTCTTTCTTTGCAACTCTTTTCTACAATTCTTAACGTTACACCCTGACTCGGACGATACAAAATGTACGGTGAAGTATTATATCTCTATCGTGATCTGTGAAAGATGTACCTGTCGGTTCTCCATGGCCAGTGACTCTGGATCTACGATGGTAGACACACGCCCGGGCCCAGAAATTATCGGTTTCCATACCGTAAAAACGTCGTCAAGTTTTCTAAAAACAGCTCCCTAGAAACAAGGAAGTGGAACGTCGCTTCTTCTTTATTACGTCAGAATGAAGCTTGTTCGATTCTCTACACATTTTGACGTCATGTGCTCGATGTTTATAAATGGATTTTCATGCATGCATTGCGATACATTGGAGATATGGCAGTTGCTAGGATTCTAGCAAGATAGCACAGTTCTGTAGTACACTTCTGGTACAATTACTAGTATCATATTTGGCGCGCAAAAACAGCGTGCAGATAAGCAGCCACCAATAGCAGCAGGCGGGACGCCGTCGGGTAACCTCTATTGGCCAACGCCCAAGCCCCGCCCACGTGTTCCCACTGGGTTTACACACCTTTTGTCATGCAGATGTCCGGCCGTACTCATTTGTTTGGGTGCACCGTGGCAACCCGACCCCGTGGTCGGCAAGGCGACCCGGGCCGCCAGGAGGGCAACTCGATATCGGCGGGGGCAGCCTGGCTACACGCGAGCTGTCGGAAGCGGGCACCGGGCGGTACAACCCCGCGAAAAACGAACATGGAGACCACGTCAACAGACGCCAAGAAGTACCTCTCCAAGAAGGAGATCCCGCAGTTGTTTGAGGTGAGAAAGTGTGATCGTGTCTGTCCATTTCCGCGTGTCACTTTCATAACTTGTTTTGGCAGATTGCTCTGCCATTATTTACATCCCTTCCACGTCAAGTCGAGCAGAACCAAACTTTGTTGCACAAGTTTGCCCAAACCACGTCGTTAAAGTGGACAACGCTTATAAACATAGCCGGTCTGATAAACAAACTCCAAGATTGCAGCTTGTGTTCACACTTCCGTTTGTGTATATCCGTCAGAATGTTCTCAAAAGTTAAACACAGTCCTGGAGTACTGGTGAGAAGGAGGGAGGGGGGTAACCGTGAATAATGTGAAAATTATGTGCCCACGGGTGGCCCAAATTACTGTTTTTATGCGTATCCTGCAAAAACAACAACCAACAAAAGTCCAAACAGCACCCTTTGCTACATAAAAGCTGCCAAAATGAGATATCTAAGCCTTCCACTTGTTTGTTGTCATTGTTGCTTATATGTAAACTCATCCATATAACGCCCCACTGCAAATAAAAAGCAGCACAATACTTACAACGAGGTCAGGCAACTAAACCAACAATCAGGAACAAATCTACCATCATTAGAGCATTCTTTAGAAGGCAACTCATGAAGTGTTTGCAAGCTACTTTTAAGACCTCAAATGATGTCATCCCTCAGTATAATAGCACCCTTATGGCTCATTACGTATTAGGTTTAGATAAGTGATGTGAAACATCCCAGAATGGCGAAACAAATTGTGATCTTTTCATCTCCCCAAATTGTTGATCTTCGGAAGCCGGCTGCTGTGCATGTGGTGTGTCATTAATTAAGACCTTAGAAGTTGTGATATATCGTCATCTTCGACAACGAAGGACTACCAAGAAGAAGTTGTGAAGAATTTTAGGGTCATCACGCTCTGATCAGTTTATTGGGAAAAGGGTTGTAAGCTAATGGAATCCAGAATGAAGGAGATAGGAGATTTGTCAATGGGCACTTCTGCATAATCACAATAAAGGTTCGGCAATCCTCCTACATACTTGTATACCTCCACATTTTATCAATTAGAAAATGAATGAAATGCACAGTGTTGAGTTTTAGAAAATTACAGAAAGACTTTATCAATATGCAACTAGCATGGGAAACATACTCTCCCTTGTTCATTACACTTAATTGTCTTTAAACAAGACTTGCAGCTAGATGTGCAAAGGTTAGGGGGACAGGTCGTTCAGTGTACTAACCATGCAGTGCTGCGTGCCTAGAAGCTGGTATGTTGTTACGCTGAAGGGTAGTTATACTGGCTATATACTAAATACAGAAGCTGGTATGTTATGCCAAAGGGTGGTTATACTGGCTATAGAGATACAGAAGCTCGTATGTTATGCCAAAGGGCGGTTATACTGGCTATACAGATACAGATTATCAAAACTGTAGAGTTGATGGGCATCTGCATCAGTATAATGAGTTTTTTGTTTGTTTATCATTATGCCAATGTTTATAGTCTATACAATGTCCTTGATTATACCAAAGCAACTGCTACAAAACACTTGTAACAGTTGCAATTGTGCCTCACACAGTGCTGTCAAATATTTCCTTTGTTAATGTCATAACAAAGTGATTTCTGTGCCCCAGAACAATTTATCAAAGTCAAACGGTTGCAAAGCGATGATAAATTGCTGTTGAAGCCTATTGAATTAACTATTTTTACAGTTGATAGTTTTGGGTGGGTTGCTGGGAGCTGTGCACACAATATTTGCCCACTTAAATCGTTCTAGTATAAACACGATGTCAAGTGTGTCAAATGTTGCTATGCTAGACTTGGAGATGGTCCAAGACCTAGAAATGTTTTGTAACTTTTTAAAAAATGTTTGCGCACTTTTACCTAACTACTCGTAAGTTAAAAGCTTCATTTGGCTTTAAAATTTTACATGCTACCATGATGCATCCTTGTAAATTGATGTTTTATCAATTTTGCATTTTTAAACATTCTTACATATTTTACATAGGTCTTTTCAAATCACTCTACACTATACTGGTTGTTGTATTTTTATGCAGTATGTTTGAACTTAAAATCAAACAATTTTAAATTATGCATAACAGTATGATAGCTTGTATATTAAGCCCACTGAAAGTAATTAACAATATCAGAAGATCCAGATATATTATTGTATTATCATATGTTATAAAGAAACTGTAGATGCCAACAACAGGCCAGTTGTTGCTAACGGTATAGACCGAGTTATTCAGGATACACACCCATATTCAACAACAAATCCAGTGTTCATACTCAACACTTCAGCTGCCTAGCATAAAAGGTGTTAATGAAACCTGACACTCCCATTATATAACCACAAAGGACCTTTCTTCTCTGATTGCTCTTGCCTTGTTTTACAAGTAGAGTCAGGTGTAAGGGGCTTTGCAATGGACTGAGACTGCTCGTGTTGCCTGTCAATAATGTTCAGTACCTCACTATTCTCAGTGCATATATTTTGAAAATGTGTAATATTTTATAAAGAAAAATCTATTGACTTTGATACATATTATTGGAGCTTAGCTTATACTATATAATAACAAGAATACATTGGCCACAACGATTGCTGTATACCAACTACCAGCATTGAAATACTCAATACAAATTCGTAATTCTAATTACTGTTGTATGTTTACAACATTATCGTAAATGCAGTATGCATTCTATTGATAAAAGTAATCAAAAACCAGCATGTAAGTAGCATTAGTAAAACTTCATTTCCCTCCAAGTTCTGCTTTCTACTGTTAACATTAAATCCTTACCACCTGCTAGTGCCGCTACAGCATCATAATTTGATTTTTTATAATCTCCTCCTCTCTGAAACTTAAATCTAATCCAATAACTGTAGTAACCACGGTGAAATGTAAGCTTAGAGTGTTTGACTTGCCTGAGAATGATTCATCCGTTTCATCTCTCTCTAAAACACCCAAGTCCTAGGCAAGTATAAGCTAGTAACAGAAACTTGAGACAAGAGAATTAACTGTGAAAGGTCAAGACTTCAATTTACTGGCTTGAGTAGTAGATTTTGGTTTCTCCAGAATTAAAAAATTGCTTTCTAAAGTTTTCTCCCAGATCCATTGAGCTATAACAAGGTAAACTGTAATTGAATAAACCAATAGACTTCGTAATCTTGACAGCTTTGTGAAGTGTCATTTTCAAGGTGTATACAATTGCGAGGCTGGAACAAAGTGAAGAGTTCAGACTGGTGAGGGGCTCAAATTGTAGAAACGCAAGAAAATAAAAAGTAATAAGCCTACAAATGGACATGAATACTGTGCAGTGTGTTTTACTGATGATATGTTGTTCTCTCCTGTAGTCGATCCTGACAGGGTTGATGTACAACAGACCAGAGGATCACATCAGCTACATTGAGGACTGTCTACAGCAGGCCAAACAGACTGATATACAAACCCTCAGATGGGACAGTTTTGTACGAGACAAGGCTCTGCCACCAATCCCATCGTACGATGGCACACGGTCAACCACTTTTCCTACAGGTGAGCGCCAACAACAGATGTAATGTTATATGTATTGATATATTCGTTAGTGAAGTAAATTCCTTTTGTTACTCTTAAAGCTTCCCCCTGCTGCCCTTAACTCCTTGACCAATACAAATTTTGGTGCCATAAGGCCGTCTTACCAAAGACAAGATTAAAAATTTAACATGGTACACTAATTTTAGATTTGAAGAACAGTATATTATATCATAATTCAGAAACATTGCTTAGCTTTTGATAATTACATCTATGATTATAGCTGATTGGCAAACGTTGGTGAGAGCTTTCTTTGTGCTGAAGTTGTCTTTCTTGACAATGTGTATTTCAAACATCAGTGAAACAAAAACTTCTCAGTCTACGATTGAAATAAGTTTGGTCATACAAAGCACCTGATTGGACAAAACTTTCAAGCAGCATCATGCATTGTCTCTGTCAATCCATTAATGCCCTCTCCCTATGGATAAGATTGTTAAGCTCTGCTACTTGGCACCCAATACTCACAGGGGGGGTTGCCAAAGTATAGTTACCACTGTTTGGACACAACGGTACTAACATCAGTTAAAAGGGAAATGCTATAGAGCACGGTTGCCAGAAACTCAGAAACGTCTGTGTGAAAGGAAGATTTCTCAAAAGGTATATCAACCTGACAAGCAGGAATCAGAAAATATGGAGGGGCAGACAAAGAGAGCCGACAAAGATGCACCTAGAATTAGGATGATGAAAAGAACCGTACCAGCTCCCAGTAAGTCGTCCACTGTGTCCAAGAAAAAGACTTCTGCTAAGTCCGATGAAGGATGGAAAACCAAGAAGGCAACTGGTAAATCATCCCTGGAAGTGAGAGGCAGACAGAAAGAATGGATCCAAGTTGTTAAAGGGACAGGGACATCAGTACGGCAAGCAGCATCAGCCAAGAGTATTGTGAAAAAGGCCTCATCAACAAAGACCCAGTCACCCAAGTCGAGAATATTGCTACCAATACTCCAACAGCCAAGCAAGAACAAGGGTGCCAGCCCTGCAAAGACAACTCCTTTGCCACCAGGGAATCCACAAGATCTGCAGACTTCTGATGTTCCAGCCATTGATAGCAAGCCTTCAGATGACCAGAAACAGGAACAGCAGCAATCAGATTCACCACACAATGTAGGTGAGGCAAAGATACCAACAGATTCACCTGACACAGTTCCTACCATAAAGTCACCTGTCTCTCCAAATGACAAGATGTCACCTGCAAAATTGTCCACCTCTGAGAAAAAAAAGGAGGAGGTATCCAATAGTGTTGCCTTGGGATCATATACAGGACCTGGTGACCAAAGACAGGAAACTCTGTCTACGCCTGATACCACCACAGCACCAAAGGTGTCTGATGCAGAGAAAGAGACTCTTAACCAGCAAAGTGAGCCTAAGTCTTCTGCTATAAGCAATGATTCAGAAGCAATTGTGGAGCACACTGCAATGCAGGTTGAATCAGGAGAACTCCATGAGCAGCCAGAAGCCCCTCAAATGAATGCTGAGAACAAACAAGGTCTGAAGCAACAGGACACTGAGTCTGCCTCCATGAAAGAAGGAGATGTCCAAAATGGCTCTTCTGATCTCAAAGAAAAGCCAGACGAATTGAAAGAAGACTTTAATCAACATGTTTCTACTGCCATGCCCTCCATCTCTCCTGAATCAGCAGAATGCTCAAACCGTAGGATAGTTTCCCCAGTCCTGCCACCAAACAGCACTGGTGACGTCACTGAACAGGCACACAAAGATCCTGTAATGTGGCAGTTCAAAAAGGCACTTTATGTCTCGTCACAGGTGCATGTAGATATACAACCAGAACTTCCTCTTGAACCAGGTGCTTCACTGTCTTCTTTATTCATACCATGTGGAAACATGCTATTGAACAATGTCAACTGTCTAGTTTATGTATTGTTCTTTCTGTTTTGTATAGAGAATACTTACATGTACACAGAGGTCTTTCTTCAATGGATTGTTTTACTGACTTGTATCTTTTTTTTCTTTTCAGAGCCAAATATGCAAGAGATGCACAAAAACCAAGTGTTACCACCCATACCCACAGCACCACCCCCACAGCGACCAGCTAACATCGTCATTGTACTAGGTTGGTCCATCTTTCTACTTTGGAAAAGTTGACTTTTTCAGAAGCATGTCACAGACAGTGTTTGGGTCATTATAAATTCCTTACCACATTTCTCATGAAACTGGATAGCTTCAATTACATTCTTCTTGAAGAAACTGTAGACTGCCTGCATCTTAGATGTTTATTCTATGGCAAAACAGACTTGTTTATATGTGTGTGTTTGGCAGGTTGACGTGTACATGTATTAACAAGTCAGTAGTAGAATCAACAGTTCTTGCTATGGTGACAAAACTCCACTGGGGATATATGAGAATGCATTGAGCTGGCATCTCTCCTTTTGTAGCAAGATTGTAGATACACATATTGTTGTTGGTACGTGTGTCATGGAGATTACAAACTGTTTAGACAAGGAGAAAAAGGAAGGATTTTGTACGTGATTAGTGTTTGTATGACTTGCCATGGCGCTAGCAGAGAAGCTAAGCATTTGCTTTGTTTCCCTGGAAAATAAGTACAAAGATGCAGATAAGCACTTGGATAGGTTACTGGATTCTGGTGGGTCAACAGTTGGTACTAATCATGGTCACCAGATTTTGTTTGCACCAAAACGTGCAGGTACCACTTTGGTCAAAATAAAAATGTAGGTAAAAGAACTAGCGATCTTTTGATGAGATGAGTAGTCATACAATAAGATTACCTTTAAGTTAAAAGTTTCTTTTATCTACAGTACGTGCATCTTTTCTTGGAAATAAGATAAGAAACACAAGGAATTTGGAAGTGTGCTAAATTAATTTTAAAAGTATTAAAACTCACAATGGTGTGATTTTACACATTTCAGGTGGGCCAGGTAGTGGGAAGGGCACCCAGTGTAAGCAGATCGAGGCGAGGTACGGCTACCCCCACCTGTCCATGGGAGAGATCCTCCGGGCCAAGATCATGGAGAACGGACAGCCGCAGGAGAAATGGGGAATGATCACGGACACAATACAGAGGGGGGAACTGGCACCAACGGTACATTATTGTTTAGTCCACTTGTGCATGTTTCAATTCAAAGTGATTGACTGCTAGTATCTGATGATTGCTTTCTTCTTTTGCATGCTGTCTTCTTTATTCTATTATTCTTGATTCTAAAATAAAAATGTGACAATGACCAATTAAGAGGGATGTAAAACAAGAAATTCAATTATACAGGAATGGTATCTAAGGGGGCTGTATAAGAAGAAAAAAACTTTCTATTTTCCTATCATACACCTGTCTTTTAAATTGTTTATAGGCATGTAAGCAGTGATACTTTAAAATTTGTCCTTAAAATTTTTTCTTTAACTGTCAATGCAAATCAAGTTGACTGTTCTTGAGGCTTTTATTAAGGCTCTTATTAAGGCTTTTATACAAGAAAGGTTGTAAATTTGAAGATTGTGAAAAATTGACATTTTCTTAAGGGAAGAGCAATGAGAAGAAGTGAAATAGGAGAATGTTCCAAATCCTTACTTTCGTAACGGAATACTGTCAGTGATAGGTTCCCCCCTTTCTATCCTACAGGCAGATACTGAGGAACTAGAGGACTTGCTACTGAAAGTTGATATTGTTGAGTGAACTTTTTTTAACTTTGGTGTTTAATAATTTTGGTACTGAGAAAAAGAGTCATTGATCACAATGATTACAATCATCTGTTCTCAAGTGTATGACAAGGGCATATGACCACCTACTAATCATGCACTATATGACATTTCACCCTTCCCATCACAATGTTTGCAACAGCACTTTGTGATTTTTTTCTCTTGCATGCTTTGCACATACATGTACAATGTAATTCAATAAGGTCACATGTTATCAAATGTTGTTCACAAGTTTCTTATTTACAGTGCACCATTGAAATTTTGAATAGCAATAATCACAATCTAAATATTGAAGACAAAGAACATTTTTTGTGTTCTGTCCACTCCTCAGGAATATTCCCTGGAGTTGCTGAAGGAAAAGCTGTATGAGTTCAAAGAAAAGCCTGGAGTTGTGATCGAGGGTTTCCCCAGGACGGTGGACCACATGCACATGTTTCACTCCATCGTAAGTAATTTTCCACGAAGATGGAGCATAGATTGGACTATTTAACCTTCAGATCTGCCAAGCTAGTCTTTTGGTTTAAGACTAAGTTTTAGGTCAATATACAAAAGCGATGAGTAGATTAGTGTACTATTAATAATAAATGCATTTTACATTGTAGGTGTAGGTCATGTAAGCAGTTGATCAAACTGATAGACTGATTAATTACTTCAATCTATTTTCAGTACGGTCCTGCATCATTAGTAATTTATCTGGACTGTGACGAGAGTCGTTTGGAGACACGGCTGCTGAAACGCGCGGACGAGAGGAAACGTCCGGACGACAACATCGGCGCCGTGATGAGGAGACTGAACTTCTTCAAGGAAAACAACCCGCCCATTCTTACCTACTATGGGGCTATCGGTGTGCTCAGAAAGGTAAAAAGGAATTTCATGCTGTAATCCTTATATACCAATTTATCTAGTACTGTAATCTACTCACCTGTGTTATAATGATGACACATTTGAAACATTTATGTTATTATAATATTAGTTTCAGTTTTGCATTGACTGTTGATCCTAAACCTCACTTGAGAATCCTGAGAGAAAATTGGCAATGGTTGAAAAAGTAGATTCTTAACTTGTTATCTAAAAGTATGTTCCTTTTCACTATGCATTTCTCTGAAGATTGAAGGTGTAAAAGTATGTTCGTTTTCACTATGCATTTCTCTGAAGATTGAAGGGGACAGAGACTCAGATGCAGTTTTCTATGACGTCGCAGTAACCATCGACAGGGAACTCTTCAGGCCACGAACAGGGGAGGGCAGCAGGGAGCCAGGTAAGATTGTCTTCACACAGAATATTCAAGATCAAAACATATATTGAAAGTATAGACATCAGAATACCTTTATATGAGTAGCTGGTTTGTTGGTTAAGAGACTTTTGAAATGGAAATTACTGCTAGTGTTTGTCATATCTTGTCATTTTTGGATGATCTTGACCTAATCATTTATTCTTTTGCTTTGAAAAGGTTCTCCATTGAAGGTCACCTCTCCCCTTCCACCTATCAGAAGATCACCAACACCTCCTCAGGTAAGTCTGAGTCAGTATTCTGAATCTCATATTTCAAGGGAAAATCCCACATAATTGTAAGGGTAACCCAGCTTAGTATTCAGGATTGTTTGGAGTTACATTGTAAACGATTATTCCTGTTTACTTTAGTTTGTGAATTTTCTCAGTGTAGCACACTAATTGTAGAATACGCACAGATGATTTAGCTACATGTATTTTATGCTATATTCTACTTGTGTTTAGAAAACAGATTACAACAGGTATCAATGGAATAGGCATTGCAGCTGTAATTCCCCCAGTTTATGCTAGGTGGTGACTCCTCTATCACAACTATAAATGATTACCATCAGTTGCCATGGTGACATACTTATTGTTAAGTCAGACAACTGTTAAGTTGTCAAGGAGGTGAGGGGATTACATGATAACTGATGTAATGAACTCTCCTATTAAGACAGTTGTTAGCAACAGTTAGTAATGGCCAAAGATTGATACTAGTGGTATGATTTTTATGTATATGTATGTGAGGTCAAGCAATTTAATGACATTTACGAATGTCAATATTTCTTTTTCAAATTTAGCTTTTATATGAGGGGAGAGTCGTTTGTTTGAACAAAATTCAAGATCAAAATTTCTAACACATTACATTTTTTTAGCAGTAACATTCATCAGTGTCAAATTAATGATATTCAGAGGAATGATTTTCATTGTTTTATGTGTCTTTTTGGTATGAAGCCAAAAGACTAAAACCAAAGAAAGGACTCAAGTAAGACACAAAGTCAAGACCAGTACTGGGAATGCCTCCTTGAATACCCAATCTGTAACCCAAGACATCCTACTCCAAGTCTTTAAGTGCCTGTCAAATTCCCAAGTGGGTACTTGGTATAGAATAGCAGCACCAAATTGGGGCCTAAGAAACTGTAAAGCTAAATAGAGTGCACAGTATGTTTTGTCAATTTGTCTTTCTGTGCTTTATGTCCAGCGTCTGGCTGTGGCAGGCACTTTTCCTGTCTACATGGCCAGCTCTTATCAATTATTCATTAAATTTGCCAGGACCACAGAATGGGGGCGGAGAGGGTTGGTATAACATTAACGTTTAAGGCATCAGTACATCGTGACTTCGGACAGGAAAGTCTTCCTTCCTTTAATTACGTTCTACACGGGATAGAGTCTAGCTTGTAAGTAAGTAAGGACTTGTGATTACTAAGCTTGCTCGGTAATTTGGATTTTTTTCATATAATGCCACAAAAAGATACTGTGCATGTTCTCTGGATTGTTTTCTTGCATGCTTAATTGTTATCAATTCCGTTAAGAGTTCTACACTGATTACATAAGCTAACATAGTCGGTAAGTCTTTGGTACTTGAATTAAGTATAAGGCTTTTTGTTTGATGCTGGGTAGCTTTATATTGTTAATTTTATATGACTGTAACATGAATATTCCTTACGAACAACAAGGAAATATTGGAAATTCCTTGAGGGGTGATATCTCTGTGGCCTGATATCCATGCATTCAATTAGCGAATGCCACCACATGCTCATATCTTTGATGAAGACTTGATCAACCAAAAATGGCTTCCTCTACAATCCCTAGTATGTCAGAGCCTATTCTGTGACGACCTTCAGCAAATTTGAACAGACCCTTGCAGAGAATTTATAGTTAACCCCGGCTCTAAAGGAGCAGGTTCAAAGTCGTCAATCAGAGTAAGAACTTCAAGACTAATTTGTTTCATGGTAGATGCTCACCAAAGCATTGCCAAGATCTTTTTTTGTGCTGTCAGTGGGGATTTAGTGTAAATTTAATGTTATAATAAATTGTCAGGTCAAGTTCAAGTGAAGCAGAAATCTAAGATTGTTGCTCAATAGCCAGGCTTAGCTCTTGTTCTTTAAGTAATGCAAAAATTACAGCTGCTATGGTATGAAGTGAGCATATTATAAAGAAAACATTTTTACTTGAAGTAAATAATCAACCAATTCCAGGGCTACCAAGTTTAAAGCCTTCAAGTTGGTCTTCGGTAGATCAAAGTCCAAACAGTCTATTTGTTTAAGGCATATGTGTGGTTCAGTATACTTGACCCAACTGCCACACCCCTTAACTGGAACTGGCTGTCGGCACCTACTCTCACAGACTTTGCTTGTGGTAACTGCTGTGAATTAAGGGGACATATGTAGACTTGTGCTGTAACATATATAAGATGTTGAAATGTTATAATCATGTTGATTACTCGTTTTTGGTGTGTAGATTTATATAAATGCACTAAGGAATTCTAATATGGCAGCAAAATTTTAAAGCATTGCCTCATTAGAATGTTGAAATCTGTGTTCAAATTTTCTAGCCTAAGGGTGAATAACCATTTTTATTACGTTAGTTACTGTAGTAACACTGCCAGAATCTTTTTCAACCAGGATATGAGATCACTCAACCAGGATATGAGCTAGTACATTGCAGATAGGTAATGAAAGGCCAATTTACATTGCTTGTTGTCTACTGTATTATGATATTTATCATTATTAAGTACTAATTGGCATGGCTCAAAACAGTACAGGTGCAGCTGCTGTGTTTTGAGTGCAGATTGAATATTGGTTCATGGTGTTCACAAAGTGCTGAAAAAATTATGCATCCCTCAGGTTAAATGTTAGATACCTGTGTGATGTGTAATTAGCATGATTACAATCCCTAAGCCTGTGCTGTAGCTGAGCAAGTGGGTGGATTGCAGGGGAGGTGTCTGATGAGAAATTATTGCTTTTTCAGGAGCCCAAACCTGTCACCACCCCTCCTGTTGTGAAGCAGCAAGAACCTCTTCCAGCGATCTCAGCAGACATGGCGGGTACGTAACCTTGTGGTCTGACTTAATTTTGGACTGTTCATTAGGGACTGTACAATCACCTGACGGGGAAGGGCCGAGAAAAAAATTGTTTGGCCTGGGGGGAGGGGCATGCAAAAATTTGTGGTATGTACTATAATGTAGTCTTATGGCATAACTCATTGTCTATTACAATAAACAGAACCCTGCAACTCATGGTTGTTAATCATTGTAATCACCATGTAATACTACACAATACGTGTATTTGTCTGAACAAGTACAGCAAGGCCAGTTGTTAGTGAGTGTCTGTGGCACAACCACTTAGTACATGAATCGTGTATTCCACCAAGTGTACAATCCAGTCTGATGACCTAAATTTAAACCCACTTGATTTACATTTGATGTCTTTATTCAGCAAATTGAATACCCGGTATGCCACTTTTGAATATGTGACCTGCTGCATGTATTATTAACTGCCACTTGCTTTCATCATTTTATATGAACTCAAGTGGCTGAAGCTAACAGAACTTGCCTCAGACGGACTTATTCAATGGGATATGCTGGGCCTGAGGCATGATTCATGGTTGACCTGGTCATGAAATGTGGTTGAGGATTACACTACCAAAACATGGATGATCCTTCGACAAACCCTGCATTCCAGCTGGAGTCCTGGAGTTACAGACATTTAACATGATCTATATTTATCTCACTGCCACATGAGAGCAAATCTCAACTGCCATAAAACATTTCTAAACTCCGTAAAAGCCGACAGGCATTTTTGAATGAAGTTAAAGATACTATTCCTGACTAAAAAGATAACATCTATCAGGGATTTATGAAATGATGAAAATGTTACTTGACTAGATCATCCATGTTGAAATAAAAAACAAAATGAAATTTAATATCTTTTAGCAACATTCACCTGATAAACATTTTGTACATGCATCAGTAAACATTTAAAAACACTGTTTGACCCAAGGCCTTTTATATATTATGTTCTTGCGTTGCAATGCCACCAGTTAACTCTATGATATGCATGATATGAAGTTGACATGAAAAATTTAATCTTACAGAAGTGTTTGTAAATGATACTAGTAATTGCTGTTGCAATGCTGCATGCATGTGTTACATATAATCAAATGTTTTGCCATTATTTGTAAACAGCAGCGACCATTGTACTAAGCTTGCATGGTTTCTTTTGCCACTCCACCCCCTCCCCTAATCCCCCTCCCCCATCCCTTGCATTTAACAGCAACCTTGTCGCAAATGCTTGACGAACACCTGACGCCATCAGAGGTGATAGAGGAACCTCTGGTGGAAAAAGTAAATGTGGAAGAAGTTGGTCCAGGTTCCATCCCGCCTGCCAGTCTAGTGTACGGTTATGACCCAGGTACAGCACAGAGAGTGAAACCACCGACCCTGTCCTGTCCTAACCTGTTCTTGACAACTCTGTGCACTTCTAAAGTCACAAATTTCCGATAACTGTACACATTAAATCACTGTGTTTTTGTGGTGACTTAACATCAAAGTTCCAAAATTCCTTGCCTGCTGTTGTCTTACACAAAGGTGACCCTCATTTCTTTCTGGACATGTATCAGTTCTACAACACCCTGTTGTTTCCTATATTCACCTTACCATGTATGACTGCTTAATCCTGCATCTATAAGGTATTCAATCATCAGTTAATATACAATCTTAAGATACAATCTATTTTCCAAATATTTTACTTCATAAGGTCATCCTTATCAGACAAGATGACTTTTTGAAATGCCTGCACATCCTCTGGTATGGCAATAGTTCTAAGTATTTTTACTATCAGACACGAATGAAGAAGTGATGGCCACACTTGATAATGTGCTGGCCATTGCTTCTGTTTTGAATTCAGAAATGTGAAGAAAAACAAAAATGAAACAGGAAACATGCAAGAAGAAAAGATATCATGATGCACTGGAAGAACTCCATGACATGCTATTGGTTGTTTGAGTGGACTAGCTCATGTTGTACCCCTTATAATCTTTGCATCAATCATTCACTTATCATAGACTAAAAAACTGATAATCTTTCCTTATTGCAGATAAACTGAAGGGCAAGAAAGTAATCTTTGTCGTCGGCGGTCCTGGCTGTGGGAAAGGTACGCAGTGTGAGCGGATCGTGGCCAAGTACGGCTACACCCACCTGTCCTCGGGTGACCTCCTGAGGGACGAGGTCAAGTCAGGGTCAGAACGGGGCAAGAAACTGACAGAGATCATGGAGCAGGGGAAGCTGGTGCCCATGGTGAGGAGTCATTTTTTTTTACACTTTTTTGTTCCCATAAATTGCTTTGGTTGTTAGTTCTTCTGCATCAATCTGTGGTAACTCTGAAAGTTGTCCTGAGGCCTTACTTGAATGTGACCATTTTTAATTTGTGTTTGTTCTATTTCCCCAGGAAACTGTGCTGGAGTTGTTGAGGGATGCCATGCTTGCCAAGGCTGACACTTCTAACGGCTTCCTGATTGACGGCTACCCCAGAGAAGTCATCCAAGGGACAGAGTTTGAATCCAATGTAGGTCAAACCTGCATCATTTACATGTATACTACAAATTACTAGATTATTGATTTTGACTAGTGATGCATAGATGATACATAATAACATTTAATTTTTCTATTCTCTAGATCAAGGAATGTGACTGTGTCCTGTACTTCGAGTGTTCGGCTGAAACAATGACCGAACGTCTCCTTGGACGTGCGAAGACCAGCGGCAGGGTGGACGATAATGAGGAGACCATCAAGAAGCGGCTGGACACCTTTTACTCGGCCACGGAACCTGTGGTCAGCCACTACGAAGAAAAGGGAAAACTGAGGAAGGTCAGTACACTGGATGCTGCTCAGTAGATCTCTGATTTAAGTCTTCCTTGTGTCCTTGCTTGTATGTATTGCAACATACCTTAAACTTGAAGGATGGCTGTGAATGTGATTCTGATATTCCCTCTCAGATCAATGCAGAACGTGAAGTGGAGGCCATCTTCGCTGACGTCTGTGCTGCTCTAGGTATGTGAAAGTTCTTCACATTCTGGTAGTGACTGTACAGCAGCTGATATCAGTGAGATACTACACAATGCACCTTGCATACAATTATGTAGCAAATATAGGAGATGAAAACATACACTTTACTTTGTAGTTAGCCACTAGTACAGACAACACAGTTTAGTGTTCACTCTTTTTCTCTCTGACCTATCATTCACTGATCACTTGTTGATGGTCGCTCAGATCATAGTCTTCCTCCACTTGTTCACACTAACACAACAAAGGCCTTGAAACAGTTTCTATCTGTATTTCCAACAATTACTTGTAAATGTGACTGTCCATTGATCCTGACTCCTTTCCCTGCTCTCCCTGTCTATGTGTCTTCTCAGGTTGAACGGTTGGTTACCTGCCTTAGCCTGCAGTCACCCTGAAGACAAGATGCCAGGACTATTAACAATTCTGGTCAAACTCTACAGTGTTACTGTTAGGTAAATATGTTATGGCAGAGTAGCAGGAAAAAGGATGCTTCCCTAACTTGTAGATAGAAACAGAAGTTTTAGCTGCTGTCCATGAAACTTTTAGCTATTATACAGTATTGGATATTTGTAAAAATGCAGATTCCAGCAACACTTATGTCTATTGTCATACTACATTGAATTTTGTAGCATACAACTAAGACAGATTTTTTTTAAAGATAGACTATAGCTACTGAGCAGGCCAATGATCTTCTTTGGAAATAATTCAGGGGACAAGATATTGGTTTCTTAATGATGCTACTGAATCAGCAGTCTTTTTACAGAGTGCATATAAGCACTTTTACCATTTGCAATCATGATGTACAGCAAAATTAATGGGCAGTAATTTTATGATCATAATAATCAGTGAGTTGTCCTGTGACATGACAGGAAAATCACAGCAATCTGAAGCGACTTTTAGTTGTCCTTGTCATCAATCAGGTATACATAAAAATTGAGGAGACAGCAAAATGACAGTCCCTACACTACAGTTTAGCTAAAATCGACCATGTATTGTGATTAGGCACTGCTGCAGATATGATGTGTAGAAGTTGGATTCAGTCCACGCACATATATTAGAGTTTTGACAAATATTCTGTTAAATGATATATAACAGTTAATATTCTTACGAAATATTCCGACATAATCAGTATGTTTGACATACCTATAGGTCTGACATAGTGTGGGGAAGTTTAAGCCAGTGGCCACATTTTTAAACCCTGTCTAACCTGAAGATGTCAAAGCTATGGAAACCAACAGTACACATTGTGCAATCTCTCTGCTGTCATTTGCTCTTGAACTGTCCCTTTTGTACAATTCTCAATACCCAATAAATAAAGTGTGTCAGATCTTTCTGTATGCCCTCAGCTGTCTCTTTGTGCATTTCTGTCATGGTGAAGGTTCAAACTTATCAACACACAGGAAGTAACACCACATCTAAGTGAGAAGGAAACAGTGAAGGAGATCAAGAGAATAGGACAAAATGACATATTAGGTTAAGCCTCTAAGACTATTTCAAACATATTGCTTTGCAGATATTTTAAACAAACCTTGAGTATCAGAGATCAGACTGTCTTCATACTAAGTCTGACTGGACATTCACATCCAAGAGAAATGTGAGTGGTTCACTAGCTAGGTACATGCAGAATTAAACTAACATGAAGACTATACAAACTTCATGGTAAATATTTCTGTAGTTTGTAGAATTGTAGCCATGAATTTATTTGCATGAAACATTCTTAGATGGAAAAGAAGGAGTCACAAAAGATGAAGGAGGCAAAGAAGATGCTCTGCAGGGGAAGAAGGTAATCTTTGTCGTTGGCGGTCCTGGCTGTGGGAAAGGTACGCAGTGTGAGCGGATCGTGGCCAAGTACGGCTACACCCACCTGTCCTCAGGTGACCTCCTGAGGGACGAGGTCAAGTCAGGGTCAGAGCGGGGCAAGAAACTGACGGAGATCATGGAGAAAGGAGAGCTTGTGCCCATGGTGAGGATTTGGTCCAACTATTTGACAGTAGATTTGAAGTCATGTAACAGTCTTTCTTGTGAGAAATTTGTATCACATGTCAAGTAGCATAAATGATTGATATGCATGTAATAGTACAGCTTTAGCAAGTTCAACAGTTCAAGACAAAATGTTCTTTGTATACTATTAGGGTACAGGATTTTGTTTGTGTTATCTGGTTGCTGAAAAAATGACCATGTTCCTGATTTTGTTCTTCCTCCAGTCCGTAGTGCTGGACCTGCTGAAGGAAGCCATGTTGAAAAAGGCAGGGGAGTCTCAGGGCTTCCTGATTGACGGCTACCCCAGGGAGGTGCAGCAGGGGGTGGAGTTTGAGGAAAAGGTGACTTGACTTTTACTTGACAGATAACATTATGTTGTTTCCTCTGTACTGTCACTGCATAGAAGGTATGGATACCACTGTAGACACAGACAAATCAGATGTCAGGAACTGTACAGTGAGTCATTCAGCACCAAGGACAAAAATAACACTCAACAATAACTTTTTGTTGAGTATTATCTCTGTCCTTGGTGCTGAAGTGGTTTCTTTCAAGAGTTTATTTTTAGTCCTTGCTGCTGGAAGACCACCATAGTGTATTTCTCTTTGGTCTTTCAAATTTTGTTCCATAACCTTTTGTTTCCTCTCTCTAGATTGCGTCTTGCGACTGTGTTCTGTACTTTGAATGTTCGGATGAAACGATGACAGAACGTCTACTCGGACGTGCCAAGACCAGCGGGAGGGTTGATGACAATGAAGAGACAATCAAAAAACGACTCACGACCTTCCATAATGCAACAGAACCAGTTGTAGAGTACTACGACGATAAGAAGAAGCTCGCAAAGGTGGGATTTGCTGTAAAATGTATTATTTCTATGTGTCATATGGAGCAATACTACCAACGACATCATGAGCAATTTTATGTGAAGTTATTAGAAATAAAAAAGTGAAAGATTTTGCAATACAGTTGTACATACAATTATAGACAAGATATGTTCACTTGACTTTGAAATTTAGAATTTTATATTTGCTATTGGATCCTTGTTGTTAATGGCTCTAATAATGCTATGTTTTGTCTTCTATAATTTGTTTGATCTGATAAAAAAGTCTTTGTTCCCAGATAAGTGCAGAGAGACCACCAGATGAAGTCTTCACAGATGTCTGCAAAGTTCTAGGTGAGAGATAGTCCTGCAAAGACTCAACAGTTGAACTGCATCTCTCAGTCTTTTATTCTTTTATTGTAACATCTTGTGGCCAAAAATTAAACTTGAACCTTTTCCCTCACAAACTTTCTCCTTCAAACCAGTTAAAGTTTATGGTACCCACAAAACTAGTGCAAGGTAGAGTGACATAGACACAAGTGTATTTCTAGTTTAAGTAATGGAAACGATATTTGGTAAGTAGGAAATAAAGATACCAGTAATAGCTTACCCCTTACTATTCAGTATTCATTCTACAAGCAATGTCCAGAAAATCTTAGTCCCTAGTTAACTCCACAATACACAGTCATCTGAACTGTAAATATTTATTATATACATATTCTTCTTCAGATAAAATGACACCTGTTGATTATGAATGATGGTTAACCTTGGACCATGTACTTTAAAATTATACATATAATGTAGCTGTACCTACATAAAAACCCTGTATATGACAATGACAGGTTTTCCATCTCATTTATGAGCATTTCTTTTACCTAAATCATGTACTCAATAACCATAAAATTTAATTACAACTTGGCAGAAAAGTGTTTTTACTTCCTTTTCTGTTTAATTTCTAAACATCCTTTTTCATTTGAATTATCAAAATATGCACCATCCATGACAATAAAGCAACATAATGCTATGATAAAAGTGTGTTTGTTTTCCTTTTCTTTCTCTTGGTCTTTTGTGTTTGTTTTGCTGTGAATAGTCTCTTGGTAGTTGTATTTTGAATGTTGATACAACAACAGGCAAAGTCATCTAACATACATCTCAAAGTAGTTGAGTTAAACAGAACCATGGACACAAATCTCCTAAAGCTAAAACACATAGAACTACAGATATTCTGTATTTTACAGGCAGTAGGTTGTGCACTTTTTACAACCATGTTGTTTACGTTTGGAGTGAAGCAAATTATATTCCATGCTGTTAGCTCTAGTACAGACAAATAGGTATGCAGCAAGCTCTCCTATAGCCTGTGCTGTAACAGCTACAGGGTTGCAAATTGATTAAGAAATGGTTAAGGTGGTATATCATAGTGCAAAGGAGCTAAGGGAACAATACCAAATTCAAAAGACTGAGAGGCCATGTTTGAGCCACAATACATAGCATAACAGAGGTAGCCTTTTGCATTTCAACATCTGTAACTCTGATGCTGTCATTCACTTTTCCCTTGCCTCACTCCCGTCTAGGCATCTTGTTTGCAAGTTTTTTCAGTTGAAATTTTGGTGTAACCTTAACCTTCACCAATATTGAAGTGGCTAACAGAGTATGGCCAATGATGTGGAGATGGCAGTTATATATCTCGGTAGATGTCTGAAACGTAACACAAGATGTGTAAAACAGTTATTTCTTTGTCTGACGTCTATCCTTGGTGCTGAAAGCATGGTAAACAGTGTTATTTCTTTATCTGATGTCTGTCCTTGGTGCTAAAATCATGGTAAAACTGTTATTTCTTTGTCTGATGTCTGTCCTTAGTGCTGAAATTATGGTAAAACAGTGTTATTGATTTCTGTGATTTCTGTCCTTGGTGCTAAAATGGGTTCTTATGGATGTACTCCTTGTCTTTGTCATTAGGGTGCTATAATATCTCATTTTTCTCCACATTTGATGACGTTCTTCCTTTCCTCAAGTGTCCTTTATCCATAGTTCTTTTAATTTGTTTCTGTGCAAAGGCTGTCATTTTCACCAGTGCTAATTGTAAAGGGTTCTTTAGATACTTAATGTATATTCTTTCCCCTATTGTTTTCATTGTCTCTGTTGCTGAAATCCCTTTTATCTACATTTTTTACCATCTAGGAGGTGAGGAGGGACCAAAGTTCAAGGGTTCAAAGGTCATACTGGTATGTGGGGGCCCAGGGAGCGGGAAGGGAACCCAGTGCCAGCGGGTGGCGGTCAAGTATGGGCTGACTCACCTGGCCATGCACGACCTGATCCATGCTGAGGTCCAGTCTGGGTCAGAGAGGGGGCAGCGTCTGGCTGAGGCTATCAAGAAGGGAGAACTACAGTCTGTATATGCTGTAAGTTATTTATTTGACATTATAGCTTCTTAACTTCCAAAATTAACTATTCAGGGTGGGGTGTACAGCTGTTGTTGTACAGATGTAGTAGTTCCTGGGGCACATTTAAATCCAACTGGCCTATATTGGTGGGAATTTTGTCAATGCTAATGGTTGTTTAAGATCTTTTTGACTTTTAGGAACCCTTTGGTTATTATTGTCACACTGCATATTATTGATTATATGTGCTTGCAAACCATGTCAAAAAACATAATAATTGTGTTGTGCCCTACAGACCACAGTGCACGAGCTGCTGAGTGAAGCTATAGCAAAGTTTGATGGCAAGACGCAGGGTTTCATCATCGATGGTTACCTCGGCAGTGCAGAGGAGGTGGCAGACTTTGAAAACAAGGTACAGACTTTGTAACATACCCAGCGAGCAATTAACAATGTAGTGTAAGAGCATATACTTTTGTATCTATAAAATGTGGGTGTATCGGGAATATATGTCATTGCATGGTTGTAGTCTGGAAGCAAACTGATCTTCCTTTCTCTCCTCAGGTTGCAGAGCTAGCCTGTGCACTGTGCTTTGAGTGTTCTGACGATGTCATGGTTCAGAGGTCGCTGAAGAGAGGGGAGGGCAGTGGCAGCCCTGAAGATGAAGAAGAGGCCGTGAAACGCCGTGTTGAGAAGTTCCACAGCATGGAAGAGCCAGTTCTGCAGGCGTTGGAAGGGAAGGGCAAGGCAAGGAAGGTGGGACATATTGTCTTTATTTTTACGGTTGCTAACACATTATCGTATTGGTATTTGGGTAACATCTGCCTTAAACATTGAACTTGAACCTTTACTATTTTTTTCGACATGTAGACTGCAGTGTAGTATCTTCAAAGTAGTAACATTACCCATTGTGTTTTACCATTCAAAAACCTGTCAGAAGGCATTGATTTTCGTCTGTTCTCAAAAAAAAACAAAAAAAATCATGTCTTTCGAGGCATCACGGAACTCCGAAACTCGGCTGGAACTCAGTACAGACTGCCGACTCATAAATGCCGCAAAAGGGCGGCTTATCGTAAAATGAAGGAGGAAGCTGTGAAGGAGGATGAGACCTGAACAAGACTATCTACATCTACCCCCTGCAAATAAAAACTTGTTTGTTTGATGCAGTCACTGTGTCCTGTGCTTCAATTCGCAATACCGGCTTTGTATTCCTGTGTTTAAGCAGCATTTTTTTTTTTTTGCTGGATTTTTTTTTTTCGCCCTCTCGCATTAGTTTTGTGGTCCCCAGAGGATGTCATCCATAAAATTAAATCAGTGTGGCCTAAGGTGAATTTACTAATTTGTAGAGAATGTAATTACTTTGAAGTGAATCTCTATGTAGAAAATTAATCCCTGTGTTTTATTTTCTCTGCCACAGATTGCTGCTGGGAATGGTGAGGATGAGGTGTTTGCTGAGGTTTGTACAGTCCTACAGGGAGAGGGGGTAGATCCTGTCAGTTCACTACAGGGGGCTGCTGACACAGGTGCCGCCCAGGAGGGGGCAGTTGAGGACAAGAAAACACCTGTCTTCACCTTCATCAATGGTGGGTATTTTTCTGAATGTATATCTTTTCTTTATAATATTTACAAGGATTGTCGAAGATGCAATGGGGCCTGCCAGGGATTCGAACCCAGAGCCTTCAGATTCTGAGTCAACAACCCTAACCACAAGACCACCTTGCCAAATTCATGTTATTTTTTAGTAATATCTGCAATTTTATGTTTCTTCCATGCAGGTGGACCAGGAACAGGGAAGAAGGCCATTGCAGAAACCCTCGCCTACGAGACTGGAAGAGGCTACATTTCTGTGGGGGACGTTCTTAGAGCAGAGATGGAATCTGAGCCTGAGGTGGCGGAGGCTATCAATGGTAACGCATCAGAAATATCAGACATCATGATTTTCAGTTATTTTGAATGGAGAAAGTCAAACCAGAATTGTGTAGCATTATTCTATAAATACCAGTATGAAAGAAGCAAATTCAACAATTTAAGATAAAAACATCTTGGTACATTCATTTTTTGTAATGCCTATATATTGTACTAAAAATGTTGACAAACGCATTGATTCCAGCCGGTACATCAGTGACATGGAAAACAGTGATAAACCTTGTGAAGAAGCAGATCCAGTCCAGGGAAGACTGTTCCGCAGGATGTGTGGTGGGCGGGCTACCCAGGACAGAGGAACAGTACGATGGCTTCATCCGAGAGGTGTGTTTTACCGTTTAGTTGCAGAAAAGGACTACAGTTCTCCCTGTGTAAACTTCGCTAAGGAAAGGAACATTACAGTTACTGTACATGTACATGTATCTAAGCTGGCCTTACTTCTAAGTAGTTTCTTTATAGGATGTAACACTGATCACTTAATGTTTGTTCAGTTGGTGGTAATGATAATTGACAAACCTAAACTTTCCAAGTTTAAAGTAATCAGTGTTATAAAGTCCTTAAAGTGATCAGTATTATTACCAGTAATGTTCTAAGCTTATAAATCCTTATAAAAAAATGTAAACATCCCTCCACCCACAGATTGGTCCAGTGGATGCTGTAGTTTTCCTGACAGCTCCACAGGAAGTCCTACAGCAGAATCTCACAGGGAAGCCTGAGGAGATGCGCCGCCCTGATGATACGGAGGATGTGCTGAAGGTTCGCCTGCAGACGTACGGAGAAGAGTCAGCCAAGGTGTTGGGCTACCTGAAGGAACATGGACAGGCCTCAGAGGTAGGTCTTCATGAGTGTTCATAGAATCATCATGTCTTCCGCACTTACATTCTCACTCTACATCAAAAAGGTTTTGATGCACGATGCAAAAAGTTTTTATTAATCCTTCATTTCTGTTTTTTAGTTTTATGATTCCTTTAAAGTTTAAAATGGTTATATCTTTATGTGCTATGTCTATTGAAAGTGAACAATGCTTTAAGCTAAAAAGAGAGTGCTTGTACTGTTTCATGTAATGCAACTTTCCTTCAATCAAAAGTCATGGTTAGCCTTGGTAAGAAGACTTTTCAAGCTCCAAGCAACCATGTAGATATGGCATAGATTGATTTTGAAATTCATGTTTTCGCTTAGGTATCATGGGAAGCGACCATGGAAGTTGTTCTACAGAATGTACGAGAAGTATACAACAAGCAGACTGGGAAAACACAAGACCTGTAAATCTCAGAGAGATATTAGTCCACAAACACCATTCAAACAAGGTCACAGGCATTCTTATCAGTACTTAGCATCTGACCCCCATCTCCTCTGTGAGTACTACATGTACATGTACTATCTGTCACGACTCCTCAAGGCAGCTGACTGAACAGATAAATGTAGTAAAAAGACATTTCAAGTAAAATTTAAAAAGAGGCAAGTCAGAAAACAGTTCTTACTATTTCCCTGTGTAAAAATCCTCTCATATCCCTCTGCTTATTTCACAATTCTGATCCCTCATTAACGTGTTTGTATGGGAGTCTCATATATGCAGATTGATGTTATTTTTTTGCCCAAAAAACAGAGAACACTTCAGCTGTCACATGTACATAGACCGTGTCTTCCAGAATATCTCAGAAGTCAGACATAGAGATAAGGCATTACACTTTCCTTGTATTTTTTAATTAGGGATTTGGATCATATGAGGCTTTTATTTTTCATAGGAACAATTAGTAATGAACATTGTCCTATGCGATCAACTACTGTAAAATCTATGTTGAATTGGAAGGTCTAGATTTTATCATGTTTTGACTGGAGGTAAATTAGCTGTTTTATTTCAGTGGAACTGATTTTTTTGTACATTGTCAACCTTCCAAATAGAATGAGTCTAAATCTATTCAGAAAAAATTTACAAAAATTTGAGAGACTGTCCATTGGTAAAAATTGTATTTTAAACAAATCAATGAAATTATGTTCCATGTGAGATTACGAAGTGATAACTCGATTTTGTGCAATTTGTTGTGAGATTTGTCAGATATTTGGAAAACTAACAACTCAAGACTAATTTTGTACAGAAATATCATGCAGTACCACATAGTGGTGGTTCAGACAATGCTGTTGCCCTGAAGCATGGGACTTACATGCCAACACTGGGAATTCTTCTTGCATTCACCAAGTGTAAAAGTGACTGATTTTAGAATTCATAAGAGGTGCCAGAACATATTGTCAGCAAGTCAGGTTGTGGATGAAGTTATGCCTTTATGTTCAAGTGGTCAACACAGCATTGAAACACAGCATTAGACCACCATCATGATGTTGTTTATAAGCAGTGTTTTTTCCATGTAATTGTAACAATCACATGGTTGCACAAGGAGTTTTCAATATAGTCATTGCAGGATTGTGCCATAACTTTGCTCTTCTTGTTGATTTTTTCATTCTATATCATCATCATCCACTGTATTCTGCATCTGCAGTCATAGGAACGTCCTGCAGCTGCATTCAGTCTTTCTTCATCTTCTTCCACTGTTCCTTTTTCCCCGCGAGTTCCCTTAGCTCTTTGGGGTTTCTTTGCTGTTGTAGGAGGGCCTAGCCCTCTGTGCTTCATGTCTCCCTTCAGCATGCTAAGTAGATTTACACAGTGTCTTCCTTTACGTGCCCTGTATTGGCTGGAGCCTAAGATTGAGAATTCCAGGGCTTTTTGTGCAGGTGTAGGTCATTCTATATGGTATGATATACAATGTATACAAGGTAAATTTTTGGTACACTGTACATATATGGCTGTATATATATATATATATAAGGTGTGGGGATTCAGAGTTTTTCTCTTATGTAAGAATCAAAACTATTTTTCCAGATATTATACCAGAGTTGTCAGAGATAATTTGCAGAATTCTGTATGTTGGTTTTTTTATTAGGTAGGAGTAAAGGTTATAATATGCAAGACTTCTTTATCTACCATGCAATGGATTGTAGTGTTCTGAAGTGACTGAATTGTAATAAAATGAAAAGCTGTGTTATTTTGACATCGTGTGTTCTTTGTGTCTGTTTTCTTCAGCTCTTTTAAAACAAGTTTGTTATGCTACAAGGCAATTTTTTCAACAGCAGTGATATTTGTTTGGTAAAGTTGCTATCATCTAAACACTGACAACTGTTGGGAAATTTTGACAGACATTTTTGAATTACAAATGGTGAAAGCGGTGAAGAAATTAAAGGTAACATTCAGATTTTTTCGGCCGCTACAGGGCGATTTTAATTCACCGCGATTTCAACACCAAATGCCTCAAACTGTCAGATTTGCTACGTGTTTCCCTAAATTGGCAATTAATGGCAATAAAAATGCGTTTCAGAGGAAAGAATTTAACCGAGGAATTTTTTCTGTCTGGAAAATCAAAGCAAAACACGAGACCTCATACCTCCATGAAATATGGGCTTAATATGTAGATGCACATCGATTATGCAAATGACCTCTACATTATCATAATATATGCATGGTGATGTTAACTTTTAACTGACAAGTATGACATTCCCATCATTTACGACTAAGGAGTCATAGAATTTTCAGATTAAGTATGCAAATTAGGCCCGTATTTGCATAATTGGCATCTGTTGATATTCCACCTGCCATAGATTATATACATTACATTATCAAAGTCCTATGATGTAAAACACTGAAATGACAGAATTTCCTCATTAATCATGCAAATCTAGTCATAATTTGCATCTAATTATATACATCTCAGTGTAAGCCACCTACATACCAAAAATCATAAAAATACGTTTTTTGTTTCTGGACTCATCTGCTCGGAAAGATTTCGCCAGAAACCCTCCTGCAGTTCCAGCACAAGCTGCTAGGGGGACCAAACCCACACCACTTACTAGTATTTCTGACAGGAAAAGCTATCTTCTAAAAAATCAATACCATAGCATGTTCAGGACAAAATATACAAAAGCTGGAAAAAAAGTTCTGCTGCAGTACCAAAGTCAGCCACCAGGAGGCACAGAACTTGACCTTGACCTTTGTCTTCGTAAGACCTACCAACACACCGAATATCATTACAATCCATAAAGGCCTTCTTATGTTATGCTGACCAGAAATTTGCGGAAACACAGACACACAGACAGACAGACACACCAAAATCAATACCTTCATGTTCCATGGAGTGAAATACGTTATAGTTAAGTGACAATACATGATGTTTCGTGTACCAGATGTCCATATGAAACCGTTATGAAAAGTGTGTAATTTAGAACAACTGGGATGCTGCTAGATATTGGCCCCGTTCAGACGAAACCACTGAAATCGCATTGGATGTGGATTCCACCGAAGCAGGATTCATGTGGCCCGATCTGAACGCTCCAAATCGCATTGAAAGCGCCTCGATCCCAAACCATATCTGGAGGTAGTTTCGAAACACCTTTACCGGATCGCGACTTGCGTCTGAACACGATGCGCTTTCACCGGTTTACTTTGCATATTGTCCCAGTCATGGATTAAGGGTTGATACATTTATTTCTTTATTTGTATGCAATACAAAAAGGTACGTGACCACAAGTCCAAGAGCGGTAATGACCATTCTAGGACGAGCTCCAGCGCGTCTGACGGGACCACGCCGGCATTTGGCAGGGTCGTTGACCTCTAACATAATTTGACACCTTGCGTCTTTTAATAAATCAACAAGGATATCTAGCTTGGGTGACTTGCAGTTGGGCACCATTCTGAAGGAACGTACGGCGCGCCGACCAGATGTGAGGAATGTGATTTACCCGAATCGTGATTCCAATGGTTTTGTCTGAATAGGGCCATTAATAATGTGACTAATTTGGTCGCTATAGACATGATTTTTTATTAGTATCGTTTTGCACCCCTGTGTAAAAGTCACGTTTGGTATAGTCCGTTCATGTGGTTTCGTCTGAATAGGCCATTAATAATGTGACTAATTTGCATAATACGTGGACAAGTGGTCGCTACAGACATGAAATTTTTATAAGTATCGTTTTGTACCCCTGTGTAAAAGTCACGTTTGGTATAGTCCGTCCAAGTTACGTTTGATACAGTCCGTAGGCCGTCCATGTGCGCGAAGGGCTTATACTGACACGGCGTCGTTCTTCTTGTTGTTTTGGCAATTTTTCGGGTCAATTTTTCAACTTTTGCCTTGAAATTATTCTTCCAACATATACCATACTTGTCGGGATATTTCAACGGTGGATTTATACCGTTCTTTGGATGGTTTGGGGGAGAAAATTCTCATTTTCTGACCGAGTGAACTACTTGGAGTTTAAGACAACGTGGCGTCTCTGAGACTTGGACAGACGGCGTGGTGTGGGGGAAGACTTTTCAAGGTAAGATAACAAGCTGTTTTCGTCAAATGTATTTCCAATAAACCGATAACCTTACTTTGTATGTTCGGTATGATTTGGTGTGGGTCTTAGAAGGCTGCATGTTAGTCTTCAATTTAGCTACGCTGTGTTGAAAATTTATGCCGCTTCGTGCCGTTTTGAATTTCTTGGTGGCGTCTTCGGAGAACATTATATCTTATTTTTCGTGTGTCTTGTGTGAAAAAGTAAGAGTCTATGTTGGAGGGAAAATTGTTCTGATATAGAAATGCTTTGTTCTAACGCCACGTGGTAAGAGCTCAGCGACCACCTGTTGGAATGTGCCGCACGCGGGCTTATTGATGTTCCCGCCAAATTGGCGGTCAAACGAGGCACCCGCACGAGTACAGCTCTAGTTAGCATATTTTAGTATTTTGTTCTTTCTTATTAATCAGAATATTGTGAAAAAATGTCAGGACACATGATGAGGATACTGTTGGTTTATTTGAGTGAATTACTAGCCTAGTACCCACTGTGCACTTCTCAGCATTTCTAGGAAGTAGTATGTTACATGCAAATGTTTATCATCTTGCTTGTTGCGTTGTACTAATTATCCTGTATCATGCATAGAATGATGCACCCTGATGTTCCTGTCCTGACCGGGAGACTTCTGTCCAAACCAGACCAGATGAGGGCTCAGAAAACCAGTTAACTTGAAGACAATGAAGTGAAGAGCTTGTACAGGTGAGACAATGCTTTCAAGTTTACTTTTTTTTCTCGACTTAGAGGCATAGCACATATACTACCAGTAACACGTTTAAAAACAATTAAGTTTGTAGAGCCATTTTAGCAAATGGACGTTCTATTGGTTTTATCGTTACAGTCATTCAGTGTTGCCTGGATATATTCTTCGTACCATATAATAATGATCCTTTCTTATAGTTAGGCGTGTCCTGATGTTCCAGTCCTGACTGGGAGAAACCTGTGATGACAGGCGACTTCGGTCCAATGCAGACCAGAAGACACGGGACCATATTCCGACAAGATGAGCGGTGAATAAGATTAAGAGACAACAACGTGGATCCGGAGACTGCACTTTTATCGGCAGAGCTGTGTGAAAGAAGATGGGGAGGTGTGAGTATGGTTTCTTTGTTAACACAAGACAACACTCCACGTGCACACACTTGCACTCGCATTTCTCTTTTTTATGCCCACTTTACCCTACTCTGTGGGTCAACATGCCTGTTTTCCGTAAATTGTAGCTGGCCGTTTAATTCCTCAATTCGCCACTGAAAAATTCTTTGCATCGTGTTGTTAAAAGCCAGATAACTCAAAAATTGTCGCTTTGGACCTCTCTTCACTTTTCCTGCAAAATTGGGACTTTACTCTGTCTGAGGGTCAGGGTGCTTTTCTTCCGTAAATCGTACCTGGTTGCTTTAATTCCACGTTGTTATCCTGAGTTCGTCACTGAAAAAATATTTTCATCTTGTTTAAACCAAGATCACCCAAAAATTGTCGCTTTGGACCTCTGTTTTCCAAACATGTTGTTGATTGAAATTTGCATGCGAATGGGAACCCTCACCTGGAAAGATAATCGAGTTAAGATTTTCCCGCGGTTTTAGATGGGGTCAAAGGTCAGAACCGTCCATACCCTAACGCTTGGGCCCCCCACACTTAACCACTTCTCCTACATTGAACACAACTCACACAGTACGTTAGTTACACTGTTCCAACACTTTGGACTTAACTTTTTCCGGACGCTTATATAGTCACCACACTCTGCAACATCAGACCATGGAGGTATAAAATCCCCAGGGTTGATTTTATACCTCCATGATCAGACCAACCGCACCAAAACACTTAAAATGATTTGTCTCTCCTGATCAGCAATGCGCACTAAGTCTACTCCGTCGGGGATGTCTTTGCTATATGCATGAGACATTGTTGCTTCGAAACAACAGTATACCAGTGCGCTTGACTGACCAGGAGAGACAGAAATCATTTTAAGTGTTTGGTGCGGTTGGTCTGATGTTGCAGAGTGTGGTGACTATAAGTGTCTGGAAAAAGTTAAGTCCAAAGTGTTGGAACAGTGTAACTAATGTATTGTGTAAGTTGTGTTCTGTTATGTAGGAGAAGTGGTTAAGTGTGGGGGCCCAAGCGTTGGGGTCAAAGGTCAGAAGACGATCCATGCACTATCTAAAACCGCGCGAAAATCTTAACTCGATTATCTTTCCAGGTGAGGGTTCCCATTTGCATGCAAATTTCAATCAACAACATGTTTGGAAAACATAGGTCCAAAGCGACAATTTTGGGGTGATCTTGGTTTAAACAACAAGATGAAAATATTTTTTCAGTGACGAACCCAGGATAACAACGTGGAATTAAAGCAACCAGGTACGATTTACGGGAAAAAAACACGTTGACCCTCAGAGCAGAGTAAAGAGAGAAATGCGAGTGCATGTGGAGTGTTGTCTTGTGTTAACAAAGAAACCATACTCACACCTCCCCATCTTCTTTCACACAGCTCTGCCGATAAAAGTGCAGTCTCCGGATCCACGTTGTTGTCTCTTAATCTTATTCACCGCTCATCTTGTCGGAATATGGTCCCGTGTCTTCTGGTCTGCATTGGACCTTAGTCGCCTGTCATCACAGGTTTCTCATCAACATATCCAGGCAACACTGGATGACTGTAACGATAAAACCAATAGAACGTCCATTTGCTAAAATGGCTCTACAAACTTAATTGTTTTTAAACGTGTTACTGGTAGTATATGTGCTATGCCTCTGAGTCGAGAAAAAAGTAAACTTGGAAACCTTGTCTCACCTGTACAAGCTCTTCACTTCATTGTCTTCAAGTTAACTGGTTTTCTGAGCCCTCATCTGGTCTGGTTTGGACAGAAGTCTCCCGGTCAGGACAGGAACATCAGGGTGCATCATTCTATGCGTGATAAAAGATAATTAGGACAACGCAACAAGCAAGATGATAAACATTTGCATGTAACATATTACTTCCTAGAATGTTGAGAATTGTACAGTGGGTACTAGGCTAGTCATTCACTCAAATAAACCAACAGTCTCCTCATCATGTGTCCTGACATTTTTCACAATATTCTGATTAATAAGAAAGAACAAAATACTAAAATATGCTAACTAGAGCTGTACTTGTGCCGCCTTGATGCTTCGCGGGTGCGTTGTTGGCGGGAAAATCAATAAGCCCGCGTGCGGCACATTCCAACAGGTGGTCGCTGAGCCACGCTTTCCACGTGGCGTTAGAACAAAGCATTTCTATACCTGAACAATTTTCCCTCCAACACAGACTAAAACTTTTTCACACAAGACACACGAAAAATAAGATACAGTGTTCTCCGAAGACGCCACCAAGAAATTCAAAACGGCACGAAGCGACATAAATTTTCAACAGCGTAGAATGGTTATAGACAAACAAGCTAAATTGAAGACTAACATGCATATGTAGCCTTCTAAGACCCACACCAAATCATACCGAATATAACTATAAACATACAAAGTAAGGTTATCGGTTTAGTGGAAATAAATTTGACGAAAACAGCTTGTTATCTTACCTGGAATAGTCTTCCCCTGCACCACGCCGTCTGTCCAAGTCTCAGAGACTTGTCTTAAACTCCAAGTAGTTCACCCGGTCAGGAAATGAGAATTTTCTCCCCTACACATCCAAAGAACGGTATAAATCCACCGTTGAAATATCCTGACGCGTATGGTATAAGCTGGATGAATAATTTCAAGGCAAAAGTTGGAAATTGACCAGAAAAATTGCCAAAACCAGAAGAAGAACGACACTGTATCACTACAAGCCTCCGCTCGCGCACATGGGTGCACGTGGACTGTACCAAACGTGATTTTACACAGGGGTGCAAAACGACACTAATTAAAATTCTTGTCCATAGCGACCACTTGTCCGCTTATTATGCAAATTAATGACATAATTAATATCTGGCAGTGTCCCCTTATTCTTAATTACACATGTCACACAAGTTTGAATAGTCCTATCATAGAAGGCAGCAGATTTATAGAATTATCTTGCTTCACAAAAAAGTATGGAAATTTGGATGTGGTAACCTTGCAGAAAGTGACAATTTAAAGGAAATAAATAAATAAATGTATATTCGACATTTGCTTATTATGTACATCTCAATCTAAGCTACATACACACTAAAATCATAAAAATACGTTGTTCCCTTCTGGACTTATCTGCTCTGAAAGATTTCGCCAGAAACCTTCCTGCAGTTCCAATACCAAACCCACACCACTTATTCCTAACAGGAAAAGCTATCTACCACCAAATAATCAAGACCATAGCATGTTCAGGACAAAAGATACAAAAAAAGTTCTGCTGCAGTACCAAGGTCAGCCACCAGGAGGCCCAGAATTGACCTCGACCTTTGTCCTCCATAAAGGAATTCTAAGTTATGCTGACCAGAAATTTGTGGAAACACACAGACAGACAGACAGACACACCAAAAACAATACCTCCATTTTGGAAGTAATAAAGACAAATATTTCTCCTTATTTGATTAAAAAATGGCATCAATATGGAACTATATGGTAAACATCCTTTTATTACAAAACTTGCAGTGCTATCAACTACTAGATAAGGCATCTGTGAAGAGATCTTTGACATTTCTTCCACAAGTTACACTCAGTCCGACCTTCAACACAAAAATACTTAGTTTCTTTGTCTTTTCCATCACATGGTGTTTCCTATACAGTGCAATCAAACTAAGTGACAAGAAAGTATAAAACAAGCTAATATGCTACAATAATAAAGAAAGAAATTGGTAGCAAAGTTTGCTGTAAGTCTAATGTTCTGTCTCAACTGGTATACTTATACCGTTCCTTATTGGTGCCACCTTGAGTCAGTAATAAAGTAATGTTACATGCAGGTTGCAATGACAATCCTTGACTTTCAAATCATCATTTGTGCCTGAAAAAACAAAAGTTAGTTTCAGCCAATCTATGGCTGAGCAAACCAAAACAACAGCTGCAGTTTCCCTTCTTTGCTTTTACAAATCCTGCATATGACAGTCACATAAGGGTGGCTACAGAATAAAGCTTTGTTTTTTTTAGATCTTTGAGACACCATGCATCATACCTTCATCAGTAACAACTTCTCCTGACAGTGTGTCTGCAACTCCAGCATGTTCCTCTTATAAAAAGCCAACATTCGTTAAATCAAATACAAAATTGTCTTATGATTACATGAGCAGAATTTCCATTTGTACCTTTTACTTCTACATAACGTTACTAATCTGTCAAACAAAATTAGATGTAACATAAGTGTTAACCTGTTATTTCCTTGGCAACATTTCCTGCATCTTGTTTTGAGTGTGCATCTTGAAGTTCTGACATTAAATGTAAAATTGTTACGATACCTCTGTTCTAGATAAACAGTGAATGAATTCGACTTTTGCCTTAAAACAAAAATCATCAGGCCTCAAGTGGTGACTCTCAGCATCCTATTCTAGCCAAAAATATATCTCTTACTTCTTGAGGGACAGATTTCCATTGTACATGTATTGTGTACACACATTTGTGTGTGAGGAAGACAACCAGAATTCTGCAACTTCAGTTATAAAAATACACTATCATCCATTTTTGTTATCTATTCTTGGCTTCTCTTTTCTGTGGCTCATTGTTAAGTTTATTAACAACTTAAATGCTTAACTGTTAATATGATAGAAACATATGGTTAACGTTAACAATAATTGACTGCCAACTTACATGAAAAGCTCTATACTAGAACTAGAGAATCATAACAAAAAGTAACAAAAATGGTTAGATACTTATTGCTTAGGCACAGTTAATCATGTTGCTTGTTAATCATAACTCGAAATATCTTAACTACAAGATACAAGTTAGTATAAACTGATAGAAAAAAAAGTATATACATGATGGCTTGTTGTTGTTTATAAATATACAAAGACTATCAGTAGCTGTATTTCTAAGTGAATTTAAGTAAAATACCGCTAACTTATTACAACAAAATAAAGTGGCATCACTGCCTGAAGAATATCTTCAAACATCGGACCAAACTTATAACTACAGCAAGGCTGCATTTTCCACTAACTTGCACTTATGTTTCAAACATAACTTAGGGAACTGGCAGACTGGCATAAGACAATGATATACTTCCCCATAGAAGTACCCTGACATCTATGTTGCTTTACAATATGGCTGAACATCCCATCCACTTACAAGTACAAAAAAATCCCAGTTGCTTCCTTATTCTTCCACCTTACACATGATACATTACAGGTTACTCTTCAGAATGTAAACTTGTGGATCCACCAGGGAACACTAAATACTCCCTACACTCTTTCTGGAAAAATAACTTTACTTTAGGATTCCTCCAGGGAAAGAAAAATCCACAGTTTAACAACCTCAAAAAAAATGTTGATTGTTGAACAAGTTTGACAGGACCTCAGTGTATCCTTATCTTAGGAATGATTCAAAATGCATACTAGTACTCAGCACCAGGTGCTCTTTGTGTATAATAGTTTGGCACATGACAATGTAGATATCTCAACAGTCTAACTGCTGTTCATATCAAGCAAACATCCTTTCGGATCAAAGCACCACCCGTAGGTTACTTAGCTTTACAAGCATGAATGCAGATGTTATATAACAGACTATCCACACTGGCTTCATATGTCCAGCCACATGTGAAGTCTAGGAGTGGTCAGACTTGGCAAAGTGCATGACGAACTGGAACCTGTCCTCACAGTCCTGCCCGCAGATGTTACACATGAAGGGGTGGTGCTGGCTGTGGAAGCCGGAGTGGATACTGTACAGCAGGAAGTCGTCAAACGTCATGCTGCAGTGGATACAGTGGTAGCCTTGGTCCCCGTTGGGCAGGGCGGGGGTGGTGTTTGGGGCAGCGGCGCCACGGGAAAGCACGCTGAGACTGGCCGCCATGGCGCCCAGGGGGGAACTGTCCATGAGACTGGCGTGCTTGGCCGAGGTGAAGTGGAGGTTAAACTGGTACCTTTGGGGGAGAAGAACAGATGGCTTATTAACATTCCCATTTATGAACTCCAACTTCAATTTAAATACTACTAGGCACTCTAAAATGAAGAGGTTCACAATTTTTGTAATTACCCTGTTGGACACTGCATATGATATATCTTACATCAAATACTGAAAAAAAAGTATGATAGTTGATCCACTACTTCCATGCCACAGCGTACAAGGTTTGGTTCATTCAGAATACATTTTTTCTAATCACTGAGACAGTTTTTTCATGGATTCAGAACTTCTACATTTCAGGAACAAAGTATACAGAAATTCTCCCACCTGTCGGTTGCCGTGTGTTTGCAGATGTTACAGGTGAAGGGGTTCTCCTGATGGTGGAAGCCTCCATGGATGCTGTACATCAGGAAATCCCCGAAGCGTACCCCGCAGTGGTTACATCTGTACCCCGCAGTCGTGGCCCCCGACGGTGCCTCCGAGTCGCTCCGGCTGTTCCCACTCGCAGATGGGTTTGTCTGAGGAGAGACTGAAACACAGGCCACCAGTGCAGTACCCTTCACCTGCCTGCCGACTTCAGTCCCAGCACACTCGCTCTGCGTCGAAGACCCACTGCCCTGAAAATCAGAGCTTGTGCTCTTTAGTGCAGGCCAGTTTTGCTGTCCAGCCAAGCTGCTTCTTGAGGCTGGCTCCACGCTGCCCACAAGTCCGCTCTGAAGAGGGTGGACCCGAGAAACCATCAGTGCACCGCCTCCTCCTGTGTCCGATTTCTCAGCATCTATACCACCTTTATCAGTGCCTGTGTTATCTTGCTCCCCGTTTGGTTTGCCAAGACTGCCACTGTCTGTGTTAGTGATTTCCTCGCTTGTTTTCTCTGCTGTCGCACCTTCAGCTGATGGTCCAGAGATAGTGGCTGAAGAAACCTTTGTGGGTGACGTCTCAGGTAGAGAGGAGTGGTGATGCCCAAATGGGTCTGTACTATCCTCTGAGATGATTTCTGGAGTAATAAAACAGTAGTATCTACATTAATGTTACACCACATACAAAACATGGGATACTGTGCAGTCAATGTGATAGAGAAAATACCCAAATATAGCCCAGCTTTGCACTAGAAGAACCTTAAAACTGCATTTGGCTCCCCTTTTTTTCCTCTTTGCTAACATCTGTTGACTTATCCTAGCTGCAGCCAATGCATACTTGATCAAAAAAGCAATCAGACAATGCAATGCAAGACAGCATATAGCTTCCTGCCATAGCTTTACTTCCATTTATTATTATTTCCCAGAATTTACAAGCTTGTTTTCTGCAGTTTAAAAGGAAGCTGCTAGGGAAGTTGTCCTATCTCATACAGCAAAACAAAATTCCTGGACCTTCATTCAGATCATTCACTTGTTCCATAGGACTACCTATGATAAAGAAGAAAATAATAAAAGTCCATTTCAAATATGTTGAGTTATCAAGTTTCCCAACCAACCAACCAACCAACCAACCAACCAACCAACCAACCAACCAACCAACCAACCAATTTTACCAGGTAACTTGTTTATGGTAAAGCATCTTAGCTCACACCAATTTATTGCCTTGATTCCCTGGCATTCTATAGTAAAATTTTGCATGAGGACAAGGTGAAAACAGAAGCCCGAGAATTTTCGAATATCAAGATGAGTCTGAGGGGAAAGTCTGTACCAGATCTCACACAGTTTAAGGGAGTGAATATAGTCAAAGTCAAGTTTTCATCTCAGACAAGACTCAGAGTCAAGTTTTCATCACTATATTCACTCTCTTAATTTAACTGTGTGAGATCTAGTACAGACTTTCCCCTCAGACTCATCTTGATATTCCAATTCAGCATTATTGTTTTAATGCTGAGAACAAACACATGAAAGTGGTTAGGCCATACTTCGGACTAGTCTGTGTCTGATTACACCAGAACTCCTACCTGAGTCGGACAGTTCCTCCATCAGGTCTGTAACTGCCTTCAGGTCAGGAGAACTGGGTGGGGATGCCATGACATCATCGTCATCATCAGGGCCAGATACGCTGTAGTCCGAGGAAAACAACATCTCATCAGTGTGCAAACAAACTGTTACAAGAACTATAAGTTGAATGCCATACACATGTGTAGAAGTTACAAGAAGCAGGATGAAAAAGATGCCTGAACATGTTTCAACCACCTTTCAAACATACAATTTACCGGGTAATCTAATTATGAGCCTTAGAAATATGACAGCAAAGGAGAATCTACATTAGTTTTAAGATATGTTTAAAGTCATCATAAGCAATGTAATGGCTTTAAGATGTTTTCATCTGTGCAATAAGTAAAAAAAAATAGTTAATGACATTTGCTGACCTTGGTATCCTCCTGGCCTGTGGACTGGTGTGTTCCCTTCCCATGGATAATGAGTCCTCCTCCTGAGCATGTGTCTCCATAGCTGCCTTCTCCTGACTGCTGTGCACCACCTTCCCATCATTACTGACACCTCCCCTGCTGGCCACATCCTCCTCTTTCTCGGACTGCTCTGTGTGAGCGTCAGTACTACTGTTTGTGGCAGGAGTCTCGGATATAAACTCCACATCACTGTCATCTGTCTGGGGGAGATTTAGTGCAAGTGGTGATCTCCCTACTTCTGCCCTGTTGTCGGTTGTTACCAGGGACAGTGGCTCCTCCACGTTCTTGACTGTTTGTCTATCTGAGGACTTCCACAGGAGCGGGATGGGTTCAGAGTCATCCACCTGCGAGCCTTCAGAGCTGATAGCTGGAGAGGCAGAGGTGGGACTCTCCCGTTTGTACATCTCGTAGCGATGCATTGCCCTCCCGCTGTGGTACAGGAGCATGTGCCTGTCCATGTCCTCGTTGTTGGAGAACTCCAGGTCGCACTTGAAGCAGAAGCGGAAGACAGCGTTGGTGGAGTGCCAGGTGGTGAGGTGGCCCTGCATTAGGGTGGACACGCGGCTGGTGAAGGTGCAGTACGGGCACTTGAAGGTGGTGAAGTAGACGTTCCTGACCCGCCCCGACCCCCTGCCCATGGTGATGTGTTTACGGGAATGCTCCTCCAGGTCTGCCTGCGAGGCCCCAGCAAACTTACAGTGAGTGCAGATGTAGGGGAAGTCCCTGTTGTCGTGCCTTTTCATGTGGACCTGCAGGGCCGCGTTACTCTGAGTGTAGTAGTGACACAGAGGACACTTGTACGGCGTTCCCTGGTTGGTGAGAGGGGGCGTCTCACCAGGATGGACCTCCGTGGCATGTTTTATAACTTCTTCTTTACGATGGCCGGTGAACTGACAGAACTTGCACTGGTAGAAGACAAAGCGCCTGGTCATTGAGACCTTCCCACTCGAGTCTACAACAGCCCCAGGCGTACCCTGGGCACCGCTGGTCGCTGGCAGACCTGAGGGAGGACTGCTGGGCAGGGGAGGGGGGCTGACCACGATCGCTGGGGGTGGGGGGCTGGTTACAGTGCTTGAAGCAGGGCTGATCACTGCATTAGATGAAGAGCTGACAACACTACTTGACTGAGAGCTCAGAACAGTTTGTACAGGTGGACTGAGGCTTGAATACTCAGGTGGTGGAGTTGGTATCTTGTTCTGTGTTGTGCCTGGAGAGACTTGTTGTCCCAGCTCTGCCTTCGCAGGAGAGTGGGTCTGCATGTGTTCCTCGATCTGGTGCTTGTACCTGGTGGAGAAACTGCAGTGTTTGCACCTGAACTTGGTGGTCCACCATCTCCCCTCCACATCCACCCCTGTCATGTTACTGTCGGGAGGGGGGCTTGTGGCACTGCTGGGGTCACCAGGAGAAGCTCCACGGCTGCCACCACTGCCACTGTTTGTCTCCGGTAAGACAGACACTTCTTCTTGACTCTGCACTGTGCTGGCTGTTGGGCTGACAGGTAAACCTGGCTGTGTTGTAGTGTCTGTCGGGGGGATCCCAAGTGCTAGATGCTTCTTCACATGCCGAGACATGTGGCTCTTGAAAGCAGCTTGGTAATCACAGTACTTACACAGGTAGATGGATTGCTGTCCAACGGTCATCACTCGGATATGGTCTGTCAAGTCCTTACAGGTCACAACAGGTTTAGGAGACTTGCCAGACTGTAGATGCTGCTTGACATGTCTGGACATGATCTGTTTGAACTGTGCCACGTAGCCACAGTGGTTACAGGTAAAGTCCCCTCTCCATGTCTGGGTGGCATGCTTGGATAAGTCAAAAGCCTCTGTACTCCCTGCTACACTTGCATCAGCTGGCCCTTCCTGTCCCTCTGCCCCCTGCTGCCCTACAGGTGTCCCTGCATTATCAGGAGTTCCCTTGCTACTGGCCGCTCCTTGTGGCAAGTGTTTCTTCACATGCCTGGACAGGATGTTCTTGGCTGTGGTGGAGAACTGACAGTAGTTGCAGCTGAGGGCGCCAGTTCTCCAGTCTTCTGTGATGTGCTGGGATACGTTGAAGTTTGGATGGGCGGGTGGAGTGGTTGCACTGGAATATGCAGGTGAAACAGACAGACGGCCAACACTTTGGCCTTCGCTGGATGGAGTACTGTTTGTTCGCTGTAGACTGTTTCCTGTAGAATCCTGGGGACCTTGAGCATTCTCTTCAGCTGTATCACCAGATAGACGTAGATGCCTTCTGACATGCCTGGATATGATGTTACAGTGCTGGGTAGCATAGCTGCAGTACTTGCACAGGAAGTCTCCCCTCCATGTCTGAGTCACGTGGTTAGACAGGTCAAACTTGTCCTCCGTATCAGGTGGCCTTGAGGTGAGCTGAGCAGGCTGGGTTTGTGGCAAGGGAAGGTTTGGAGTCCCAGCTGTGCTCTGTGACACTGTGCTGGCCTGTGTTGGGTGAGGGCTCTGGACTACTGTTGTGACCACACTCCCACTTGCTGCCTGTGTGGATGGTTGTGCACCTGATGTGTATGGGACAAAGAGTGCAAAACCACCCAGGTTCTGCTGGAGGCCACTCACCAAGAACACCTGCCTATTCTGTGGGTTGACTGCCTGCCCCTGACTGAGCACTGCCTGCTGGTTTGCACTGATGTTTTGAGGAGGCCTGACCAAGCCTGCAGGGGCTGTGGGGTTAGAGGGCATCAGCTGCAGTGAGGTCAGGGGGTTGGCTGGCGGCTGCAGGAGCGTCTGCTGCGGCTGGAACAGGGCCAGCTGCTGCTGCTGCAGAAGGGCCGGATGTCGCAGTGGAGCTACACCCGCCTGCTGCAGCATGGGATGTGAAAGCTGAGTGGCAGGCAGTGGCTGCTGGGAAGGTGGCCACTGGGAAGGCAGCTGCTGCAAAGGTGGCCGCTGGGAAGGTGGCTGCTGGGAAGGCGGCAGCTGCAAAGGTGGCTGTTGGGAAGGCGGCTGCTGTAAAGGTGGCTGCTGAGAAGGTAGCGGCTGGGAAGGTGGCTGCTGGGACGGTAGCTGCTGGGAAGGCAGCTGTTTGGTAGGTGGCTGTTGGGAAGGCAGCTGCTTGGCAGGTGACAGCTGGGAAGGCAGCTGCTTGGCAGGTGACTGCTGGGAAGGCAGCTGCTTGGCAGGTGGCTGTTGGGAAGGCAGCTGCTTGGCAGGTGGCAGCTGGGAAGGCAGCTGCTTGGCAAGTGGCAGTTGGGAAGGTAGCGGCTGGGAAGGCAGTGGCTGGGAAGGTGGCTGCTGGGAAGGTTGAGGAAGGAACAACTGCTGGACAGACTGTACAGAGGGCTGCTTTGTAGGCTGTGGTAGCTGTCCACTTGTGTTTGGTGTTTGTGCCGCCCCTGAGTGCTCTGCAAGGTGACTTACAAAGGCACTGGCCGACTCAAAGCTCGTCTTGCATTCGTTGTAAGGGCAAACTTTGCTTTCCTCTGTTTGCCAAATTGCCTCGCCATTTTCTGTCTTCATCTTCTTTAGGGTCATCACGAGGTTTCTGTCACCGCCTTCTTTCCTCTTGAGTGCTTCTTGAGCTGTCTTGTCCTGTGACAATAAAACTGCGCTCACATCAGTTTTGGTTTGGGCATCTAAAGCCATGGGTACAGGAGAAGAGCGGAGTGCTTCGCCCAGCCGTTTTACAGTGTCCATGAGGCTTGGAGCTGCCACCCTTCCTGCATTGCTAGTAACTTGACTAGCAACAGCTGCTGCTTCCGCAGACAATGGTCCCTCCACCTTCATTTTCTTATCTTCAGAGCTCATATGGTGTTTCCTAGCCACATGTTGCAGCACCTCATCCTTGACAGTGGACCAGTATGCACAATACTTGCACTTAAAGTAGTACCCATCTTGGTGCACCCTCCTGTGGTTGTTGAGCCATCCGAAGCTTGCTGCCCTGTAGTTGCACAGGTCACACTTGAAGCCACTCCCTGTGTCCGAGTGCCTGACCACGTGGGGCTCCAGAAGGGCGGGACCTGATGCTGAATAAGGGCAGTGCGGACACTTGTGTTGTTTAACTGTCTGTTTCCTATAAGCAATCATAACATCTCTGTCTGACACTTCTACAGGATCCTTCCTCTTCTGTCCCTTTCCTTCCTCTGTCTGAGCGACGGGGTTGGTATCTTTAGGCGAGTCATGCTTGTCTGTGCCATCTCCTTCTTTGGGATTTTGAGTGGGGACAGACAGAATACGTCTACCTGCACATTCTTCCAGGTGCTCCAGAACCCTTCTGCGGTGAGGTGCTAAGTACCCACAGTATTTGCACTTGAAGCAACCTCTCCAGTGCAGACGTTCATGGCCGTATAACCCACTGGCACTCAGCGCTCTGTATGTGCAGAACTTACACTTGGGACCGTCATGGACAAGGTGCCGTTGTATGTGTGGTTCCAAACTTGTTTGTGACAAGGCAGTGTGAGGGCAGTAGGGACAGTTGTACTTGTAGTTGCTCGTTTTGTCTGGCTTGAGAACCTCTATTTCACTGCATGGACCAATATCGTCTTTCTCTACACCATCAAGTAGAGATTCTGACTTATTGGAAACGTCTTTTCCTGTTTCTTCGGATGTTCCAACCTCATCATCACCCTTTGCTTCTTTCTTGGTCTTGCTTGCCCTGTCCCTGCAGAGTTTCAAATGCTGCAGCACATGGCTGCGGTAGGAGGAGAAGAACATGCAGTACTTACATTTGAACCCTCCTCCTGTCTGGTGCACTTTCATGTGTTTGGCCATCTTTCCCGGGCTCAGGGCATTGAAGGAACAGCGCTCACACTGTATGCCATCCTGGTTCTGGTGCCTTTGCTGGTGGGCCTTCATACACCTGGCATTACCGGTGGTGTACGGGCAGTGGGGGCAGTTCATACTGTACTGCCTATGCCTAATGCCCCTGCTCACAACAACTTCATCAGACTCCTTCCTGTCTCTGGCCTCTAGATCGCGTTTCAGTTTCTGCGCACACCTCCCCAGGTGCTGTGCAACTTCGGACTTGGACTCAGCACTGAAGACACAGTGCCTGCACTGGTACATGCACTTTCTAGAGTGAACCTTCTTATGTACCTGCAGCCTCCCTGTAGTGAGTGCCCTGAAGGTGCACTTGTCACACTGGATACCCTCCTTTATTTCATGCCTGGTGAGGTGCTGTTGGTAGGAATCGGTGCTGGCAGTAGTCAGGGGACAGTGGGGACATTTCAGGCCGTACTTCGGCTCTGCTTCCTGTTCAATCATGATGATGTGGTCGTCCAGGTTTTCCCTGATTTCTTTCTTTTCTTCTCCAGCCGTCTCTTCCTCTCCCTTCATCTCCACTGAGGGCTTGGAGGAGGAACTGGTTGTGTCCTCTGTGAGGTCTACAAGATGACCGTCTGTTTCTACCTGCGATGTAGACATTTCTTCATCGGGGTCAAACTCCTTTTTAGCTGATTTTGTGTCAGACTCCTTCTTTGACCTTGTCCCGGAATTCTTTTCTTCGTTGCCGCTGGAGTTTTCCGCTTTCTTCTGAGGACAGCCTTTTTCCAAGTGTTTCTGCACCCTGTCCTTGTACCATGACCAGAAGGAACAGTGGACGCAGTGATACGTTCTCACGCCTCTTTGATGCACCCTCTTGTGAAAGCCGAGCAGCTGCTCACTGGCAGCTCTGAAGGTACATTTGGTGCATTTCACGCCATCTGTTCTGTCATGATTTGGAAGATGGATGGACAACTTTCCCACATTGGAGGCAACAAAGGGGCAATGGGGGCACTTGTGCCCAGTACGTAGTGATTTCTTCACTTTGACGACAATTTCTTCATCCTCACTTTCGTCCCACCTCGAGTAGGACTCTCGTTTTGCTTTGTTGTCTGCTTTCTCCTTAGCTGTGTTGTCAGGCTCCACAGTCTCTTCTTCTGTTGTGGTCCTTCCTGGATTGAGCTTGCACTTTTCCAGATGGGTCTGCACTTTTTCCCTGTACCAGGACCAGTAGGGACAATACTTGCACTTGTACTTGCCCAACTTCTGGTGCACACGCTTGTGTTTCCTCAGCATGCCGTCACTGATGGCCCAGAAGGTGCACTCGTCACACTGAGCGCCCTCCTCGCGAAAGTGCTGCGCAACGTGGCTCTCTATCTGGGTGGGAGAGGCAGAGGAAAATGGACAGTGGGGGCATCTGTGGGGATACTGGTTTGGATCCTTTACCATAGAGACGATATCTGAGTTGGTCTCATCTACACTTGATGTCCATGGGTTCCCTGTCTCTTTCTGTTCTACCTTTACAGCACTCTTTCCTTCCTTCTTATTCCCCTTCAGCTTGCACTCAGTCTGTAGGTGCTGCTTTACTCTGTCCTTGTAGATGGACCAGAAGCGACAGTGCTTACACTTGAACCGCCCGATCATCTGGTGAACCCTGAGGTGCTTGGCCAGTTTTGCTTCGCTGCTGACCCGGTAGTTACAAAGGGTACACTGATGGCCTTCGTCCTTTGAGTGCCCTGCTATGTGCACATTTAGTTTAGCCTTGCCAGTCACAGTGAAAGGGCAGTGTGGGCATTGGTAGGAATACTTGGGAGGCTCTTGCAGGATAGTAATGATGTCAGGGTCATCAGATGCATCTCCACTCATGTCTTGTGCGCTTTCGTCCTTTTCAGAAGGATCTGGCTTATTTTTTCTGTTCTTGTCCTTTTGCTGTTTTTGTTTTTGTCCTTTCCTTGGTGATGCCTCCTTTGTGCGTTGCTTTTTGCTAGGACTGCTTGTCTTGTGCTTGGGTTTGTTCTCACAGATGGACTCAAAGTGCTGCAGTGCTTGTTCCTGTGTGGGTGACAGGAAGCCACAGTGGTTACACTTGTAGGCAAACCCTGCATAGTGAACCTCTATGTGAGACATGAGGGTTGGCTTGTCTTCAGCCTTGTATGAACAGAAGGTGCAGGGGAGCCCGGAGACTGCCTGGTGGTGCTTCATGTGTGCCTTTAGCTCAGACATGCTGATGGTGGTATACGGACAGTACGTACAGCCATTGGGGTACGTCTTGTGGTTGACAAAGACACGTGACACGTCGACGTCCTGCTGTTCTGTGACAGATTCTACATTGTTGAATATGACATTGCTTCCTGAGGGTGGCATTGACTTTCTCGCCTTGTGTGTCAAAGCCTCTTTTCCCAAATCTTTACTTGAACTTTCTGTAACTCTTACCACATGACTCCTCTTTTTCGTCCCCAGTATAGAAGAGTTGGAACACCTGTGGGCGTTGAGCAGGTGTCTTTGCAGATCCTTCACACTTTTGCCCACAAAGTCACATTTCTTACACTTTACTTTCTTGGTATGAACAGCCATGTGCCCACAGAGACCCTTGATAGAGTTGGACTGATAGGAACAATGTGTACATTTGTACTTCCCAGTTTCCTCCTTCTCTGTCTTGGGGGGACCTTCTGTTATTGAGTGTGCTTTCTTGTCTTCATTAGAAGCTTCCTTCTCTGCCTCATGCACTTCTTTCTCTGTCTCACCCTTGTTCCTTTCAGATAAGATTTCTTGTTTCTTCACACTGGGAATCACAAGGTTCAAAAATGCCTGGTCCTGTCCAGCAGGATTTTGCACCTGGTCTCCTGTTTCCATCAGATTTTTCTTCCAAGGCAGTTCCTTCCCCATCTGTTCCACCTGTTTCTTGGTATGTTTCTCCTGAGTGTGGTGCTTGATGTCAGCTTCACTTTGGGCGTGAAAGCTGCAGTACTTACACTGGAATGTCTTTTTCCAGAACTGGATGATTTCTGTGGCTGCCATGTTGGGTTGAAAGGCAGGTTCTGTCTTGCGGGGAAAGATGTTTTCTGTTGGTTTCACAGCATCCCAAATTGACCTCCCATGATAAGGCCTTGATGTTGATGTTGCCTCATGTTCAGATACATCTTTGGCGCCATTCAAGGTTGTTGTCAAATCTAAGGGACCTGAGGTGTCTTCAGATGAAAGTGTACTTTCCTCAATTTTGCTCTTTACAATCACTTCACTTTTGTTCTGATTTGTATCAGATGGTGTGATTGCATTTGAACTACAAGATCCATTCTTGTTATCTCCAAGGTTCTCTGTTAGGAAGTGCTCTCCCAATGACTGACCTGCTTTACTGTCTACACCTGTAAAGGTCTCAAAATTCAGGTTTACATCTTTATTTGGGCCCTCTGTACTAGAAGCTGGTAAAACGACTACAGAAAGAGCTTCCATTTCCTTTTCTTCACATCTAGACTCCAGTTTTTCTTCTTCTGTCTTGTCTTTGATGCTGTCCTTTCCATTTGAAACTGCATCTTTGTCAAGTTCATCTTCTTGCCTAATTTTCTTCAACGACTGTTGGCTATCATCCCCATCACTGTACATACTGATGCGGTTCTCCCCCAGTGGCATCTCTAAGGTAGGAAGCCCCAGGTCTAGATGACAGGTCGGGGCCTCTAGCGATGACTGAGATGATTCTGGGTCCCCATCTTCTGTAGCCATTTCAAAAGTCAGACTGTCCATCTGTCCTTCAGAAGCTTCTAGTTCAGTCGCAGAGTTTAAAGTCACGTTTTCTGCAACATTTTCAACCGTGGAGTCAAACTCCGAGATGTCAGCGAGATCTTCTTCTGTCATGTCCTTTTCGGAGTACATCATTGGTGTTTCTCCCTCAGACATCAGCAGATCATTTTGCCCACTAGCAGTTACATTCAGCTTGCCATCCTCAGACTGGCCAGGAACTTTATGCTCTTCTGAGCCCTCCTTGCAAGTGGACATATTTTCTTCCTGTTGGTTGATTGATTTATCCTGATTTACAGGCTGTTGTGAAGACTCTTCCTGCAGACTGCTACTGGTTTTATTGTTCTCTTCCCTGCACACATCATGCCCTACAGCATTTCCTTTCACAGAATTCTTCTCTCCTACTTGTTCTGTAGCACTTGCTGTATCTTCTTCGCTTGACTGAATTATTTGTCCTGCACACACTTTACTTGCTGTGGCTTCACAGCTTTCTTCTACACTCATGTTTTGTTCAGCTGGGCTCTGCTGGACTGAGTTCAGCTTGGCACTATCAGCCAAATCACTTACATTCGATTCTAGAACCTCTGCAGTTGTTGCTGTATCATGTACACTGTCTGCTGCAGGAACTGTATGAAGAGTAACATTTTCGTTGGTGCTAACAGAAGACTTTGGCTGTGGGATCAACATGGTATCTATCCCTAAGTCAGTTTCCTTTGCACTGTTCACAGAATATTCCCCTGGATTAGGCCCTTCTGTCTCTGTAGTGTATTTTGTTGGGACAAGCTCCAGACTAGCGTTATCAGATTTCTTTTGATCGCTTGCCATCAAGCTTTCTGTTTTGCTCAAGTCTGTCATTTGTTCACTTATGTGGTCAGGATCAGTTGCAGGATGTGTCTTGCCATCTATGGGTACATTGTCTTTGTTTATATTATCAGAACATGAGCCGTCCCTGCTAGCAGTAGGTTTGACATGTCCTTCTGCAAACTTATCATTTTCTGGATGTCCACTAGAATCACTTCTTGGCATCATGTCGCCTCCCTTGTCTGGTGCACAGTCAAGTTCAAGAGACGGACGATTCTCAGCACTGTCTTGGCTTGTAACTCTCTCTTCTACACCATGACTGTCCGAACCCTGGATGTTGGTACAGTCAGTTTCAGAGGTCTCATCAACTTCTGGTCTATGTGCTGACACTGATGTACTACCTTCAGATGCAGGCTGCTCTTCACTGGTGTGTATAGCAGAGGTGGAAGGCACACTGCTCTGGACCAACTCAGGGACTGTTCTGTCTGAAGCCTCAGTAAGAACTGAAACCAAAAGAATATTTCATACATTCAACAACAATTCATCATTCATCAACTTATTCCTTGTAGGTATCACAACAATTCGTATGCTAGGTAGCAATGAACGATGCACGAAGGTATTACACATTTCCATGGTAAAAAGACTGAACAACTAAGATGCATACACATGATAAGATATAATATGATTGGCAAACATATCAATATCTTATACTATTGGGTATCGTGTTTTTATAAGGTGCTACCAAAAAATTATATACTATTCATTTTCAACAATCAATGCCACTCCCACTTTAAGACAAAGACACACAGGCAGATATGGTACTTCTTCCTTACCTAAGTCTTCTGTGCTGATTTTATTGTTGTCCAACACCCCTCCCTCCTGCTTGGTACTGCCCGCCTGGCCTTCCATACTGGCCTAGATTAAACACCTACTTCTCAGGTTTGCCGATAGTGAACCTGACAGAGAAACAACAACAACAACTATAACTACAAATACAACACACATGAGCTACAAACAATTCTTGTAGCAAACGAAAAGAGAAAGTAATAATGTGTGATGCATATCATGAGACCAATGTATGCATTCAGTAACCTTTCAGATCATGCTATTTAGCCATTCTTTCTTTAATACTATAATAGTTTCAGCAATAATCTAATGTGTCTGACAGTCAGTATCATTATAATATCATATACCACTCGATTATTGGCAATACCCAACAATAATTGGTGATGATGTGTAATTGGAGGTAATGAGCAAGGACAAACTTATATATGCTTGGCACACAAAGTCAAGTAAAATATTTGTAATGGTTTTTAATTTTTTTATTTGTAAGAAAAATATAATAGTTTTATATAGAGAAATGGCCATGGGAATAAAAGTCCAATTTTTATACAAAATGTGACAAGGACCTCGAAGATAATCAGGTTTGCCAATAATGGAGGCAGACCATGTTTAGGCATATAGATCTACCTTATTAAATGATAAATGATGTATATGTTAAACATGACTTTATTTTATGACCATTCTTCCCAAACATGGGCCAGATGCTATTGAAAATTTATCAATCTAAAAATTGTAATGGGTGGAACTGAAACTGTCGTCATGCACAATTTCTCAAGTAAATAATTCCTGCATTAAGAATAAGAGAAATATCATAAAGCATTGCAGGCACTTTTATATACAAACATGACATGTTACTTGCAATACCATACTAACAAAACAAATATAAACATTAAGTGATGGGGCATTCAAATTTGTAATATGATTTAGTAGCCAGGACCTTACAGAGCTATAGCAGAATCCATTCCTTAAGTATACAGTATACTAGTAAACTAGTAGCTCTAGACTAGTAGACTGTGCAAGAATTGTGTGGAAAAGCCAAACCTACATACCTACTATGTGAGCTTTGCCATTCACTAAATCATGGCAACAATGAACCCTGTGTACCTCAATCACAGTCCAGGGATTAAGTGTTTGCACTCCAAGGTTGCAAAGTTCAAGTGAGGTGAAGCTGTACTTTACAAATAAACAGCAGACCCACAATGCCATGATATCATATGACAATGTAGCCTTTGTTTTCCCAAGACTCTTGTCTTGCATTGGTGTGGTCACTGGTATCATTCTGGACACAAATCTTACACTTTTGATAATAGATTAATCCCTTCAGCTTTAGCCTACCATATTATAATATTATCCCTCAACTAATACAGGGAAACCCAACTTTCTGGCTTTTTAAGTAGACAGATATGAGGGGTTCTTAGAAGTGAGAGCACCGACTTGTCTAGATAATCAGTACAGATGCACTGTGATTCAAGGTCAGATCTGTAGGTGAGTTGTGCATTGTTTAAATCCAAGAAGTTATGCATTCAGGTAGATTAACTGAAGTGGAAAAAATGCAAGGCCATACAAAAAAATGGGCAACATCCCAGTCCCTTTGTAAAAAAAGGCACTAGTTGAATAACACATTCAGGGTGGCCCGGTTCAAATTTAGATAAACATAGTGCCAGACTTGTTAAACATGAAAGGTTTTGTATTGGAGCTAAGTCAGTATTGCATTCCATGGATTAACTGACTCCAAACCTAATGTATAACACATTTCTGACATTCCTAAACTTATTTGTAGAGCAAAACAGATTAGGAATTACTGGATCCAAATGTACAAGGTTACATAACATGGGCCATGGATAACTTACATCATGCTACCTACACTGTACTACATTTCAACTTGAGTTTCAAAAAGTAATTCTAACATAAACATTGGGTCAGGTGAACTACTGCAGATTACAGCCACATTGACTAGTAGAACTACTTTTTGAAACTCAAGTATAGTACTGTTGCTCAGTTATCATTAAAATAGAAAGAAAACAAAACACTTGACAAAATGTCTACATTCTATAGTTTCTTCTTGTCTCATTATTATTGAATATAAATGGTATACTGGTTTGTAAAGACACGGCATTTTGTATGTTAAAGTAAGCATAAAAATTAAATTATCAAGATCATAATCCTAATCATACAGTAAATGACACAGGTTTCACAGATGTCAGGGGTAAAGGTTGATCATAAAAAAACATTTGGTAACTCAATAATACCACAGTATCACATTATCTACTTCTAAGTCTAAGTACTTTCAGGCATTCAATATTTCTATTTCTCCTCATAATTGAATGAAGGCTACTTCTGTACCCTCCTAGTATTTACTCTAAATTAGATTTGAGAATTCTTAGCAATCTTACCAGATGTGGACCTTCAAATCCCCTGGCTCTAAAACTTGAACTTGAAAGCCTGCTGTGGCAGATGGCCATGAAACCTTCAGTTCTCAGATGCTTGGTCTGCTGTCACTCTGCCGTGAATGTACTGCATCAGGAGATATCAATATACAATCATGAACTGGATGGATGGGAAAAACATGAACAAATCACAAGATGCATGCTTATGACATTTGGAAAGAAAATTGAATGTCAGAATCTAATTTCAAAGGCCAGATTATGATCTTTGCATACATTTTTATGATGCTAGCAAATCTTTCATGAAGGAGCAACAGACTGCACTACTAAGCATCTGCTTCGATTCAGCTCACAAAGACAGGATCTAAGCTCAGCCTTTACCACTAGAACACTGCCAGTTGGACCAATGTAACTGACAAGCAATGATAGAATTACTGCCTCTTTACAAGCCTGACATAGACCTACAATGATGAATGTATGCATTATGCAGATAACATATACTCTAACACCAATCACTTCTGCCATAGACATAATATTGACCACATAAATTATTCAGAATAATAAGATTTCTGAAAAGATGTATCATAACACTAGTACTGTCAAAATAGCCAGTGTACAGCATAGTCCTGACAATTCTTTGTTGATAATTGATCCTAAACATTAACAGGAACTAGCTGTAATTTGATCATTGTGTCATATTCATAATATTGTGTTTTAAGTATTTGCCTGTTTGAATGTTTGAAGAGTCCAATAATGCTTGAATGACCGTTGTTACATGCAATGACTGAAAAATCTCCTTTAAACTGCCATTTCCTATTTTCTGTAGCTCATATAAGATACACCGCATTGGGCAAAATGAGATGCCCTACTAGTATTCCAGTGTTGCAGACCAATTTTATGCACCAGTAGTCATCAGCCAAAAAAAATCATGTTTTGTTCTGAATACATAGTATAGTAAAGGTTAGAATGGCAATCGAACTACATACTATGCCATCTGATTCAGGTATTACATGAATTATTCACATACCTTTCTTCTGTATCAAATGGAAAACAGTTCTTTTGTATGTTATCGCTTATTATGGCACAATCAATATAACACAGAGACATATTCCATATGGGGTTTCTTCAATGCTTGCTTTCAATCTGAATACATTGGGTAGAGCCTTTGTTTACACTATTCAATTCTAAAACCCTCCACAGCAAAGTAATTGGAATCCTTTGTGAAAGAAAGTACAGCAAACCTTTGTTCCCTGAAACGTACTGATTTGAATAACAAAGCAGCTATACATTCAAGGACACAGGCTGCCTTCAATACCCACATAGCAAACGATGTAATGTATTGTTGTATGCTTCTTCAGTCAGAAACAATATAATTAATGAATAACATCCAACAAAGCAGATTACCTGACATTCATAAAAATGCATATCTTTCCAAGTTTGATCCTCTGAAAAGGTCCTAGCTAGGACACTAATTCTTATGTAAACAAAGACAAGTGATGCCAAATTTGTTCATGATCACAAGTCAACAATAGAATGTGTACATTATAATTGTAGATAGGACATTAGTCATGGCTTCAAAATGCACACCACAAACCCCAGTTGCCATAAAATAGCTTATACATATGCTCTATATACACCTATAACATACACATGCTATGCATTTCAAACACTACATTCAACCATCAAATAAATATTGTCTTTGTGGATAACCTGTCAGAAAGTCATCTGCCGGCAGCCAATGTCACATGTCAATGTCACATGTCAATGTACCAGGAGGTTTAAACCTCCTTGCATGTACAAAGTACATGTATGTTATCAAAAAGTGGATGTACCATTAGCTCACAGGCCCACCTGCCTTATAATTAGAAGACATGGTACAAAATATTCCAATTGTAAAGTGGATAACTAGGGCGGCTGCACTGTGATATTTAGAATGCTTGTTATTGTTATGACTAAGTTGCAAAGAATAACATTATCATTACTGACATGGCATGCCCTTTAGATAAGGCATTCCTTACCTCTTACACTAAAGCCATCCTTCACATAACGGGGAATAAATCTTCACATCACTCCTCCATGTCTACCGTACGTTAGGCAGTGAGCCATGGTATGATTCATATGTACAAAGGATTCAAATATGGCTGTAATGCATGCCGAACCCAGCGGGATGATGTTAATAAGGCCAGACGACCTGCACCGTTTATTGCCAAAAACAGTGTTAACACTGCAGTCCAGACACTGAACAAAGGATTTCACATGCCTTTTAAATTATATATGCCTACAAGTTAATTATAGCTCTTTTTATTTCCTACCTCATTGCCTAGGCAAAACATCACTGATTCAGACAGTGATTTTTATGGGATTAAGTCATAAAATGTGAGCTTCCATAAGCTTAGCATTAGAGCTACCCATTTAGGACTTATGGTATTTTGCATCTCCAGTTTACATCTATTGGGATCCTATTCACATTTGTTTCCAATCACAGGCTGCATGAACTAGGTCACCAGACAGTGATTAAACTGCAGCCTTCTATCACTATGGCAAAGTAGGACAGGATGCCAAACAAATTACATGTACATGAAATTCATACTTTTGTAATCAAGGAGTACGCTAAAGCTCTATATCACAAATCACACCTAACTTTTACCATTGTTTCAATTTAGTATCATTACATTGTGAGATCATTGAAAGATAGATAAACCTGTATTTTCATATCGTGCACGATCGTCTTACTGCGAGTGGACATAAACCTAAATTGGATATTATACACTAAGATTATACAGGTCCCAAAAGGCCGGCTGTGCTCAGAGTTTCAGACATCGGGGAATCAAAGTTGCTGCCAGTGTCAATGTTGGGACCCATTTTATATATCTATTTTATATAACAGTTCACTTGGACATGAATAAATCATTCTGACATTCAATACAAAATACATTAGAAAATTGAATGAGACATTCCTTCATGTTTTATTCACAGTTGCACCTGATCATGCATTCACAGCCATGACTATAAACTTGATGTTATCAGGGCCCTGACACGACGATGTAGCATACATGGTATGGTTATGGAATATGAAACTACTTCAGACAGTTGCTATATGCTGCAATCAGTGCATCCATACCAAACATGGGCTTTGAAATGTGTGTTTGCCATAAAGAAGCTCCAACAAGTCAACACAACACTGCTTTTGCCATAGTGAGACCATTGAACACTGACAAGAATTTATCTAAGATATCCTTTCTCCATTGTAATTTGACTTGCATGCTTGAGTCACAGGATTCACATGACCCAGACAAAGAAGCCTTATGCGCTTGAGATCACACAGGGCATAACAGGGTGGCAACATACCAGTTTCTCTAGAAGAGATTATGGTCATCAGGAAGAGAAAACCTTTGGATGCTAAAGTACTGTTACAGAGTACTGTTACCTACCTACACTCTGAACCCTTGCTGTTCCAAACACAGGTTTAGATCTTTGTTGACAATCTCAGTATATCCAGTCCAGTATCATTACTATCAACCACAATCTCATTTTCAGTACTGTAACTTTTAAGTATCAGGTTTTACCTTATGGCAAATGGTCAATGTTGGTCACTTTGCTTGGAGAGAAAAAAAATAAGATTCTAAACTGCAGTTCTTTTCCTGCACAGATGGTCAAGTGTGCAAAAGGTGATACCAAAATAACTTTGAGTCAACTTTAACTTAATAATATGCTCTACCTTGCTGATATATCCCAGCTGTGAGCAGATCTCAACAAAAGACAATCTATAATAATAGACTAAACAGTATGCTATAGCTCAATATAGTAAAGCTCAAAAATCAGCAGAGGACAATGACTGATGCCAGTAACTTAAAATTTGTTATCCCCACAGAATTTAAAATTCATCATGGCATCTGACAGGTAGGTTGTGAAATAAGTCAGGTTTTGTAAACAATGTACAACATTATATATGTTGGGATGCTGGCTGTTATATTCTTTTTTGGACGTAAAAAATTCCTGCATAACAAATTGCCATGATTATGGGCATGGCCTATTCAGCATACAAAAACCATGATACTTTCAACTGGATGTTTTGTTGATCAAAATAATAAGCTGATACATGCAGTACCAACTGGAGCTTATGATCTTTCTTGTCCTTCACCTAGTACCTCATTTTGTTTTAACCTTGGATACTCTTTTACCTTGGGCAGATATAAATTTATTACTAGACTTGTATAACTCTTAGTCTTACAGTAGAGTGAACATGCACAAGTCCTTTCTGCTAATGCAAGTTGACATGATGATGCAAGAATCTTGAGTGCAAAGCAAGATTATAATTCTTCAAACACTTTCTTCATGTCTATATGTGATGGTGATGCAACATGTTGCCTATCAAAGTCCACCGATTGTAAACTAAATACTAAGTAGTGGTTGTGACAGCTCTATATCAAACAATTTAGCATAACAAGTGTTCTTGATTGCACAGGCTGACACTTGTGGACACTACTGGTCCTTTTGGAAGAGTTCCAATTTTAGGATAATGATCAATATATAGAGAGAATCTGGGGTTGCCATGACAGGAATGTAAAGAGGGAACGTTATCAAAAATATAACCAGACAGTGACTAATTCAGTTTAGCTAACAACACGTAACGTTACATTGTATTAAAACACTGTTGTTGACAGTCATAGAAAATCCATTCAACAGCAAGTGAAATTCTAGTCAGTTTCAATTTGCAAAACCAATTTCCAGCAAAACAAATGAATTTGTTTCACATGCATTTGTCATGTAACAGGCCTTTACTTGCCCAATTAAGGGAGCCTTGTTCTTTTCATCAGTTCCTCACCAAAAAAGGATTAAAAGAGCTCATAATGCAACAAAGAGCTAACTAAAAGTAAATACTAGTACCAGTCATCAAAGAAATATTCCATTTAGTTGCCCTTTACTCGAGTTGGCCTGTTTGCCAATGTGCATAAACCCAGTTATTTGGCAGAGTACCGTAATTGCCAAATGCTTATCAGTGCAGTTCACATGTGCGTGATGTCGGACACTCTTTTGAACTTTGCCAACAGCTCTAAGCAGATTCAGACGCGGCAGCCATGTTGGAAACGTGATCTTCACGGCCAACAGTTGACAAGCTCCCGAGCTAATTTTCCACGAAAGGAGGTCAAAGTGTTGACGAAAACCCCAGACGTTGCCAGTTTCCCATCTTTAGTAGGAAATCTCAAAATGAAGACCGGTCCTAACGTCGTGTCAACTGTTTGTCCAGTTGTTACTTTGTCGAGACTTTGTAAACACATGATGATATTTATGCTTTTTGGTTATCGGCAGGCGACAGTCATGCTCATGGTATGCTTTCGTGTTCAACTGCAGATAAAGTTTGAATGAGCAGCAAAATTCCGAAGATTAGTGAATAGTGTGAGTGCCAGCCTTACGTGTGCTGTTTTGGCGGCGTATTCCGGGCGTGCCGTGCGCCTTCGGGGCTGTATCCCATGCAAATGTAAATGCTGTTCAACTCGGCGTGCACTTCTTATCAAGCTACCGCGGCATGGCACTCAGCGGGGCGCTTTAAATTACAAGCCTCCAGCGCAAGTCAAACCCTTTTTTACCACGAAAACATGACCTTTGCAAAACACCACTGCTATGACGTTAACAACGACACTTTTGGAGACTTAACTGCAGGCCGATCAGCTTTTTCTGCCGGCTGGAAACGCCCTGACGGCCGATTATCAACATCACGATCTAAACTCCATACCGAAAGATTGAAGTTCGGAAGCACGCCCCGGTAGGCAAACTAGTCCATACTTTGAAGCACACAGTTTGTCAACAAAGCACTTCTGGCACAAACAAAAGTTACAACCTTACTTACACTACAGTTGCTGAACTGTTGGCAGCAGCAGGCCGCGCTAAACCAGGCCGAAAGTGACAGTTGAACGATCAAAAGTGAACAAACAACTTCTGTGCCCTTACCTCTGTCGGTCCGCCATTGTAGACAAGGTATACATATCCCAGCATCCACCGGGATTAACATATATCAAAGTGAAGTTGGTGGTTGGTCGATATTGTTTTACAAACAACTCCAAATTAATGCAAGAAGAATTGTCAATAAATCACACCATTTATGTAGACTGGTAAATGGTGTGAAAATGAGCAGACTAGATTGGAGAAGTTGTTATCGGAAGTAGCCTACAGCCATCATGTTTATTTCAAACCCTGGCGTGCGCAAACGTTATTAGTTCGTATGCAAATTTCCAAAGCAATCCGGGGGCATTGTGTTTTTTACGTAGCTGAGTGAATGGAATGTATTGAATAAGTGTATGCAATTACAATTCTTTCTGATCAAAGACGTTACCTAGGATGCTTGTGCTTGTAATAAGTTGTATTGTGGTTAGTTAAAAGCTGGTATTTATGTGGTTCGTTTTAATCTAGTTCAAAGCATTTCTTCGAAGCCGGGTCGGAACCTGTCGTGACTGATGTTTCATCCCGTCGGCAGATCAAATGGAATGGCTGAAACCTTACCGGATCTATGTGTCTTTGTATTCTTTCAATGTATAAATGTCGGTATACATTTTTGAGAATGCTAAAAAAATATATATATGCATGTATGAACTGAGCTTCACAATACTAGACATTCTGCTTATCATGAATTTTTAATACACCAAACACAAAGCAGTTTTCGTGCAGAAAATACATAATAGCAAACTCGCAATAAACGTGCAAGTTATTATATTTTCAAGGTATTATATATCCATTATACTGCTATACTGTGTTGCACTTGTCGCAATAAACAAAAGATGATTTAGGACGGAAAGATAATATACATACACCATACTGATAACAAAATAAATGTAAAACAAAATAATGAGAAAGGAGCTGCTAATCTGCAGTCTTTCATATTGCATAATATTATGTTCTTCGCGCGTGGTACTAATTTATTGATCAGGATCCAAATCAATTTGTGCCCACGCACCAGCAGAAGGTTATTGATTGTAAATTCGTGGACGGAAAGTACTGTTCCATTCTAGTACAGCGACAGTGTATCAAATAACCATTCTCGTCAAACACCGCATAAAATATAGATGAGATGTACCGAAAGGCTCTCCCCTTGGCCTATGCATCAAACTGTTAATGCATTTTATAGTATAGTCGGTGTATGATAAAAGGGTTTATGATGATTGTGTGATGCCATCAGTGGACTGCACTATTGTACTTCGTGCACGAGATGTTTGTATGTCTGCTTGTTATTCCCCGATTGGATCCATGTTTCCTGTTCTATTCATGTTTTTTGCAAGCCGTGCTTTCAATTGTTTGTCCAGATGGTGAAAATTTAATTTAATTTAATTTAATTTAATTTAATTACTGTGCAAAATAAACAAATAACTAGAAATGTAACATTTGCAAAGCAACTACATAATGTTAACCTTCACGTGGTCTAGCCACACAAACTACTGCTGTGACCAGCCCTGCAACTTGCAACATAATGTAATCCAACACCACAGGGTGTCTGCTACAGCCGTCTGGTCCAGGTCATTGATTTTATGTGTTTGGAGAAAATGAAGAAACAGATCAAGCACAATATGTTTTCCTTCATGAGAAGGTAAACATAAGTATATAACGCTTATACCTTGCCATTTGAGAGCGTGTGACTAGCCCATAGTTTAAAATAGCTCAAAGATTGACCGTTCTAATGCAGTCCGTGCGCTGGCACACAATTCGCCTGTTAACGTTTGGCGGTCCTTACATTTCAATTGTTGGTGACGAACCCTTCCTAACGATGGTGCAGGTGCACTGCCGCACGGCACATGTTTGTAGTTAGCCTTTGGGCGGCACTGTGTGTTACTGACATGCAGAGGTCAGCAGTCATTTATCTTGCCAACACATCAGTACTTGTTTATCAATAAATGGTTATACAGTCACACGCTTATACTCAACCAGTAACACTGTTACACTCTGGGAGAAGATTGAACCAATAACAATAGAAGGGCTATGGGACCCGGTCTGTTTTACGTTACCGTGCAGTCGAAGGTCTTTGTTTCGGACAGCTTCAGATGACAAATTTTAAGCATGACGTGACACGAATGGAACTCTAGCAGTGCGGAACAAGGCTAAAGGTCAACATGCAGCTAGCAAGGAGCCCCAGGCGAGATTGGATAAAAACCGGGTGGTACATTATACTAATGGCGCGTCTGTTACAAGGCAGACTTTCCAGTCATAGCAACTAATACCATGACAGTCCTATCCGGATACGATCGAACAGCTGCTGCTATATACATGGCATCGTCCATAACATATAAAGTATATTGTGAATATTTAATGTAGGTAGGGTACGTGTGGCAGGAAAACATATGTACAGTTCTAGCTTGCCATAATCTCTTGCACAGAACTGTTGTTATGGCCTTTATACTTAACAGATGGTTAAGCGTCAAATGCGCATTCAAAACCATTAGATATATGTTTACATTCCCAATAGCTGCGACAGTGTATTACCTGACATCTTCGGGTGCAGTTTTGGCATCAGGTAGTTTGAGTTCGGGAGGCTATATGATAATAAACCTAAATTGGTTTGATTTCAAGTACTGAACTGAGCTAAACAAAAATCTACAGAGAGATCACAAACAACCAAATTGCAAGGTCTCTAGTGACTGCATTGAATGTGAGTGTGTTTACTATGACTATTAAGCAAAGTACCAATTCCCCATACCTGTCCTCTGGAGCGTTAGCAAGGGTGTCCGTGGTTATTTGCTGGTAACGCTGTGCAGTGGGAGGACCTGAAGGGGTTTAATGACATCGCTAGACTAGGAGGTGAATCAGACAAATTGACCCTGTTATCAACAGGTCACTCTCAACTGAGCAGCGCGTACACCATTGCATGATTATTGAGTATGGTTTCGTAAGGAAACAAGAATGGTGCGCAATGCTAATAATATCGCGTCGTCATGCAAGTCCAGTTGTGTAATTTTACGCTTTCAGTACGGATTTGCTGGTCTTAATTTGCTTTCTTAAATTACCCAATATCTATTGTAGCGTGCACATTGCACTTTGAACTTTTGCCCTTCAGAACTCTTAATAGCAGTTGGACCGGACGTGCAAATCGGGCGTTTCCTTTTCTTTCAGGGACAGATTTGGCGTGGTGCAATTGTCACATCGAGATAAGCCATGTGGAAACAGTGAAAGACAACAACAGTGAAGATTACATGTGAATCTGCGACACATAACCACACAATCATCGTAACCAAGGAGGTTATATGTATATTTAAGTCCACGCCGTAACCACGTACCAAGATGAGTAAATACAAAGACTCTGTTGTCAAAACAGACATGTTTATTTTTATTTCATAATTCCAGAAAAAAATTAAATTCAGGTGTAGCTTGAATAAACATGATGGTGCACATGTTTTAATATGCGTACGATACCTTAAACTACTATGCCTAATATAAAGTCAAGTAAATGTAATGTATGGGAGAGACCGTAACTTAATTGTCACATTTAATACAAAAAAGGTGCACAGACTGCCATTTTACCGCCTACGGCGGCAAAGAATGTGGCAAGTCATGTGAAAATGATTGTCCGCTTGGAATCACTCCAGAAAGCTGACACAGGAATGTCTGGAAACGTGCCTTCGAAACCTCCATGGTTGATTTGGTGAATGTCTGCAGGGACACGCACCACTAAGAGAGGGTTGCACAACCCAGCCAATTCTGGCCGTCTTTACAATTACAACTGGACAGACAATGTTTTACCATTTACTGAATTGACGTATTGTCTTCTATGATTCTGCAGTATTTCATAGCTGATCAGGTCAAATAAAATCGTATTTTGGACTGAATGAAACACAAGGTAGTGTCATTGACCTCTCTTCATTTTGTTGACTCACAGTAACTCTCAGTTCAAGCATGGGCTCGGTCAAACATACCAAGTCACACAATACCTCTTCTGTTTGAACAGGATACGTAACAGACTGCAACCTTTGACCTTAGCAATTACAACCGCCATTATTCACCCTACATTTTAATTTTCTAGTAGTAAAACCCCATAACGTTAGTCGATCGCAACGTATAATTTAATAAGAAACAACTTGTGGTCAGAGATAGCATTTCCTTTGGAAACTGGCTTCTCAGTTCACGGAAACGTGCACGTTAGTACTAAAAATAAAATCAACGGAGTTTGCAGATCTACTTTGACAAAATGTACAGTATTACCTGATGATTCTATACCGACTTTTTATTTATTTTCATGACGAGGTGCTTAGCCTAAAAAATGGGTACATTGTATATGTAAAAGGGCCGAAGGGCAATATGTAGACCAAAAACAAATGAATGTCTGCAAAGAGCAGACGAGAGGGGTTTTATGTTTATATGCCAGGGTATGCGGAACTGAGTGCGGCACACATAAACAAACTGAAACGACAGAGTAAACAGGACGAAGACTTTATCGACTTTCAAGCAGTCGGTTGTTGCGATCCCCGTAGGCCTGGTACTCCGACAAGATTTGTTTCCTGCAAGAACCTATTTCTTCCTGCCGATCAGGCTCATCATAGCATGTCACTTTGGAGGTAGATTAATTATATATATGTTACATATAGTATCAATTACATACATTACATATGATATATATATTACATATAATATTATGTGTATAGCTTTCCACAAAAGCTAGGGGGAAGGACGAAAGGAAATATTTATATCTTATTCATCTCATCCAACTCAAGTTACCAAAACAATCAAGAGAATGTCGTATGGCTACCATATGCAGCTTTTAATGTCCCTTCAGTCATTGTAAATCTTATTTATCCCAACATTTTCAAACGTACAAACTACTGCCAGAAACACTCTGGAGAGAGATGGGAGTTCCGTCATGATGACCATATCGAGTATATCCCGGCGAGGGAAAGGCTTGTCACGTATAATGTCTTGCTCAAATTTTACTCAGCTGCACAAGCACACAGTTTACACAACAACATTAAATCAATTGACTATAAACATCTTTTCAAAATTGAGCAACGTCCCACAGAGGTCAGTAACAGCGTTGACAGTAGATATGATCAGATATGTTTTAGAAAAAGTCACTTCCACAGAAATTATCCGAACATGGAGAGAAGGAGGATACAGTCCTCAACTGCTCAGATGATGTCCGGAATGTGCACGTGCACAATTGTTTAAACAGCTTATCTTGCGATGGGAGACTTGTTAGCTTGATCTATAGGCTATAATAATACATATATAAAAATAGCAGAATGATCAGATCACATTTGTGTTTGTTTGTTTGTTTGTTTGTTTGTTTTTGCAGGGACAGGTTGTTTGATAATCTTAATGGCGAAGGGAGATGTGCATTTATGTGACAAAATCATTTTAGAATCAATGTTAAAAAAACATGTAATATTTCATCGGTACGGGATGTATTGCTGTGATGTATGTGCGCACTGTGGCGAATTTGTGCTACGTAATAATACCGTCAACTGAAGTGAGAAACCAAAGATGTTTAAGCATATCCTGTTTTTCTTAGCAGAAGATCGTTATCGACGAGCAGGAACACAACACTAGTGTGTACCTAATCCAATGGGAATTACATGCAATATGATACAAACCCACGCTATCGTATTACTGCATAATGCTATCAGCCTGTTTTAGAGCCCTTGTGGCAACCGTGGCAATGATCAACTTACGCGAAGTCTATATGATGAAGCCATGTTTATGTAATATTGAAATACACAAAAACAAAAGTAACATAAACGTTCGTCTTCGACATGTTTTGGCTTACTTGTTAATGGATTATTGAAGAATACAAGTAATACTGATCTAAGAATAAACGACAAAGGATAAGTTACAGCAACAGATCGTGTAGAACAAAGATGAGTACAAACCTTTCCCAACGTACCATATGCTAGCTTTTTACTTTATTCTGTAATATTCATTTTGCATCCAGTTGCTAGTACATGTATTTGGGTTATCATGTGTCACAAAATGTCACGTGGCTGCATCATATGTACAATCAATTTTGCTCTGCGTGTTTCCTGTCTAAATAAGCTTAGTTTTTTTTTCTTTATTCAAATGACATCAAGTGTGTCAGAATAATGCCAAAGTTCAATATTTAACGCCAGAGTTGAATAATTGCGATAAATATAGAATACAACACGATGTATTTCCGTATTGCCCGAGGTGTCGGCCCGACCGCGAGTCGGATCGCCCGACGGCCGAAGGGCAATACGGAATACACCATGTTGTGTGCTATATATATAGGCTAGAGTCAATGGATTACATGTACAACAGACGATCGACAAGCGGTAAACTAGTGGTGATCAATAAAAGAGCAGCTGTTTCATTGTTGTTTACCCGGATGCCTAGATTTTAGAGTGACAGGCAGGCCTTTGAGAATTCTTTCCAAGGTGTATCGTGTATAAACCACAGTGTACACAGAATTAGAGGGGAGACAGCTGAGAAAAATGTTACAGTGACAGCTGACCTGATTCAGTCGATGTGACCAACCATGATGTAGAACAGCCCACGTAATCATGAAGGTTTACAGATGTGGTCCATATGCATACTGCTAACATAACAGCTAACAGTTACATCCGGGTCAGCTGTCAAGATATTTATTTGCATTACAACAACAGGATCGATCTGTTGAAATTTCGACTTAGCATTTTTAAATGTGATACTTGCGAAAATGTAATGGCGATTTCTCCTGTTCTCTTTACGTCAAAACTAAAGTTTTTACAGTCCATTTTGATAATGACTATACGAAGACGTTATATACTAGTACATGTTTTTAAAAAAATCTATTTACCTTGTTTCCAGACATTTCCAACAAATAATCGGTCAAAATGTTTTGCACGAGATTGCACGGAAACATTGATTTTAGTATCTGAATTGATTCGTTATTCACTGTTGTTAGGGTCAAAAGTATAAAAGCATACATGTTGCAAAGAATTCTTTTATTTTTTAAGTCGCCGGAAGAAAATTGATAGTACGGGTGGATACAACAAGAATACACTGTATCGCCACCCGGGTATGATATAAATTACCTTTAATATGTAGTTGTGTTTCCTATAAACATATGGGACCATAAACTTACAAAGATGCAAATTCACACACGCAGTTCGTGTCTTTTTCTATCTCCAGAGAACATAGAATTGAGCTGGGTCAGAACACTCGACATGAATATCAATTCGGTTTCACTCATGGTTCACGTGGAATTTGCCATTATGTTGGGCACTTAACAGGTGCAAACAAACAGATCAGTACGAAGAACATCAGTTTCATTTTGCCATAATTCTGAAAAAGATTAGTGTTTTATTTGTAACAACATAATATAAACAATTGTATCTGTTATTGCTCAATATCCTATTGCATCGTATCTAGTCTCGGCCAATAATATGTTCCTATATTCTAAGCAACTATGTCGAGCTCTTCTGTTCGTCTTTCTCTAGTTGGCGTGACATTCTCTCTACAAGTCACCTTTGTTGTGCCATGCGACCGACCGAGGACGTGATCGCCTCATGCAAACCACATGCTGCATGCTGCTTGTTTGTGAAAGAACGATGAGGGTAGGGATGACAAGGGATGATAGGGATATCCAGACATGCCAGACCTTGTATTACATTAGACAGGGATGTCCCTAATTACCCAACCAATCAGCGTTCAACAAACCGTGCTCTTTATGACGTCATAAGGTCAAATTGGAAAGGTCATCCCAGGAGCCGGTTGTCTGTTTGTAAACGCAGGGCGGGAATAGTTTTACCAGTTGTCCTTGGTAAATGTAAGATCAAGGTTGCACTAGTACTGACTGTTTTGGCCGACTGTAGTAGACTTTTGAAGCGAGACATCGGCGAGGTGTATGATTTCATACGGTACGTTCTTGTAGATGTGGCACTATAACGGGCCCGTTAAATTATGTATAAAACCTTACTTCAAGCATGGAGTTAATTAATGCTTCAAGTGGGAATGCAAGGCTATCTATCTGGTCAAGGAGGTCAATTGATTTTAACCTCCTTGCTTTAATACATATCCTTGATCTGGTACAAATAATCATGCTTGCAAGCACTCGACAACTCTAGGGGCGGTGGAGGGCACTTGAAAGCTAAATTTATGTTGGGAGGGAAACCATTTTGGGGTGGGTTACGATTGCAACGTAAACTGTTTGCAAATTATGCTTCATACCAGTTCAGTTGGTAATCTGTGGGGTTTGTACTTATTCCCTATAGCTGGCTGGCCAGTATCAGTCTGACGGCATACAGCTGAACAGAGGAGCTGAACCAGTATGACATCCCAGGTTACCTTCCGTGTGAAGGTGTCTGTGTCTGACCGACACTGTGTGGCTGTGGTAGGGGACTGTCCAGCACTGGGTGGGTGGGACCCTCACAAGGCTGTGGAGCTGCAGAAAGGAGACAGGTAACTAGCTCTTATGACGATCAGCCCGTATATTTTGTTCTCATAAACGTTTTTGGCTGAGTTTTTTGGCTTCATCCTATCAAGGATTTTTAACCTCCTTGATTCTATTCAATGTTCACATACATGTATTTTGCTAATTCTGTTGATCAACTTATTACTAAGGAATGAAAGAAACCCTTATACATTCATGACAAGCTTGCATGTACGAGAACATGTCTAAGTTCAAGGACTTTGAAAATTATAGATTTAGAACAATTCCTGTCCACTACTATTCAGGTAAAATGCACTTGCAAGGAGTGAACCTCAGTATCAATATTCTTACTTGTCTAACAGGCATAACGTTACCATTTATATCTAAGCTATATACAGATAGTTAGATGTTTGAATAAAGGTCAGTAACAAATTACATATTTATATTTTGAATGAGCCATTTCTTACAACTGTTCTCCCCATTCTGTTGCAGTGATGTGTGGAGCTGTACAGTGCCCTTACCTGAGGGAACACCTGTACAGTACAGGTACATGGTCTGTGATATCAGACGAGACAAGACAGGGAAGAAACTAATGATAGTCAAGTGGGAGACATACAGACAACCTCGAGCCTTCACACCCAATGGTAGGTTGCAGTTACATGGTCATGTGTGATCAAGTGAATGTTATCATTTTTGAATGATGTCAATTCTTGTGTTTCCAAATGTGTACCTTCCACAATCAATATTAATTTGATACTCCTTGTTTACATGACAGGGCAAAGCTGTGTTGCTGATGGAGGGAGTTTTGGAAGATATGGTACGTACACATTCTTTTATATACCTTTAGACATACCTGTTTATGTCATGTACAGCATAACAAGGGAACCAGTGTTTTAATGTCAGAAAGGAAGCAAGTAAATGTTGTTTATCATGAGTCAGATGTATGTAAGATTTCAGAGTCATACCTTCCTCCCTGTTGTTTGGTCTTCACTTAGTAAAAATAACAAATCTCACGAGGATAATTTTATAATGTTGGGACATCAGCATTGGAATTTTAAGACAAATCTAATGTCTTTAGTGCATCTGCTACAGTAGAACAAACGTGTAACCCCTGTGCTGTTCTTTAATAGATGGTAACGGCTGTGCTGTTGACCAGGGCTGGTTAGTCGATCAGACAGAGATCCGGCTACGCTTCCATTCCTCCAAGTCTCCTCCCATCACCTTCTTCAACCAGCAAGAGGTCAACAGAAAATTCCTCATCAAAGTCATGCCTATCAACATACAGACATTACAGGTAGGTATACTTCATATTCAATTGTCTTAATGTTGGACTCACTGGTTAAGACCAATCCCTATATCAACTCTGTACCTGTAAGTACTAAATGATGAATCATATAAAAATGGCTTTGGTTAGTTCTCTTTTTACTTGAAATGAAGCAGTTAATAGTTCAATCTAAAGAGAATGGTACCAACATGAATATTCTTGTTGTCTCAGAAACAAACAGGAGATGGAAAAGATGACAGCTCTGCCTGTGAAGAAATTCCTGTGACTTGCAAGGTAAGTGTGCATACCTGTAGCATGCATACCTGGATTTAGAACTCTTAGACTAATAACCGTTAGACGTTAATAAGAAGGATTGCTACTTCCAAACCACTGCATTTCACTGTTAGGATTTCCTGGGACCATTTGCTGCAAAAACGTCCCTCTTTGTCACTTATCTTTCCAATGGTTGTTATGGATTGTTTAAACATTGCAATGGTTCATTCTGTAATCTACAGTGCTTTAGAAAAGCATATCTAAGAATATTTTGTTGTTGTTTTTTTGTTCTTTTTTCTCATGTAGCCAGATACATTATTGCTTATTGATGCTGCAAACAGTAGTGAAGACAACCACCCTTGGTGTCGTGGTATCAATTTAAAAACTTTAGTATGTCATCTTTGCTGGTATAATGATAGTGCATCACATGTTAAGTTAAAGTTAAAGTCCATACCCCACCATATGGTGTATAGGGTGGCACCCATCTCCTTTTCCATAGCCCTTGGGCCACACAACTGTGCAAAACCACTGTGATCCTACAGCAGGGGACTAGTCCTCCAGAAGCACTGTGTGTTCAGCATTCATACTCTTTCCTGCAAGTTTCCTACAAGAGTGTTAATCAGCAAAGTACATCACATTGATCCTGTCCTAAAGCACATGTTTGAAATTCTATTTCAGTGTTTGAGTTGTAGTTATTTAAATCACTCCATTTCCTTATGGACTATAATATAAGACCATTTTGTGGCAGGTGTTGCCATATTGGAATAATTGGATTATCTAGACCCAGTGTTGATGGTATCTTCTGCAGGTGCTGAATGACACCCAGTGGCACCCAGTGGTACAGCACCAGTACGGTCACCTGTGGGAGAACGACAGCTACGTCATCTTCACCACACAGGTGTTCAACCCTCAGGACTGGGTAAGGCTGAAGTGTTGTCATTTACCAATCCATCAAACTTATAGCTTTAGATTTGTAAATGCGGTCTATGATTTGTTAGAGTCAGCCTATGATGGTAATGTGGCCCTGTCAAGATTTCTATTCTTGATTGTACAAAATAATGTATATTTACACTATATGCCACAGTTGCAATAGAACTATACTATTGTATTGCACTCACAAAGTGCCAAAAGTTAAAAAGACATGGGTTTAAAAGTGACAGGTTTTTGTAATTGTACAAATTTTCTCTCTCTCTCTGCAGGCCTTTGATATATTGCTGTATGCTGAGTCCAAGATCAGTGCTGCCCAGTCAGACTGCCACTCCCATCCTGTTGCCAAGGCAACAGTCCTGCCCTCTAACCTGACAGGATCCACGGGTGTGGTCTCTGTCCCCGTCCATAACAACCACAACAGGCTGGTCGGACAGATCAATGGTATGTGGCCTTTAAAACCAGAAAAAATCTTAAGTAAAGGTGCATTCCATTAGGAGGCTAATATCGTTACTATGAAACAAGTTTGAACTGTAATTTCCAACACAAGAAATTGGACCTCCCCAAACTTTGGACTGTACACAACTCCAGTCTTTGTGAAGGAATGAGCAATCTACATAATGTGATGTCAAAGAAGCGGTGGATTGTTCATTCCTTGACACAAAGACTGGAGTTGTGCAGTCAAAATTTTGGGTAAGTCTAATTTCTTGTGTTAGAAATTACAGTTAGAATGTTGCGTAAGTCTTCTACCAACACAGATGAACTTTCAAGCTATAGCATAATTGTTGCTCATAGTATGCTAAATCTTGAAGATATTAAGATAATTAAATAAATCTCAGAAAACATGACTAAAGACGATGTTTATGGATTGATGATCCATTTTCAGTTGATTACTTGATCATCACTCCCATGACTGGAGATGTGTGCACGGCTGAGGTGTCGTACGCTCGTTTCTGGAAGAAGCGGAAAACCCTAGACGTTGGACACAGGGGCATGGGAAACTCTTACACGGCTGCCTCGTAAGTTTTCAAACCCTTCAAAATGATTACATATTTTATTCAACATGAAAGTTGATAGAATAGAATGCAGAAGAGAGAAATTGTTTAGGCCTAAATTTTGACAAAGCACGACCTGAGAAAAGAATTGTCTGTGAAAGTTTCATACACCACCTTATTTTCCTTTGCCTGTTCGAGTGTTCCAAAGTTTGTAGAAATTATGAATGAGCAAGTTAAATGTATTACAGGTTTTTTCCATCATATGTAAAGAAATAATTCCTCTAATACCCATGTACTATTTTTCTATGGCATCTTGCTTTACACATTCCAAAGCTGTTTCCCTATTGAGGCATAGGGTTTTCTGTCTGCAATTATGACAAACCATTGTTTTGTTACAGAGTCTCACACATACGAGAGAATACCATAGCATCACTGATGAGTGCTGCCAACCATGTAAGTCAACATACAGCCTTGAATGAAGTTCCATGCACTTTCCAAATCTGCCTATCTTTGTCAAATGTAACATCACTATTTTTGTGATATTTCAAATACATCATGTGGATATTGTGACTTATAATGTCTGATATTTGATCAATGAGACCTGCACTGTTGCTTTGTTTCCAGGGAGCTGCATTTGTAGAGTTTGATGTCCAGCTTACTAAAGACAAAGTCCCCATTGTTTACCATGACTACAAGGCCTGCATTTCAACCAAGATGGTAACTTTCCAGTATATTTTACTACCTCAGTTTCATTTCTGTAAGAGTTATTAGTCTGTAAACCTAGATTTTTTAAGGATCCAGCAATGCTGGCAAATGCAAGATGACTCCCACTTAGATTGTCTACTGCTGCCTTGTATTATTGTGGTGAAGTTTGTCTCTGCCTTTGCAGAAGGGAGGAACGAGTGGTGCCCAGTTGATGGAGGTTGCTGTCATGGACCTAACTCTGGAGAACTTACAAAGTCTCAAGGTCTGGAATTGCGCATAATACATACATGTACTGTAGATGATTCTTCTTCTTCTTCATCCTAGTGCCGAACCTCATTTAGTTGAGGGCTCATGGCACGGGTCAGAGTGTCATCCTGGAATGGGTCATTTTGTGGCTGGCTGGAGGCTGGCTTTGGCTACTCAATGGGCAGGGGCGCCACTCCCTGACCACCACCCTGCTGGGTGGTGGCGAGTACCCCTAGATTGACATACATGTACTAATATAATAGCTGCAATTTTTTCAGAAATTCTTTTTGTCTGATTTTATCTTCTGATAGTACATTAAGCTAAGACTTGGAGGAGTGAAAATTCAACTGTTATGTTGTTTCTTCCACAGCTTGATCACAAGACTGCTAAGAAACTCCTAGCTGACAAAGGTCAGTATAATGGGATCAGTGATCTTGTGGTTTATCCAACACTACTTCTATCTTGAATTTTGTTTGGATCAGTAAAAACCAAGCTTCTAAATTACTTCTGTTGAGAGATGGCACAGTTTTGCTTGCCCCTGGCTATCTTTACTGATAATCATATACAAAGTTGGATATTATTTTACACGGCTTGTATAAGAAATATGTGTACTTGAAGATCTTGCACAACTCTTTTCTAGATGCAAGTATTGATGAGGCTGAGCCCCCTGATGTTCATCCCTTCCCAACTCTCAGAAAGGTGGGTCAGTTTGTGTTGCCACTGATGATACATTTACATATTGGCCAAAGCTTTTCTGTCTGGTTTCTTGATAATTGATTTGAATGACTACCTTTAATATAAAGATTGAAATAATTTCATAATGTCATAATGTCACATTGCCTTTGTGTGACTACATTAGAGGCAGTCTGGGCCAGTCAATGACACGTTGTATTTGAACACTAGGTCTTCAACACTCTTCCGGAGCATGTTAACCTCAACATAGAAGTCAAGTTCCCACTACTGCAGCAGGTGGGTTCATTTTAGAGCTGTTAGATCAAGATTATAAGACTCTCTGATAATCTGGTAATAAACTAGTCACATGAGCAAAAATTAACAATTACAAAATTAATTTGCAGGAAGGTGTTAAAACTGTAAGGTAGAAATCTTTCTTGCTTTGGTGATGGATGTTTGTATTGTGTTCACCAAAATGAAACTGCCTGCTCTACATAATTCTGCTTCATGTAATACTATACACCCATACTACAGACCCCTTCCCTATGGTTTTTCTTCAATCAGACCTAACAATGGTTTTCCTTGGTGATGCTAGGACGGTGCCTGGGAAGAAGAAATGGACACCTACTTCGACCGTAATGAGATTGTTGACATCATCATGCGGGAGGTGTTGGAGAACGGAGGGAAAAGGAGAATCCTGCTGTCCTCGTTTGACGCAGACTGCTGCATTCTGTCAGTCCTTCTCTTTAACATGTTCCTACAGTTATATTTCCCACTACTGATAACTTTGCCTGGTTTTCCCTCTGGCTAATAATGGTAAAGGACTATAGTCCACTGAATGAGTCTGATTATGTCTAGAATCCAAATACACATGTATATCATTTGTTTCTGTCAGTGTGTATTAATGATATAGCATTATGAAGTCATTGTACTAGTGGTTCCCTCAGTACTGTATTTAGACTTTGTCCATGTACAATGCCATAAACGTCATTGCTATTCAGAGAGAATTTGCCACAGAGTGTCACAATGTCATTGATTCACCTACAACAGTTAACCTATGTTTGCCATTTTTCTACCACAGACTGCGTAGGAAGCAGAATAAGTACCCGGTGCTGTTCCTGTCTCAGGGCGTGACAGAGCGCTGGGCGGAGATGATGGACGTCAGGTGTCGTACGGTTCCCATGGCGATGAACTTTGCCCTGGCAGAGGGTCTCCTGGTTAGTAGTTCTTTTTTTTAGAGTTTCGTTTTTGGGAAGCTAATTGTTTTGAAATGTTCTGATATCCAGGTGACACAAGCTCAGTGACTTCTGTTTTGCACAGAAGATATTGGCATCCATCTAATATGTACATGCACCTATCCTTACATTTATTAAAAGTTTTGCCCAAAGTTCATGAACCGCTTCATCAGGTTGGCAGGTCATTCTTGAGCATTAGATTCTTCTCATAGTATACAACCAAGAGTTTTTTTACCTACCAATACCAAAACATTGACATCAGGCAGATTAGAAATACTTGAGCGAGAACAATTCCATCCTACTATAGGCAACTCCTTCCTCAAAAGATACAATATCAGTTTCTGTCTTGACACTCTCAGGGTGTAGATATCCATGCAGAAGACATCTTAAGGAATCCCTCCTTCACTGAAGAGATTGCCAAACTCAAACTGGTTTGCTTCGTCTGGGGTGAAGACATCAATGACCCAGCCAACATGAGCCTTCTGAAGTCTATGGAGGTGGATGGCATCATCTATGACAGGTGTGATGTTATTGTGTTAAAAATAAATCCACTGTCTGATATCAATTTCATGTCCTGCTAGTATCGTTTGCTCCTTCTGTCCATTTACTTTATGTTTCAAACATTCTCTTTTTTTGTGTGTGTGTGTGTGTGTTTGCTTGTTTGTTTGTTTGTTTGTTTGTTTGTTTGTTTGTTGTAAAATCCCCAGAATGTATGAACACAGAAACATCAGTCTGAATATCTACCAGAAGGAAGACTTCCCCACCTACAAGGGAGAGTTTTTGTGTAGGGGTTTGTCTGCTGTTATTCTTTGTCACTAACGCCTTTGCTTTCAATCCAGTTTGATGTGGATTAACTTGTAGCGTGGAACAAAGTGCTGTCAACCTGAGATGGATAGTTGTTGTTGTGTCTGTATTTAATCTTGAAAATGTCTTTCGAGTCCCATATTTTTAACTGACCTATAAAGTACCTATCATCTGGAGCGACAGGTTTAGCAAGTGTTGGCATGGAAGGGCATGCACAGCATTGATGTTTGTACTTGAAATCACTGACACCTTCTGCCCCCCCTCCCCACAGGATGTGTGACCATAGAGAACCGGGTCTGTACCAGTTTGAGACTGAAGAACAGATGGGACCATTCCTTGCCAGCATCTCTCAACACACACACCACTGATCAAACAACTCTGGTAACTTCTTCAACACCTCCTTGTGGAATACTTTGGTACTGCATGCTGTGGTGCATCTTTCCAACATGCTTCTTTTTACACAGTTCAATAACAGTGGTGATAAAACTGTGATACACAGCAACCTAACTTTTTCCCCAAGTCTTGTACATATTTTTCACCTTAAAAGCTTGCCAAGAGTCAGAATACCATCAGAAATGTCTAGGTAAAAGTTGTGGGAAGAATACTTCTTAATGCAATGTTGCTGGCTATTTTAAAGAGTATATGCTCCTGTGCATTTCTGGATGTTTTAGTAAATACATTTAATTTAATTGTTAATCTCCATGTTCTGCTGTATATGTTTGTATACCATGGAAGATTATGATCACAAGAACAAGTAGAGGTTTAGACAAAGCTGCTACTATTTATTCATGATACATTTTCAGAGCGATACAGAGAATACCAACATAGAATGAAGCTTTAGCCTTGAAAATTCTGAGTCTATGATACATGTAGTACTACAAGTATAGATTTGGTACTGCATAGAGTGGTCACAAGTTAATTCAATGTAACTTAGCACTGTGGTAACAAAGTTAAAGACAGAAAGGATCTTTGCAATACAATGTTGTGTTCAAGACCTTGCTAGCCAATGGGCTTGTCTCCTTTTTGAGATAGGTATTCTGATTGGTCACCTTAAACAACTTTATCAACCCTTTCATAAAGGGTGGTATATTTTCCATTGCACTTTAACCTTTCCCCTGCCAAAGTTCACCCATGCTTCAGATTAGTATTGGTTACACATGGTAAAGTTTGCAGGAAGAGGGTTAAGACCACATACACCTTTTTCCTAAGTAAAAAAGTTCAAAAGCAACATACATGTATTATATACTTTTATGTATTGAGAGATGCCATATTGTAAAAGTATGCTGGCATCTTTTTATGTATGGTGTATATGATTGTATGGCCTGTATTAGGCCTTCATGCATTTACTCAGCCTTTAATACATGGCACAATGGTATAAGTAATTAAAAACATTGATTTTAACAGTAATATCAATCTTAAAATTGAACTATAACATACAAGACTATGCCAAGTCCTATGTGGAGAGCATGACTGACTGCTATCATTGACTGACAATAAATTCCTTTACAATACAACACATAATGCTTCATTATTGTAACATAAAACATGCTTTAGACAACTACCATAATATTGTGACTAACTTCAAGACCATGTTGTACAGACCTCTCATATGTTCCCATAGATAGTTACAACTAATAAATGTTGGCTTGAACATTCACAGATGATGATATGCTTCACAATGTATACCTACAGCTGTCACAATGTATACCTACAGCTGTGAAAGATACAATGTGTACTCACAAATGTTTACTGAAAATGTTTGTCATAATGCATAACGTTGCATCAATACCTTAAGACAATAAAAGTTAATCATAATTGTAAAATGCCTGATGTGTAAATAAATGTGTATGCCCCTGTTGCAGGCTCTACTCGTTACACTATTCAATCACAACCCCAGGGAGTGGGGATGGGGGAGGGGTTGGGGCAGTCGGGGCTTTGAACTCATTTTTATCATCAACCAGGATCCCAATCTCAGGATGATATTCGTTGGCCTTGGAAGTGGACGGGTTGGGACCATTACTCCCAGAGCTGTCGTCTTTCGTCTCTGCCACATGCCTTTTCGGAATCGCTAACGGCCACACGTGCCCATTCCGCTGCTTGGTGATCCTCCTGAGGATTGCACCAGGCGCTGCCCATGCCTTCTTGGGCGGGGGAGGACGCAGGGTGGCCCGAGCCTGCTCCAGCTCCTCTGCGGAGATCCCCAGCCAGGGAATCAGCTTGTCCTGCGTGTTGCAGGCCACGTCACGGGCGACAGGGGGCGTCTGAGAGGAGCTGGTTTTCTTGACATCTTCCCTCACACCTATTCCTGTATGATATGGTTTTGAAAACGGCACAACAAAGCGGAGGTATTCTTAGATCCGCAACTTTGAAAACACCATAGGAACTTTTGCTTAACTTGATGCCAACGTTGCCCTTGTTCTCTCCCTTTCCAACATATACATTACATCGACCTACAATAGTCTAGTACAGAATAAATTTATTATATGACTCCACAATACATGTTTTGTTGTATAAGACTTGTGGCAATCTTAGGCTACGTTACACATCTTTAACGTGTCATGATCAGTTACTGATACAGTTCAACCTGTCATGTTCTGTACCCCTGGTTTATGTATAGACCTATTATTATATTTGGCTCTGCCAGCTGTATAGGAGCCTTACTAGGCATGAACATTATGGAAAATACACTATGGAAGACAGGAACTGGTGAATGACTGTGTGAATGAATGAATGAGTCAATTAATTAATAGGGGCTTTAAAATCAAACACCGCTGATGACAAGGATAGGACTCTTCTCACCTTCATCAGTTGTGGTCTTCTTGCAGTCGATGCCGTCCGCCATGGTTTGGTTGGGCAGGTAGAACTGAGGCTGTGGCACCAGTAACCTCCCTCCGCCCTGGCCGGGGTTGGAGGGCTGTGGAACCACCTGGATGGTGTAGGGGACTGACATCGGCATCACCTGGGGTACGGATCAGGTGATAGTGATAGTGATCTCGAACCAGTTTAGCTCACTGAAGAGCTACTCTTCCACTGGCCGTGACAGAGAAGACAGACGCTATGTACAGTATTTACAGGTTCACTGTACCGGGGAAATTCCCCTAGCTCTTTTCGACAAGCACAATGAATAGTGGACCACGGCTTAACGTCCCGTCCTAAGGACTGCGACCCTCTCCAGTAGCGTGCATGTCGGGTGAACGACAACAGCCGGGTTTGAACTCCCAACCTCTTAGTCCAGAGGCAGGGTCGCTAACCACTGGACTACGCACGCTACTTTGCAACAGCCGTGAGGGATGGAGATTTGGCAGAAGAAGTCGACAAAGATGGTTTGTATAGTGTGAAGGAAGAGTAATGGCCGGCAAATGTTTGAAGAGTCGTTACTGGATGTCATTTTGTCTCTCTTGAGCAAAAGTCAAACAGTTGTAAAATGTGCTTCCCTAGCATTTTTTCAGACTATGTAACTTTCTGCTTGTCTCTTGTGGGACTTGTGTGTAAAACTGTATTATCGCTTTTGCTTTATATAATAGTACGAAGGTTTACCCCTCGATCTCAAGGATTTCAGCGACAATTTCAAGTTTTTCCTCAATGGAGCAAAACTGCGACGAAAGCGATTCTGACATTTGTTGCACTTTCTTCGATGTCACGTAAGTATGACTAGATAATAGTCGGTACATAGTTAATTTTATTTTCACGTCTGTGCGATTGACTTTCAAAACGCCCTTTTATAGTCATTACCTGGGCTGTACTTGGCGGGGCCCAGCAGCAGCAGATGGTTGCCGTGGTAACGGACAGACACACCTCCACCACCGCCGAGGCGATCACTGCTGCCTGGATACCCAGAATTCCCGAAGCCTCGGCACATATTTCAGATGTGCACTGATCATGAAGTGCGTCCTGTCGCTAATATGGAAACAAAAGGTAGGCATGATACGCATGATATCTTTTTCATAGGCACAGTTAACTGCATCAAAACCTTCAAAGAGATGTAACATCCTCCTGTCACAAAAGAACCTTTATCCCTGCTACAGGCAAGTTGTGGAACTGCCTCCTACAGGACCACGTGATTGTGAATACCAGGGACTTACGGAACTTCAAACGCAAAGTCAACGCCCATCTCATCGTCCTGTATAGCCAACGTTATTATTCAGTACAGCTGCTAAGCTGAGGACTAGGCAATAGCATAGAAAAAAAAACGCTATTCTTATTCATTCGATAGTTGCAAATTGGCAAGATTGACGTTATTTTACACAAGACTTTACCCGTAGTGAGTTGCTCACAATCTCGCTTGTAGAGTTTATTGGTTCTCTATAGCTTGACGTCACAATCTGATTGAAGGTAATTACCTATAACATGGCTGCTACACGCTAGTAGTATAATGACGCCAATGCATATCATTACCTGTGAGATGCTGTTAGCCGCAATAATTCCCATGGCTGGGGCGAACAGAACACAGCTGACAACAGACAGGACGTGGTAGGCAGCTATCTGTGGTTACCATGGGGATAGGAATGTCACAAAGACGCTGATATAAAAAGAATGTTACTTCCTACTGCTACTGTCAACAGCAAAGTCCACCTAATCGAATTCTAACTGAACACACATAATAGTGTCATATCAAGGCAAAATCATGAAACTGCGGACATTTAGATAGAAAAAATTGCCAACATCTTAGGAAGCATTTTGTTTCTTTGTAACGCCTATTGTCTATGGAGAACACATATTCAAGCTGGCTCACAATTTGCAAGCGCTGATTTTACAGTCCTTTATGAATTTAGATTTATCTTAAGTTCACCTTACCTTGCACTTATTGTTGGGACCGCCAGGTTCCAGGGAAGCACCTACACTACCGACCAGGAGAAACTGTTGAATAGGAAAAGAGAATGGCAGCAATATAGGGTCTGTTATAAAGCTGTATCATGTTATCGTACTTGTGAATGCATAACGCCATAACAGAGTTTGCCCGAAGAGATGGTTTGAAAAAGGACAGTGCTCTTGTGTGGAATATTGCAGTTAATATGGATTCCACATTGGACACCCAAGTGCCAACATTTTTGTATCGTTGTCTGTAAGATCATCAGTTAAAACAGCATATAGTTATGAAGAGGTGACGTTCACTTCTCTAGCCGTTTTATAACCGGGCTTTGTTAACAAAGGAGTTCTGTCCTTAGTGCTGAATTGGTCATCCCTCGGAAGCGTTAGTCAAGTCTAGCTCTATCTCGCTATGAAGCTCAGAAAAAGCCTTTGTGAAAACGTAGACAAACCTACAAGTGATTCTAGATGATACTTACAAGTTACATGCTGGCCGAACTAGGGGTATTTTGGTGCTACCTATCACGCTTAAGCCTCCACCTACCCATAGTCCACCGATGATAGGCGTCCCGACATCACCCACAGTCAGTTGTAAGACTTTGTTGTGTTGGCTCCGCGCGTCTTCCCTGGTTTTGAAGAACAGCTCAGCTACACCCAGCACAATGCTGGTCACTCCCACCACCAGGTGCAGGGCGCTCAGAGCCTTGGACGTGCCGTACGGAAACGCAGGCATACCGACGTCTTAGATTTGAACTACTTCTTGAAGTTCAAAACCAACCACCCGCCTTGCCGTAGGGTCCGTCTTGTTGCACTTGAACATTTAACTGTAAGAATCGCATGACCAAAATGCCTACATGTGGACGATTTGGCTCTTACAGGACGCGACGCGAAACACCTACATACACCGACGAATCTGACCCGTCATTTGTGTTTTTCTAGATTCTTCTTCAGTCGATGCTCTGTCGATTCCTCAAAACACTGTATCGAGTATGGTAACAAAAATTATGCACATGCTTTGATGGTCCATTTATGGGTTACTGTAAGGATGGGTTGCTAGACAACCGATCTCACGATTAAGAATGTAGTTAAATATAGGGAAGCTGCTTTTCCTCCCGCTAACATAATTATAGCTCCTTTTGGAAATGTAATCTGGCAATCACTGACTGTGACGTATGGTTTGGAAATCTGTTTGCTGTCACAGTAAGCATTTTATGTCTCTGAAAATTTAATCTACCTTTAGAAGCAGTTGATAAATGCATTATAGTATCACACAGCAGATAGGGTTGTTTACATGCACAGATTTGAATCCAAGATGAACTGGTATGTGACAATTAGGCTGGTATCAAGCAGTCTAGGCCAGTGCAAACCAGACAGATTTTGAATGCAAAATTATCATCAAATGCTGATTAAAATTACATGGTCATAATACCAAGATAAATTGTCATGCTACAGCATGTCATCATCATATCAGACAAAACGTCATGATGACGCAGATGAATGAAGCAAGGCTGGTAGCAGTTTATTAAAGACGGGCGAGATTGTGGGTCTCTCGGCATCCTGATCCTGATATTCTATCCTATAATGACTTAAAACTCCTCAACAACAAGGAGTATAATGTCTGCCACTTCCAGTACCAGGTTCATGGCACTCAGTGTACCTCTACTAAGGCAATGACAAAATCAACATCAAATCAAGGAATGCATTTTGTCTGGAGATTCGTTGGGTTCCCTGTGGTTTTAATTGTCAACTGTATATGTAGGCTTGTGAACAGGACAGATGTTTCGTACTCTATTGAAATTCACTACCATTTATGTAGGATTTTGATCAGTGTTTGTTTCACCATGTGTTTGCACAACATCGAGACTGCTGTGAAGACTGATCCAGCCCCACTGTACCACAACTCAGGGGGGGGGGGGGTATATTTAACTACTGTTGTATCGGCTGCTTAGACAGCTGGGAAGGGATCCCTTAAACAGACTTGGATAGTTTTAAGAAAAACCCAAGTGTACTCAGACCAAACAACACACAAGAACATTCTGGTAGCTGCTCCATCAATATTTACTATATTGTCATTATATCAGTTTGACTTTGCTAAAACTTGTTGCTTTTTATTTCACTGGCATTACATACTTGAAGAATGCCAGATCAAATTAGTATCACAACCCATGAAAAATCTGGCACTGAATCATAGTCTCAGACTCTGAATGTATTCTATACCTGTGTCTGGGAAATTAAGTTAAATTCACCAAACTAAGTAATAATCAGACATGAAGTTGTGACTGAGAAAAAGATGGCAACAGTCACAAAATATAAGATAACAAACAAAAAGTTACAACTGAAAATAAATAACTAAAAGCAAAGATGTCCCAGTATCATTGAACTGTTGATGCTTGTAATCAATTTCAACAAATGTTGTCATGCATATCATGAATAAATTTACCATTCCAAATTCATCATTGCTGAGAAAAACATACATAGATACTGCACCCCAAATGAGCAAATTTATCTGGGCAATGATACGTAAGTCCTGTCACCATACAGCATACTAGACTATTTTATCAAAACACTGAGTGTGGGTGTAAGTTCCAGGTCTCTAGTAGACCCCACTTGGTCGCCCCCTGAATCCCCCCCTTCCTCTGCCTCGCTGGAATCCGCCACCCCTGCCTCCTCCGTACCCCCCACCGCCTCCTCCGTATCCACCTCCACCTGAGGAAAACAAGTCGCATGTTGTTACACTGCAGATTCATTCCAGTACAAACATCAGCTCATTGGGAAAAACTTTCCATACCAAATCAGTGATTCTAGCACACAGTACCTTAGGGCAAAGGTCACTATTCACACAGGCGCATAGATGGCCTTCTGAGTACCCTTTGGTGACAGTATCCAAACCAACCGAAAACAGCCTTTTTCTTGGTATGTGTGGATAAATGCTGGCATTTTCCAGCTGGAGAGTAATTACTGTTTCTATTTTGTTGAAAAAACTGGCTTTTAGGCTTGTTTTGCCTGCCTGGTAGAGCTCTAAAAGTCATGCAATGTTGTTGTGTTTTGGTGCTGTGGAGGGGATCAAAGGTTATCAGACGTCAAGCAGACGTCATTTCGCTGAATAAAATTTTGGATTTTTTTACTAAATGGACAATTTGGAGGCCAAGCTATCCTGTCAATGTGAGTTTTCAATAGTTGAACACTCAAAAAGGTGATTTTTGACAGCTCATTTCTTAGATGTTTACTATACTTTTGAATGGGACCTGGAAATAGAGGGCTGTGACCCTTAGGGTGATTCATTGGTAACTTAAGATGGAACTTACCATATCCTCCTCTAAATCCGCCACGGAACCCTCCACGGTCACCACCGAAACGTGGCCCACCGCCAAACCCGCCCCTGAAACCTCCCCGGAAGTCCCCTCCTCCTGGACCCCCCCTGAAGCCCCCCCTGAATCCGCCTCTGTCGCCACCACGGAACCCGCCTCCGTTACCACCATCAGGGGTGTTGAAACGGTACCTCTTGCGTGGAGGACCGCTGTAGTCACCTCCATATGTAGACCTGAAAAGTGTCAAAAACAAGAATGAGATACTCAGAGCCTGAGAAATTTGACAAGACCCATTCAGGAGGATTTGAAGAAAAGTAAGATTATCAAAGCCATAGGTCTGTTTGGGGCCTATTTTTCCAATATTCAAAATATGCTAGTTTCATTTCTTAAGTTGTGGACATCTATTTCTCTAATGTTATAGATTCTAGAAAGCTACATAATACAAATAACATTCATGCATACCACAATTTGTCAGTACTAAAGCTGTTTACTTTTGACTAATGAGTTAATATATTACACAACATTTCAATATGGAAACATGCAAGATTGCCAGTCTTGACACACATACTAATTTAGCTCACACTGACTGATGAGAAAAAGAGCCTCACCCAGCATAGGAGGACCCCTCCCCATCCTCATTAACTGGTCTACCGACATTAGCCTTAGAAAGGCTTCTGATCAAGCCAATCAGCTTCTCGTCAAGCTGCTGTGGCTCCAAGATGGTCTCTGGTTGGCTGCAGGCCTGCACGATCAGGCGGTCCATTGACGGTCGCAGGGCACACACAGCAGCCGCAGAGGTGTGGGTCATCTTCAAGGTGATCCTAAGGAAAATACAAGGAATTTCTGTCAAAACAACATTTGGTATCTATGTATTATCATGAGTACGAATATGAAACTGTAAGCAACCGACCTAAATTGAACTACATGTACTTTGTATATCTAAGCAATAATAGTTAAGAGCTGAGAGAAAGGAATTGTTTGATCTTTCTGTAATTTTACAACACAAAGGTTTCATACCAATCATCCAGCTTGATGTCCCCTTCCTTGGTGTTGACTGTACGGGAGCCAAACAGCAGTAGCTGGACCGGAGATACCATGGTCATCTGTTTGGCTGACACGGCTCTGGTTCGGATCTGTGAAGGCATTCATAGTTCATAGCAGCAAGAACTACATCAGGGCTAAAATGTCTATGGACAAGAAGCTGTTTAAAGCTGCATAAACAGTATTCTTGCATCTCAATTCATTACAAGACACATGACACATGAGTGTTTTGAGAGGTATAAAGGAGGCCATATATATATATATATATATATCAGGGCACTCCAGCCATCACTAAACAGAGATGGTAGGCAGTATAAACTCTACGGCACGTTTGACCAATTGCTGACATCACGTATCCGTAAAGTCTTGTGTGAATAAGGTCACGTGTCTGTAACTCTCGTGGGTTTATGTAAGGAAGTGATCAGTCATTATTTATCCTGATGAAGGCGACAGTTCTCCTTGAAAATTTGATCCTTACTGGTATGTACCCTTTGTGTTGGAACAAACTTTAGCATTGTACTATGAACACATGGTAGAGGTCTACCAAGCTCACCTTTTCTCCAAACACAAAGAAGGGCGAGGGGAAGGTCTGTTCTCTGTTGCTACAGTTGACGGAGGATTTGTGGATGAGAGCAGCGCGGCCTTCTGTGGTCAGCAGCTTACGCTTCTCCTTGTGGAAGCAGACGTTGGGGTACAGGCCCATGGTTAGCAGGGAAATCACCTGGAACAGATTTAAGAGGTCAGCTGTTAAAAAAGACGACCCAAATCATACTGTAAAATTAAGTGAGTGGTGAGAGTCACATTGGTAGGTATGGTAAATTTGCGGTTTAGAAATGTGTTAAGAACACTACAGACACAGCTTTTATTCATAGCTGCTCACCTACATGTATAGTTTGCCTGAGTTTTCATATGGAAACACATATAGAAGGTACATTGTGCAACACCCACCATGTCTAACTTGGAATCTGGGCCTGTGTGGTCAAAGTGGTGTGGCAGCAAGCATTCTGTGGGAAATAAGACAAAGCACTGTTATAAAACAGTAATGTTTCTTCAAATTGTGATAGTTTTTGACTTCTGAAAAAAAAGGCAAGAAGACAATATATTATACTGTTGCTCAGTCGCTTGCATGTTGCGTTCATAGTGTACACAACACTCCAACAAGAGGTGTCAGAGGCAAATCATCACAGCAACAATGAAGAATGTTTGTACTCAGGTTTTATATTTACCTTCAGGGAATTCTGCCATCAGGAGGATGTCCTTCAGCTGGTTCTTAGCCTCGTACGTCATACGGAGGGTGGCCATGTTCAGCGACTTGCGCTGGCAGAAATTCATCTCACTGTCTTCTCCATAGGACCTGAGTGGTGACGGAAAAAACAAAATCGACTCTTCAGGACAATCCTTTGCATGTGAATACATCAAATACATGTACCTGGAAAATACCTTACAAATTCAGTTTGAAATTTCCACATCAAGAAAAATCACAATTCTCCGAAGAGACAACCACTAAGGTATAGAAAAAAGGCATGTTAACATTCCCTGCAAAGAAAAAACTCTTCTGCTGTTCTATGAAGACAAACAAGAATGTTACAGAAACTCAAAGGCAAAATAAGCTTTCGTCTGATTTCCTATTGAGATAAAAGAATTTACAAAGAGGCTAAAATGAGACGTACCGTGCTTCTTCCCAGCCTTGGTAGGCCATCAGCATGGCCACATGGTCGCTACAGCGGGTCCCAGCAAACGACTTGTGGACCCAGCCGAGCCTCCTTCTCTCCACCGGCACCTCCCACGGCTCCGGGAAACATGAGCTGGAGGCGATGGCTGCCATGGCATCACCACAACTACAGGTACAGGGGCACAATCAGCATTCTTCACAGAAAACTAAGTGACTAGTACTAACAACTATCCATAAATACAGTTAACCTTTTTCCTGCTGCGTAACCACTAACGGTACTAACCACTAGAGAATTGAAGGCCAAATGTGTACTTAAGGTTTTTTTAGAAAGCGACTATACAAGTGTTAAAGTATCTGAAGGGGACTAATCTCACACTGTTGCTCAGTCGCTTGCATGTTGCGTTCATAGTGTAAACAACACTCCAACAAGAGGTGTCAGAGGCAAATCATCACAGCAACAATGAGGAAAGTCTATCTGCTAACAACATCAGTGCAGATTTGACCTCAACACCCTAACCAGTAAAATAACAGTCTACATACCTGAATATGCAGCCCATGATAACCATTTTGCCTAGACGTGGGTCGATGGGCAGGCGAGCGAGGATCTTCCCAAGGGGAGTCAGTTCATCATTGGAGTCCAGGGCATCCATTTCTGAACAAGAATTAACCCATTACACATATATTTCACAGTATATTCGTAATTACGAATCTGCTTCTGTCTGTATCAAAGCTATTGCTCAGTCCGTTGCACAGTACGTTCAAGGTGTTTGTAACACTCACACAAGAGGTGTCAGAGGCAAATCATCATAGCAATGGTATCATCTCAGAACAATTTAATTGCAAACAGCATTCCCATATCCTCAGCCACTGGCTTAGATGGTTGTCAGAAAATTGGGATGATATGGGTATTGATAATGTAGTAACTCCCAAGACCATATTGAAGAACTTGAAAGGAAGAGAATATCAAATAAATTTCAATCCAGATCCACATATTTTTCAGGTATTAGGATTCGTCACCATTGTGAGAAAGCCATGTTGCTTAGATAAGTGTCTAGTTTAGTCGCTAACCTCTGAGGAGAGCCTCTGCCTCAATGACAGCGTCCAGGGGTGGAGGCTCGATGGCTCTGGCCAGGAAGGGCCCGATGGCTCCCAGGCGCAGCAGCTTGATAGAGAGGGACAGCTCGTGGAGTGGCGTTCGGAATATCTCAGGGGTTGTGTGGGTCTCCAGCCTAACAAACAGGTTAGTAATAGATTACATAATGTGAAGGTAACAATGAAGATGGATTACAATAGTGGAATGGCAAGCTGGACTGCTCAGACCGCACTAGTCACAATGTTTTGGTTGGTACGTTCAAGTGCCTTTACACCAGACATCACATCGGAAAAGTCATCACAGCAATCCAGCTGATAGTTCTATCAGAAATTATTTTTAAAAAAATCTTCCTAACCATTACAATTCTTTCCAATAACTACTAGCTTTTGTGTCTTTCTAGCTCATATGACAAAGAAAATGACACGTTTCTCACTGTATGGCAAAGAAATCTGTAAGAATGAAATAAGAGTGACTGTGACCAGTGCTTACTTTTCAAACCTGGCTCTTGAGCACAGGTGAAAGCAGAAGCCGGGTCGAACACGGCCTGCCCGTCCCTTCCTCTGCTCCAGGTTGGTCTTAGAGGCCCACACTGTGGCATAGTTGGTCATGTTGTTATGGGATGTGAACAGCTTCATCTTGGCCCTGGAACAAAGACAAACATCTAAAATCAGACCCAGACACAGTTATCCAAAAAAATGTTACAGTGCAAGTGTTACAGAAGTGTCTCGCTCCTACGCAGTTACAACCACATTTTAAAATACATACTGAAAATTGTGATGTAGGACATAAAATACACAGCGGCCTTTCCCAAAGTGGTTTACCCCACTGGCTTCATTGGGCTAATACATGTATTATTGAGTATTATGAAAACTGATTTTAAAAGGCCCACTTACTTGCAAGAGTCTATGACATAGACAACATCATTGATGGTGATGCTGGTCTCAGCAATGTTGGTGGACAGGATCACCTAGCAACAAGACATTGCAAGAATTTGTGAAAATTTATATTCTATGAGTAAAATCACCCAGCAGTAACATCCTGCATGCTTCGCTCCCTTCTTCAAATCAAACATGTTTACATAACAGACAATCGGATTGTGGGAACCCTTGAGGTTGCTCAACTCAGCAGAAAAGGCTGGTGAAGTCGGAACTGGGTCCCCAGTTTCTCTGCCTCCACTGCGTAGCACACTTGCCAAAGGTTTAGTCAAGCATGCCTTTGAAAGGAGGCTGTCTGCAGTGAACATTCAAGCCTGTCCATGTCTACTGGGTTTTGTTCATTTTGGTGTAGAAATACCAGAACAAGCCGTAGCCTTGTACAAATTATGATGGCATCTGAATCTTGGAATATTCAACAAACAACCACAGGTACATGTACCAAAGGACCCCCAAAATATAACATGATGAATCCAGTACCTTGGTGATTCCTGAAGGAACAGACTGGAACACCCTATGCTGGTCTTCTCTGGGGATCTGGGAATGCAGGGGCAACAACTGGTACTTCCCAGATGCTGTAAGAAAATATAAAAGTTGGGTGCCTTAATACAAAGTCAATAGCAAGTCATTTGATATGAAACACTGCAGATACATGCAATATGATTTCAACCTTTCATACACCTTTCTAGAGTTTATCTCAAAAACGTACTCTAGCTTTTGCAATGTGCACAACCCAATTTTGACTTCCTAAAATGAAAAGACTCTCTACTAATGTTTCGTCATCTTCGTTATTGAATCTGCTGAATCTGTTTCAATGGTTTCTCATTGTTATTGCTCAGTCCCTTGCACAGTATGTTCAATGTGTTTGTGACACTCACACAAGAGGTGTCAGAGGCAAATCATCATAGCAATATTATCTCAGAACAACCTTATTGCAAATGGTGTTTCAAAAACTGGCATGGCAACTTTTGACAGTAGAATAGGAGACAAACATTTTTCTGAACACCAAAACACACACCTCCAAACTCTGGATGTTCTTGCAGATATCTGAGGAGTGCAAAGATGAGGTTCCATCCTGGTAGGAAGATGAGGATCGCTCCTGGCACCTCCAGGCTTTTGATGTACTGCAGGAGAACCTGCGAAATACAACAACACATTACAGTCCACCTTCAACATAAACTTCAAACAATATCACAGAGGCTGACTTTACCGAAATACTATTGACTTTATCTGAGAACTAAATAACTTAATACCACTCAGTTATTTTAAGGGCTTACCACAATGAGCTCAAAGGACATCTCTCTCTCACTGAGCATAGACAAGGACCTCTTTGTCTGGTCAGAGTATTCATTGGAGCAAACCAAGTTCAGGTTCTCCTGGAAAAAACAAAGGATATCAAGATTTAATACATTAGAACGTCCATTGCTAATTCTGTCTGTTTTTACTAATTGGCAAACACCTGTTACATCTGATGCTGTTACATCCACTAAGAACAAAAGTAATCAGGAAACAATGGGATAAATATAGCTTCAGCAGCATTTATTGAAGGTCTAAACCACAGCTTTTGATCCAGGGGACTACAATACATTCATAGTGGTACAAGGCTTGTCATTTCAATACTCCATAATAAAGCTGAAAGAAAGAAAGTGCCTTACATTGTCATCATCTCCCACAGCGTCATCGTCATCCTTGTCTTTGCGTTTCTTCCTCTCCTGGGGCTGAGCCACGAAGTTGGTCATCTGTATACAGTCCTCCAGAAAATACTCTGTAGTCACGAAACATAACCAGTAAGATACAGCATCAAGAAGTTCCTTCTTCTTTCAAAATATCACTGAAATCACTGTAAACCAGAACTTTTGAGGGTCTATTAATCAAGCTGTGTTAACCTCTTCTGATATAGGATCGATCACTAACCTTTTCCCTTCTAAAGGTGTATCTATGAACCTTATTTGTACTGTTACAACAGTGGTCAGTAGGGAGAGGGTTTATAGTAATCAATTTACACAAGTACAGGAATAACATTTTTTACAGGGCTGACAAAGTGTCATTGCTTTCTACAGTTTCCTTCCAGCATTACAAGACAGAAAGTTCTCTTACGTTGTACAGGGTGGGTACGGCCGTACACATCCACAACGGGACAGTTCCCAAAGTACTCGGAGAAGAGGCTGGTATCGATGGTGGCAGACATGAGGATGATACGCATGTCCGGGTAGGCTCTTACCATCCCTTGTAGCACCACCAGTAGGAAATCTGACTGTACAGCATAAACAACATCTTCTGTTGTACATAGAGTTAACCAGAACATCTACCCACAGATGACAATATTAAGTCTTACTGTACAGCAGAACAATATTCAACTGTTTCTTCTCAACAATATTTACATTTACAGTTTAATTGACAATTAAATGCAATTACAGTAATTAAAGTACATTATGAATCCTTCATTGTTTCCAGAAGAACAATCATGCAACACATTCCAGTTTTTAGCTGCTCAGTTGAAGTGTTGTTTGATCCATTCATTCATTGTGTTCACGACACTCAACAAGAGATCATCATCATTGCAGTTAAGATGGCACTGTTTGACATACAAATGATTGATGAGCGTTAGGACAACAGCCTTACGTTCAGATCTCTTTCATGGATTTCGTCCACGATCAGATGGGAGAGCCCTCGCATCCCTCCCTCCATCTTCCTCAACAGAACACCTGAGAAAATACCAAGGCAACACTTTAAACAAACCAATCAATCAATCAATCAATCAGTCAATCAATTCACAAGGGCACACACCAAGTTAGGTTAGTCTGTTAAAAGTTCAAATGAAGAGTTGTACCTTCCCAAACTAGTACATGTAATACACAAAGCAAGGTGAAGATAAAGGAATTTGATTGACATTTACTTTTAACTAGTGTTGATTCATTCTTTTACACTTATTTGGGAGAAAGGGGACAGTATTTAATGAATACCGAAATGGAGCAGAGCTTACCAACAGTGCAGAAGAGGATCCCTCCATAAGGCCTGGGGAAGACAGTGTCAAACCTGACGCTGTATCCAGTGCTGATGCCCAGATCCTCCCCGCGCTCCTGTGCGACTCTCTCCGCCACAGACACGGCACTGATCCTGCGAGGCTGGGTCACGATGATGTTGCACTCTGCCCCTCGACCCTTCATGATCATGTCATCCAGGATGTACTGTGGCACCTGCAGCAATTAGACATCAACATGGTTAAAAACACTTCTTATATTACAAGTCTGCAATAAACCTGAAAATGCAATCAACAAAATTGCATGTTGTACGCTCACTATAAGGCTGTAGACAAATCTTTTGAAACATAGCCATCTCTTCAATCATCTTGGATCAACAAGAGTAAACCAATGACAGCAAATTATAAGTTGAAAAAATTGGATCAGTTAATATTGTGCAACAAACAAAATTGTATCACAATGCAATTAGATAAGACAGCAAGAAGATATCAGTTTGAAGAAGCTGCCTGTGACTGCAGGTTACCTGTGTGGTCTTGCCACAGCCTGTCTCTCCCTTGATGATGACAACAGAGTTGTTGACAATGGAGTTCATGACATGGTCCACTGACTCCCAGATGGGTAGGGCCTGTCTATCCTGTAGCATCTAAAATAACATAGGTGGAATTATATGTTTCATCCTTTATCTCTTACAAAACATTTACCAAAGTGTCTTGCAGTGATAATTGATTAAAAAATCCCACAGTAATGTTCCTAAGATAGAATAAGTCTAAGTGGTGCCCAGTAGATGAGAAACCTTCCCCAGTAGCATGTAACTATAACTGACTGAAAGTTTATCGATAATGACACAAAGCTCATAACTCATCTTGAGAGGACTTGCCTATGCCAGTGCAAAGATAACAATGCCTAAATCACAGCTAACCTTCTGTAGGTTTTGATCCTGGTTCCTCTGGTCTTGCAACTGGTTTATAAGGTCATGGTTCAGCTGCTCTAAAGTCATCTGGAACAACAACAGGATCAGTACATCAGAAATTTACATTACTTCAACAAAGGGATGATTTATCAACAGGCATATACATACACCTTTCTATGTTTTTGAACAACCATGCTATGTCTTCCTTTTTTCTCCAGTTTGAAAATACAATACAAGCAAAATATTAAGCATCATATACAAGGTTGGACGACAAACAGTTGTAGTTTGATATATGGTAACTTACATGTGCTAGTGGACCCTCATCTATGTTACATCCAGCCCAGGGGTTCCAGTTCTGCGTGGGAGGGGACCACGGCACCACACCCGCAGCAGACTGGTTCAAACTGGGCTCAAAACGCTCTTTGTGCTCCGTCAGGAGGCTCAGCTCCTGGGTCGGATCCTCAGGCTTTGGAAACAGATATTTCTTGTATTAGAATATTGCCATGACAAGTTAAGTCAGTATTATAAAATATGGGCTATCAATAAAAACGTGTACAATTTCTTGTAACAATTCCTCAAGTTATCAAAACATAGTGAGACTTAAAAGTGATTTTTAATGTTAATGTGAGATATTGTAAAAGATTTGTCCCATCTGCTTTATGGAAATAATGTTGAAGTTTTGTTTCCAAACCTCAACTGTGCATAAATTTTCAAGACTGCTGGTAAAATCCTGTAACATTGAAGGCAGTGGAATACTAATGTCTTTTTTCACTTCCAGCTTCCCGTTTTTAGTTCCAGTATTCCCTTTCACTTACAGACTTTACCTAGGTGAAAATTTTGTATTTTGTTAAATTTTGAAGGATGGAGAATGTTTGCCATCCTTACCGGTGGTACAGGCTGCAGTTCCATCTCCTGGAGAAGACCCATCAACTGTTGCTCCACCTGTGGGTTCAACACCACATGATGTTCCACCTGTACACAGGGAAAATCAAACATTTCACTTCATGTCAATATCTCAACAAGAACCAACATGTACATTATTGCCAATCACAAGGCAATGTTATAGGAAAGTGTACAGATTTGCACTGTAGTTGCATGTATATCTTATTAAGTTACTGTATCATCATTCTCAGAGTAGTTACATACATGGTCAACACCATTTCTATCTGGACTACAACTGCTGTTGTACTTTTGTTTTGGCTATCTTCTGAATAGAAGAATCCTTCAAATCAAAGCAACTAGTAGTTTATCAAATGAAGTCACCTTTTCTGCCTCCTTTTTCTTAGTGACTCCTGTGTAGGCCTCCAACACTCCAAGATGGTAGAGCTGACGCACAAGGGACAGGGCAGCCGACTGGGCTGCTATTTTCTTGTTAGAGCCATGTTCACGGGCACTGATGTCTGAAAACATGTGCAGGTACAATTCAAAAACAAGAAATTGCAATATCAACTGCTCTGAAAAGTCACTCAAGCTTGCCTACTGTTGTACTGTGCTGAGTTCCTACCCAGTTAAGATTTTTAAAAAGAAACAAGCCACTTACTGCGGTGAAGCTGCTTCACAAAGATAGTCATCTCAGCAACGAAACTCCTACAAGAAAAAATTTGTACAACTTCAGAACATTTCTCTATTCCTGTTATTTTCAGCATACTGTTTGACTGCAGGTGCCTTCAATGTTCATCTTTGTCTTTGTCCTTCCTCAAACTTTCCTACTGCAATCACATGTTTAGGTTTGGCAAAAAGTAACTTTTTAGTCTTCCATACACCTAGGAATTATATTGCATACAAAATGTATTTTGAACTCATGTCTGGGTTATAAATCTGTACTAGCATTTAATTGATTTGAGAAGTTGACTTCTGCACACAAATGCCTCACATAACATTGAGTGTGCCTATGATTTTACAACAATACTACAGAAACTTTCATTGTATTTTGAAGTAACACTGCCAATAAGCCCCTTAATTGCGCAATAAAATGCTACTTTGAAAGTCCCATACCAACAACCATACCTACTTGTCTAATATGGCATGTCTCGTACTAACCTGACACTGCTACATGTAGCACCATCCACCTTCTGTGGGCCTGTTCTACACTGGCTCTCTCACGTGCACTTGTGATCTTTCACATGGCCATAACTTGCACTTTACTGCCAAGCCTTGCAAAGAAACGACAGCAGAAAGATTTTAGAGGAGTCTACCTTGGTCTGTGACTTGACAAGATGAAGTTCACTGACCACATGTAGACTGATATCATCACACTTATTCCAACAGCATGAAATCTTTCACCCAGAGACCACAGAACTGTTGCTGCTCTGCTTTCTCTGTCTTCAATTGAAATCAAATCAAAGACAACTTGTGTACTTAACTCTGTTTCAAGAAAACAGGCCTTTAAGCCATGGGCAGAATCCTTTAGAATTCTTAATATTCAAAGGAATCTGCCTATGTGGTAGTTGTGGCTTGTTTGCATGCTGTTGGAACTGTGAGACTTTGTTGTCGTTTCTTTGCAAGGCAAGGCAGTTTCCCTGACTGTTCTCTCAGTTAAATTCCTATGAGAATGCTAACAGGTAGAAGCACTACAAACATGATGCAGCATGTTGGTACATTCTTTTAAACTCTACCAAAATCATAGAAACTGGGAATATCAGAAGGGCATGGAAAGATAACGTAACATCATCCCAAGCACTGTTTCCTTGTGATTAGTCAAATTTTGTATTGTTCTCGCTGCATCTACAAATGATGCAAAACAAGATGCATAACTCGATATACATTTAGCTGACAGTAACAAAGATTGTCACATTCAGCCTGCCAAGACAGCTTGGTCAGTCAGAATGCTGAAATAAACACCCACTGGCCATGTGAAAGCTCAGCCTGTGCCCAAGGAAGGTGGATGGGCATCACACACTGTACAATTGTTGTAAAAATATATACTTGGATTTAAATGCATATTTCTAAATACTATGTTAATCAACTGGCATAATAGGCTTTCAATGAAAAAAAAATAGCTTTAAAACTCCAACACTATTGGTTTCTACTGATTTACCATTATACACAGTAATTAGCAAAATCTTTTTAGTAACGACTATAGACCTAGCTACAACAGACTTACTGCAATATTACTCAGATTGATGACAACTTCAGTGAAGCAGTACTACAGACAATGATGATGAGAATTTTTAAGCAGTAGATAAAAACACTAGTAGAAGAGATAGAAGAATGAGGTCATCATTTGTTTCACAGTCATGTTACCGGTTGTGGTCAGGCCCAGTGGGGGAGTATCTATAGTCTGCCTGGATCCTGTTCTGCTGCATAAACTGGTGCAGACGCTGCTTGGCGTTGTCCAGAGTCCAGTTACCATGGATACCAGCATTCAGATCCATGGTTTCAGCCTGAACAGACATAAAACGAAATCATTATTCAAAACATCACACCAATCTACAACTTTTTACTTCAGATCATCATAATTTTTTCATTTATTTTTTTTTGCTTCAAATATACCATTCACCCCAATGCAATATCATTGAATGATGCAGCATGAAAAAAGACAACGACCTTCCGGCTTCTTTGTAACTCTTACTCAATGCTTCATGGAGAGAGGTAAACAAGAACAATTCTGAGATGCCAATGTTACATCTCATTGTACAAATTGAGCACAATAAGCAATGTTCAGAACTACATGTACTAGTATGTACCTCTTCCACTTTCCTCTTGTCCACCCTCTCAAAGTATTCCTGGTAGTCTTGACTTCGGCCAGAGTAGGGCTTGCTGTATTCATACACCTGACTACCACCTGAAATCATTCACAAAACAGTCGAAGGCAAACATGTAAGATGTATCAATCAAGGCCCTTTGTATACACTTTTGCATTAAAATACATTCTTCTGATACTTTACAAAAAGGTTGCACAAAATGACTATCTGAATGTAAATGTCAGTGATCTATAAGTTAAATGCCCATATATGTATTTCAACATCAACTGCAGGTAGCTAAAAAGAGATATAGAAATGAAATGAAACCTCTACTTAACACTTATCATGTCTGTCTTCAACAACATTTTAGAATAACCTACTATCTAAACCTACTGACTTGCAGTGAATAACATTGAATATTATTGTAACATGAGGACCAACCTTCTGTTAAAAGACCAACAAGATGCAAGAACAAGAGCAAATCTCAGTTAGCTGAGCAAACATGAAATTGGAACAATGATAATGATATTAAAATGAGATCCTTTTTTGCACCATATGCATATTTGATTTGATATATCTTACCTTGTTCCCCTGCTACAGCCAGGTGTGGTGCAGGTGGAGCACCTGGAGGCAGCCCACCTGGCCCTGCACCTGATGGCCCGGCACCATCTGTCTGTGTTGCTGACAGGGTTGGATTTGGAACCTGTGAAGAAGTGACACTTAAATTTTCATAACATTCCAAATTCTGCTGTTGTTTTATCAACATACAAAGTATAGAATACCGGTAAGCATCAAATAGATGAAAGTAATCATCATGAAAGCATCCATTAACAGCGTGCGAAATACTAGGTTGCCCAGTTGCGCTGTGCAACCATATTTTGCTTGGTGCAACCTATTTCTACACCCAGGTAGCCCAGTGCACTACCTAAATCTTGTGGTAAGGATGCCCCTTACTTCCATTGGGAACTGTTTATTGAGAAGTTCCCATGGAAGAGCTCATCACGTCAGGTAAGGGGAAACAACTCTGTGTCAGAAATGTATAAATTCACATTGCAAGTTAATCATAATGTAGAAGAGTTTAAATTTGGGGCAACCTGGAATTTTGATGGGCAACCTAGCTTTCATCCTAGGTTGCCACTGGGCAACCTGGCTCAAAAAAGTATTTCGTACACTGATTAACTAATAAAGGATGCAGCAAATATAGCTTCAATTTACCTCCACAGCAGGGACTTCAGCTTGGCTGACTTCACCAGTGCGGACGAGGTACATGACAAAGTCACGTGCAGCATTCGTCTGCGCATCCTTCTTGCTAGTCGAGTTGCCAGCACCAACATAGTCATAACCTGGGACTCGTACCTGAAACGGAGATGTGAAAAGGGTACTTAATGGTGCATGCATGAAACACCTTTTTTTTCAAATACAAGCTTAGTAGGTCTTGCATTCCAAATCTACCAGTACCAGATTTAAGGAAGCTAAATACCGAAAATTGCAGTCTGACATTTCTTTACAATCAGCGATGTCTTGTATTTTCCTTGACCTTGTAAATTGATATGCATTTATGTAATACTGTATCAAGAAGGCCTGCATTACATCTTTAAGAACAGGCTAGCACATGGAAGAATCACAAGGACAAATACAACTACGAATTCACATACTGACTGACCACATGAGCGTATGCGAGGATTCCGAGGAAGTACTACTGCCGTACAGCAGAAGTCGAAGCACGGTCTCATTACCCCAGAAAAGGGTACCTACTGACCGACTACGAGGTGAGAATACGAGGTGAGAATTACCTCACACACAAAACGCTGTCTTTGTTTGGACCCAGCAGCTCTGAAGTCGTAGTTGGGAGTGATTTTCTTTTTCCCACACCAGGCGTACAGGAAATTCTTCAGGTCTGCCATGCCTGCAACTGGAGGGCAGAGGTGCAACTTTGATTAACAAGAAATTATGATCACATGATTCACATCTCCACTCTACTCTATCTCTAGGAGTCTCTACTCATTGTTTCATGATCACATGGTCCACAGACTGAGAGTGAAAGGTTCAAGAAGCAAAATTTCAGTTCGCTTTTCAATATATTTTTGTACTATATGCATATTTTACCTTTCATCCCTGTCTAAAATTGTGACTTCTGATGAACCTACACTTACCATGGAGTCTTTTTTTTAACTCCATGCACTGACCAAGCACTGATGAAGGAATTTGTTGCGCCCCCCTCCCCCATTCGAACAAAATGTTGCGTGCACGCATGCAAAATTTTTACCTCAATGCAGCTAGTAAAAAACGATACTGATATCCAAAAACTAGCTATTTACAACTTCTACGTATGGCAAACAATACATTCTGACTCAATGTTTTCAAAGTAAACCCGCAGTTTTGCATATTTTCTACATTTTAGACCTACATAATTTGCAGGAGCCGCACGACCCGGCCCGGCGTGTCCACGTCCGACTGAGCCGAAGTGCACTGTGGTCCGTTCATGCAATGTCAAAGGAGGAAAGAACTTCATAAACAAACGCCGTCTTCTGATAAAAATTCGGACAAAAACGTCAAATAGATGAAAAATCTAGGTTAAAATGCAAAACATAACTTTTAAGCTTTATTTTGGTACAAGTTTTCAAGCTTATATGTAAAGTTCGCACTTAATAGTTCCATTTCTACTTATTTCTTAAAACGTCCTTCCTCCTAGCAGTAGCTACATACGCTTTTGGAGGTCAGAGGTTAGCGTCTGGGGCGGAGGGAAAAACAAGTCAGCACGCCACTGGCAGCTAGCACTGGCAGCTGGGCGCATTTCGGCCTGTCCTTCGATCGCCTTGTTCATCTTTTACTACGGTAGGTGCGGTTTTTCTACAGCTTTCAACAAGCTAAACACCTGGAGTTGTGCATTCTTCCCCAGCAAAACCCAAGTTGTGTACGGTTTGCAACCGTCAAGGACAACAGCCATGGGCATATTTACTCTGCGCTGTGAACATAAAAAAAGGACTAAATATGATTCCTTTGAGAATCGTGTTTTCTGTGATATCGTCTTAGAAAGTAGACATATGGAAGGCGTTCAGAGCAGCCATTTTAGTCACGTATAAAGCATTCCTTTCCATGCCCTGCACACTTAAGTTGAAGTTTGCCCCAGGGTATTCTCTGCCCTCAAAGCGCCCTAGTCCCCGGAACAGATTTGTCATGCCTGCGATTTGTTTTCACAGTCATGGTTGGGGGGAGTCGAAAGGGATGTCTATATACTAATGAACAGCTGGACCCAAAAAGTGCACGAAGTCGAGAAAGGACATAGAATTCGAGAAGTCAAAATGTCAAGTTGCCAGTGACCAAAATGGTAAATTAATGCAGTTGTCTCTGTGGGACACGGACATCATACTACATGTATGTCTCGTCCAGACGGACACGCCCCTTTAGGCGATTTATGTCTCTAGATAAAAGATCTACGAAGGACAACTCACCTAACTAACTACATGTCCACCTTTGTCTAGTTTTAGAAGCTGAAATGACACCGGTATTTTTTAAAAAATGTATTGTTTCATCTGTTTCATCATTTCAATACTAGTACTAACATTACTTATCAGGCACCCTGTTACTTATAACTAACAGTTACATGTATTTACAATAACTGTAGTTGGTGGTTGTGGCATCCGCCTTGGTTGGTATTTGAATTACAGATCCTTTGGTATTTACTGTGATCAAATGAACTTTAAAAACACCTGTTCTTCTGTGTTATTTCTGTAGAGTAGAGTAGAGTAGAGTAGACTTTTCGTCTCGGTAGGAAGTTCTCTTCCACAGTGAGCCGCTCCTGTAGCTTCAGGGAGACAGCATAGCATGTTACATTGCCATTTTTTCCTTGCATTTTCAGAGTGTACTTTTGTCTACCGCATTACAGTCAGTAACGTTAATTGCATAAGGAAATCCTTAACGACCTACCTGACCTTTTTAGGTGTGTGTTAACCTTTGGAGTCCAAGAGACAAGGAGACAAAAATGCCAGCTTGAAGCACATTTGAAAAATACACATTTAAACAAAAGAGCATGAATTGCATGTATAAGCAAGGGACAGACCACTGATGAGTTAGGGAGGCTGTGAAAAAATGTTATTTTTGTCTTGAATGTGAAACTTCTTCCTTCAACAGTGCAATTATGTTAAACTTCATGAATTTATTAATTCATCTCATACTAGTACTCTTGATGCAGCATGTTCTAGTCTAGTGGAATCACAATGGAGACAACTGACATCATCCGCACGGGCGCCATGCTGGTGGCGTTTGCTGTTGCCGTGAGCCGAGGACGTAAGATCTGGATGTTGGCAGACGGAGGAGCCGTCCTGTTGTTTGGGGTGGCATGGATGGTCATGCCAGGAACTCTTCTGGGCCAGATGGTAAACATTTTGTTTCCTATTTTGGTTATTCTCTTGTGTATGTACTGTACTATGTATTGTTGTTGTTGAATACAGGGATCACTTGTCTGCCTGTTTAATGCAGTAATGAATAAGGTTTAATGGGAATACAACATTAATGCGATAGTCAGACCATATCATTCGCTCAGTATCATACCTGCCCATCATACCATCTCACTCACACACACTCACTATCCAGGATTTGATTATCTCTTCAAAATAAAATCTATTCGTCGAACTAAAATGAGTCAATCTCCCCTGCAGACTACAGGACCTCTGGATGGCTTTCACCTGGTCCTGGGTCGCCAGTTCGGTGCCTTGTTGATTGGGACTGTGGTCACGTTCTACTTGACCCGCAACTCTGGTGACATCACGGTGTCCAATGTCCTGCTGTACTCTCGCGTCATGGTGTGTGTGTGATTTCAGTAGACTAGCATTACTTGTTTAGTCAGTGTGATAGCAGGAATCTGTGGACAGGAAATGCTAAAGAAATGATCTTATAACACTGTACAGCTCTGGAATGATAAGTTTGTAGTACAGTATTTGGCTTTATTTTCTGGTGGCCATATTCAACAGTGTGTACATGTCTTTGGCTAAAGCCCAACTCCAATGAACAGGCTTTAAAAAAAACACATTGTATCCAAAATGGTGACATTGTTCATTTTGATCTACATGTATTGGGATCATGTGTGATGACCTAACAACTGTGAAATGAAGTAATGAACTAGTCTGAATAATGCAAATACCAGTTCTTACAATACCTTATGTAGATTGGGCATGACCTTCATCATTCTGCTGCAGGGCATTGCGATGCAGCTGATGGCCGTTGGCTACGCCCAGATGTACTACAGGAATCTGGAAAAGGGCGGTTGGACAAGTGAGGTAATTTAGCTTCCTTCATTGACATGGCCCAATAACAGATGCCTGTGTGAATGTACCATCTCTTGTAATGATATTTTCCCCCTCATTTCCTAAAATGAAGATTGATCTTGAATAATTTTCCAGTGTGACACAAATCAATTTAATCTTTTTTTTGTAATTATGGCTAGACCTACAATCAAGTTTCAATCAAAAGTACTGTGCCTAGATCATGATATCTTAAAGTTTATATCTTTCATAACTTTTATGGATTTTCCAAATGCACTGTATCTTTCCAAGAGTTCTCTTTGTGCAAGCCTTATTTCTACGTACATGCCCACTGAACCATTGACCTTTCTTACTGGTACTTCAGCAAGTGTGGTTCGGCTTGTTTGGAGGAGGAGTGTGGCTACTGGGGAACCTGTACCACAGTGCCAGGAATGACCAGTTTGGCTGCTACGGCCAGCGGAACGACCGCCTCTCCTTCGTGCTGCGTCTGGACGGATTCCTCGGCCTGCTGGGTGGCCTGTGGGACTTCGCCTTTCCCGACTTGACCGTGTCCTTGGTAGTAATGTATTATAACTTTAATCTCTTCACATTTTATCCGATGTAATTAGAGCTAAACATATCCTAAATAGTGATCACAGGTAAAATGGTAAGCAGACATAATAGGAGAAAGGAGACAGGACAAATAATGAAATATACCTTTATCAGCTCAACAAATAAAACTTTTAGATACATAAATATGCATTATTGTTAGACCCCATATTAATGACATTTAGTACATAATCTCTTTATCTATCTCACTATCCTTGAAGACAACAGCTGATATGCAGTGAAGTCATATATCGGGGTCATAATTCAGGTGTAGGTACATCTAGGTAGGTAGGTAGTCCCAACTGTCCCATAGCCTTTTTGAGACAGTATATGTAGGGTCAGTGGGTTGATGTCTAGTGGATTGCATTGGAAGGCAGAGCCCAACCCTCTCCTTTCACCACTTTTTACCTCCCCAACCAAGTAAGGTGCCCATTTTACACCTGAGTGGAATGAGGAAAGTTGTCCACTAGCCTTACCACGTGGCCATTCAATGCCACACACAGGTCAGGTGATTGGATCCTTTTCCATAATGGATGTGTGGTGATTCTTCCTATTTCTGCCATAGCTGGATACGAAGAATGCCATATTTGTGGACGGTATCCACCTGCACATGTTTCGCTGTTGTGCTGCTGTGATCTTCATGACAGGCCTGGTGTCCAGCTGGGCTCCTGTCTTCCTGAAGGATGAGGACAAAAGGAACGTCCTGTTGGGAAGGATCGTGGTAAGTGGTTAGCATCCGTGCACAGCTAATGGATGTATAATGAACCTTTAGCTTGAGGAAACCAGTCATGAAGTTAGTCTGCATAGATGTGCAGGTGAAAAGGAAGCTTTCACCATCATTTAAGGTTACAAGATGTAGTGCTAAAGACTAGATACCATTTTTATTTCCATGGTATTTTTTAGTTCATTTATTTACAAACCTCAAACTTACATAGGCAGGGGAAAGACACAGATGTGCCCTCCCCCTGAATTGTGTAAGATTCTTTATAATTTATACACATGTTGATGACACAAGACCGAGACCCGAAAAGACAACCATTGCACATTATGGTGAATTTTCTGTATCAGAGAAGTGCAGTACCTTTTTGGTGTAGGTGCCTCAAACGAAATCCGGCTTTTCAAGGAAGACCAGCAGCCTTTTTTTTCAAACATCTTTATAGTAGGATAGTAGACAGGGTAAAGGCCTGCAAGTTAGTCCCATGTTTTAATGACAATTTTCTGATTTCAGCAAAATGTCCTGGTAGTGGTGGTGAACCTGGTGGGGACTGACTACTCAACTGCATTGCTCTCTATTGTTGCCTATTTTGTTGTACACATTAGCTTGTTGGCATATGGCTACCTGGCACCTGCTGGGAAGAAGGCAGCCTAAGGTAACATGCGGTGGCATCAGTTGGGATTCTTTCCCAACATCAAAAATGAAATCTGACAATCACATAGTTCTGCTGAAAACCTATGAGAGTGTCGGCAAAACTAGGAGAAACATATCAGGAGCTTGGTGTTTTGAATTGCTTCATTAATGACACAATTATGGTAGATTTTAGATGTTATTGATTTTAGATGTACGAGACCAATGGTGAACACAATCATGTATGGTTATTGAACCAAGGACCACAAGAGACCAGTCTATTTTTCAAAGAAATATGGTATTCAAGACAAATCAGAGTGCTGTTAGACAGCAGAATGTTTGTAGTTAACCCTAGACTTTTTAACTGGTAAAGAAGCATTTGTCTAGGGTTTGTATAAACAGGAATTTGTAACTTATTTCTGTCAGAAAAGATCACCTGGCTAGTTTGTGGTTGTCCTGTCACCTGTGGTGTATAGGGTATTTGCATGTGACATCATAGTTGTCATACTGGTTACTAGTAGTTGAGTCTGAACAAGAAAGATAGTTCTATAAGACACTGACTTCTAGTAATGACATTCAATCAGAACACTGTGTAGTAAGAACTAGATGAACTCAGCTTTCCAAGAAACAGTTGCTTGATGTTGTATGCAACATGGTGACTTGTGGTGTATGCAGTGTTGAATGTAACAAGAAAACCATAGTTGTTGTTTCTTACATAGAGTTATGTATTTTAGAACAATGCCAATACACAGGATGATTAGGACATTCTTGAGACAGTTGTGGATGTAATGTAAAACATTTATTAAAGTCTGGTGACAGAAAAGGTTGTCAATACTTTTTGACCGTTATTTTCTTGTCTGAAAATAGTAGTAGAAAAATTTGTACAATGTATGTGACTCACACACAGCAACCTGTCCTTGGTGCTGAACACCATTCACAAACCCACCTGTCCTTGGTGCTGAACACCATTCACAAACAAACCCACCTATCTTTTTTAAGCCAACCAACGTAAAAAAAAATACCAGTGCAAAAAGAGAGCCCGATAAAAAAGCCTTAAGACACGCCAAAAATGAGCCAAAATCCAAACCTCTGCTTGGAGAGTAGCACGGCCCGGCTTGTTCACATCCGACTGTAGTCCTTTCATGCAAACTCAAAGGAGGAAAGAACTTCATAAACAAACGCGGTCTTCAAACAATAATTCAGGAATAAAACGACAAAAACGTCAAATAGATTTTTAAAAATAACTTAAGATGCAAAACATAACTTTTAACTTTATTCTCGTACTTTTTTTTAAAGGTTTATAAGCGAAATTTGCACTTGATAGTTGCATTTCTAATTCTTTTTAGAATGTCAGTCCTCCTAGTAGTAGCTACATGTTTTACGCTCTTGGAGGTCATAGGTTAGCGTCTTGGGCGGAGGGAAAAACAAGTCAGCACGCCTCTCAGCTCGCGCTGGTAGCTGGGTGTACTTCGGCCTGTTCTTCTCCTCGATCGGCACTCAAGACATCTTTTACTTCGGTAGGTGCACCTTTTCTTCAGTTTCCAACAAGCTAAAGACCTGGACCTGTGCATTTTCCAGCAAAACCCAAGTTGTATACGGTTTGCTACGGTGGGCATGCCACGGTCATGGACAACAGCCGTAGACATATAACGTCAACGTTATGATATTTACTCTGCGCTGTTGACATCAAGAAAAACGTAAAGTTGATTTCTTTGAGAACCATGTTTTGTGTGATATCCCCTAGAAAGTAGACAAATGGAAGACGTTCATCAGATCAACCGTTTTAGTCACGTACAAGCATTCCTTTCCCTACACACCTTGAAATTCAGTTTGCCCTCGGGGTATACTCTGCCCTCAAAGCGCCCTAGCCCCCTGAACAGATTTGTTTTAACAGTACGTAGTCATGGTTCGGAGGAGTCGGAAGGGATATCTATAATGCTGGAACCACCACAAAAGTGCATGGAGTCGAGAAAGGACATACAATGTCACGATGCCAAGTTGCCAGTGACCAAAATGGTTTTTGCAGTTGTCCCTTCAGGGCAAGTATGTCTGGTCCAAACGGACACACCCCTTCACATGCACTAGTGAAGTCACTGCTTTCTAAAGTAAACATGATTTATGTCTCCAGACAAAAAGGTTCCGTAGGACAAACTCAACACTCCTACCTAACTCCATGTCTAACTCTGTATAGTTTGAGAACCTGGAAATATATCACACAGGTAAAAGTATAAATCTATGTAATAGTCAACAATTAAAAATCTGTTTCAACATTTGAATACTACAATGACTGTCATAGTTCCCGGTTGGGCCGTCCACCATGGTTGGTATTTAAATTATGGATCCTTTGGTATTTACTGTGATTGTTTGAACTTTAAAAACACCTGTTCTTCTTGTTTGTAGCTTCAGGGAGACAGCATAGCTTAGTATATGTTGTTGTCATTGTTTCCTCGCATTTTCTGTACTTTTGTGGACAGCATTATAGTCAGTAATTGCATAAGAAAACCCTTATGTGCCCTACCTGACCTTTCAACTTTTGGAGATCTAAGAGACAAGGAGATGGAAATGCTAGCCTGAAACACATTTGGAAAATACGCATTTTTTTTTTTCATACTGAAGTGCATGAACTGGAAGTATAAGCAAGGGACATACCACAGATGAGTTGGGGAGGCTGTAAAAAAAATGTTCTTTTTGTCTTAAATGTGTAATTTCTTCCTTCAACATAGCCTGGGTGCCAGACTGTTTCCAGGGCCTACACAGGCCAATTCCTTGGGTCCAGGGCCAACATGCCCCCAAGGAAATCATATACTAGTACCTCAGCCCCCCTTGGTTTATATTTAATAGGCCCTGATCCACAGGCACGCTGGCTAACTCTGGACCTTAAACGTGTTATGGGTCTGGCATCCAGGCTACCTTCAACAGTGCAATTATGTTAAACCTGATGAATTTATTAATTCATACCATCTACACTTCCTCTCATACTCTTGATGCCGCACATTCTAGTCTCCTGGAATCGTCATGGACATAATTGACATCATCCGCACGGGCGCCGTGCTGGTGGCGTTTGGCGTTGCCGTGAGCCAAGGACGTAAGATCTGGATGTTGGCAGACGGAGGAGCCGTCCTGTTGTTTGGGGTGGCATGGATGGTCATGCCAGGAACTCTTCTGGGCCAGATGGTAAACAAACAGTTGGTTTCCTATTTTTATTATTCTCTTGTGCATGTACGTATACTGTACTTTGAAACAGGTAAGAATGATTGCTGCTAGAAAAAGTTTGTTTCCAGTGTTACCCCTATAACCCTGTCTCCTAAAAATGATGTCTTTCCCCACACTGTTCCATCCATATGTGAAGTACTGGTACAATTATGAAAGCAGGCTTTGTGTTTTTAACCTAGTTCTGTCTTCTATGGTTGTATGTAAAAATAAACAGTATACAAGAAGAGTACTTGTTCCAAGTAGGTACACAATGTAAGCTGTTGAGTTGACTGACTTACCTAGTTTATTTTTGTGGTAGTGTTTGTGTATTGTTTCAGCAGGACACAACCCAGTCAAGGAACCAGCACATGTAGGTAGATATACACCAGACAGGGTCAACAACCTTGGGGTCAACAACCTTACTTTCAATGTGAAATTAGGAATAACCTTCATACTAACTTAAAGAAAGATAAATACCGGTAGTGCAATCAAGAGTGCATTAAAAAAAGTCTAAAAGTTTGGAAAATAATGTGCCAAATTGTCACTTATATGTGTTTGTATCATAATTACTGTATGCCTGTCTTTGTCTTAAAAGTTTTCATGCACTATGAGCAATGGATTACAGACACATACAGAGTCTTCATGATTTAACACTTTTTTCAGAATTGATGATCTGATTGTGTTTTATGTGTGAAATGTTATTACCATGTGTTGTATGGAAGACCAAACAATGTTACACTTAACAGGAATATCACATTGATATGCATGATAGTCTGACCATATCATTAGCTCATCATACCTGTCCATCATACTATCACATAATCTAGTCATTGAACTCAAATGAGTCTATCTCCCCCACTCAATTGCAGACAAGAGGTCCTCTGGATGCCTTTCACCTGCTCTTGGGTCGCCAGTTCGGTGCCTTGTTGATCGGGACCGTGGTCATGTTTTACATGACCCGCAACTCTGCCGATGTCACGGTGTCCAACGTGCTGCTGTACTCCCGTGTCATGGTGTGTGTGTGTGTGTTTTCAGGAGACAAGTATTAACTAATCTCCAAGCAGATCTTTTGGTGGCTGCAATGCAGTATCGAATTCACAAGACAGTATCGAATTCGCAAGACAGTGTCGAATTGGCAAGACAGTATCAAATTGACAAGACAGTATTGAATTGGCCAGGCAGTATCCAATATGCCACCCGTTTGGCTGGCATAAAAAAAAGATACCAGTACAAAAAAGAAAGCCCAATAAAAATGCCTAAAAAGTAAAAAAATAAGCAGAAGAATAAACCTCTGCTTGGAGTGTATAGCATTACTTAGTAATACGTAGTCAGTGAGACAGCAGGAATCTGTGAACAAGAAACGATGGTGCAGTACCTCATGATATCTTATAACACTGCTCTGAACAATGCAGCAGCTATATCTACAGCTATGGAATGATAAGTACATGTATGTAATATTTGGCTTTATTTTCTTGTGGCCATATCCCAAAACCGTGAGATCGTTTATTTTGGTTTATTGGAAATTTTGGAATGGAATATCTGAAAATTGTAAAATGAAGTAATGAACTAGTCTGGAGAAGGTTCTAAACGCCAATACCAGTTCTTACAATAAACAATAAACAATACTTTATTGAGTAGATTGGGTATGACCTTGACCGCTCTGTTGCAGGGCATCGCGATGCAGCTGATGGCCGTTGGCTACGCCCAGATGTACTACAGGGACCTGAAAAAGGGCGGTTGGACACGTGAGGTAACTCAGCTTACTTCATCCATATGGCACTATGGCTCTCATTGAAATGTACAAAATATACTGGTAACAGAGGTTACATTGCACTTTGGCTTTTGTTCTCCAAAACATCTACAGTTTTTAGCCTCATCTTTTAGGAGCAAGGAAGCATAAGTGCGGACATTTAAAAACTGGGCAACTGTCTTATACCAGGTGAAGTTTACTACTAACATTGAAAGTAGTTCTCTTCCTGCAAGCCTTATTTCTACATAGTATGAATGCACTGAACTGTTGACCTTTCTTACTGGTGCTTCAGCAAGTGTGGTATGGCATGTTTGGAGGAGGAGTGTGGCTGCTGGGGAACTTGTACTACAGTGCCATGACTGACCAGTTTGGCTGCCACAGCCAGCGGAACGACCGTCTTTCCTTCGTGCTGCGCCTGGACGGATTCCTGTGCCTGCTCAGCAGCCTGTTCTGCTTCGCTTTTCCCGACATTGGGATATACAATGTGGTAATGTATTAGAATCTCAGTCTCTTAACATTTCATTTGTGTGTAAGTATAAACTAGAGTTCCATGACCTCATAGCTTCACCAAATGATGTTAACCTTTATGACTGATAAATTATAGATTATTCCCCAATGATGCAAATACGATCCTCATAGTGTGTAATGTCCTTGATCAGATTAATTATATCAGACTAATCATTTCGAGGTATCATCAAGACCTACCAAGTTTAACCTACCAACTATCAAGACAATCCATTATAGCCTTCTGAAGTTATTATATTTACAGACACACATGAACACACAGACACACACAGACACACACACACACGAACGCCACCAAAAACATACTATAATCTTCTTGGTGAAGGTAATCACTTCGAAAGTGATCACAGGTAAAACAGTGAGCCGGTCCTTCCAGTAGAAAGAATAAAATATACCTTCATCAGCTTAGCATAAAAAACTTGATAGACATACATGTCTATGCAATTGTGTAATGATTCCTCCTGTTTCTGCCCTAGGTGGGTGCCAAGGCTATGGACGGTATCCACCTGCACATGGATCGTTGTTTGGCTGCTGTGGTCTTCGAAACAGGCCTGAGGACCACCTGGGCTCCTGTCTTCCTGAAGGACGAGGACAAGCGGAACATGCTGTTGGGAAGGATCGTGGTAAGTGGTCAGCATCTTTGGACAGCTGCAAGTGGATGTACAGTCAAACTTGCCCAAGTCACCACCTCTATAAACCGGCCATCTGGCCATGACAACCGCTTTTTTTCCCCATAGATGTAAGCATTAAGGGACTTGCCTAAGCCGACCACTATTTGGGACCTTACATGGCCCAATCTCTGCCTATGGCGACCGCGTCATTTTTGGCAAAAAACTTTTTTGGTGATATTACTGGCAAGAAATCTTGATGGAATCGGGCAGTTTGCCATTGATTTCGACAGCATGACTGTCTTTGCACAATGTGAAATGGCGCCGGCTGGGTCACTGTGGGTTACTGAGGCAGTCTATTGTAAATTGGGTGGAAATTTTGCTGCGGTTTTCTCGTTCTCTGTCTTGTCGCCATGCCTTTTATATAAGAAGACCACTTGTCAATTTGAAAGAAGACCACTTTTTCTCGGTCCCCTGGGCGGTCGTCTTAAACAAGTTTGACTGTAGAAGGCCACTCCGATTTAAACAATTGGTTCTCGGCTTCACCCGCTTCATTTTTTCCTTATCAGCTAGGCCTTTTTTTTTGTAAAAAAAATCCAACAACCAACAAATTAAATAGGTGTAGCGCCTAATGAACCTTTAGCTTGAGGAAACCAGTCATGAAGTTCGTCTGGAACATCTTTATAGTAAACAAGAAGGACAAAAGCCTCACATTACTGCCAAGTTTTAATGACAGTTTTCTGATTTCAGCAAGGTGTCCTGATACTGCTGGTGTTCCTGCCCTACATGTTCATGCATATGCAGGGCATATACACCCGGCTTGGGGTGCTTGCCCAAATCGCTCCACACCTGGGTTTGGTGGTATATGGCTACCTGGCGCCAGGTGCGAAGAAGACAGCCTAAGATATATGATGGCATCAGTAGGGATTCTTTCCCAACATCAAAAATGGAATCTGACAATCACATACAACATAGTACAATGCTGAGCTTTATTCCAACACAAGGATACACAAGGATCAAATTTTCAACGACCACTATTGCCTTCATCAGGATAAGTAATGACCAATCACTTCCGAACATGAACCCGCAAGAGTTACGAATGCGTGGCCTTATTCGCATGAAACTTTACGGATACGTGACGTCAGTAATTGGTCAAACGTGCCAGGCAGTTTATATCGTCCACCTTCTCTGTTTAGTGATGGCTTGAGTGCCCTGATGAAGGCGACAGTGGTTGTTGAAATTTGATGCTTGTGTAACCCTTGTGTTGGATGAAAGTTCAGCAAATGTACTACGATTACTAACCAACACAGATGAACTTCCATCACATACAACATAGTTCTACTGAAGATCTTGAGAATGTTAGCAAAACTAGGATAAATGTATCAGGAGCTTGGTGTTTTGAATTGCTTCATTAATGACACAATTATGGTTTTTGTCTTCTATTTGAGGGCTTCAATCATTTTATGTCAGCTTGTTAGTTTTTTTCAACCATATTGACTTTTCTTCACAGCATTTTACATGTATTGTAGAGGTGGGTTGTTAGTTGTTACTGGTGGAATAAGCCTATGGCCTATGACTTTAGATATATATGTAGAGGTGGATTGTTACAGGTAGTCTTTACTGATGTATTAAGCCTATGGTGGATTTTATATGTATTGGCCAATGGGCAACACAATCATGTATTGGCTGTTAAACCAAGATCACATATGATGTATTACTTATTATAGTTATGGAGCTTCTAAAACATACAGTCTATTTTTCAAAGAAATGTATGCTATTGAACCAAGGTCACATATTTGGGTATGCCTAAATACCTCAACCGCCCTCAACCCCCCTCAACCGCCCTCAACCCCCCACTTCCTGGGCTAATATGCAGTGTACATGTGCTAAGAACCCTTGTTTACACTCTGTTTACATTGTCTATACGATTATAAATAAAAATCACATAGTAACGTCTAAGTATTTGCGATTTTTTTCAAGTTATAACTTTTAATATATCATAAGTGGAGTTACCGTCTTTAGGGAGTGATACACCCCGCAAAATATCCGCCCTAAAGTATTGAGCGCTAAAATCCACCACCAGAAACATGATGTTTAAAGAGGTTTCCCTCTATATCTGCTGAGTTTCCGTGCTGCACAAGCTTTTTCACTTTCCTTATTTTGACTTGAAACTTATGGCACGATGCGTTCTGGCGGCGCGGCGTAAACAAACAAGATGGCGGACCCTGTTCCTCGGGCGCACAGCGCGCCGTAAAAAAACTGGTAAAACGCCAGAGTTACAGTGATTTTTCTATTTATAATTGCATAGACAATGTATCCAGAGCGTTAACAAGGGTTCTTAGCACATGTTCACTGCATAATAGCCCAGGAAGTGGGGGGTTGAGGGGGGTTGAGGGGGGTTGAGGGCGGTTGAGGTATTTAGGCATACCGCACATATTTTGTATTTAGTTACTTATAGTTATAGAGCTTCTAAAACATACAGTCTATTTTTCAAAGAAATATAGACCAATCAGAGTGCTGAAAGACAGGTTAACTCTAGACTTTTAACTGGTGAGGAAGCGTAAGGTTTGTATAAACATGAATTTGTAGCTTCTTTCTGTCGGAAAAGACCACCTGGCTAGTTCGTGGTTGTCATGTGGCATATAGGGTACTAGTATTTGCATGTGATGTCACAGTGTTCTTACTGGTTGATACTGGTTGGTTGAGCAGGGCTTGAAATACTGGTTGCATAGTACAGGTATAATTGGGGCAATGCAGGCATGCCAATACACAGCATAGTTAGGACATTCCTGAGACAATTGTGGATGTGTAATACAACATATATTAAAGTCTGGTGACGGAAAAGGTTGTACTTTTTCATGGTTGTTTTCTTGTCTGAAAATGGTAAAATTTGTACAATTTATGCCAATGCATGTCACATACATTGAACACCTGTCCTTAGTGCTGAACACCATTCACACACAAACACACCTGTCACCTGTATTGAACGCTATCCACACACAAGCACACCTGTCTTTAGTGCTGAACACCATCCACACACAAACACACCTGTCCTTGGTGCTGAACACCATCCACACACGAACACACCTGTCCTTGGTGCTGAAGACCATCCACACACGAACACACCTGTCCTTGGTGCTGAACACCATCCACACATAAACACACCTGTCCTTGGTGCTGAACACCATCCACACACGAACACACCTGTCCCTGCAGTAGTAAGGAAAGCCACTAGGAGACCTTTTATCTTCCCATGACCTGCTCACCCAATGTCAGCACAGTCCATCCATAGTTTCTTAAGTAATTGCCAGGCAAAGTATGCGGAAACCATGTTAAAAAAAACATCACTTATAAAAACTGACCACACATATTGGTCAAGAAATAATTTTAATTTTTCACACACCGTGCCATTGTCTAATATCTCCATGTTGACATATTTTTTGGCAGCTGAGCTGCAACGTACAACTAACTACATAACGTTACAGAGAATTTCTTGACATTTTGTAATACACACTTAATTCCTGTACTTAAATGAATGAATGGTACATTTTTCAGAGACTGTTGGTTTGGTGAACACTAAAATGGAAGAAATATCTAATCTGTTTTGGTAACGAAACTTCATATGGCTTACAATTAAGCTATTTTAAATATATCCTCTCAATATAAATGCATAAACACCGAAATAGGAACTGAACACAAAGAAGGGAAACAAAGGCACATTCTTTATATATATCCGAAAATCCCACCTATTACTACATGTAGTTAACTCCACACTTATGGGCCTTACAAAACCTCGGTTAAACAACAGAATATACAAATTTAATTTTCGATGTTTAACCATAACTCACCAAGAAATGCAACCTAGATGTGTTTGAGTGTGTGTTTGTATGCGTGGGTGTTTCTGTGCGTGTTTGTGTGTGTGTGTGTGTGTATTTATGTAATATATATGTGTGTGTGTGTTTATGTCCGTGTCTGTCTGTCTGTGTCTGTCTGTCTGTCTCTCTCTCTCTCTCTCCCTGTGCTAGTTCACATCATGTAACCTATCAAAATACATGACCGTATATTTTATCCTAAAAACTGTCTACTCAGGCGCCCTCCACGCCTGTCTCGGCGCGGAAGCAGCCATCGGGAAGGGCGTTTCTGATAGCCTCCAGGTTGTCCACCTCGTTCCGTAGCATGTTTATGTCTACGTCCCCAACCCCGAGAACATTCCGTTCCATCCACATGTTCATGTTAACGATGAACTCATTGATGTTGAGGGTATCCCACTGAGTCTTCAGACTGTCGTAGGACTGTTGGAGCGTCTTCATGGTGTCGGCGTCGGGGGCACTAGACCCGTCGGCTGGGCACGAAGGAAAGAAAAAAAACGTGACCGTGTTATTCATCTTGAACGGGTGAAGTTAACGTTGTGTATGCATGAGTTGTACTACAGCAAGATAGCGCCAGTTTGTGGCATTGTTGACTCCGATACTCAGATAACTCCAACATCTGTACGAGTGCGAATGTGAGGTCACATTTCCAAACCGGGGGCCCGGCCGGGCTGTTTCGATTAACGGAAAATTAACAATTCATATCAAGAATATACGCAAATAGTTAACATTATAATTTTTTTTTTACCTTTTTTGTGCTTTGTTGTCTTTTATGAATGAATGAATGAATGAATGAATGAATGAATGAATGAATGAATGAATGAATGAATGAATGAATGAATGAATGAATGAATGAATGAATGAATGAATGAATGAATGAATGAATGAATGAATGAATGAATGAATGAATGAATGAATGAATGAATGAATGAATGAATCTTTATTGCATATTCATGCCCAGATGGGCTAAATGCACATGTGACCATATCATGGTCTAAGGGATATAAAACAAGGAGTATTGAATACTGAAATGCTACATTCTAATGCTAAGTCCTAAAAATCTAAATATTACAACTTACAAAACTATATACTATTTATCATCTACTGTTGATCTTTTTGAAATATATCATACTTTTCGTTCCATAAGACTGCCCGGCCGGGCCCCGGTTTGGAAATGTGACCTCAGCATAACTGACTGCTGCTGTACTCACCTAACTTGTCCAGGATGGCCTGTAGTCTGCCGTCCGTGTCCTTCAACAGGTTGACGGTGTCGTCAGCTTCCTTTTGAATCCTCTCTGCCTCTGCTTTCGCCTGCAAGAGACAACGGAACCAAAGACCACTTAAGAAACCTTATTTGATTCTAAAACATCGTCACTCTTAATCGTCAAGCTGTCAACGAACGAACGAACAGCACTTGAGACGTCAGTCGTTGCTAGAACTAGTAGAAGCAGTGTTTCTGTAATGTGAATAATGAGACAGACTGATAACCAAGAGTATATTACCGTTGCAATGGCAGCTTCATCCTGATCAGCCTGTATTTTCTTCCGGTCCCAGAGACTTCCAGTATTGTCGAAATTGTCCACGTCTGTGTGCAGTTGTTTTGCTTCATTGTGGAGATCCACCGCTTTCTGAGACAGTCGGTCAGCCCGCTCCTTCTCCTGCCTTGCCGACTGAGGAAAAAAATCATCTTAGAGAAATCTTACCGGTTGTGAGAAACATTACAGCAATGGTTGCCTTCAAAAGGATACTAGTATGTAAAACATGACCTGGCCTCAAGACCTGAACGGATGCTAACAACAATCACTATGCCATGGATGGCAGTTTGGTATTCATAATGTATAACTGATTCGATCGACTGTTTCTCCGTTCATGTCTTGCATTAATGTTAAGCCGAATATCATATTTACTGTTTTGGTGTCGTCCGCGATTCTCTTTGCTTCCTCCGCAGTGTTCTTAGCACCATCAGCGTCTATCTTGGCGGACCCTAGAGCGGTGTTGGCGTCGGTGGTGGCGGTGGTAGCCTCCAGTATGATGCCCCTGATGTTAGGCTCCTTGGTAAGGGCGGCCTGCGCGTTCGCTTTCGCCTCGGCAACCTTATTGGCGAAGTCTGGTGGTATGAAACAATACAGCAAGGAGAATAAACAACAACTAGGCATAGATGTACACAAGTTACCTGCGTAAGTATATATTATTAACCAGAAAAAACACCACTACGGGCGTTGATGTTATTGTAACGGCCGCTAAGATACAAAAAAAAAAACCGAGGCCTTATCTGTTACATTATGACCAACCCTGATGTTTAGCAGGGTCATCAAAAGAGAAAATAGAGCAACAAAACGCACCTGTGCCATCTACTATACGTATAACATGCTGTACTACAAAGCAGACTCAATGCAAAACCTGCATATATAGTGACATGACAATGGTAACATTAGATATAAAGTTTTATCTTCTCTGCTTCAGAAATATAGCCAACGTCCATGTGACCCTCGTTTCCTAATGATGTGTGTAGAGGTTGCAATACCGGCACCTACCACTGAGAGTTTCATGTGTCTCTTCTGCTTTGGTCAAGATGGCTTCGGCCTGAGTCGCCGCCTCCTCTGCGTCTTGTCTTGCTGCGTCGGCACGAGCTAGCAGCTCGTCTGGACGCTGAAATGACACAATAAGATGAGGCGTAATAACATGACACTCCGACTGACTAATTGGAATAGCTAAAAGGGGGAAAAATCATAGAAATGATAGACGAAAAGTAAACTTTTGGCCTGTGTGAACGTTTTCAGGAGAGGGGAAACGAACGCAGGCGTTGCTGCTTGTAAGCCAAATCTCAAATCTAGAAGCAGCGTTTCTGACGTACCCTGATCTGTTCCTTGGCATCCTGGAGTTGCTTCAGTGCCTCGTCATGATTGGTTGAGACGTCCCTCACGACAGCTGACCCGTCAGTATCCAATTTATTAATCTCCGCCAGCAAATCATCCGACTGCAACAAAAAAAGATAGCACACATACTGACAACAGCTCAAGACGACCATGAAATGAAGTCAAGGAAATGATCTTTAAGAGTACCTAAGAGTCAGAATGTATCAATACAGAAGGGACACGGAGAGAGATTATACCTCCTTCTTGATGTTGTTGGCCTGAGTTTTCAGTGCATCGACGTCCAGGTTGGACTTTCTCGCCTCGGCGTTCGCTAGAATCCTGCGGGCGTTAGCGTCAGTGGTTTCTGCCTTCTGTAGAGCAGCGTCTGCCTCTTGTTTGACCTGCTCCAGATCCTTGGCAGCCTGATCCAGTCTGGAAGTCAGTACGAAATGGGAAATGAAAATGTGCACGTGTCTCAAATAAATAATAATATATCAGACGGGAAAAAGAAAGGTTGTCACTTCTCATAACTTTATCAACTCTCTTCTATTATGTTCAGAAATACAACAGTGGTACAACAATGGTTTCCCACTAGATCCCTCTGTAAACAAACCCACAAACAATATGCAACACACCTCAAGATTTATTGGGGTTTATCAATTAGCACTATCCAAAGTTCCAAACTAATGACATTTATATTTTACCAGTCCCATTTTACCGTACTTACTTTGCCTTCAGGTCGTCCAGTGCGCCCACATTAGAGTCAGTTCCGTCCGAGTCCAAGGCGCCCTTGATCCTCTTCAGCGCTTCTTTAGCGATATTTAAAGCGTCGTTCGAGACGTCCTCGATATTCTGGGCGTCTCCTTCTTGTCTGTTGAGGAGACAAAAATACAAATTAACAAACTTGTTTATAGACTTGTGATATAATGGTACAATAAACGGGAATTACCAATCCGCTATTGTACAGTATCATCACAAATATTGAACTAAGTTCCTCCCGTAATTTGCACCAAAATAGACAGTTCAACGTATCTTAATTTTTTGCTGTTATATTCGTCTGTCAACTCATTGCAAACGACTTTGCATGTTAGTTGAAATCCACAATATGTGTACATCAGTATGAAAACTCACTCGTTGGCCAGTTCTTGAGCTTTCTTCACCAACTCGTCAAATTCACCTGACGTTGCTCCTGTGTCACCCCCGGCTTTGTCGATGATATCCTTCCCCTAATAGAGAGAACGATAATATATACATATATAAGATGCATATAGGCACTACCTTCAACAACACTGTCTACTCAACAGAAATGGCAGGGGGCTTCTATCAAGGTGTTGTCTCGAAATGAAGGCTCAGATCATGCTCAGACTATGGTGTAAGAAAGGTTTGCCAAATGACACCTGAAAATCTTTTTAAAAGTCTCCAGAGCTGCTGGCACGTGTTCTGGATACAGCAGGACAGTCAACCCACAGTATCCTTACTTTTACCCGAGCACCCGCCAGTTTGCCTTAATATTTGAGCTGTGCAGGTGGTTTGTAGGTTGACATCATTGTCATACACTTAGATTAATGTACTAGTAACTGTACCGGACACCATGCAGTATGAACTCTTATCGGCAAGCTAACCTCGTTCTCCATGTAATCCTTCATGTCCCCCATCAGTATGTTGATCTGAGCGATGATACCCCGGATGTTGAGTACTTGATCGGCGGCGTCGTTCGCGTCACGTCGTCCGTTGTCCACGTTGTTCTGGATCCCGCTCACTTTGGCCCGCAGGTTGTTCAGGAGATCCTTCAACTCGTCCACAGCGCCCCCTGTCCCGGTTCCACCTTCGTGCAGGAATGAGACAAAAAATAAAGATCGTCTAAGTTGATAAAGCATTTTTACAAACTGAGCGACCTAGGACCCAGGTATATTGTCAATTCAAGAATTATTGAAAAATGCGCCACTTTTGTTTCTCATTGATACAAGCACTTCACAATTAAGATACCATCGTTTTTCAATCATTATCACTTTAACGAGTTAATGTTGCTCAAAATCACTTATAAGGATAATAGCCATATTTCCCTATGTCATAAGCAATATTAATGTCAATAACAAATGTATTTACAGTTCTGTACAAACAACACGCCCTTTATTGTCCACTCAAAGAACCAATGCACAATGAAATGCACAGGAGAAACTTTAGAGAAAATTTCAGCTCGATCGATGATATGGCACCGAGGGCTGTGCTCCTGAGGCGTGGCCAAAAAAGAAACGCAAAACGAGCCCTACCTCCCTGTATTTGCTCCAGCAGGTCGGCGGCGTCCTTCTCGGTCTGTGCCAGCCGTGCCTCGAACGTGGGGTCGGTGATGGATGTCCCGCCGGAGGCGTCGTCTATCAGCTCCTTGAGCTGCTGCATCATGGCCCGCAGGTTGGCCACCTGGGCGTTAATGTCGCTGTAGCAGGCTGGGCATTCTGTAGGGACAGGTCGGGGTTACATGCATCAGTCACCGATCCTGCTCGACAAGCTTACTTCGTGCAAAATGTCTGACCCTGATCAGGGACTGTTAATGAGAACGTTCTATAAAAATCCGATCCCTAACGGTAACAATACGAAAATACAACGTGTAACTTATACCCAGTATAACTGCATTAAGAAATTTTATTGAGCGAAGTTTTTTTTTTTACCTAGACAGCCACGGGACACGTCGTAGTAGTTCTCGCGGCACTTGTCACACTTGTCTCCGAAGATGTCAGATTTACAGCGGCACGAGCCGTCAGCGTCACACTGCTGCATGGCGGAGCCCTCCGAGTTACACTCACACGCTGAAACAGCATAATTGTTAGGTTTATTAGGATATAACGAGCTGGGGACACTCTATTTACAAAATACAAGGAAGTGTAAATCATTTAGGGTCTTAACAAATCATAAAAGCGTGTCGTATGAAGAATACGTCATCACAGACTATCATGAACTACTGTTTAAACATTTTAAAGTCTTATGATCCTGCCTGACACAAAAGAAAAGACATATGATGAATCAGATCCAATGGAACCGACCTTTACATCCGTCCTGAGTTGACCCGTAGTAGTTTGTAGCGCAGGTATCACAGTTCGTTCCACCGAAGCCTTCCTTGCAGTTACACTGACCAGTAGACTGGTCACACGCACTGTCCATGGCACCCACAGGGTCACACTCACACCGCCGGCAGCCTGCTCCGCTCATGAGGTCCCAGTACCCGTAGATACACTGGTCACATTTACTGCAAAGTTGGCGAAACATCGCATATTACTTTCAAGATACACTATCGTCAATACACCAAACACAGTTACTCAAGCAACTAGATATGATTTTGGAAACGGTCAGACGTTTCAGGTAGCATCCACTACCTTTCGTCAGTGACACTGCAGAAAAGTCCAAATCAGCAGGTTTATAAGCACGAATTATCGTCAATAGATATCCCAACCTGCTTGGTTGATACTTTTATTTAAGAAAACGACATTTAACATACACGTACATTTCTAAAATCCATTGAAGTCCAATCGTAGCTATAGAGTGTAGTAGATTAATAATATGAAGTACATTTGATCTTTCGCTGAAGACAGTACCGATACCAGGAAGGTTGCCTGTAGCAAATCAACCAAGAAACAATGCTTACGTTCCCTGGACGTTGGGGTAGCATTCGCACTGGCCGAAGATGTCACAGCCCTTCCAGGTCTCGCTGCCGTACTGGTTACATTCACAGTCTGGAAGGTATAACTTAGAAATATTAAAATTTCATCACGTACTGACTGAATATCAGTTTGTAATTCACCTAAGCGTAATGGTATGTTTTAGAATTCTGACTTTCAGACGTTAGTTTCGTCAGTTTGATGACATAACACCCGGTATTTTAGAACATTTAACTGTTTCGAAGAGGCGCCTACAAAGTAGGGTTGTTACAACAGAGCTACGTGGCAACCATCACATTTACTGTCCTGTAAATGAATCAGTACTCAATGGCTTATAACGTTACAAACACACACGCACGCACGCACGTACGCACGCACACACACACACACACACTCACACGAACAAACGAGGTTATGGGTCGTACTTTTTACAGGGGAATGTACATCGCCTCGGGCGTCGGGATAATGCACAATTTGGGTTTACACAATATTTACGACATTCTAAAGATCTGCAGTATAACAAATGGTCTGGAACGATGCCAAGGTGATCTAATCTCATTTTACAAGCTCAGTATTTGTCGGTAGATTGTTACAAAGTCCATTATTGGGATATTTGTCGTTATCTGTCGTGTACGATCGGTTCGTTATTCAGAAGACGTTATAAGAGCAAAGATAAATGCACTGTAAAGACTGTTGTCTGAGGAATGTTAGATCACTTGGGGGCATGAACTAACAGTTAAATTTGAGTCTTTATCTCATGAAATGTTGATTAACTTCGTTGTGTTTTTTTCCGTGGGTGGTGAATGATAAGCCATTACGGCACCGTGACACTCCCAGGTGCTTGACTCACTATTCGCCCAGGAAATGGCAGAGGAAGTGATGCACATGACCCGCCTGCGACACGGCATACCTTTCCTTTCACCTTGCCACGAAAGAATCTAGTGGGATAATCTTGTCATTGAAGTCCTATAGACCTGACTAATGCGTTACCACGATATACCATAAGCATTTTCCTACCAGGCCCTGTTTACTTCAAGTTCTTCTCTCTTGTAACACGGTTCTGTTGTTGGACGTAACGTTACATATCGCAATGTTCATCAGCAGACCACATGAAGTCTACCCACTAATTAGAAGACTACCGTGCGGTCACAAGTCTTCATGGCCAATTCACAGATATATCTCCCTCCACTGTCAACGTAACGCTTCAGCACTCCTGAACTGCCCGGAGAGCATTCTTGCCATGCTACCTAATCAGCTGAGCAATTATGGTGGAGAAAGTCCGACATGTCGGCCACCTTTCTAGACATATCAAGTAGACATTCGACAATACCGGTTCTTGTAGTACGCGGAATGATCTGCATTGTCCCTTCATATTACAGTTGTAATGATTTTAAGTATGGGGTCTGCTCCAGAAGTCAGTCTCTTTAACTGTAAGGAGTAGGGCGCTTACTGCCTTACCTAGGTTAGTCTTTCGTTTCGAGCCCTCGGGCGACAATGCGGCTCTTTTGACAAATGGCTTGAGCTTCAGACTTACTTTTCGGACTGAAATGAATACAAGAAGGCTCGCCAGAAGATATGACCGGCCTGTAATATACTGAAAAGACGGACATCCGAGGTCAAAAGAGCACGGCGAAATCTGACACGTCCCTGGACTAAACAAAAGTGTAGTCACACAGTCACAATTATACTATTATCACGTCTCACTGCCTACACTATCTAAAAGGCTGTTTGGTTCCAGGTGCATTGGAACCGATAAAAATTTCTGAACCTATGCTATTACAATATCGGATATTTCTATTGAAGCATGACCGTATGGTAACAGAGTTGTTTGTGAATTGTTCTGCTTCCTGTTTGGTATATTTTGTCGTAGAAGTGAAAAGAACGAAGTCCGGAAATCACTGTCTGACATCCATTCAAACAAGACTGGTCCCGTAGGTCTGTTAGTGTCATTACAATGATTTCTCCGACGGGCTCCTTCTACTGTACTTAGTTCGTCAAAGTTATAAGACGGTCGGCATAGAACATTGTTGTTTGGGGGTCTTCTTCGACATTGTAACGAGCAACTGGATTGGGTTGGCCTGGGCAAGAACACTCCGATTTGCACTACAGTGGAAGTCTCTTCTATAAGATTTCTTGTTGATCCAATTCGATTTTTGTAACGGATGCAAATGCACTGGCCATTCTCCATGGGACGTGGTCCTGCCCAAAGCCCTTCAAGTGATTGTAGTTCTGATCAGGAACCAAGATCGTCGTTTGGGACAGACTGAAGAACTTAACTTTAGGTAACCGCCATCTAAGTCGGACATATGTTGTACCTTAACCAAAACGACTCACCTTGCTGCTTGGCGTCAGAGTCCACCTTGTCTTCCCCATCGTCGATACTGTCCCACAGCCAGTCAATGTCATAAAATCCGCCGCTTTGCTTCGACAGAAGCACCACTAGCAGAGTGCAGAGAAAAACCTTGCAGACGGCCATCTTGCGTCCTTTTCACCGTCCGATCCAAACCGACTGCTCTGTCAAGTTTTTGTTTTGTTGTGCCTGAAGCAAGTTGACCAAGTCATAAGTAGGGGGTGTTGTCGGCAGTCATTCAACTATGATGAAATTGTCCATTCCATATATAGGCATGGGTTCTACCTGTGTGGATGACGTCAGACCCAGGTGTAATGGCGCCCATCCTGTGGTGGTGGAGCGCACCTTGGATCGTCCTGTGGAGGTGGGAACACACCTGTGACAGTCACGGGCTGTGGTTTTGTTTCCCGTCTGGAGGGCACAGGGAGAGGGGGGGAGTCTTTCCACTGCTTAGATCATGACGCACACAACTCCGCAAACTCATGACCAACCCATATTCTGATATTCCACATTAGTGGACGGCGCAACAAGAAATATAGATGATTGACCCTTTTCCATATTGTCACCACCATCGATAGCAGAGTCGATGCAATTGTAGGAAGGGTCAGTTCTACGACATATCTCACTGACTCTATTGGACTTTCATACACATCTAGATACCTCCTGCAATTGTAGTCAGTCAGTGCACTGTCTCTTTAATTAGCTGACATCTAAACGTCCTTCAGGAGACACACGTGTGACCGCTCACCGTGAGTCACTAATCTTTTTGCGCAGTCTTAAGGTGTGGTTACACTGACTTTTCATAGAACATATGCGTGACATACCAATCCAGACTGTCCAACAAACTTTAATAGTACTTCTTAACTGAAGTTGTAAGTCAGGCAAAGTGTTTCTTTGCGTCTTTGTGTTACATGTCTTGGTTTAGACTGAGATGGGCGGGGCTGTAAGGACAGAAGTCATCGCCATTCAGCCTTAATATTTCTTGCACAGATATCAAAACCACAGCTCTAATAGGGCAAAACATCCGTGTACGATTTCCCTCGATAGCCCCATGTACATTGTGAACAATTGGAGTATCTTTGCAAACAAGCACAGAAACGTCAAACTGTAACGCTATATGGTGAGATACGACCTGAAAATCGATTTCCCCGTGTACATTGTGTACATTGAAAAGTATTAAGGTAGTAGTCTGTTAGTACTCTGTTATCTCTTTGGGCACGCAGCACCCGAGGACTTGACATTTACGTGATCGCCATCTTGTGTTGTAGATATGTAATTAGATACGGGTCTGGTCACATTCGTCATATCATCGTCGTACAATCCCAAACTGAGATCGTTCTGGGGATAGTCGTGCATATGTCGAACAAAATTCAACTGCCTTGTTACCGGAAAGGCTGTCTTAGATAATCTCCAAGCAGATCTTTTGCTGGCCGCAGGACAGTATCAACTTTGCAAGACAGTATCAAATACGCCACCCGAGGGCTGGCGATACAAAAAGATACCAGTACAAAAAAGAAAGGCCGATAAAAGCGCCTAAAAACACGTCAAAAATAAGCCGAAGCCTAAACCTCTGCTTGGAGAGTATATGCCTTAGGTCCCTGTCGACGGTTGGTTCTGTCACAGCCTGCTTAAAAATCCCACATCGAAGGACGACCTACGAAGTACATGTATGTGAGCGTGCCCTAACGCCAAGGACTCACCTTGCGTGAAAGAATTTCCATAGTCCGTCTCACCGCCACCGTCCCATAGCCAGTCCATGTCATAATAGTAACCGCTGCTCTGCTTTGATAGAAGCACCACTAACAAACTATAGAGAGAAACCTTGCGGATAGTCATTTTGCATCTTTTTACCAGCCGATTGTATCGTCAAATTGCAGTGCCTGAAGCCTCCTGGATTAATCCCGAGGCAATCCTTATCTTCTATCAGCACGTTGCAAACCTACTAATTATGAGGTCAGGCAAACAAAACAAAACAACAAGGGGTGATATTACGAAAAAAACATTACATCAGTATCTTACTGCATGTATTTCAACTTTACGCCTATCTAAAATGTTCTTTGTAGTGAATCAGTCCACCGTTTCCTCTTAGTCTCTTTCCTTAGCTGACACCTCACCCTTCTTCAGAAGGAACACGTGTGACCTGCCTGCCCACCCTGCCTGTCACTCACTCATCTATTGTTTAGTATTAAGGTAATCTCCAAGCAGATCTTTCGGTGGCTACAATATAGTATCAAATTGGCAAGACAGTATCTGTTCCAATTGGCAAGACAGTATCAAATTGGCCAGGCAGTTACACTCTAAGCAGAGGTTTGGGCTTATTTTGGGCGTGTTTTAGGTTTTTTTATCAGGCTTTTTTTTTTCACTGTTATCTCTTTGGTTGGTGTAAAAAAAAGATACCAGTGCAAGAAAGAAAGCCTGAAAAAAAAGCCTAAAAACACGCTCAAAATAAGCCAAAACCCAAACCTCTGCTTGGAGAGTACTACAGGCAGTATCCAATACGCCACCTGATGAGAAAAAGGCAATACACCACTTTGAGAAAAAGGCAAATATATTTTACAAGATTTATTTCCCCATGTCATGTACAATGAAAAGTATCAAACGTACAATAACTAACTCCGTACACACATCCCCCAAGATAAGGGAGTACTCTGTTCTTTACTGCTTCTACTGAGGTTTCTGGAGTTAACAAAACATACGACTCTCCACAGGGCTGTGGTCTTCCTTAAAAAACTATGTAAACCAGTTTTTGATCAGAATTTTCAATATATACTGTATTCTCCGAAGTCAAAAGTAGGATAAGTTGTGAAGTAATTTTGTAATGAAGGTTTGTTTGATACAATAGTGCTCCACTGTGGAGAGTTTTAGTCTATGCAACACTACATCAGAGAGAGTACAGTGGTGATGTAACAATGTGACTTGGCAACAAAATGGTCTGACCTGACTTAGTATGGTGAGAAGTATATGAACTGGATACCAAAATAACTTATGTCTCTTCCTTTGTCAAAAAATGTTCGATAAAAACACAGTCAAACAAAACACCTCTTGTAAGAAATAGGCAACAGAAATAATATGTTAATGACATCTAAAAGGGTAGGTTAAAAACAGTACCATACATAAGACTAAATTCAAAAATTATACATACAAACTCCCACCAAATTCCAGTGGCTAGCATATACATGGTGCAAATAGTCTGCACCAGTGCTTATGCAGGCACTCTCTACAGAATAGGCAGCTATGGACAAGAACTACTGCTACATTTATAATACTAGTGCAGCTAATACTTTCGTTGTAAGTCCATGTGGTGGCGATACACTTGGTTTAAAGTCTAGGCACTTGGCAAGGCAACTACACTGCACAACACTATGTTCACCTTTACATACAGCGTCATGATCTTAGCCTTATTGCTGAGCCAGGTTACCGTTAAATACTAGCACCCTTGAATGCATATAACCTTATAAAGATATATACTGGATAGGAAGGTGGCAGACATTCCCAAATACACACTAAAAGAAACTCATCCAAAATAATGTCGTCCAAAGTTTAAGTTCTAGTCTACCTATGCGATAGCTGCCACCTCATCTTATATATTTACATGATTAGCCCATCCCACAAGAATGGATATCAGATCTGCATGGTTGTTCTCGAGACTCACAAACGATACCGATTCCAGGAGGTTATTCTATAAGTACATCCGCACAGATGCCAGATGCTGCCCCCCTCCCACCCTTGTTTCGAGAATAAGAATACTGCTGCATATAATATGTAAACCCTGAAGAAAACTGCTTGTGCTATTCAAAATAAGGATCTCAAATGAATATGTTTATCCTCTTTTAGAATAGAAAGATACCAATTTGGCGACCTAGCAAAATAAGGTTTGGCAGCCCTACCAAATATGGGAAGCCACACCTACCAAATAAGGAGGCATAACCGATCAACATCTTGTATCTATGAACTATTACATTGCTTTCCTTAAAGTATGTAACAAGGATTTTGTCAGTATTTGGTTACTTTCTGCATTGATTTGAGGTTGATTTGATTTGTTTGTTTCTGTAACTGTACCATGCTGTCAGTTTGCATATGATACAACAAAAAGGTAAACAGGCTGCATGGGTCTGCCATAGTTGTAGGCTGCTGGAAAGGTTTGAGAGGAATATCACTGTACAAGCCACAGAGGCCAGACAGCTCTTTACTCAGGAGAAATCGTGATATTCTCATCATTCAGAAAAAGAGTTTTCACTGTAATGTTTGTGTCAGGATGGGGTTTCCAGATAAATATTTCGCTTACATTGTAAATGATGTGTTGGCTACTTGATGTAAATCATAGTGACATCCCCAGCAAACCTGACCCACACTGACTCATAGTTACAGTACACTTCTACTTCAGGATAAATAGATCCTCAGCTACAATGGAAGACATGAAGCATTCCCTTGGCAAGTTGTGCATTTCTTGAGCGGAAGACTTGAAGAAGATTAAGACATATTCCTTCACATGTGTAGATAATGGTAATGACTGGGAGAAGTGAGGAACTGAGAGAGAATGCATCATGTCTCCGATACAAGCACCAATGGAATATTCCCTGATGGAGGCTTTACGTCCCCTCCAGCTCCGGCCGTTTAAAGCAGCCATCGGGAAGAGAGCGGCTGATGACCTCCAGATTGTCCACTTCTTTCTTCATGTTGTCTAACTCGGCGTCGAAGTTGCCGACGGTGTTTTCTTGTTCTGTCATGAGTCGTCTGATGTTGAGCATGAGTTGGTTGATCTGTAATGCATCCAGCTGGGCCTTCAGGTCGTTATACTCTTTCTGTAGTTCATTCAGTTTGTCTGTATCCGGGGCCTCGATGGTATCTGCGAAGAACAGGCAAGAGTTGTGTTAAGTTCACTATTGACAATCCTGCTACCAGTCCATGAACACCCCTCTGAAACAACTGTGAAGACATTTCAGCAGGGATTCCATGATTTTTCGTCAATGCTTGGTGAAGACTTTGCATGCAGTGGCAGGCTTGAAATATCATGTTTGAGTTGATGGTTACCAACTAAAATTCAAAGTACACAAAAGGCAATAGTTTCCTCTGTGATTATTTGATGCAAACAAACTTGCAGAAACCTCAAAGGGAGAAAGAAAATTAACACCCAAACATAAACTACAATCATGCTCTAGTCTTTCTACACAATTCTCTAGAAGCCATTTGTTGAAAACACAGTAGCCATTGTGCCTTTCCATGCCCAGCTGTTGTGGATGGGCTGAGAAGGGCAGAAAGACTACCTCACTTCTAACAGTGCCTACAACAAAACTCCCAACAACAGTCCATCCATGCACTCACAGCAACACATTCAAGCCATGTTTGCAGGCATGTTAAACTGTGGGTTGAAGATAATTATGTACAATGTATGTCAGACTAACATCCATAAACATGCAAAACTCATCTGTACAACTTTCAACACTTGAAAAGGATTATTGATGAACAGACATCGTAATAATGTGAGAGAACGAACAAAAGCAAGCAGCATGATTGCACAGCACACAGGTTACAGAAATCATCACACAATGCAGCTGCAGAGGCAGGGGTGAAGTCAGTGGGAGCTACCCATGGGTTCTCAAGGCAAACTGTACATCACTTTTACCTTGTCAGATAATCTTTTAGGAAGACACATGTACTGTAAAAGTCATTTCTTTGACAATGCCTGTACAGGTATCTGTTACATATAGGACAAACGTGTAGCTAGCTCTAAACATCACTAACATCATGATAATCTTTGCTGTCTTGAGTTACATTTTTATGCCAAAGGCACTGAAAATTTGTCAACAATTTGAAAATACATGTAGTAACTTAAGTCACATCTGTGTGTTTGAACGATTGAACCCTTGGGAGACTCCAGCACAGGACTCCAACACCCCATACCTCTACAGCTGTTCTATCTTCTGTGGTCTGAAGCATCCATTGGGGAGGGAACGCAGAATCTCTTCCAGATTCCGGATCTCAGACATGACGTCTCCGCGTAAGTTTTCGTAATACGCAAGCAGGCGCCCCTGGGCGCGGGCGTCGATCCTCAGGTTGGCGATGATGGCGTTGATGGAATCGGGATCCAGCTCGCCCTTGATTCTGTCGTACTCTGCTTGGACGGCTCGCAGACGATCCTCGTCCACACCACCACTGCCACTAAACCTGTCTGTGGTACAGCCAACACACACCAGCTCACATTTCTGTTGGAACTTTCTGTACCTCACAGCGGGTCTCCAAGCACCCAAACCACACATTCTACCAGACTGTTGATCCAAACCTACATGTACTTGTCGTAACTTTTTCTTTGGCCAAGACAATCAACAATATCAATTCATGAACCTCATCAGTAAATTTGGACCAACAATTCTGTTGAAATTTTCATGTGGCTGTCCAATCCCTGTATGTGACTGAAATGGTATGAGATGGTGACTCGGGGGGTGAACGGCAGGCATCCTCTACCATCAACCATCCTGGAACTGCATCAATACTGGTTCAGCCAGCAGGAGAATCAAAGGCAGGGGGCGACCAAAACTAAACATGGTGGCACATCCACGTGGGATGGTGTAACCCACACCGTCAGAAGCATGCTACTGCAAGCAGGCAAGCCATCGGCACTCGTCGAACCATTCTCACTCCGTGCAAAGTTAGAGATCTCACCACATTGCAAGGACAGACAAGTCAAGCTGTTAGACACATCAACACCGAGCAACTGTCTACTGATATCTGTGTGAGCATCAGAATAGACACACAGTTGTGAGAGGTACATTGTACATGTACAACTAAACAAGCGTTGGCATGCTGGAAGAAGCCATGCCATTGAAGTAGTGGCTGCTCTACTGAATAGAGCATGCTGTTAGTAGACATTATGACATAGTATGCACAAAATAGAGAAACCACTGCAGTATTTTGTGCCTGAAGATACACATAGGCATAAGACTTTCAACAAATCCACTTAAGTAAAGATAGAGAAGCCACACTTGCAGAAGTTAACATTCCTCAAAGAAATGGTGCCAAAGAGACAGAGTTACAACAAGTTAGGTTAGCATAAATCCAAATGCACATACAGAATAAGCACACAGATACTGGAGTAGATTTTGCATGCTTAAAAAAAAGGACCATGCAGGGTATGGGGAACCATAGTGGGTCTCAAAAAAAAGGGGGAAAAGATATGGTAAACCATAGAGGGACTGAAAAAAAGGAAAGAGTGTGAAATGAACAGCTCAGATCTCTGCGTCTGTCTGTGAAGAGATGGAGTGAGAAACAGCCTGACCTTGGAGGCTGGAAGAGAGGAAAACATGGTGAGATGTTTGGCATGATGACAGACATGAGAGAGGTACAGGAAAAGAAAAACATCATACAACAGAGAAATAAAACATGTTGTGCTGTAAGTGAACTCTTGCAGTGCAGAAAGTCTAACTTAGACTTCAGTCCCATTTTTCCACGAGTTGCCATAACACCATTTGATCCAGCAGTTGTCGGTAGAAAAAAACAGTGCCACATAAAGGCCTCATAATGAAAAATATCCTTAGTTCATCTGTCAGTTTTCCAGAATAGAATCTAAACTGAATCTGACTCTTGATCTCTGAAGGTCTGTGAAACGAGTACAGCTGTTTTTTTCTCGAAAGCAAAAGGAATTCCTCAGAATAACCATCTTGTTACATCATAAACAAGTGTCCATATAACATTATGATAAAAAGTCATAACCAATGCAAACAATGCTTATTTATGTTGCATATACATGAAGAAAGGACACCATACACAAAATCCTGCGTAGTGTTTGTTCAGGTATTCTGATGGTGACAACGCAAAGTACATACCCAGTTGTTCCAGAATCTTGTTGACTCTGTCCAGTGTACCGGCCACCTTGTCCATGGCCAAGTCTGCTTTCCTCTGGGCATTGTTAGCAGCATCCATTGCCTGGGAAGGAGAAAGAAGACATCAGCATTGGCAAGTAACAACTTGAAGGTATAGGACTGTCAGCTCATCTTTCCTTTGGGACCAAAAAGTACATTAGATCTTTTCAGAGCAGTTCCCATCTTTCAGAGGCTGGATTCCCCGCTAGAATGTTTATTTCATTTCCAAATGTCATCAGAAGGTAAAAAAAAACTTAATTTACCATCACTTCATCTAATGTATTGACTATAGGAACAACCGTATCATCATTTTGCAAGACTTGACACAAAAGTTGAGTTTACTAACATCATTGACTCTTGTCTCATCATCATCAGCCTGTCTCTTCTTCTGGTTGAAGGTGTTCTCTGCGCTGTCCACGTCTCCCTTCAGGTCATCAGCGGCGGTGTTGAGGGCAGCGGCCTGAGCGTAGATCGTGTTAGCATCCTCCTTGACCTGCTTGGCATCCTGGGTAATATATGCAAGAGTACTGTGTCAGATTAAACAAATCAGCACAAAATATAACCTTCAGTTTGAAGAAAGAGTGAAGTAATAGTGGGATTATCTTATCAAAATTTATCATCTTTCATTTAAAAATGTTTGGACTTCACGTGGACGCAAAAATAAGGGCTTGTTGTTCCATTTGTTTTGAAAGCTAAATTCTGCAGGTTCTGTGTATCCCAGCCCACTTACAACAGCAGCTCCCTCGGCTATCTGTTTCGCCTGTTCAGCAGTTTTCTTGGCAGTTCTCGCGTCACTGTCTGCTGACCCCAGGGCAGCCTCGGCCTGGTCGGTGGTAGCTTCGGCCTCTTGGATGATCCTCCTGATCTCAGCCTCCTTACCCAGGGCCTCATCAGCCTTGTCTTTACTCTCCTGGACCTTGGCCTCAAAGTCTGAGAAGAAAGAAATTAAGAAGGATTTTAAGATGACATGAACAGAAAAGTGATTAATATATAAAATCAAATGACAAGCTCTAACAATCTGTTTGATGACATTTAGTGGAAGAAATTTTCACCAACATGTCAATTAAATTAGTTTGAAATTTGACAGTAGATCTATACTTAGTTCAGCACATTCTGTCTCTTGAATTAAAACTTGCTGAGTTGTGTAATATGTGTGACTTGATTTGGTATAATACAAACAAACAGAATGTAGTTGAATGTTGTATTTTTAGAGGCCTAATAGTACATCTTCCCTTATGTGATAGTTTGTGCCATGTACTGATACAGTTAAACTATTAAGACTGGGACAAAGTGTTCCACTCACTGCTGAGGTACTCCAGTGTCTTCTGAGCCTCTCCCAGCGTCTCCCGGCCCTTCTCCTCAGCCTGCTCAGCCTTGTCGTTAGCGGCATCAGCACGAGCCAGCAACTGGTCAATAACCTGGTCATGGGAGGAATCAAAACATATTTGATTTTTTGATGGTCTTGAGTTGACAAAAGACATTTTGCCACATTATATAAGATCAGGAATGTAACTTACAACAAACTACAGTATGCCAAGGCAGCTCTACATAATGAACTGATCACTAGAAACAACATTCAAAACTGTCTGCCAGTATAGCTTGACCTTAACCCGTGATACACTTTTACTCATCTTACACTGTAGACTTCTATGATTTTCAAGTCAATAGAGCTGTTGGATGCTTTACTCACATCCTGTTTGTCCTGGGCATCCTTCAGCAACTGCTCTGCAGCATTATAGTTGTCGTTGATGTCATTGACAGTCTGTTGGTTGTCTGCGTCCAGCTTGGCGATGTCGGGAATCAGAGAGTTCTCCGCCTCGTCCTTAATGGCAGCAGTCTGTCGCTTCAGGTCGTCGATGTCGATGTTGGACTGAAGGGCCTGGGAGTTGGCGAGGATCTTGGTGGCACGGGCGGCGCTGGCTTCAGCGTTGGCGAGAGCATCAGCTGCCTCCTGGTTTACCTGGTCCAGCTGTTGTTCTGCGTCTTGCAGCCTGTGATACAAAAGGGCATCTCAAGTCAGAAATGCTTAAATTTCTCCCTGCTGCTTTACCCCTTAACCAATAGAGGATTGGTAGCCAAATGGTTGCTTCAGTGTGTTAAAGGTTAACAAACACCTTACACAAATGTAGACAAAACTTCAATCAGCAAATTTGAGTTAAACTCTCTGTAACTGTCATGACTGTCATACTTGTGAACACATCCCTAACTACTTTTAAAAGTTAGTAACAACAGCACAATCTTTAACAACTTCTTGCAGGTCGAGGGGGAGAATACATCTACTCACTTCCTCTCCAGGTCAGGTATTCTCTTGTTGGAGATGTCTCCTTGTCCAGCCAGAGCGTCCCGGACAGCCTTCAGGGCGTCCTTGGAGGTCTGCAGAGCCTGGTTGGCTGTGTCTTCAATAGCCTGGGCATCTTCAGTTTGACTGTGTTCAAAGACAAAAATATGAACATTGAAACAGAAATTCACACTTGAATGATTTGAAAACAGGGCTAAGATATGTATTTCTGAAAAAATAACTGAAAAAGAATTACAGTAGACCTACAGCAGACAACTTACTCATTTGCCAGCTCCTTGGCCTGCTCTGCCAATTCCTGCATCTCCCTGGAGCCCTGGCCAAAGTTAGCTGCAGCCTGTTTGGCTTCATCCAGTGCTTGTTTACCCTGATAAGTAGTGGTAGGAAAGACAATTATCTCATGGTTGAACATACTTCACTTTTCACCATGAGCATGTACCAAAAAAGAAAACCTATGAAGAAAAGTGCAACAACTCAAAATATAGTATAACAGATGTTACCAGTGAACATTGTTATCAGTTCACCATCAATGTATGCAAAGCCACATGCACTTGTATAAGAGTCAATTCTTGCTATAGATGTCAAGGAAGAAGGCTCAGAACACACACCTCATTGTCCAGGTAGTTGTTTGCCTCCCTCAGTTTGTCCTGGATACGTCGGATGGTCTCGTCAGCATCCTGCACCTTCACCTTCGCGTCGTTGGTCGTGGCCTGGGCGTTGTTCTTGGCATCCTCAATGTCGTTGACCTTGGCACGTAGAGCATCCAGGGCTTGGCGAAGGGAGTCAGCATTGATGCCAGCGCCTCCTATTGTTTGGAAAAGGAAGTGCAGTCAAGCCAACTGGCAGACAACAATATAGCAACACTGCAACAAAAAGGAAATGTTTGAGCTAGCACACCAAAAATCTGTGTATGACTTTCTTTTCTAATCCTTCATTTTCAAGCACTAATCCATTCCGATTCAAATTTTCGACTCTTCAGCATGTTCTGAGAATAACCCTTGACATACCAGCTGCTTTGCGGGCCTCGTTCAGAAGGTCCTTGGCCAGCTCCTCCACCTGCTTCAGACGCTCCTCAAACTTCTGGTCGTTGATGAGGTCAGGGTTCACCCCGACGTTGTTGATCAGGTCGCGCAGCTGGCGAAGCTTCTCGCGGTGATCGTCCACTTTGTCCTGAACCAGGCCATAGCAGGCCGGGCACTCTGGGTAGATTAACCATAAGTATACATTAATGTACAAGTTGCAGTAGTGCTGGCCTTCAAAGACTTCTTTGGTAAAAGAAATGCACACTAGAGAAAAGTTAAGGAGACCAAGGGGTAGCTAGAAAGAGTGGAATTAAATCCTCACCAAGGACATCATGTTGAATGGTTATATGGCTTCACAAAAAACAGCAAGTATTTTAGCTGTTCATTATTGATAAGAGGGAACAGCACTATGAGGACACAATTAGAGGCTCTGGTAGGGGCGCCACCCTGCAAGTCAAAGCAGAAGTGAAGGATGCTCAATGAAGAAATTCTTAAAATGGTGACAACACATGTCAAGTAAAGTAACTTGCCATGCTTTGCTTAGCTGCATCGTTTGGAATTTGCTAGCTGAACTTAAAAAATATTGTTTTTTTTAGTTGAAATATGAAAAGTCTTTGAACATCCTTCAAGTTATTGCAGACAGCAGGGAACTGTGACCAAAATGGACAAACCTCGAGACCGGTAACGTCGGGCTAAAAGAAGAAGACATCACAAAAAAGAAGACAAACAGTTTAGAACAGACACAAACAATAGCTTTAAAACTAATTTTCTTCAAATTAAAGGCATACCTTACTCTGCTTTAAGAGAGAAGTAAAATATGCCCTTAACTTGCCTAACTCATCATACACATTGACACTAGAAAAGGAATGTGAAAACATACCAATGCAACCACGAGCTACATCGTAGTAGTTCTCCTTACAAGCATCGCACTTGTCTCCGACAACGCCCTCCCTGCACGGGCAGCGTCCAAACTCGTCGCACTGGAGGCGCAGGGAGCCGCGAGGGTCACAGTCACAGGCTGAGGACAAAACAAACGTCATGTAGGCTCAATCTAACATCAAAGGAAAAACATTGTGGTATCAAAACTTCCAAAATTTAAGATTTGAATAAATTTTCAACTTCAGGATTTCTCTACATCTAAGGCTAGATCTTTTCAGTTTTGAGGCTTTCTTCACAATAAACGAACAAAAGAAATCATCAAAGAAATTTGCAGTCTGCACTTATTTTACACATGACTAACATCTACATTCTACATAGTGAAATTGCAGTACAAATTCTCCAAATGAAACGACATCATGGTTGTGCAAATCCCTTTATTGAGAAAAAAAACTTTTATACAACTGACCGGTGCAGCCGGAAGAGGAGAAGCCATAGTGGTTGGCCAGGCACTTGTCACACCGCCGGCCGCCCACTCCAGGTTTACACTGGCACTGCCCGCTGTTCAGCTCACAGCTGGTGTCCAGGGAACCGGTGGTGTCACAGTCGCACAGCTCACAACCTGAACCACTGTTGATGTTCCAGTAACCATCCACACACCGGTCACATTGTCTGAGCATAACAGAACACAATTAGTCATGCATATAGATTTTAAAAAGCACATTAAATGGTCACTTGATACTTAGAAAGGCACTACAAATTTGGAATTTTAAACAAACTTTGAAGTCAAACGTATCCATATGGTATACCTTAGTAAGGTAAAAACTTTTTGGCTTCAAATAAAGAGGGTCCTGCCAAATGTTAACTGGCTTGTGTCTCATACAGTAGTTATATGATATGATACATATATACACAGAACACTTAGAAGTAGCTACAAGATTATGAGACTGTTGCACAGTTTTGGATTAAGGAAAGTACTCACAGGCCCACCACATTGGAGAGACAGGGGCACTGGCCGGTAGTCTGGTCACACTCTCCTCCAACCTGGGTACCAAACTGGTAACAGTTGCATGCTGGGGACAGAAAAAAAAAATGTGTTAACCTACTGTTTACAGTCAAGTCAAAACCATGAAAATTCAACATGCAGAGCTCAGCACACATGCTGAAGATAATTATTTTGGTAACCTGGATTTTGGGGTAGTGGCAGTGGTTCACACTGCTAAGTGCCTCTGTTGTGCACATGGTTTGCTGACCTCTGACCCTTTGATACCACTGAGAGTGGTCACCACTAGCCTAACCTGTATGTCCAGTTACACCTGTCCAATACACCCACAGCACTATATGTAAATTGTCTATGGGATTTTAACCACACATGTTGGCTGTCCGGCTGCAACTCATGAAACACAGAACAGAATGAAGTCTTTACACCATGTAACCACCAAAAGTTCACAATATTCTACATAAAACACTCTTATTGAAGACATCTGAATTAATAGCATCTATCCTCACTTAAATTTTTGTTGTTGTAGTTGTACCACTATCTACCATATAAGCAGTGCACCCCAAAAATCCTGAAATTGGCACCTACGAAAACCAACCACCACAAAGGCTTACCACATCATTGAGCTTTGCAAATTTGTTCCCACATCGTATGTCACCTCCTAAGGCAAAGGGCATTTGCTAATACTAGTAAAACACTGCTGGCTCATCTTCTTCCGGTATGACCTCTGGCCTGAAAGCCAATTAGAGAGTGGACCATAGAAAGCCTACGACCATCTGTGAACACTCCTCCCTTTACCACACATATACAGCAATTAAGAACTCAGTTCATTAACAAAACATATTAAACATTCAAATTAGGATCAGAGCTTGCTGAGAAACAAAAGGCAAGGCCTTGTTTTGACTCTGTTTGGCTCAACATTTTTATCCACAATTTAACAACACTGGAGAGAATCTTCCCCCATTGTGTCCCCATACAAGTAATTGATAGGGAATAAAAAGCCCACCAATTACAATTTCTCTGTAGGCAGAGATTTCTCACGCCTCAGTTCACAGACACTAGGCAAAGATGTACTTTTTCCTCCAAGTTCAACAGAACATATATATGCCTTTCAGCTAGGAAATTACCACTAAAGTCTGCAAAGAACTTTTCTTGAATATTCTGGATTCTTTAAAAAGTTAAACAGGGCAAACTTTTATGAACCATTCTAGCCAAAGAAGCCCTTAGGCACCCTGTGCTGGTATGCTGGTATGGTCATTTATACCTACCGATATGTCTTCAATTTATCTGAGAAAATCACTGCCCATCCAATGATTTGTTTAAAAGCTTCGTAACTTAAGTAAAAAGCACTATCCATGGAAAGCAGCTCCACAAAGATTAAATGTAGATCCCATAAGCACATGTGAAGGATAATTTGCAGTTTGAGATGACTGGGTTGATATGAGATACAAAAGACAGGAAGTATTGTCTGGAAGTGACGTTCTTCAATAGACAACATTAACCCAGCAGAATTGGAAACAAGTACGGAAACAAGACCATAGAACCCTGTACAAGCAACAAGTACATTTTCCTCTTGTGACAGTAGGTGAGGGAACAGCTGGATCAGTTAATAATGTCACCACTTTTCATCCACAAACTGCTGCTAGCCTGAGGCAACTGTTTTATAATCATCCATCTTGGAAGGTTTTTTCTTCCGTAAGTCCCAGAATTTGTGAAAAACAATACATTTTCAAAACCTATAAACTGAATTGTATCTAAGGGCAATCTTGAATTCTTTGGCTGCCTCTTTACAATCAAAAAAGTTCACCTAATCCAACAGGAGACAATTTGTCTGAAATGGGTACATCAATTACAGAGGAATGTTTCTGGAAAGAATTCCACCTGGATTGCTTTTATAGTTTCCCACAGCACTGAGAACTGGATTATTTGCAAGCAAACACCTTGCCACAAGTCCACACTACTAAATCTGTACCTACACATGTAACGTCCTGTCACGCATAGAGTTGGATCCTTCTGGGATGTCACACATGACCAAGTTTTTACTTGAATATGACTACGTAAACAATTGAACATTTTGACTGTAATGAACAATGGCTTCAACCAGTTGTCCATTACATTAAACACATTACTCAGTACCAGAAGCAAAGATCTTACACACTTACTTGTAACTGATGTTTACTGTTTTGTTCAAAACATGCCGATATTAAGACACCCGTAGTTATTTCTTTATGCAGGCAGCACTTACAGGAACACATAGACTAGAGATGTGCATGACTAAGCACGTGATATTCCCTCTGCAAGACTTCCAAACATCTTATTAAAAATGACTTTCCCTTTTGCCTTTTGGAGCACCTTTCTATCCAAATGCCTTCCTCAAGTATTCAGAAACAAAGAAAGGTTACAGTCAACATTTTACATCTACCATTCTGTAGAAATCTTCCATCTCCTGCGTGATGGTGGTAGAACATACCTTTAGGCACCAACACTGCCTCTTCATCTGCTGGTGAGTCTGGTAAGTCTAAATTATCAGTGAGCCAACTCAAATCAAAGTCCATGTAGCCTTGACCGAGGCCAGGAGAATTCAGGACAATGAGTACAAAGAGAAGAAACTCTTTCCGTGCCATGCCTGCTGCCTGTTCATCAGCCACTCTAGCCCAGGCAGAAGTAATGAGGGAAGTTGTTCCAAATGACTGAATTGCCGTCGGGCAAGCTTAACCTACCTGCGCACTCCCCATTCTGCAGTAACCACGCAACTACCCCTATTAAGACATACAGGTGGCAGCAGGGTGCAACCATGTTGGCGATGTGAGGTGGAGGAACTAGGCATTAACCACTGAGCTCACCACTGCCTTGGGCCACTTCACACTACTGACAATCATCGCAAAAACCTGCCTGGCTACTTTGCTGTCAGATAAAACAAGCATGGTAGCTTTTCTTCTCTTTTGGCAGCTACAAGAGAATATTTCCTCCCCATTTTACTTGTAACCAGTTTAGCGTTGTAGAAATGTTTGGCTGAAACTAATGTGACTTAACGCTGAGAAGATAAACAATCTAACCACCAATTATGTCCCCTTCACCAGCCTGACATGGTATCACCCGAAATAACTCCATAATAGTGCCTCTATTGTGGAAGACATAATGTAGTTAAGTATGGTGGTGGGGGCATAGCCTTCTGCACAGACTTACGTTTGCATGGAGGCTTGGGGAAAGACGTGGCGTCGCCGTAGTAGCCTGGGAGGCAGCGTTCGCAGGCCGTTCCCGTCGTGAAGTACACGCACTTCAAACACTCTCCTGTGATTCTGCAGGTTGGAATATGTACAGGTGAGTGAAAGTGTGAAGTATGCGGGCCTGCAGGTGTTGGGAGGACAGGTATGTTATAATGACACCTGAGCTGACAGTAGGCCTTTACAACAAAGCTTCCCAACATCAGATTACCTCTCCCAGACCGATGGAAGATAACAGCATTACCTGGGTACCTGCAGGGTGGCAGACCTTTGAAGTTTTTTGACATAATCAGGCCACTCTAGAGTAAAGTTTCAACATAAAACAACGGAAGGAAAAGACACTTACAGCACACCTTTTCAATAGAAAAATTCATATGTAATGATATACATCATAAATTTTCTTCTTCTAGCTACAATCAAACAGCTACCAAAAAACACTTTAACTCAACAGTACATGTAAAAGGGGTCACTGTTAAGAATTAACTGGCAAACTTGACTTACGAATTGCAGTTTCCGACAGCGTTCTCATCAATGTTGTCGCTACAGATGCAGCGCTGGCAGGGGCGTGGCTGTCCGTACTGGCCGATGGGGTCGCCATAATAACCGTCCATACATCTCTCACAACGATCACCTGTGAACAAGCAAGTTTCCAGGTAAGAAAATCTTCGTATAAATTGTACGTGGCTGTAATTCAGAATGAAATGATGCAAGGATGTACAACTCTATCACACAGATTGAAGTTGCATCCAAGAAAATTAGGTGTGGTAGTGTTTGCAGAGGAAAGTACACAGACACAACACAACAGAACTCAACATAGTAGGGATGAACACATTCACAAAAGCTTGCTGTTGTAAGTGCCTATACTGATGTCAAAGAGGAACTGTTACCAAAGTTTAGCACAGTTAAATTCTGTGCACTCTAACTCAAGTCTTAGGTCCTCAGGATTGCTATAATTGTTGGTCCATTGTGGATTTAACACGTGTCAGTAGTGTTTAGGCTGATGTTGGTAATGCTAAGAAACTGGGGAAACAGCTCAAAACAAGTTTTTTCTAGTTTATCAAAGGGCAGATGGGGTGGTTAATGGAGTTCTAAAGCTCTGGCTGCCCAACACCTGGACTTACCCCCACATGGGTTACAGGGGTACTGCAGCATGGGTTCTGCACGACCCTCCCGCGTGGGGATGTTGGTGGGGCAGGGTGGGAGGTCAAAAGGTTCAGCCTGGGCCTGGCCGGGGTAGGGATCCGAGTTTTGTCGAGTTGGGCCCTTGGTCTGACTCCTCCGCCAATATGGCTGTTGAACTACCCCTGTTGGGCTCTGGGTCTGCCTCGTGGGACCCTTCACTTGGGGGGCCTGATACAGGGGCTCAGCAGCGTGGCCACTGTAAGGACCTGTGGGTCGTGTGATGCCTTTAATAGATGAGGTCCTCTGTTGCCCCCTCTTGCGCCCAGGGTTCGGATACATGGGTCGACGGGAGTGTGACCTACTCTGAACCATTTGCTGGTGCAGGCGTTCCACCGTGACACTGCTCTCATCATTCTGTGGCATGTCTCTCATTATTGGCGAAGCGTCTACGTACTGGGGATACTGCTCATGTTGTGCGAAAAACTGTTGAGAGTTTTCAAGCCTTTTTCCTGGCTTAGGCTCTCGGCCATACTCTGGACCTTGTGGCTGTACGGGTATACTGTTCTCATCATTTTCAGCATGTGGTTTTGCAAGCTCATATTGTTCACGTGTTTCGGATAGCTCAGGTTGAAGCTGTGAGCTCTCTGCACCAGGTTGCACGTTTTCCCTGCAACTACCTGTCTCACTATCACCTGTATTGTGTAGGTGAGGCACATGCAACTGAAAAAGCTGCCTTCATGAAACCTGCATAGCATCCCTCAGGACACCTTGCTTCATGTTAACTGTGCTTGAACAGTTAACATTAGCCAGGCTAAATAGATGTAGGAGGGATGATGCATTTGTGCTGAGGGGCAGTGACTCACACACTGCCTGATCTGCTGACCAAATATCATGTGAGCTATCCCCCTAACACAGGGGAATACCACTCACATAGGAGAACACAGAAGACAGAGGAAAAACACACAAACAAACTGCTTCACAAAGGCACACAGACTTCAGACAGATCCACAGTAAAACACCACATGTACAGACATGAATGTAACCTTCTTAAAAAAGGTGTGTGGAAAATATTCAAGATAGCTTACAAGGATCCTACTCCTTTCACCAAACAGAGCTTTCTCAGAGTTCTGCATTTTTACACTTTCGCACTTGCAAGGATAGTTGCTGCTTCGTACAAGCATAAGACTGACGTACCGATGTACCCCTCAGTACAGGAGGTACAGACCACCTCCCCGTTAGGGGCGAGATCACACGGAGCCTGGTTGGGGCAGGGGCAGGGCTGACAGTCGTTGGGCGTCCCCTGGGTGGCGTCGCCATAGTAACCCTTCAGACAGCGCTCACAGTAGATCCCTTCTGTGTTGTGCTGACAGCTACATTCACCTGTAAAAGGTACAGTAATGAAGGTTTTGTGATAACAGTAAATATTCTGACAAGTTTCAAACTTTGCTGTAATTTTTTCCGCAACAAATCTTAACGAGCAAATCAAGAACCAGAATTTTACAAAATCCGCATTTCATGATACAAGGTAATCATATTTTTCATCAAAATGCTATACTGTTGAACACAACTTTTCAGAGGCAAAAAGCAGAAGTGATTGTAATATGATGCCAAGACTACAATCAGCAAAAACTGTCCCAATGCCTTTGTCAAGACAGGTTTGATGCATGACGTGCTATAACACTGCTGTAACATGAGAGGTTGTCGGACCTGTGACGGTGTCGCAGGTAGCAGAGTGGCTGTTACAGAAGCAGGGTTCCACCGGCGAGAAGGGGCCCTGGCCTGGGTTCTCCTGTTTGTACCCAGGAACCACCTGTTCACAGAACTGGCCGGTCAGACCTGCAGGGGGGACAGGAGGGAAAATCTACATGTACAATCAGAATTAACTGTATCAAATCGTATCATAAGAATCCTTCTTTTTGATACACTATATCTATCTATATACAATACTGGGCAAGGCCCTCAGTGGGGCATCGTGCCCAGGGTACACGGCTAGTCAGTCGGTGGTTGGCGTGAAAACAAAAAAAGTGCAAAATAGAGTTAACACTAGTTTTGAAATTTTCACCACTACATGAGAATCCAATATACCATTAACTTATACTGGTCTCTAAGTCTCAGCTATTTGCATCTACTAGCTCTGCAATGTCCTAGATGAAGTCATGAGATTAGCTTATCTTTTCTTCCATTCTGTGTAATGGCTGACACAACATTCTATGGTGTCCTTTTTTTCACAGATTAAGAATGATGTCTCCTATCTTTAAAATCAGTATGCAATGTCCTTGTTCCTGTTTCTAGTTCAGAATTTTTCTAAAATGAAGAGCATTGAGAAGTTGAAGAGCGTTTAAGAGTTCAAACACTGACCCTCTGGACATTCGCACACCTCCACCCAGGAGGCAGCCGGCTGGGCCCCACTCCTCACTGCTGTGTTCAACCTCACGTCGTCAAGGAAACCACGACCTGTTCAGGGAAGGAAACATTCAAACTTAAAGACTTGCTCTGTATCTACCACAGCCAAAAATTGACAGGAAATAATACTGCACAAAGCAAAATCTGTCCTTCATGAATAACATAACAGTCAAAGATGTGTTGATGGTTCTTTGGGAACACATCATTGTGCTTGAGTTGTAAAAAAAACAACATTTGCACAGAGTAGTTTATCATATTGAAGAGACAAACTGCACAGTGCTTGATGATATGTGAGGGAAATATGCTGACCTCTGTCGGTGTAGGTTCCACGGATCTTGAGGGAAGTCAGGTTACTCAGGAGACGGTTGAAATCAAAGGAGGACAGCCTCTGGTTCCACCCCAGGGATGGGTCCTCGTGCAGCCTGAAGGAGTAACTAGGGAGGAGAAACACAAAAAACATTGACCTCTGGTGTGCTGCTTCTTTGTCAACTTATATGGTACTGTTCACACAAAAAAAGCAGACATTTACAACTAAACTATGACTGACAGCAAGTCAGGACAAGCTGTAGACTCTTGTCACTATTTTTGGCTGTAGTACAACATACAACTGCCAGGTGGTGCTGTTGCATTGACCATAATGAAACAGTGTATAATCCAATCAAGCTTTCAAATGCCTTGAGTGATTGTTCTAAATCTGTACAAACTTCTTGATCCCTTTGCTCACTATGTCCACAATGATTTTTATTACAAGATAATTGAGGTACAATCATTGGAATCTCTATACCAAAGGCCTTTGTGCCCTGGCTTATGTCAAACAAAAGAAGTTTTGGAACCTACTCTTGGTTGACTCTTCTGGGGACTGGGTTCTGTTGGGCAGTCATGGCTGCAGAGAGTCGGATTCCGTTCCCCTCCAGCACGATGTCCTCCGCTGACAGGCGCACATCCTCAGGGTCAACACGAAGCTTGAAGGTCAGAGTCTGGCCATAGCTCAAGCGCTGGTTTCCAAGGTATTCAGCTGAAATAAAGAAAACTTATTAATGTCCAGAACTCTGTGTACAGAGATAAGAGAGGCTTTATCTGATAAACTTTTTACAGCTCAAGACATGGCTTTTTAAGTTATGGTATTCCCCCAAACAAAGAAGACACTACTGTCTAAAATTATGTACGCAAGAATGATTATTCATGACGATGTAGCAATTACCTACAAAAACGAACTTTTCTATAGCCCCATTTACTGTACCTTTCCTATCCATAAAGAAAGCCTTTTTGCTGCTTTAATCATCACTATATGAAGGGTATGAGCACTACCTGTTACCACCTACTAAGCGATAGCATTATGACAAAGAGTGATTGATTTGTTAATATCTGAAGATTTTCAGTCCCCACCTGGTGCGACGAAGTAGACGGGCTCCTGGCTGTCAGCTGTAGCTCCCAGGTTCTCCCCCACCTGAGTCCACCTGATCTCCCTCTCATTACCAAACCTGTCCTCACCTGTCCAGCCACGCTGACCTGGGGGGAGGGGGGCAGCATGTATCAACAAACTGAGTCATAACTCAACTATCACATGTTGTAACAATGGATGGGTGTAGGGTCACCTTGTAGCTACCATCTACAGTAACACCCTTACCAACACCACACCAGTCAGACACCTCTTTTCATCCTTACCACAAATAACTTCACCACAGTCATCACCACTAGAAAACCTTTTGTCATTTTTACCGTGGGTGAAGTCGTCTATCACTTGTCGTGTATCTGGACAAGAAACATTACACAGGACATGTTACATGTACATCACTGGAGAATCTTAGTCTATATCCTGCAAACAACACACGAGAGGCAAGCTATAATGAAATGATGTTTTCTACAGCTTGCTGCTGATCTGCAATAGCCATAGAAGAAGCCTGTGGTACAAAAGATCAATATTCAAGAAGTATGCTACACATTAGCACTGCTTATACTTCTCCATAATCTGTGCCAACTAGCAAGTTTGCCATGAAACATGGAAGTACCAACTCGCGCATCTAGGTGCCAGCAATTGCTGCAAACCTCAAAGCCTTTCCTCCACTGTGCCAGAAAAGGTTCCTCTATGTACTTTAACCCTCCCAGTGTCATGGGGCAGTTTTAAAGCCTAGTTCTGATATTCCCTGACACTTAGAGGGTTAACCTTTGTGGCACAGTGGGCTTACCATGGGTGAAGGTACTGAACCTGGGCCCGTACCGGTACCTGGGATCTAGCAGGGTCAGGGAGAGGGGTCATTAGGTCAGGAGTCAAAGGTTATTGGAAACTAGAGGTCCTATTCATTTACTTCTTTGTCGTTCTACATTGAATGTAAGTAATTTGAGTCTGAATTTTTTGAATGATCTGAAAGATAAGTGGGTAAAGAACAATTTTTTTAGGAAATGAAACATAAAAAATCAAAGGGAATCATTACAAAACAAATCACTGTTAATATTTCTACTTTTAATACATATCTTGAACAACTTCCGCCAATAACTTGATGGTCAACATCACTTGAAACACTCGTATATGAGTTAAGCAAATACCTGCAAGCTGTAGGTTACATGGATACCCATGCACAATTTGCCTAACTGCTTTAAACCTGCCAAATTACAGCACTGCTGAGATTTTTACCTAACTACATGACAGGCAAGCTTTCATCCTTAGGGCTGCCTAGTGACATTTCCATCAGGCCACTTGTAGATTGATGCATTACAGCCTAAGCAATGATTATGTCCTAAACTATGAAGAACCTGCATTGTAAGTTTCACTGCGGTTAAAAGCCGTTTTGAAAATTTTAAGCCACATCTGCTTTTTTGCCTTTAGAATTACATGTTATCTATTGCCTTTAAAAATGCAAAGTCAGTATGAAATTTTTAGCGCAGATATTTTGGTATGGATCTCAGCCTTCTAGTAATTGCCTGTTATCAAACATTTAGATATGGTTAAGGGATGAAGGGTTTTAGCAGCATTTGTGGCTACGTTCCTGTGGCTACAGAGCTGTTGAATTGTGGGCAAAACTGGACATACAAGATGCACCAATAGAATGGTCAGCAAGCGGGCAGGCCAAGGGGCCCGGGCAGAGGCAAGGCCCTGACAGCGCACCTGGTTAAAATACATTAAACACAAGCATTATAATCCAACATGCTGCAAAGCATGGGTTCCTTATCAATATGTATTTTACAATGGACCAAGGGGAATATTTTTTGGGGTATTTATCATGTCAAGTGGCACTGCAACCTTTAGGTAGTGACTGTGTCTCTCTCAAGAATCATATTTTGAAAATATTTTCGACAAACTAACTACTACAACTTAAAGCAATTGCAAAGACAATCTAAGATAAGTAAGTTATAGTCTTTCTGGATGTTTTACACTACATGAGGAACTTGGAGATGATTAGTTTCTGACCCACCTGTAGTGAAGGGTGTACTAATGACCGAGGCGGCGTACCCAGAGGCCACGGCACACTTGGCAGAGTGGCCGTAACAGAAGCAGGAGATACAGCCAGCAGGGTTGGTGGAGTCCAGGTTGAAGTAACCAGGCTTACACCTACAGTAGCACATGTCACACACATGACCTTTTTTATATGTAATGTTAGATTTTGGATGGTGACAAGGACATATAACACATGCTTATCATCCATGAAGAGGGAATGTATTTAAAGTTTCCAACTCAGGCATAGAGAACCATGACTACACCATGACCCACCTGTCACAGCGAGGTCCCTCCACATTCTGCTTACACTGACACTGTCCTGTCAGCTGGTCACAGGCACCTGCATTGTTCACGGTCCCAGCACTGTCACAGGAACATTGTCTGCACACAACAAGAACAACAGTAGCAGTGGTCAGGAAAAAAAGCTGCAACAGTTTTACTATCAATACATATAGTACGAGCATGATTGAAACTGCTACATGGCTTCTTTCTAAACGAAAATGAATGTTAGCAAAAAATTAAACCTACCTGCAGCCAGCCTCGCTCAGGCCGAAGTGCCCGTCCTGGCAGCGGTCACACTTGTCCCCTCCCACCCCGGGTTTACATTGGCAGCGTCCCAGGGGGTCACACTGCTGCTGGATGGATCCTGGAAGAAACAAAGTTCAACCAATCAGCATCAATGAGACATGGACATGGCTCTATTTACCTCACATGCATTCATTAAGTTCTTGTCAAGATCTCAACCAATGCTTATGGCAAAAGGGAGGGTTCTATCGATTTGAAGTACCAATAGCATCATTGAATGAAAATATACAGATGTTTTTTAAGCTGAGAAACAATATTTTGCCTGCCAATCAGTCCAGGAGGATCTGAACATCCTTTCAAACAGAATTCCTACCACCATGTTTTCTCAGAAAATGTTCTTCTGACATCTGGTCTATCCTTATCTCCAAACCACAAAGGTTAAGTCAGACATACCTAGAGGGTTACAGTTACATGGCTGACAGGGGTCGCTCTGCTGGGCCCTGTAGTAGTACTCCAGGCAGCGCTCGCAGTTAGGTCCGGCAGTGTTCTGTCGGCACCCGATGCAGCGCCCGCCGTGCCCTGTCCGTCTGTACAGGTCCGAGTCAAACTCGCAGCTGTCGGCCAGGTTGTTACAGTTGCAGGCTGGAAGGGAAGATATGATATGTCAGATGGGAATCTTCCTAATTGACCTTGGTTTACTGACAGTGTTCCCCTAGGATGTATCTAAATGAAATGGAGGATACTGTTGAAAGAGTAGACACACCTGGAAAGTACTCTGCTTGTCATAACCCTAGTTGCAAGTAAAAATACATAGCACTGATAGAGCCAAAATACAAGTAGAAACATCTAACTTGTCTTGATAAATTGTTCATTCTAACTGTCTTGTAATGACACTCCATGGCTATATCTTATGCTTTCTACTGTTGTCCCATATAAAGTTCCGTCTCTGACATTGTCACAGTGTGACAGCACAAGAGCTTTCTACTAAAAAAGCATGTTTCCCTCTGACACAGTGACAGACAGCCCCTTGAAGGCACCATGGTCACCTTGAATCCCGTCCTTTGAACTTTAAAGCATGGCTGCCTTTTTGTTATGTTAGGACATGCCTGGCATTTTGAATTTACTACCCGTGTGACCTCTAGGGCACTGCAAGTCCAGATGGGAACTTTTATTTGAAACTTTCCTTTCCAGGACAACTACCTCTACGTATGTGTTACTGTAGAGCAATACTATAGTAGCAAAAGCATGCCTGCAGGGCCGATATTACATTTAGATCCAAGACAGGCTTGCTTCCAATGACATATAGTATAGGCATTCATCATGCTTTCCTTGCTAAGTCTTACTTGAGTACACATGACATTCTGAGGCCAAGCTAAGAAGTCACAGAGCATGACCCTTGAAGAGACAACAGATAAATAGCAAAGATAATACAGGAGGAACTGTATTGCACTACAAGAAACCTCCTGTCTTTTGATACATATTCTAAAACTGTTACATTATCATCTGGTTATGCCAGCAATGTTCCATGTACTGACCGTGGAAGTGTCATGTTTCTCAACATTGTGGTTAGCATTCCTACCAGTTTAACATCCTTATTCTCCACCATGCCCACTCAAATGGACACACCGCTATGTTAAATTCATAAGGAGACAGTTAGACAGTTGAAACTCTCCAGTAGCCATACGGCACCAGGGTACAAGCCCTGCATATTAAGTAGGCAAGGGTGAATCCCTATAACTGGTATCCTATTTTACGTATTTTATCTGTTATAGGAATCTGTTGCTCCCTCAGCAATGAACTTGCTTCTTGCTTGTGGCAAAACAAAAATGGTGGCGTAGTTGCAACACAACAATACCAAACAAAGTGATAAAGCAGCAGCAAGACTCTCCTTAGGGAACCATTACCCACAGCGAGTTATAAAGGTGTTCCATGCACCACTGCACAAATATTCAGCAACAGGTTAATAATACGGCTATACCATTATGCGCTATGATTAAAACCGCCATCAACTAATGCGCCATATGGGTCTCCTGGGTCATGCAGACATTCATCATGCTTACACCCTTCCCCTGTACCAAATAAAGACAAGTCTCTCCAACATGTACTGTAAAGTTTGACTGATGACCACTGCATGCGGGTCAGCAATTCAATAATATTGACAGGGACTTTTAGTGACAAACGCTCCGTCTCCTCCAGGGTTTAATTCGGTTACGGAGGCAAAACTGCGCCTGCCACCCCTTCCCAAATCAGATTGGTCGCTGCCGTGCCTGCCACAGTAATTTAATCCATGTGTGTGTGATGTGCGCAGTGGGGGATGTGTCATAAAGGCGTAACTTAATAAAGGGGTAGATGTAATCCATTATGCCATATGCAGTTGAGGGGAGAGAGGTCTGGGGACATCATAACAACTCTCTCTGATCATGCCTGACTTTTGGTCTTAAACCATGAGAAGAGAAAGTACCTACAAAATATAAAAGAGAGTCACAACATTACCCGTCCCTCCCTCTGGATGGAAAGGGATGCTGTGGCAGGTGTATTTCACGGCTGTTAATTTAATTTCGCTGGCCTGTGTCTAGACATGACCTAATATTCAGCTGCTCTCAGCAGTCCTATTTTCCTGAACTTTCAAGTCATTTTCTCTTTCTCTTGTACTGAGCCTTCAATACATCTGTGCCATAGTCTCATTTTCTACAAATAGGCTGGAAAATGTATATAACGAACAACTATGTCCAGAACATAATTTGTAAAATTTATCATTTCACAGACTATACTGCAGATTGAAAGATCATAAAGTTGCCGTTTTATTAGAATTGGAACAGATATACAATATTTCTGGTAACAACATTGTAATATTTAACTACCAGCAAACTGATTGTAACCTCGGCTAGAAAAAGTCTCTGATGCCACATCAATACCGTAGTTTTAACAATGCAGAGACCTGCAGCTAAAAATCTATTCCAGGAGGGTCCACCAGTCAATAATCTGGTTTCTGCAGCAGAACTTGGCCTCCTGCCACTGCCCTAACTAGGTTATAGGCAGGAAATAGAAGTCAGAGGAGCTTCTCTTGATGTTGGTCACATAGTAAAGATCACTGGCTCAGATCACTCTGATGTGGTGCACCTCTGCATGGCAAATTGTACAGAGGAGGAGTGAAACGCACCGCTACACCAGATAATTGGCAATTTGTGATTCTCAGGCTGAATGTTAACCGTACGTTTTCCTCAGAAATGTCAAGTGTTTTCTTCCAAAGGACAAATTTTCCATGTCAGGACGTGTGTCTTCCTAGGGGAGTAAAATCAGTTTACCTGACAAAAATTTGATTTTGCATGAATCCAATCTTCTTGACTCGAATTTTCAGGGATCATGTACACCCCACTTGACTTGACTTTGTTTGACTCTGCCAAGGGCAAATTCATTTTGAGATCTCAGAAGGCAATCAGAACATTTTTTTTTACGATCTTCCACATTACATTTAAATTTTTCATCTGCTCATATATAGCTATTACATTTTATTTATTCATTTATACTATGTTTTTTAATTTTTATTTTTGAACTGCAAAGTTAAGAGGAAAATCCCTCACAAAATTATGTTTAATTTTGCAAGCTTTAACAGTATCAAGCAGCATGGATATGAAACTGAATTCTTCCTACAAATACAACTGCAAATACATTTCCTAGTGACAGTCTTACATTTAAATAGCGACACCAAATTTGAAACTACAGGTCTGTCCATCATGCCCCACCTTATCTATACCTGGTGTAATTACTAGTGAGAGGTGCATTACTCTTCCTAATGTCCTCAGATTACACTGAATTGTCACCCCGTCCACTTAATAAAGACCAGCTCTTGTGTCCCCAAACACTGGGTGGACAAACATACATCTTCAGACCTACTTTACTTGTTGACTCAACACAGATCTTCTCTTTGTCAGTAAAGAAAACAAGCTGATGACTTACATGTTCTCCATTCAACGTAAACTAAAAGGGAACAGTTAAAGTAACATGTAATTTTGAAGACATATATATCATACTTCATAGTATGTTTGTCAGAGCCTTTTTGGCAACAATACAGGCCTACAGGGACCAATCAGATCAGTTTTGGGAGTTTATTAAAAAAAAGGGTCTGAAACTGAAAGGATTTTTTCTCTTCCCATACACAGGTGTATCTCATTGAACTAACCCCATGCCACAGGACATACACAAGTATATCCATCTTCCAATCCCTACATCTGTGGGCAAGGTTATCTACCAGAGGTTTGTTCCATATTCCACCTCTACCAGGTGCAGAATCCACTGGTTTTGATACCAATTATGTGCAGCTGACCTACTGACTAATACATCGACCTGCCCTGATCACCCAGAGATCACCTCATCACCTACTTCAACTCCCAGATCAAATTAATCTGGTTTGATAGGATCATTCTTCTTGTTCAGAGTTTCCTGACAACAATTTACATTCAGGGAAAATTCAATTTGTAGCCTTGTAACAGGAGAAGGAAATTCTAGAAAGCAAGGCAGCTTGTCTAAATACTGCTTGGTGAGAAAGGTCCAGGCCCCCAAATTACGGCTATTATAAGGTCCTCTGGAAGTACCAAATGTTGTATGGAATAGGTCGGAAATGTGAACCACTGTAAATAAGTCTTACTACTGCTGCAGGTAATGAGCAGTTTAATGATGTCTCTTGTCCATTATCAGCTAGTTATATCCCTGGTAGAACTGATAAGGTACAGCTGGTCAAAATCTTTAAAAAATTAAGTGACAGAATCTCATCAACAGCTTCCAGAGACTTCTGTCTAAGGATGTGGTGACCCAAGGTTCGATCTGGGAAGTATTTTGTTGACTGTATGCAAACTGTATACAAAATTACCTGTGTGGTTTTGTTTCTCATCTTTCCTTCAGCTGGAGTTCTGGGTTATGTACACATGGTTGCTTCCTTTCATCCCTAAAACCATCTGCATATCCTGTCCTACATAAAGTGCTGCTATAATATTTTGTTTTGACTCCCCCAAGTTTCCCTTAGGTTACAGACCAGACCAGATGTCAACTGTTGGAGCTGCCCTCCCCCTCCCACATTCCCCTCTAAAGGTGTACAGTTACCTGGAGGAGTAGGGGAACCTGTGGGTGGTGGGAACAACCCACCTTCTAGACACACCACTTCCTGTACCCACATTCCCCACATAAGACACTCTACTAGCCAACCTATCATGGAAAAAATTCTCAATTCTCATGTTACATACCTGTTCTACTGGTTTTCATTGTCTGGTACAGCTTGGTAGCTTCAGAAAGGCATTACTTCCATTGGAACAGGTGATGCTCTCTTGTTGCATGCTTTTAATCTCTTTGATTCATCTCTGATAATATTTTCTCATTTACCTACATTTTTTTCCTCAATCCTAAAACATTTTGGGGCAAACACAACGATACATTATGCAGGTTTGAGCACAGTACTTTAGAAGTACAACTACAATTACCTTTGACATTTGTGGGGACTTATTTGTGGTATTATAGTGTATATCTGGCAGTTCTTTTGTGCAGTTTCTAGGAGTGTACCCTGAGGGTTAAAGGAAACTATTTCACACAATTATCCCGGCGGATTTCCACAAAGAATAGGAAACGGTGCCCGGTTTAATCCTGCCCTGTTTCCGAAGCCGCCCGGGGGTTTAGAAGTTGAGGTTTGTGCTATGAGTTGTGTAGGGCCGTAAGTTCTCTTATCTCCTGAGCTCAACTGCTGCCGCAGCAGTCCTTCAGAATGCAACAACTGCTTTACATTACCACATCAAAGGCAGTGGGCTTTTGACAACAATGGCTAGCAGTCAGCAGCAGTGACACTGAACTAAGTACGTTTCTGTGTTCTCCCAAAGAACCATAGTGATGAAACTAAGTTAGGAGATGTACAACTAGCTAAAGACAAGCTGACAAAATAAAGGTTTATCATTCAGAAAATAAAGTTACATTGGCGTAAGCTAGAATAAAGACCTAATCCTACAGTAGGTGTAAGAGATCAGAGTCACTATCTATTTTGGGTACTAGAGCCTACATGTCTTGTTTGATATCCCTTCTTAGTCCATTCTGGTACAGGGCGGGCTATTTTGGTTATGGTACACATACAAAGAGGGCATCCATGGGTCACAGAGGTTAGACATTACTGGAATACTACAAGGAGGCCTAAGGAGAGCTAACTTCCTCTGCCTCTGAGGTCCAAAGACCACTTGGGAGACATTACAAGTTCACTTCGCACATGTAGAGCAAGGAGTTGTAGAAGCTCCTTGTGTAGAGTAAGCCTAAAGAAATAAGCATTCCTCGTATTCTCATCAGCTACTACGGCTGTAACACGCCCTGTTAGTTTTCGGAAAGTAGTGAACTTTTCCACTGTGTTCACTTGTTTAGGTGATCTTTGATCTTCAGGAAAGGTGATACTGACACCAGTGGTTTATTGTAAATCATTGAGGTAGGAGAACTTCCTGATGATGGCATTGAGCAGATAGGTCATGTGGCATTCCCATGTTACAGTGCAAGGTCCACTGGGAAGCTTCTTGTTAGCAAGAACATGAGAGGGATTTCTGCCGTCCTTGCTCATTTACCGTCCACACCTGTTGTGTCTTCCGGTATAAGCTGCGGCCGATATCATTACCAGAATCCCTCAGTATGAAAATTACCTTCCACTCAAGGTGAGGCGTTGTTGATTACAGCCCACGACTGTTGTAAATTACAGACATGAGTCCCGGAGGTGGCCTCTCCCTCTGTTGTCCCAACAAGGTGAGTTTCCTCTGAACATACCAGACAGGTGCCTCAAAGGACACATCGGAATGTCTCTGTGACAACACCTACTTCCCCTGTTCCCACTAATCCTGACAACACCTACATGTACATTTTGTACTTCCCCCGTTCCCACTAAACACATGGTGACATCCTGTGTACCACATTTATTACCTCTACCTAATGTTACATGTTTTCACTATTTGTTCTTTTGTTAGTTGGTAAAGGAAAACTTATTAATGGATTTTAGATTATATCTTTTCTATAAGGATAAGAAACACATCACTCAATTTTGTATCATGGAATATTTTAAAGGATTCTTCACAATTGCAAATTGAAACTACATGTAGATCTATACTGTTTTAGCAAAGGTTTTCTCTCTCCCTGTCGAGTTCGAAAAGTAGTCGAGACAAACCTTACAGATACTAAAGAAAAAGAAAATACCTTTCTAGTGACCTAAAAGATCCACATTGCCATCCACATAACCCTAATTCTTCATTTGTCAAGTGTTGTACTGTCTTGTACATTATGATACAGACAATACCACTATAATCAAGAAGCCACAGGAAATTTGTATGTCAAGAAAAGGGAAGTCTGTTCAGCGTCAGGTGCAACTTTTATCTTGAACTACAGTAGACCTCCCACCCTTTTCCAATTCTCTTCTGGGCAGATCGTAAACTTGGGAACCAGTCATCAATCTGATTGGACGACGGTAATCCATACAGGAAATTTGGCAGAATATCTGGCTATCAGGGGAGATTTTATCTGGGTACGTGATTGGTTGCCATGTAATTAAGTATTTAGAAATGATAACATTAATACGTCTTGAGATATTTTTCTGCATGCAACTTTCGATCAAGCACGCTGATTATCACTCAAAACATTATTTCTACTCTAATAAATCGGTAGCACCAGGTACATGTATGTATGTCATGTTTATGTAAGCTTCATGCTGTAAAACCAGCTGCAAAGAAATGATTAAAAGGGGATTTGATAAAAATGTTTCAGGTATTATTTCAATGATGAATAGCTAAAATGGGATAAACCTATAACAACAACATACAGCGATTGTTCCTTGGTAATGGGTATTAACTACTATAATCTTTGGGATTCTCATTCCTGGTTGTCTACATGTATGGAAGTAGAGCATGGGAGGGACCACATGGCCACACAGAAAGAACAGGAAACAAAGCATGTCCACACAAGGAGGCCAGTCCATCTGCCTTCAGCAGCTTTAGAAATTGCGGCACACTCGCTGAATAAAAAGTCACACAAAACACACGCTTCTCTGCATTCATTCAGAACAACAGAAGATATTCGACACCCTCACGTAAGTCAAGGAATGGAGAAATAGTAGGTCTCAAGGGAAGGGTGATACCTACATGTATTTGACAATCCTTACAATAACTTTGATGAGAGCATTATCAGCATCTTCAACCTCCAAATCAGTAAGAATTCAGCACAAATAGTAACAATTTTCCAGAAGTTCTGTCTCTGGTGCAATTTCCCTAGATTTGCACATGGAACTGTCTGAACTGAACAGAATGAGAGGAAGGGCCCAGCCAAGTTGGAATAGCTCCTAGGGTATCGCACAAAGGGTTTAACAATGGCCAGATGTGCTGCTACATTAACTCACGAGATCTACAGCACTGACAGAGCTCCTGGACTCCTGGTTTGTAGGTCATCCTTTATCTCTCACTCTCAGTAACAGTTCCATACCCTGAGAGCGTTCATTGGCAAGCTGTAAAACTAGCTGTCAGTCAGTCCACCCACCCTGCAGACAGTTCACTTCCCAGCATTGTCATTACCTGGTACCTCCCCCCTAAAAACACCGTAAACGGCAGAGAAAACAGTCACTCACGGATCCACTGTGTCCCGTCCCAGTAATACCGGGCTGTCACGGCAACAAGCAAGTCCAGGGCAAGCCAGGAAAGCAGCAAAAATCCTACAGATGTGCGTAGCCGGGCCATGTTGTGTGTGTGTTGTTCACAGTTGAAATCCCCCGGCTCCACTCAGCCCTAATCACCACCTAGCACTGGGCTGGGGCACTTAGATCAGCTGATTAGCTATGCAGCTCTGGGCAGGGCGGACCATTTGAACTGCCAAGCGGGCCTAGGGGCTGCAGCAGCCATTCATCCACAAACCGCAGACACCACTGCTCAATTGGTCCTGTTCTCACCAAACTTTATAGCGGAGCTTCTTCCAGGGACAGTCCAGAGTTATCAGCAGGGGAGGGAGGGTGTGGGAGGGTACTGCTGGGTCCCATCAGTACAGCACATGCCAACAGGGCAGCAGACAAACAGCCCACTGGTTCAAGTTGTCACTGGGCACACTGAGAAATTGTTGCAATTTCAGGAAGGGAGCTCGATGGGCGATAAGGAAGGACAGGGGGCTTGTCCCCACATAGTTAACATCTAAGAGATAGGGTTTTGTTTAAAAGCATGCTCCATTTCCACAATTCCACAGGGTATTAACACGCAAGTACATCATTTCGAGGTGTTAAGGTTTACGACAGGTGAAACAGGGGTGGGGCAAAGATAACATCATCTCCTCAATTGTGTTAAGAGCATAGGAATTGCTTCTAATGAGGATGATTCATTAGATTGCACTGATATGCATACCTATGGAAAATAGCCAGGCCAACACAACAGGTACATCTCCTCCTCATGCATACAGATTAGGGGACCATCCAATATGTCTTCTGGGAGGGTTTAAGGGGACCAGACCACCATAATGGGGGGGGGGGATCCTCTACTGAACCAGCCTCAAAGGGAAATGTATGAAGATATTGCTTTGAAAACATAAACTTTCCGAGAAAAAGTTAAAAAGGGCTTCAGGAATTTACATCTCTCCAGTGAGAATTTCTAATGCCATTCTGGAGGCTAATAATATTTTTCCCAGCAGAAAGATAGGCCCATGCCTGCAGAAAAGTTGAAGTCTAGCATCTTGCAAAGCACTTATGTCCCTGATGAACAATGATAAATATTTGATCGTATCATTCTCCGAATCAGGAATGGAGGGAAGTATGTCACCCAAAGGAAAACTACATTTACGACACATGCATGCTCATTACCGGTAACATGTGTGTAGCAGACTGTGTGGTTAGGTTTCGTTATAAGTGTTTCACCCTGCAGATGGCCAGTTTTAATAGGTTCTCAGTGTGTGAGTGGAAAAGGACCGAGTGAGTCACTGTCTCTTTCCTGTTTTGTAGGCACTCTGGTCCCAAAGGAACCCAACTTTAGGTGAATCATCACAAATCCAACATGGAGGTGGCAAAGGGAAGGGACTTGAACCTCATCCAACAAATAGGTAAGCTACAGGATTCTCCCTTCTCCTATTTGTCTCAGATCACTCAATAGATTAGTTTCTGTGGTAGGCTATTGGTTTCCACTTATCTCACAAGTATACCTTGCAATAGAAAGGAAAGGTACAGTGGCTATATGATTATAAGAATAATGTCCATCTGGTATGCATATTAAGTTTAAAGCAAAAAAAAATGTCCAGAGTTTAGTTCCTTACATTTCTATCCTTGTGCCACTTCCAAGTGTAGACATTTACGGCCCAACCTCCTACAGAGTTTTCTCATTTCGGTAAGTACATGTATGTCATTTGTGCTAATTGCAGGCGAGCTGTGAAATGCCATGTACATCTGGTGAGCTTCGGTGCATTTCAAGATTTACTGGGGTCTGCCAGCTCATGCGATGTGTTTTGTGACCTTTTAAATAGCTCCATATTAGTATTACTATTAATCAGTCGCATTTCGGACCAGGTAGCATTGAGAAAGAGAGGGTTTGGCATGGCTTCTAGGGAAAGATCTCTTTAGTTGATGATGGATGCTTCTATTCTGGCACTACAGGGAAAGGAATGGACAGTAAGAAATAGGTCACATTGTATTCTTTCGACATATTTGTTTCTGTTTCAAATGGGTTTTGTAGTAAATAAACGGCAGCTCATGGTATGCATACCAATGTTTTTGCCTTAGTTTCCCCATTTCAGTACCACTGACTCATATGGGACCGTTTGTCTGCCGCAAATTACTCCTAGACTGTCCTTATTTGCAAACATACAGTCGCCTGCTTTCCTTTTAAATTGCATTTTTCATCTCCTGAAGTATCCTGTGCAATTAGATTCCCTATTCTTCTCACTTAGGGTTTAGACCTATGCCTAACTCCATTACAATTTTCATCAGTTACATCTATACATGTTGCGCCTTGTCTGCATTGCCTTTCCAGTGTTTTCCTTGAAGACAAGGTTTCTTTCAGAATTTTACAGCAAAAATGATGGATATTGTAAAATTTACATGTATGTGCGGTGCGTGGCCCATAGCAGCAGCAGCAACCTCCACTGGGTCTCTTTTTACCTTCGCCAAGAAGGTTATGTTTTCGTGGCCGTGTGTCTGTGTGTCTGTGTGTCTGTCTGTGTGTCAACAGCATAACTTGAGAAGGCATAGATGGATTATCTTGATATTTGGTAGGTGGGTAGGTCTTGATGAGACCTCGAAGTGATTAGATTTTGGGCCCCCTGGCGGCTTGCTATGGTACTGCAGCGGAACTTCCGGTTTTGATATCTCGTGATCTGGACATGCTAGGGTGATGATTTATGGATGGTAGGTAGCTCTTGTGCTCGGGAAGAAGTGACGTAAGTTTGGGCCCCCTAGCGGCTTGCTCTGGAACTGCAGGGCCATTTGTATGAAAATGTTTAAAGTAGGATAACTCAATAACCGGTCGACGGATCGTCTTGATATTTGGTGTGTAGGTAGCTTAAGTGATGCTTGACATAATTAGAGGGCAATTATGCAAATTATGATCTAATTTGCATAATTAATGAAGGAATTCTATAATTCAGCTACCTTCCATGATAGGACTATTATACCCTGTAACATGTGTAATTAAGAATGAGAGGAACATCGCCATATATTAATTATGTAAATGAAGACCTAATTTGCATTATTAATTAGAAAATACTATAATTCCATAGTGGTTGATGTTGGCAATTTCATACTTGCGCATTTCGAAGTTGACTGGAGGTGAACATCATTCAACATAACTTATCAAAATCAGTACCTCATTTGCATAATTTATGAGGAAATGCTAGAATTACCTTCCTTGTTAAGATAACACTGTCTTTGGGAGGAGAATATTATCAACTGATGTAATTCATGCAAATGAGGATCTTATTTGCATAATTAGGGGTGAAATCTATCATTTGTCAGTCATAAAGGGTAACCTCATTTGGCGAAGGTATGAGATCGTGGAACTCTAGTTTTTAGATTTATTGTAACAAGTCAAATCAACTGCACATCAAACTACAAAATCACCCTCGTATATGACTGTAGAACTGTTTGTGAAATGGGGTAAACAAACCATCGCCAAAATTGTGAAATGAAAGTTTTAACAGTAAGAATTGTCTCCCATCTGATATATATACAATGTATAACGCACATACTATAGTGTATGAGATAACTTGAGCATCCATCCATCCTCACAGCAGTGTACAGGGAAAACCACTATCCCAGCAAGCCCCAGTTCTAAGTGCCCTGCTGACAGCACCTAATTACCTGAGCAGGAGACCTTTTGACACAATTTACTTTCCTTCCAAAAGGGGAGGTCAGTGTGGGTGATGTTCAGATTAAAACCCTCCCTTTAATCACCACTTGGTATCTACAGGGGCAGCTGCGCTTATTATTCAGTTTTAACCTCTGCAAACATGTTTGGCCAACCTTTTTTAGGTTACTGTAACTACGTATTGAAGGCAAGTATGATTCCTCCATTTCATCTACAATTTTAGAATTTCTAGAGTATTTTCCGATGTTATAGATGTGAAAGCATGCAATTTCATCATTGAATGTATACCATTAGTTTGGTATGTAGACTGACAGTTATCAACAGGATCCTCCAGCAATCTACCAAGATATCCAATGAAAAACTAGAAGTTGAAGGGTGAGACTTCTAACCCTTTTGGCTTCCAAATCCAAGTGGAATATAGGTTCGTCCCATATGTCCACAACTAGCTAGCTGGCAACATGCTTGTTCTAATAATATAATATTAGTGTGTGAACTATTTTCATACAGATAGGTATCAGATTCTTAGTGGAAAAATTAATTTTTAATAATACCAGTTGCACAATTTAGTATATTTAACACACAAGGCTTAGTAGCTAATGTTACCTTAAATGTGAAGATCAGGTGGGTTTTCAACAGAATAATAAATATTGATAGAAAGGCTTCTGCTATAATTATGGTTCCTTCTCAGCCATATCACTGCCAATTTTACAGTTCAACTCATAATGAAGCTCGCTGTGGAGAATCTACGATGAGGCACATCCTTATTTGGGCATACGGGAGAAAAACATACTCTTTGGACTGGTTCAACTCAATTCTGTGAAGGGGTGTGCGTTTCTTGCCATTTTTATATTGGTGAGAAAAAGCACTCTATATATGGCTTTCTATCCCTTGTGGCCCTTATCCCACAGTGTCCATTTATGTAATGAACTTATGTAAATGTATATTGTGGTAAAAGTACAATAACCCATAAGAGACTATGACACTTCAGCAACATACGTACCTTGACACTCGTGGGAATCAGATGCTGTCGCCCTTCCCCACGGTCTGTCGTTGTACATGGGCAGACACCTGTCGCAGTCCACGCCGGCCGTGTTGTGCTCGCACACACAGATGAGCCGTGCTCCCCCGCCGGTGTTCACGTTGGCCTCGCACGACGCAGCATGACCGTTACACTTACACCTGGGAGAGTTCCCAACAGATTTGTGAGTTACAGTCAGTAGGTAATGTCCCATTTCAACGTACATTGTCATGGGACAGAAAAGATGTGTAGAGTATTTGTAAGGACTTTTGAAAATCACCTCTTCCTTTTGCAGTGTTTGCATATCAACTGCTAATGTTGCATCTACACATTGTTTCCAATTATTAAATCTGTAGGCAATTTTGCAAATATCTCAATATTTCAGATTTAGAAATTGTTCATACAGTTTTCGAGAATTACGGTTTTTCAAGAATTACGAAAATATGAATTCCTAAGTAGTTGTTTACCTGTCTCTTTATGTGTTCTCTGATTTTAAAATGCTCTAAGTCTTACAATGCCATTTCTTTTCTTCCAATATACATGTATACATTTAAGTAAGCTCAAACTTTGTGCCAAAGTATTACATATGTGTATGCATGCATCATCAAAGCCATATGATGAGTGTCTGGGTAAGGTCAGGATATCAAAGGTCATGCTCTTGGGTTTGACCATCACCATTAAGAGCAGGGAATATGTAACACCATGATTGGGGGGTCACACATGATTGGGCTGTATTTTGTTGTGAGTTATCTAAAATCACAGAATGAATCACACAAAATCCCAGTGTTAGTTAGGGAAGGAGGAAATGAGGACCACACGTGCAACAAGGCATGGAGTTCACACAGCTAGCTTTGTGGGGAAGGGCAGACACTTTTGCCTAACCAGAGGTCAACAATCTGCCTAACTGCCATTCTGCAATGTCTTCTAGATTCCATAGCCTGGGTACCATCCATATTAAAATAATAAGGATGGTACCCAGGCTAAAATTCCAATGCAGCTAACTTTTTTTTCCAAGAATGTAGATTTATCAAGCACAAAGACTTTGTCTGTGAGAAACGACCTGAGAGTTGTTTATACATGTATTTTACACTACATTGTATACTAGTATACTGAACGGAGAAAGTTACAAAAAATTCACCATAAACATGAAACAAGGAAAGTGATATCTATCCTTCTTAAAAATTTCATTATCGTGTCATGCTGCAAAATGAATCCATATTTTGTTGCCATATTTTTTTGCCATATAGCACTGTAAGTGCGGCAAGCTAGCTGTGTCTCTCCGGAGGAGTTGGCAAAATAAAACAGGATAGCAGGTGAAGCAGGTGATCACTCAGGGGCATGACAGCTGCTCGCAGGTGTCTGCCTACCTTCCACCTACAGCAAAGTCAGAGATGGCATAGTAGTATGAGGACATGACTTTCGGGTCCCTGAACACTTCGTCGCCGAAGGTATTCAGCCGCCTTAAGCGGATGCGAATGTCTGTAGCGGTGACCCATCCCTAAAAACGCCCACAGGTAAAGAAAAATAAACAAAATAATAATAAAAAAATGACACATATAAGATGAAGATACACTTAGAGAGGTTATGTAGTCTAGCCATGTGTCTTTACACCACCTGAAATGAGTCCGATCTTGAAAATCTTCCATTTGTTATGAAGTAAAGCGTTCCAAAAGTGCATTGTGGCTTCAATTTAAAGTACTGATGCTCATCAGTACGAACAATATTTTTACATTTCTTCCATAAAAAATTGCCAAACATTCCCTAAAAGAAATCACAATATTTCAAATGGTGTAAAGGTCCACTGCATAAACTGTGTCTGCGAAAAGTATCTTTGATTCCCGCTAACCTTCCGCCCACCGCAAAATCGGAGATTGCATAGTAGTACGACTTAAGGACTTTGGGGTCCCTGAAAACTTCATCTCCAAAACTGTTGATCCTGGTCAGCACAATTCTGATGTCTGTTGCTGTAACAAAATCCTACAGGGGAGGGGGAGGGCAGTTTGGCCTGTTATGTAGCAGGAAACATACAAAATACTACAGTATATTCCATGGCAACATGTGTCAGGGATGCCCCCTGGTGGATTCTGTGGAACAGCACCCATTTGGCAACTGAAACATGTTCAAAGTTATGTCAAAAGCACCTCCTAGAGGACATCTGTGGAACAACAAGTATAGTCTACACACTACTTGGAAGAAAGAATATTCATACTCAAATTTGTTTGATAGCTTTAACATGTCAACCATATTGTTACAGAAATCAAAATAATATTCTACCCCTAGACCAGAAGTTTTCTGAAACATGCAGGCTGAATTGGTCATTATTATCATTTCAAGACGTTTCCAAAAGGGTCAACTGAAACATCCTCAATGCCATTACAGAATCAGACATGATGTCACTTGTTCCACTCACTTGCAGAATGATGCTATTGTCGAAGTTGTAGGCACTTGGTCTTCCCTCCAGTGTACTGAAGGCCACGTTTCCACCAGTCAGAGGGGAGATATCACTAAACTCGTCTGTACAAATGGCCTCCGTCTCGTCTCTGTTGGTGATGACTCCTCTGTTGACTCTCTGGAAGGTTGCTCTACAGGACCCGCTGTAGTACTGGTACGGGATCCACTCCCCATCTTCTGTTGTCCGCTTGTAAATGGCGAAACTCTCCGGTCGACTCGTGTGGAACTTTAGTCTGACGTATGTGATGTCAAAGGCTTTTCCTACAGAAAGAAAGAAGAGGAAAACTGTCATTTCAAAGAATATGTATCTTTTATGTGTGAGACACAACCTCTGTTTTCAATACATTTACAAATCATATTGTATCCTTTATTTTGCTTATTTTGGTAAATCTTTAGCCATTATCTTTATTAATATTTAAGATTATCAAAAAAGAGAATTGTCTTAAGTACTCTGGATCTGTAAAGTGTCCGGAATGTTATGACCATGACATGACACCATTACCATCCAACTGTGTTGATTACTTTACACTGAGCAGAAGTGCCCCCTATTGGAATGAAAAAGCACTGCAGATAATTACTCTGCCATAGATATGACCAGGGACTGTGACAGATGAGGATTACAAGTTTAGCTTTCCCACATACTTCAACATAGCGGTGCAAGATAAGGGGAAAGTCCACGGCACACTGGGAAAATGTTGACCTTGGCATGGCAGATGTTAACACCCAATTAGAGATGTGAGTTATCGGTTGAGGGATACCAGCATAGTTGCCTTGACATTGGAAATCATGTGTGAGCAAGTAGGTACAGACCTTGATGTAGCAAAAACTTCCAAAGTTACATGTACCTCTAAACAAAAATAATCTTTCTTTCTTAATGTTTTATGAGAATTGAAACATTGAAGCAAATTTCAAAAGAATGTGTATCTTCTTGGGAAAAGTGTGGCATGCCACTCCTAAGATTTCTTGACATTCCCAGTGAAGTATGATGAACTCTTACTCTTGCAGGCCTCTAGGAATACTTAAGCTTTATAACAGACAACAAAACTCAGCTGTCTTTCCCCTTGCCAACTCAGGTCAAGAAAGTTCATAAAAATACAATAAATTTCACTGTATGCTATTCTGGATTTGTGAGCCTTAAACTGCAATACTATGGGTCATCATAGATATAAGTAGTATTTTCCCTTACCAATAACATAGAAGGTCAAACACTGCATGTACAAATACCAGGGAATAATGGATATCCCTGAACAGTTCCTGTGCACCAGTCTATAGAAATACAGGGTAGATTGAAATAGGGAAGAGTGCCTAAATGACAGTCAGACTGCAACTAATTCAATATCAGTATGCAAGCTATATCAGCAATATCAGCTGATCAGTTTGAATACCCGTAAACATCTCTGCTAATGCTATTGTAATGAAAAAGAACGTAACTTTCAAGAGCTACCCTTCAATATTTCTCACAGCCAAAGAAAAATACAGTATTGATGTTTTAGCTTTCATTTTGAGGACCTAACAAAAGTGGTCTCTAGGATCTAGGTCTATAGCCAAGACGTAGGTGGTCCCTTCTAAATGATCAGCTTAAGAAAAGTAGATCGGACCGATATAGCTTGCTACCATTATCCCTTCAGGGCCACTTAAAGCCAATATTCAATATACCATAGAATCCCTGGCTGCCATCTTGTCGGACTGTACCACTTCGGTGCAGACACAGGTCACGGACGGCCCTCCCCAATTTGTACTAAGTGGGCCCATCCAGTTATTCGTTTAACCCTTGTAACAGCAGTTGCTCCAGGTGCCCTTGGTTCTCCCCAGAAGGGTACGGCTCTGATGAGATCCCCAGATCTGAGGGACCCCCACAGTTGGAAATCTCACGTCCAAACCCAAATAAAAAGCCCAACTCCAATTTTTCCCATGCCTCCCATTGCTCGGCCCTGATTTCAGGGCCGGGGGTCGAACGAAAATAGCCCGCACCGCCATTCCTGTCAACAAATCAAACCAAGGCGTGGGATATATTGGTTTTACTGACGAGGTCTGCGAACAGAAATGGGTACCCCTACGTGGCGCCGACGTGAAGCTGCCATTTGAAAGTGGAAATACTATACCAGGCCCCTTAAGTAGAAGGTTAGACTCATAAAGGAAGACAACCCGCCATGAATGGCCATTGTCTGCTTCTTTTTTTAATACAGATGTGATTTATACAAAAGTTACAGTTCAATTCTGAAACCTGCTGCTATGTCACTTGTAAAATAAATACAAACAGCTCTACAGTAAAACATGCCAAACTGCTGTGTTGTGACAACAGTGAGAAGTTTGGGTGTTTTCTACAAGGTAAAACAGTGTAATCAGAGCTATATTCTGAACCTTAGTTTTCACAGTGTGGGCTAAGGTGTCATGTAAGGTACAATGTCAACTTCAATAGACCTGTCTGGCGACACCTGTGTACTGTCTTGTTGCAGAAAGGCTTATCCGTTTGAAAACAACCTTGTAACAACTGGGCACCACCTATAAATAAAGGGCTGACCCCAGAGGTCACGTAAAATAAACTGAGAGACAAGTGAGAAAAGAGCCCTCAGACAGAGAGTTGTTTGAGGTACAATATCGCCAGGCGAAACCCCCACCCTTCCAGACAAACCCTGATTGTGAGACGGAAGTGGTTTTGACAGCAAAAAAAGTCCGACAGCAAATAAAGAAACTCAACACTCCATATATGGAGGGAGAGGCATAGCTTTTCTAGGTCGGTCGTCTGACGGTCAGTTCTGGTCAAAAATAGCCCTGTCGTATCAGGTCTATTTTGTACTGAGTGGAAGTAGGGCTGCGACAGGTCTGAACTCAGGTTGGCTTTTGCTGGCAGTGGTTTAACTTCACGTGCATCTTGTTAACAATGTCAACCTTACACGTGTTCCTCGTAAACAGGAGTCTGAAGGTCGGTACGGCCTTTTTATGGACAAATGATGGATGCCGCCTATTTACTACAAGAGAGTAGTATAAACTTGTCCTTTCTCCCTACGCATACCTCTGCAAACATACACAAATACAAGTACATTTATTCCTATAACATGTTTTACTGATTCACTATAAGTAGATATATCGTTATCATAAAAATTACCAGTATCCATTAAATTTGAGACATACATCTTGTTTCCAGCTTGAAAATCTATGATTGCACTGAGTTGTGATATTTGCAGACTTCTTTTAAAAGCAAGTGACAAGGCCAGTGTAGTTGACATGCTGTCAGCCTGACAAATGTTCACTTTGTTACCTTTAAGCTGACCTTAACCCATGGGACCATCCAGCCTGTACTTAGTCGAAAAGCATTGTCATAAATATTGAATATTTGCCATTATTTCATGATTTATTCACACTTAACTCCTAACCCTACTTATATACCAGCTGTCACAAGTGTTTGAAGTGCTTTCTACTCTTAACTATGTATTAATGTTAACTTTGCTTCTTTTTAATGTTTAGATATGAAAAAGAAAGAAAGATATTGCATACAGGCCGTACCTACATGTACATGTGAGTAGGGAGAGGTGGAAAAGGCATTGGTATGGTAACGCAGACCATCTGTACTCTAACATTAGTAAGGCTCTAAGGACTGGTAATTGTGGTAATGAGTATAATATCATTAACAGACCCTCAAGCATGCATCAATTTAGAATGCCATAAGTTAAACTGTAATTTTCAAGTGGGAGGAAGGATTTGCTAGGGAGTGGTCCTGAGATAGGGACACATGTGCAGCTTGTACCAACTGCACAGCAAATTGTAAGTGACAGTCCTGTGGCCTGGCTGTTAGCAGGAATTATGGGGATTATTCTCGAGTCTGACATGTTTGCATCTTTTGTTAAACTGTGTTGAAACATCTACTCCAGTCTTAGATCTTAAAATACAAGTGAGCCGTAATGTGAAAAAACAAACATGTCACAATCCAAGCAAAAGAAAATTCTCACAAATACTCTATCACAGACCATACTTTTCAAGATACTGAACACAGTATTCACGTCTGAGAACATTAGTCTCTGATACAGGGTGGCAGTGATTATACTGATCAGGTTGCTATACAGTGTATATATTTCCCCATCCCTAGACAGGAGCCTGGAGTTTGAGGCTATCTGCCTGACCTTTAGGCAGTAACTGTACACTTTGTGTTTCGAATGTCTCCATTGCCTTTTATCACTCTTTCTTTCATCTCACCTTGTAAATGGTATTTGACGCATGAACTGTATTCAACTAGTAAGGCACCTCTTTGTTTACGCAGTTGCACATTTTCAGATATGCACAAGTTGATAACGCCACAAAATATTTTGATAATCGAGAAAAATCTCCGGCATCTTATCCATATTGCACAGACTGTTTTTCCCCGAGGGAAGATTCTTTCTTTCCCTGGGTTCTTGCAGACTACATTCCCTGAACCAGACATCGGAGCGGAGGCCATGGCAGGCCAGAGCTCACCACCACTGGCCACTGTTTGTTTTCCCTAAGTAAACGAAATCAAGACCCAAGTGTATTTATGCACCATTTAAAGCCTGGAGTCCAAGTCTGTGTGCACACAGTGGTGCCGTCATGGGAAGGACTGTTACAAGTCACCTAACCTTTCTTAGGAACACCTCAGCCATGTACCACTGCCTTATATGTCAACTTGTCCAGCCTGCTACGTTTACAAATCAACATTCCTCTTGTGCAATGGGCCTGCTTGTATTTGCTGACAACAGCTAATGAGAATAAAGAGGAGACCTACCTTTCCAATGGCCAATGCAAGAACACATAGGAAATATACATTTCAGTGTGAATTTGTCAATGTCTTGTCTCCTGACTAAAATTTTAGAATAACTCCAAGTTCACGTTCCAATGGGTTAGAAAAATATGACCCACTGAATTTCATTCATTCAGAAATCTTGATGCAAGTAGTTTGATGGCTAGTCGAGACCAACTCTTCCTTGTTTCACCCTCTATATTTTCCACTTATGCATCTTCTCCCTCCAGAAAGGTTCACATTTGAACTTTCTCAGTGACATTGAGGTTTCAATCCTTCAGTAACTCTTCTCCATTAGTAGGTACCTGGAGGGAGGGACAGTAATGAACCAATAATGAACCAATCAGGGTTTTTCTCACAGGCTGTGTTTCATCAGTCCTGTCTCTTGTTCTCACATTCCATCTGTCTGACCCCTGACCTTTGATAACCACAAACATTTCAAACCTCCATCTTGTCCTTGGCCAAATATGCTGCCCTGTTCCCTGCAGTGTTAATCTGAAGACAGTTATGTATGAAGTGGTATGATATCTGACAAACATAAGGGTTCAAGCAGCATCCGAGTACCTTCAGAGAAATGTTAGTGTACCCAAAACTCTTTGACAATGATTCCAACTAACTAATTGTAATTCGGACATGAACAGTATTTATTTGTAATCATAAAATATGTATTATCATACCAGATTTTGTTTTTGACTCTGGGTACAGAGAGGAAGGAGTTTCATCTCAGATTAAGTTTCAAGTGTCAAGAGGTTTTTGTATCTTTTCAGCTATGAAATGAAAGGGATACTCTGTATATGTAGGTAGGATGTCTTCCAATTTTATAAAGCCTTGGTGAAGAAGGACTATGTAACTTATGATGTGTTTCACTGGAAGGGGAAGACTCTTGTCACTGATCCTTTGCACAGGCATCCCCAAGTCCCCTACCTGTGCCCCTGGTGCTCACCTGGGCAGGCACACCTGGACAAGAACACCTGTATCTCATCAGGGTCTGCATGGGGTTTAGACCACATTCCAACAGCTGGACATCTGACCCCCGACAAGCAAGGCTTTAGAAAAGGGTTGGTCACTCAAAACAGAGTACACACCAAACCACAGCCTCAAACACACAGGACAACAATACAGGCACATGATGACATAGTGTCTGTTGGCAAATAGAGCACAAAGACTTGGAAAGTCAATCTCTGTCTCTGTGTACGGTACCTGTATAGGGCTACCCCCATCTAAAGCCAGGGATCGTTACAAGCATCCATATCAGCAGCCATGTCTCGAGTCTCGTTCTAAGGTTGAAATTCATTTCAAGTCAAGCACAAACTTGATACCAGTTGTTGAAAGGAAACCATTGATTACCACTGATTCCTGATAGTTACTAGGAAGAGGTTTTAAACAACATGAACTTGAGATAAGGTCTTGTTAGGACTCACTGATAAGTTAATGAAGTTTCCTGTCAATTTTAAAGTTCATGGCATTTCTCACCTCACATGTGCCTTTGGCAGTATCGACAAGGACACTTAGAGTCTTAGACAGTACCAAAGACGAGATGGAACATTCTTATGGATGAACACCAGGCAAGAAGTCTTGTTTTCTGTTCCGCCATGCACATCTTGTAGGAACTCTTGAGTGATGCCATACTGAATCTTGAGCTGTTCCCTGACATCTCCCATATGTTCTGTTTGGATAAGCAGACCACTAGAACAACAGGGGACACCCATCTTGCTTGTTTGCACAAGTCAGACCCCAGCAGAACAAGAGACTATTCACCCCCTGATAGATCTGCTCACCCCGCCTCTGTGTGGACAGGTGGATGCCACTCTTTCTGCTACAAAACTTTGTAAAAATCTAACGACTTTTCTCTTGTAGCCTCTCGTATTCAAAAGTTCATCAATTCCGATTCCATAAACATTACATGTTACATTCCTAATTCACACTGGCATACTGGAACGTCACAGTCCAAGTGATTTGCAATCATATCAAACAAGACTGCATGTTAGGCCTTTGGCTGACTTTTTCAGGTCGAGCGGTCCTTATCTACAGGCTAAAGGGAAGTGAAGCTGTTGTTTTATTCACTCACAACTATGATCTATGTTCCCATGACCGTATTTTACTGGCTAATGACTTTTGACAGAGTATTCAACTTGAAAAAGGGACTTCACAGGTTATAGTATCAAAGCTGTGGTCAATACATACACAGAAACCACTTGTTTCAGAGAAAGGCAAAAGGCTTCCTGAGAATCCTAACCCTGTTCCCCAGTTATGGGTGTGTCCAGTCATCAACTTGGCCAACCTTCCCAACATGAAGTTCAGTCATGTTGATTGCTCTGCCAGACCTCTGACTGATGAGCAGGTTTGGAGATACACTATCTATTGGCAAATCAATCGCTGACATTTCATTCCAACCTAAGCCAATTTATGACACCCCTCCTGATCTAAAATGAACCATCCCTGATTCCCAGTACAACATGTAAGTCAGTGGGGGATACATGTCTGAGGTACACCTGACCCTGACCTGTACATGTCCTACATCCCACTTTTTCACTAACTGTAACCTTCTGTGGACTGGCACCACATTTTGACCTTCCTACATTGAGGGCGTTTCTTCACTGCCAAGGGAACGAACGGGAGGTCCCATCCGCCCCCCTCCCCCATCCTCCACACATCCAAACATCCTTCCTGACTTGGCCGCAGCTGTATCTGCCTTCCGACCAGCTGTCAAACAAGCTTCCTGGAGGTGGCATTCTGACCTGATCATATAGGGATGATATTTTACAACATGCCAGCCTAACATATCAGCCCAATAATATATTCAATATATAAATATATCCCCCAAACATGCAAATTTTCCTCCATTCAAACTGCACGGCCTACTACAGACTGAGTACTTTGTACACTCAAGAATCAATCCAGTTCATACATGTAGCAATCTTTTATTAGACAGGAGGTGCTTGGCAGGACAGTCCAGATCTGTAGGTAAAGCGCGTAACCTCAGCAAAAGGGCTAAAGAAATCACTGAAAAAAAAAGATAAAATCTGCTTATCTGATAGGTGAGCTGACTATGAAATGTCAATTTTATCTTACAAGTTAGAATCCTTCTAATAAGTGATGCACTGACCCCTGACCTTTTATACCCTGGTGTCCTAATAGTGCACAACCATGACAGTTGTACCAACATGACCTTTGTGACCCTGACAATCTCCAGACAAAATCTTCTCCAAACATCAGTCAGCTAGAATCACTAGACCACAAGGCAGCTTGGAAATCACACCCCATTTTCAGTAACAAATGATGACACATCAATATTTCATAACCATCAAAAGATCATAATCAAAGGACCATAAATCTAAATGTGGACAAAATAGGTGATAAGAAAATGTAATTAGCTGGTGCAGTACATTCTTCTCTTCAAATTACAGACTGTAATGCCCTCCTGTTGGGGTACAACTTTTCTACTGGGACAAATTTCATAAAAGCAGTTCTTCTGTGACTGATTTGATGCAAATTCCTTGGGAATTTTGTAATTGTGTAATTAGCATCATATTGGGTTTCAGGAAGGCCTGACTCCCATAGGAATCGGTACATCTAATGTTGATCTCTGTTTGGCTAGGAGAAACCCCTACAAATCATGATTTCACAGCGCTCTGTTTCACATTTCCTCTGAGTATTTGAAAACATACAGCTTATCAGGGTGGATGGCACAGTTCTCTATAGACAGGCAGACTAAACAAATCAGCTGTGACTGCCTTGTTTGGCATCCAATTTTCTCCTTTCATTCCAAGAAAACAGTGCCTGATTGAAGTAACTGATACTGCACTGACTGTGATAGTTACTAAAGTCATTGGCTGCACCATGAACTTTTCCTTGCTACATCATGTACATTTACTTCATAAGAGAACACACACACACAGATTCCTCTGTTATCGTATGTCAACATGGCCTCTTCACCAGATATAATGGTTCTTTTTAAACTAAACTAGCTGTCTACGTGTTAATTGACCCATCTTTCATTTCTCTGTGAAACTCTTATTCTCACACATAATTTGACCAATTTCTTTGACTTATAAAAAGTTATAGTCACAAAACGTGACAAGATGGTGAAAATATTTCTCCAGGGTTTCCTGAGATGCACAGCTTGCAGGTTAACCTATTTGGTACTAAGCCCCTGTTCTAAACCCTGGATCTGGCACTGCAAATGATGTAATCAGCCTCCTTACATCAAAGGCGTGAACAGCATTTACTAATTACACAATTGACACCCAGTAAACACCTTATTTGATGGTCTAAAACGTGAAGAAATCCTACAATAAACATCCTTTGTTTGTCATACCTGCAGGGGGCTTGAAACTTATCAGGCTGCACTGTTACAGGATTTATACATTACTCCATTCTTGTGGTCTGGGCAACAAGACTTGCTTACCACTGTAATGAGAACGAGGAGGAAAAAGCCAAGAATGCAAAGGCCTCACATATCTGTACCAAGAATACAACTAACAATGCCATTTTCTTCCAACAACCTGTACAACACAACAGCTCCAGACAATATACTAGTATATTAATTTAAAAAATGCAAACCAAAATTCCTTCCATAGGCTTAATTCCACCTTTTTTTAAAACTCCTTGTTCTTATCAAGAATTCTCCAGCATAATGGCTTGTGATAGGCACATAGTGCTATGTATCAGAGGATGTAGTGATTCTGTTTTGACTTTTACTTCCCTTGCAATTAGTCAATATATATTTCTTTCATTGTAAATGAAGACAGAGGAGCCTGTGAAGACATGCTAGGATTGCCGACCATGGCACCTACTGGGTAATGTGCTTCCTCTCACGAATACCTGTCCACTTCAAGTTCAACTGCACAGGGTAGAGGAAACAGCTGTCAGTCCAGGAAACTCATTGTTGAGAAAAACTACAAGATAGAGAAAAAACAGACTCTGCAACAGTCTGAAAATCTCTTTCTACCAGAAAATAAATTTGCTGATAGTGAATCTACATAAAATCTATTTGAATTAAGATATATCCTCATAATTTATCCAAAAGGTAGTACGTTTATTTTACAAGTTACTTTCAACCTTATAGAAATCAGAAAAAACATGACCAAAATTGCAGCCCCCCTCCCCCCTCCTTAAAGCTGTAATCAAAGTTTTAGATTACACGGACCACTTACAATATTTGCCAACTGGAAAAAAGTAATCAAACGGGTCATACCAAATATTGACGCGGGGACTGACCTATACCTCTAAATGATTTGTTTCGTTTTCAAGCTAAAAAGCTAAAAGTCAAGCCCAAACACAGTACAAACTTTCCGATTGTTTAACTTTAACCTTTAGAGATACAGGCAAATGACTTATGAGCAAATTACAGACCCAGAGTCTGACTTGTGTGCAAATTACCTAGGGGTGAAGGGCTGTGTAAACAATCTGCCCTTTCAACACATATTCATTTGCACTGCCCCTACTCCATGTTGTAAAACAAGGATGAGCAAGAATCAAAGATAACGGTTTCCCCTGTGTAGCTGTAACAAGATGGGGTGACATGCAGAAAATTAAGTTGGGGATCCTTGTGGAGATGGCCAAGCAGCTCCCCTGTCGTATATTGGACTGTCCCTACATTTTCAAACAGAAATGCAAGCTTGTTAGTGGGCAGGCTCCTTGTGGTTCTTCCATTACAATGTGGCTGTGAGCTGGACAATGAAATTAAAACGCTTCATGGGTGGTCTGGCAGACCCTTCCTGTCTAGGATCATGGTTAGCCTTTAGATGCTCTGACTTTTCGACATGTATGGCTCACACAAAGTTTTCAAAATCATTATACCTCAAAGTCAAACAATTATGCTTCTGGAAATGACAAAAGAGGGTTTTTAGAAGTTATCATTGTGTTCTTTAGGTATTTCTCACAACATCGTCTTCTAAAGGATGACTATGTTAGTATGTATACTGACTGTTTTACTAACAACATCATGTGATGACATTGTGGAGTCTTGGTCTTTGAGGGAGGGTTACATTATAATCTCTTTTCTCTGCTGCCGAATTGAGAATTTTGCAAGAAGTTTCTCAGATTGTAAATGTGCAATGAGCAGGCTTATTTTCATAAGTTCTTCTGATTTCTTGTTGACAACAAAAAAGCTTGTTAACCCACATGATATATATCTCGGACTCCTGCTAGAAGATAATATATCTGACCAGTTTGAAACTCCTTTGCACAATGGTCTTTCCCATAAATTTTCCATGGTAATTTTCAGTTCCATTCATCTGCGGTTTTGTTACAACAAGACGAATTCAAATGCAAAACCTCGAGAAGACAACATCAATCACGGCTTTATGGATTTATCTCTGTCAATGCCAATGGTGGGGCTAGTGTGCTGGACAGGCAATAAAATGTGTTGGACAACTTCCAGAAAATGTCAGCAAGAATTCAAAATCATAAGCAGATTTTCAGGAGAAAATAATCATTCAATAGATGCGAATGATATTTACTAGATAGATAACTTTCTGGGAAACTTTTGAACAGGGTAAAATGAATATAAAAATTGATATGACTACTGAACTAGTCTGAAACTTTTCATTTGTTTTCAACAATAGATGCCACTTGGTCCCCTGTATCAACTTCACTGATTATAAATGTCAAAGTCTAACTTGGCTTTCCTTCTTTGTTACAGCCACAAAGAAGCAACTCTACCCTTCACCAAAAAGATGACCTGTTGCGAACTTGGAGCATATCCAACACAACAGCTGGTAGGTACAGGACTGCTCATATCTCAGTTGTTAAGAATTCCACTTCACACCCACCTCTGAACATGTGCAAGTTCAACACTTCTTGCCAGAGTGTGCTAATCTGTCAACACTGAAAGTCAATGTTACTGGCCAGGTTTCAATATATACCGGTAAGTTGTTTGTTACAAGGCATGATATCTCCCAATATGGGGATAGGGTGACCTACATGCTGCATCAACCATTCTAAAAGCAATGAACAGATATTTTATGATGCTGATAGAATGATTTCAAACATCTTGTCCTTAGAAAGATCATCAGGTTTAAAATTCGATTTTCTTATGATGCTCAAACATACCATGAAAGTTCATCTGAGTTGGAAAATTACATAATGAAAATTAAACTGTTCTCCAACTGAAATTCCAGTGAGTTAGTTTCTTTTTGAGTTGGAGAACAGTTTAATATTCATGATGCACAAAGATGTACAGAGTGAGTGAGTGAAAACCTTTATTTATCTCTATACCTTAGTTGGCTTTTATGTAAACACTACACCTGTCTGTGTAACCAGGTGGTACTGTCCACTGTTTGTAAAACATCTTCAGGTGTACCTGTGACCTTCCTTCTTTCAGTTTGGTCAACAAAAGCTGTCCACCTACAGCTCTCCTTGTTTGTTGAGAAGGAAACCAAATATTTTGGGATTTCTTGTAGGAGGGGTTGAGGTAAAACAACTGTTTCCTAATTTCTTGGTTACTGTGGACATGTACTGCATCCCTGTCATTCGTCTACCACGGAGGAGGGGGGGGGGGTCTTGTAACATGTCTTACACAACCACAATATCTTGGTCTTACACAACCACAAGTTTCTGGTCTTACACAACCACAAATTCTTGCTATCTGTATCTTGTTAATCAGAAATCTTTATTCTTTAAAGGTCTCCTGCCACGAGACGCGGGAGCCCCTAAGTCTAAGTCTAAGTAAGTCTCCTGCCAATCACAACCTCTCTTGAACCTCTCAGGTTCTTCTCCCAACGCTAATTCAACTTTACAGTCAGTCCAAATGGAGCTATTTCCTGTACATCCCAACCTAACTCACTTAGTCAGGGTTGATCAGGTTAAGAAGGTTCCAATAATGTGTTCTTGTAAGGCCGGGCACTCTGACCTGTCCTTTCCAACTTACTGACACATTCGTTTCCCTAGATATCCTCTCAGCTTCCTGTCTCCTTCACTCACATTCTTCACCTGTAACCTCTTTTCACACAAGCTTTTGAACCTTTAAACTATTTCTCTCATAGATGATGACTATTCCCAATGGTTTACTGTGTAGCAATTCTAAATTGTTCAATCTTGGCAACATGTATGATTAGTGCTGCGTACCGGTTCGCTGGACCGGTTCAGGACCGGACCGAATGTTTCGGTTCAAGTCCAAAAAAACCGAAACATTGAGAACCGGTTTTGGACTTGTTGAAAAAATAGCACTAACATACATTCCAGTGTTTAAAATACCCGGTGTCGCAGTCTCGCCACGCAAGTAATTTTTTCTGTGCGAGACTTATTCCGAAAGCCAGGTTGCCCGGAGCGCAAGTTATTTTTACAGCGGCTGGGTTTACGGCCAGCGGCTTCTGAAATAAACAATGCCGCGGTCCCGCCTGCTTGATCTCGCCCCGGTCTGCTTGCGGTAACAACGACCCATTTTCCATTGAGAAATGTTCCTTGAGAAGTTTCGTCCGTAGTCAAGTTGCTTTAATGCGCCTATAAACGCAAAAATTCATCCGAAACACGCGGCAGTGATCGGCCGGGCCGGGCGGGACGGACGAAAACATTAGCGGCCATCTTACATGCTCGCGAACTCACGTTAGATCTCGCAAAAACACGCGAGGAATACGCAACGCCCCTAGCGACATTGGTGAGACTGCAGCCTAGTGCAGGGTTATAGATATCGGTAGAGAGCCGATAATGAAACAAAATAAATCTAGCACCGCGTTTCCACCGCTATTTTATCTCTTGGGGCGAAATTAAGTACTTCTTTGCTGTTGTTGCTATAAAAAAATTGTACTATTAAAGCTGAAAAAGATTTTTTCTTAAATTATACACTGTATAATACTAGTAGCTTAATAATATGTGTTTACTACTGAGTATAATAATACAGTATTCATTGACTCATGATTATGAAACACCCATATTAGTAATTAGGTCTATATACATTGTATTTGTAGTTCAGCAGTCAGCTCAAATTAATCCAAGGCTTTAGGTAGGCAAGTTGCTTTGCTTACATCATGGGTTTAGGTCCGGACTTGCAAGTCCGGACCTGAACCTAAACCTCTGCACTCGAGTCCGGACCTGAACCTGAAAATTGGTTTAGGTATGCAGCACTATGTATGATTAAAGTAGACGTAAGAGTTCGGATTCTCGTGCCATGCTCTCAACATGTCAATTGTCGGGACGCTCCAGTTTTCAGGAGAGACATAGCCAGGTAATCTAACCCTCCCAACAAAACCTCCTGGGTTCTTTCCTTGTACAAACAGAGGGAGATATCTTTCAGTCAGTGTTTTAATGGTGTTTCCCCTGCTGCTGTGTGGTGCAGGTGGAATGTGGGTTTAGTCAGGAGATAAGAAGGCCTGTAATAAGTCACTCATGGCCAATCTCCCATGTCTTATCGGCCTGCCTTCCTTTTATCAAAAGAATGGAAATCCTGGCTAAAAAAAAGACAGAACAATGTAAACGTCTCAGGTCTCTTTGATGTCATGGCAGTTCTGACTTTTTTTTCCATTCCTTTAGATTTCTGAGAATGTCTTTTCAATTCAAGGTCTCTTGTTCTTAGTAAGTTGATGATGATGATGAAGTACAATACTTTTTGGAAATCTGATTCCAATTCTGATTCAATATTCCATTTGATGTTCTGAGCCAGTCAGGACTAATGCACAAGAGTTCACATGAAAGAAATTATATTGTTATGTAGTTGCATCTTTTTGTATAAAGAGTCATACACTCACATAGATGGAGGTTAGACATCCAGGTAATGAGATACACAAGAAAACAGTTGAGTTACTCAAGCAACTGGATAGATTTTGAAAACAGATGTTTCAAGTAGCATCCACTACTTTTCGTCAGTGACTGGCAAGAAGAAGTGGATATTTGAAATGTCTTGAGTTTTCAAAATCTATCCAGTTGCTTGAGTAACTATTTTATACTCAGTTATGTCTTCCCAACATTGCTATCATTGACCTTTCAAGTGGTCTGCAAATCCTCCCTCAGGGAGACCCAGACTGACCCATACCAGATATGTTATGTGTGCAATACCAGACCAATAACTCCCCTCACCAATTGCTTTCTCAGCTGGTTTTGGCAGCAAACTAGCTCAGCTGATCCTGCAGCTTCTCCCCTCCAGGTCAAAGGTTAATAGCTATCCCAGGGTGCTTCATCTCATTGGGTCTATCTATGGCCACATGTTGAGCATCTAACATATAATAGGGGCTTGTCTAAAGCCAATTAACAAAATTTGATTAGTATCATATGTTTGCACAGCTTCAAGGTTTAATCTAATATAAGCACACTTCAATGTAATATTGATCCTAATCAAAAGCCTACAGGCTCCTGGGCAAGTGGCTTCAGACAATGTCGGCTTTATACATGAGCTGGCTACTTTTCTTTGATAGCATCTAAAGGCTTCTGTGACAAGGTTACTTTCTTACTTCTGATATTATCATCAACCCAAAAATAAACAATAGATCTGGATAGAAACATGGAGAAAAGAAAACTGTCTGGACAGGCCACACTTTTTAGATCCTTGTATTCCCAGTTCAAAAAGTTGATATCTGTCTTGAGATGTTTGATAACTTGCCCGGAATGATGCTCCTTTTTATAAGTTTATATATTGACAGTATGAGATCATAATTCATTTCTAAGTCCTGATAAGTCCTTCCCATCTTCAGTGTGCCCGCTGCATGTTAAGCATTCTTCCACTGGCAGATTTGCAACCTCACCTTACTTATCTTATCTCTAACACTCTAATTGCATGGCAGGGCTTCTAATAACTTGGTGACCCTTTTCCACATGGGTCAGCAACCCTAAAATAAACCCTTGCCCACAGACGCTTGGCAGCAGCATGTCCTGTCCACGTCAGAAAGGCCAGTTGAAAAGGCCGAGTAGACTCTGAACACAGATCATCACCGTGTGGGGAAAAATGAGCATTGAGGAATTTTCTACAAAAAATTTCTTGTTAACCTTTATGATATTCTGGAAGTTTTAGTTTCTTGGTACTAATTTTGGCAAATACTGCAAGCACTGAGGAATCCTGGAGCCTGAAGAGTATACTACATTCACTGGTGCAAATCCAAACAGACTAACCCCACAAATCTCCGGCACTTAGACCATAGAGATATACGATCTGTTTATAAAGCGAGCTACTTAGCACGTTTATTTTCAAGAAACAAGAAAAAGCGCCCAGTTGAAAATTGCTGGAGAGTTGGCCATGGTCCAAGCTGTTGGTTGACCAGACACCTCCCTAGTAATGTGTTGCTCCCACAAACATGACCTTTTGGGGGTCAACCATTAATGCTTCAAGGGGAGAGTGTGATTTCGTACAGCCATGTGATTTTTTTTCCCCTACGTAAGTGGTTTTAACAAATGTGCCATTGACTATGATAGCAGCATATCAAATAAAAGTAAACCCAAACATGTTGACATGTACATCTATATTGTATCTTGTATCGACCGGTAAAATGGTCAGTCCCTAAGTTGTCTGAGACTGAAGATTTGTGGCTCGTTTTTCACCACATCCTGAAGGACGTCTGGCCACCCCACAAGCAGGAACCCCCTGGACACCACGACCTTGAAAGGACCCCCTGGGCAGCACGACCTTGGAAGGACCCCCTGGAATTGATGACCTTGGAGGGAAACTCCCAGGACTGACAGATCTCCACTTGGGGGGAGGAAATTCCGACATGATGTTTATTGTTAGCAAAATGACCGGCTGCCAGTTTTAGCACTCCTCATCGGGATTAGAACCCTAAACCTTCAGGTCAACAGCTGACTAACGACATGGAGCTAGAAGTGCCGCCGCCATGCCACTGACACTCAATGTACCCATCGGGATGTGCTACTTGTAAAAGAGTGCTTGAGTTGTCTTGGCAGGGATGGCATGTTTTGTTATAACTTTTGAAGGGAACTATTGACTCAGCATTGTCACTCTATCTGGTGCAGCCTTGCAATATATGAATGTCTATTCCATTTCATTACAACAGATATAGGGCGTAACATGCACATGGCAACATCTGTGACACCACAGCTTTCCACAAGTTTCTGCTTCAATTTTACTTCTAGCAAAACACAGTGTTTCGCCTCGTTCTTTGTGACTTTTGCCAGTAAACTTGCAGTTGGCAGCCATCCCAGCAAAAACAGTGGCACTGATCTATATGTAACCACAGGTCTGCTGGGACTCAAAAGAAAGGCAGATATCCATGGACTTCAAGATGCCCAGACCTCTTCATTATCAAGTGCTGACATGAATCATATCGTTGGCAGCAACATTGTAGTTGGCCACTTCATCCCGCCTACTCTCTGGCACCCAATATTTTACCCTGTCAACACACACTAGTATCTGTCTGCATGAAATACGGTACTGCCATAATCTTCAGCTGCCTTTCAAGTTCGGTCTCTTCCAGATTTCTTGAAGGTACTGTTCCATGCACTGATACAGGGTGGTGATGAAAACATTGACGAGACCAGTCTGGCCCTCTGCCGACATACCAGTCTCACCCACACTTCACCTCCGCAGCAAACACCACCCAAATTCTTCCAGGCCTGACGTCCCTTTTCTTTATTTGGTGCACTGGAAAAAGTCAATAGAGTTCTAGGCCAATGCTGAGACATGTCTCATCAAAATATAGCTCCTACTGCACTAGCATGTCTGAGAGAAGAAACAGTGTAAGTAGGTAAAAATACATTTTAACCACAGTGGTTCGTAACAGGGATGTTGAAAACCTGTAGAAGTGTTTAGGAACATGGAGAGGGAAACACTTGGACTCCCTTCATCCGGACTGATCGCTTTAACTTCTGTTTCCACTTGGCATTGCACCAACCCACAGGGCTTCACCAACCTTGATGTCTGCCACAAACAATGTCCAAATTCCTGTAGCATCGCCACACTTCCCTCTTGGTACGTGTGTACCCCTCCTTTAAAGTACACCGTGAGGACCCCTACACCCACACAAAGGACAGCCCTGAGCCAAAATAAGTTCATACGGAAATGCCAGGGTCTGCTGGCCCCACAACTGTCTGTTCTGTGAGAACAGTAGACAATAATGCCTGCAGGAAACCACCACTTGTAGAGGGATAAGGTAGAGTAAGAACGGGGAGACATCAAATGTCTTATCAATAGTATTGAATAGCGATATGTACCTAGATAATAGGCTTTATAACATGCCAGGAGAACAAATATATGGCAAGACAATACTTCCCAAATGACTCAGGCTCGGTAGGTACAACATGAAAGCACAGCAAGTCTGATGGCTGGTAAGGGTAAATAAATACCTTGTTTGCCTGGCAACACAACATGAGGACCAGGGAAGCTCAAAGAGATAAAAACGCTGTCAGTCATTTAGACAAAAAATCAGTGGTATAAATAACAGCCACGAAGTAGTTATGTCTTTTTACCAAACACAGTCGTAACACAAATGCAGAAAATTCTACATCAATATCATAGTAATTTATACAGACATAACTTTTCTGTTAAGATTTTTATATAATAATCCAGCAGACTTGATATGTGTATAAACTGTAATAAAGCAATTGATGTCTTATAAAAAGTATTCATTGAAAAACAATTTCCCATGGGGGCTCCATGCAAAAGTCATTAAAAAAAACAACAGGTAATCAAGGAGTGCAAACTTCAGGCAAAATACGTATTGGTCATCTGGCGTGAAATACTTTTAGACGGCGTAGACATGGGAGATTGGGAGAGATAATCCCACAAACAATACCGTGAAAAGATCTTATAAACACAGCCTAATGCTGTGACCAAATATGTCCTGATATGCACCCGTGTGTTGATATTTGGAACAACTCTTCTGTCCACAGAGTCGGGACACAACACTTCCTACAGCTTCTTCTTCCGAGGAAAAGACAGGAGCCCACCTAAGCTTCCATGACAATGGAAGACCACTTAATTAGAAGAGGTCAGATTTCCACTTCTGTTTTGATCAACAGATTCCATGTCAGGCTTTACCGCAACTCCTGTTTCCTTTTCCTGTGATTCAGACCCAACCGAGCATTCTTTCTGACTTCCGCTGCTTTTTGTGCAAAACGTAAGGTGATCTACGGTAGGATCTACCATGAAAAGTGCACGAAAGCCATTATTGCAGGAGGACTGTCATTTATGGTTTGATCTCTTATCTCCTGTTGTAATGTAATACCTGATCAAACCACAAAAGTACACCCCACCCTAACCTACCACTACATCAATGCAGTGCAATGCTCCTGCAATTAACTAAGCTCTAGTAAATTGATACCATATATTAAAGGATGAAATGGTCCTTGCTCAATTTAACATGGTTGTTACCAGTCAGATCTAACCACTATCAGCCCACATGTATCTACAATCATGTATTTTTCATTGTACAACTAATGGAAAATAAAGAAAAATACAATACATGCCTATACAGTATACACATTTTGTACTATAGAGTTATTACTTTGTTTTAGATGAATTATATCTTTTAAAATATTAATCTTTCAAAGCTTATATCAATTTGGCTTCTTCAATCAAGTACTGCTCAATCAGTGGAACTAATGACTATTTCCCTTTCCCATTAGGACAGAGTTGTAAAAAGTTTAGCTGCCATGGGCCAAGTCAAACAACGCCTGCCACAAAGAGTAGCCCTCACACATGGTTCACACCTATTGGAACCCTCATGGCAAGACAACATGTTAACTTTCCCAGGTATGGCTATCACTGCAAGGCAGACATCTGAGGCAATTCTGAGGAAAGGTTGTACATATTTATTGTCTGAGGGACAGGAAAAGGAAGATTTGTTTAACCCCTCCCCTATAGAAAACAAATTAATAGTAATAGAAGAACACCCCCACAAGTGGAGTCATGTAGCCAGGAAAAATTTGCCAACAAGGAAGAAAATATTGAAAGAATTACGGACATGTTTCCAGAAAAATGTAATTGCTCTGATGTCACAGTATGTATATTTTATATAGCATTGTAAGCATTTCTCTAAGATATGCTATCAATAAATAGATTTTCGGAGTTTCAAAAGCTCAGAGTTTCAAAAGCTAATATCGTTATCAACAATCTGAATCACAACATGTAGACAACATCACATGTGACAGAAATCTCTGTATCAGTTTCATTGTTGTTGGTATCATCAATACACAAAAAGAGGTGGGAATGGGCCTATAGCCCCAGGCTGTGTATTACCTCACCTCTACACAGACACTATTGTGATAACAAGTAATCACACCTATGGGCTCTTCAGCTCTTGCCATTATCTCTTCACATGCGCATATCCTCTGTCCCACTGGGGCTTCACGTGTGTATGGAGATGTACATGCAGCCAGAAGAAATTGAAGTACTGGTTTCTTCACTCACAGACTCTTGCTATCATAAGATTATAAAACATACTTCAGTTTGCAAGGAGTGCATTGAAAAGATATGATCTCTTCCTCCATTAAACCTAATCAACTTGCATGGCTCTAATTGGTGCAACATATGTGGGTGACACCTGTCCCTGGCCTTATCATGTCCATGCCCACGGCTATGCAAATGTCATTATCTTCAAGAAGGTCCAGTCTTCCTTTTCATCAGAAATAATCGCTTCGGACTTTGCATGACAGAGAGGCAATCAGCTGAAACGACAGACATTCCTGCTGTCCCAATCAGGCCAATGCCGGAGACTAAAGTTTCGCTGCTTGCAGCCCCCCTCCCCACTTCAATGTCCATTTGGCCTAGTTGAACACATCCTACCACACCTCTCCACGTGGTAGTGCTCAGTACTATCTCCATCCTAGAATTAGAAACTTATGTCAAGAGGTAGCAATTAGCAAAATTGGTTTAGTCTGCTCCCCACCCTGAGGTGGGGTGAGCACTGGGCAAAGTCTGGCAGAGGTGACTCCAAATAGTTGGGTCCTATTGCATCTACAAGTTTCCACTAATAGAAACATTCAAAACAAATATAACTCAAATGTCCAGACAGTAACATCAACAGATCAATCCTCACTGACCAAGTTAACACTGCTGCTATCCAAAACAATTTCATGTTCTCGATTTTGCATCTGGATTTGACATCTTATTTGTCAGAATACACATGCAATTATTCAGATTATGCTCAAAATATTGTTTGGTTGACGTGACCCTTGCCAGAGGAATTCTAATATTACATCATGCATTTCTGAGATTACAGGCAAACCTACAGGAAAAGAGTAGGTGTGTATTGAAATGAATAAAGCAATTTTTGCCATGACCAATACACATGTTAAATAATTCATGCCCATACCAGTTCAATCAGTATGGGGTATTCCAAGAAAACTTTCACAACTGTTTGATATTTGTCCACATGTTTATCTTGGGTCGAACTGGGGGTGTGCTTCCCGCGACACCCCGACCTGTCAGACCCCCCAGCAACCTTGCGCAATGCCCTCCCTGTATGACACGGGATTTAGTCGCCTTTGTTAGGCCGGATTCCACCTCAATTGTCAATCAGACAAATGCTCCTGTGGGGGGTTTGTTCCACTTTTAGCGCAGGTCATGCCTGAGGCTAACAGTGCTTGGATAACGGTGGACCGTTATCATTAAGCTGCCCAACGCTTTGACAGCAACTATCCTAAAAAGGCTGTGATATTCCACTACCTGGGTGGAGGGGAGGCTCCACCACTACTGTTGACATAACACAGGTCTTTATAAGGGCTGTTTTCTCTTGGTTCCCCAGGCATACCATAGGGAAAACCCTGGGCTACCAGAAATTATGGAAATCTCTGACACTCTTATCTAACACATTTGTAATCCCTCACACATACAGGGCATTGTGACTTCAAGGCTACATATGTATAGCCTCCCCCAATGCTGATTAGGATACAGGCAGATACAAGCACTTTGATGTTGACTCCAATAGCCCCTATGATGTCCTGATAGCCAGACTAACAGAGCTACAGGACCCATACCAGACATTTTCCAGGCGGGCCCCTGCCCCATTTGCCAGGATATCCCGTCCCCCTTTTGTCTACAGGGCCGCTGGAGCATTCCTGGTTTAGGGGAAATACACTTGTTTATTCTGGCCCCCGAGAATAATTGAAACTTTATCTGTTTTTCTCTGGCAACCCAAAAATTCTTGGTGCTACACATCGACCTATACAAACACAAGCCGGGGGTTGACCTAAAAGTAAACAAGCGATGATCTTTCTACCTTCCTCCCCTCCTAACAAACGTCCTAAATGTGGATCTGCTGCGGACACACTCCAGATCCGATTTTCTCAATCAAGCTGTAAGGTTTGTTTTGGTCTCTCGGGACTGGGGAAAGGTAAACTGGAATTTTGTCGGCCGATGGTCTGGCGTCTTGGGCGGCCATTTTGACCCATCAATGATGGCTGGAGCAGACCCAAGGCTGCACACACGCAGAGAATAAATCTTCTTTCCTACACTTCTCAACACTATTTTACTTAAAGATATTATATAAATACAGCCTTAAGACAATACTATACTGCTTGTACTTGTTTGTCGTGCTGACTAGCTCACAGGAAAGTAAAATAGCAGAGAATTGGACATGGGTGTTGGTAGAACAAAGTTAGACCGCTTGCTTGCGGACGGACCCCTGGCGGAGAGGGGGAGGGGGGCGAACTCGATACGGAACTTTTCGCTCTTTCGCAAAGTTTGTTTCTGACTTGTATGCAATGTGTTTTTTTGTGTCTTACCTAGGGAGAGCGTGACGTTGACCTCGTTGGGGTACTGGACTCCTTGCAGCATGGTTTCCGACTGCCACCAGGTCGTGTTGTCGTCGTTGTTGAAGTCGGTGAGGTATCTGGGAGGATGGGAGAGCCGCGGGTTGGTGGAGTCGCACATGTGGCAGGACTTGGTGACTCCCGTCACGCCGGTCTGCAAGCAGTACTCTGTCGGAGGGTCCCCGCAAGTGTTGGTGGCCACCACCAGTTTGTTGAAGGCTGCATTCTCGAACTCAGGCATGCAGCGCTGAGCCCGACCCTGCCTGTCCACACATTCGCCCATCGTGTGGCGGCCCACGGCACCCAGACAGGGCGAAACGACGCCGAGAACACACGCTAAAAAGTTAAGGACCGTCCGAAAGCCCGGTCTACCTCTCCACCCCGCCATGCTGCCGTAAATCCCTGCCGTTTCGGATGAGTCGCGGCGTTTTCTCCGTCGTCCAAACACAGAAAAACCCCGGCTAGAACTACACCGCCTCCGAAACCGCAAACCTCAGCCAGCCTCAGCTCTGCTCCCAGGCCAAACGCGCACAGGAAGTAGGGACCGGCCCGGGCGGTAATTTATGCGCCATCAGCTGACTACTCAGCGCGGGAAATTTGAACACGGAAGTTGGAACGTGTCCATTTCACCATCATTGTCTATTTCACATGCAAACAAGGAGGTTCTTGCTCACAGGAAAGTAACATAGACCTTACTTACTATCCATTTAAAAACATAGAAACATATTCGTTTCTATATCGATTTTTTTTTGTCTAGCATAAGTTTCGCCCGTATTTTGGTGTACTTGCAGTTTACATACTAGTATAACATATATCGGGAATTTGTAGTTATGTAGAGATCACTAGGGAACAGTTGGTAAGCTACCTCAAACGTGTCCCACAGACACTGCAAAATACTAGCTCCGTTTCTACTGGGGGCTAGTCCAGAACAGGGATATCAATTGATAGAAAGGATTTCATAGGTTATTCCGATTTTAGCACAATAGTCTGATTTTCATGATCACACTCTCGACTGGTATCATCAAAAGACTGTAAAACTGCAACAATACGAACGTTTTAGTCTCAAAAACGCACTAGAATACTTTACTTTATAGAAATTGACGCAAATGTATTAGGAATGAAATGATGTAACGTTACCATATGTAAATGAAAACTACAGCGATACGATGCAAAGAACTTTTTTAAAAATTAAAATCTTGTGCACCGACTTGCGACGACTCTCATCTGTTTATTCCACTGAAAAAAATCTTATCGGCAAAGTGCTTGGAAGGAAACACATTGAAACTATGTGATCTTCACCTTCTCACCATTGCAACGACGAGCATGAAAGGACATCATACGGAGAAGAATAGAAATGCATGCACTCGATCGAGGCTATGTCATGTTGGATACAAGATTTTTTGGTAACATGTTTATAGCGCTATCTCCGGAGAAAAAAAGACTAGGGAAAGATCAGAATCCATGAAACATGTACTTAAATTATAAACATTTGCTTAGATTGTCTATAAGACAAAATCGTGCATGTGCCTGATACAATTGATGACAAAGTTGAAATGTTCACTAGTACTTGATACAAGCACATTGGAAACAAATACATTTGCGAGATATCTTGCCGCAAAGCTTACACTGATACTAGTAATTGTTCTCTACTTCGTTTGAACGGTTTACATTTCTTGTGAAGACTACTAGGTCTAGCAATATTTAGGTCCTCGCAGTATCTCGCTTTCAGAGCTTTACGATACCCAGTAATTTTCATGTTGAGGAGACGGCAAAAGTTGCTGTCTACGACAAACTTCTCGTTCCAAGCGCTGGCTTCCAATACCTTCCGTCCAGAGGCGTCCCGTTCCACCTCACAGAACTGTGATGTCACGCGGTTCAGGTGTTTGAACTGCTGCACCTGTAAATAATAAATAGAAGGTATGTAATGCCCACACAGACGAATCGGTCGGGAATTATTTCGTTGGTCTTTTACGTCCCTTTCTGCGTTTCCCCGTTTCTCTCTCTCTAGAGGGGCTTTCTTGGGGGTAGGCCGTAAAAGACCGACTAAATAAGTCCCAACTGCTTGGAGACTGGAAGGAATGAACGTCGTTTGAGTTTATGAAAATGTTGCAAAAAATTCTAGCCTGGGTGCCATCCTCCTTAGCTCCATAATGTCGCTGGCCACACCAGCTGAAACTACGGAAGATGGCACCCAGGCTAAAAAATCCATGTTATTATTCCTTTCATCTTACATATTACACGGATGTACAACTAGTGACATGAAAAGATATAGATACGAACTTCTGAGTAAAAGTCAGCTCCTTCCTTTGCAACCTTTTCCCACAGGGATCTGTTGAAGTGTTGATAGAGCATGTAGTCGGCTTTACTCCAGTTGTAGTGAGCCTCTCGAAGTTCCTGGGACAGCTTGCTTCCTTTGTTCGTATACCTGGGCGGAACAAATGAATAGGTTTTGTCAGTCGAGATTTCCGGACTCATCTCAAATTGATAGAATGTTTCCTAATACAAATGTAGATTCTATACAAAAGAAAGTTTGAAAATATAAGTTACGCATCTTATCATTCTTGGTGTGTTGTGCATATTGTCGATAACAAATGCAGATATTGGAATCATGCAGACCAATATGTACCAAAATCTTGTTACATGTACTTTCTTTACAAATCCACTAGTGTGCAATTTAATTCTACTCATTCAATCCAGTTCTATGTTTATCTGAGGCTCATTGCAGTTGTCTAAGTCAACCCTTGAAACAAAATCTCAGAAAAGAAAACATCCGGCTTTAATAGCATTAAGAATATAACAGAAGAACTCAAAACAACAGATGGATTAATCATCAAAACGTGTAACGTGAACAGTCCGATATAGTCGTAGTTTTCAGCTCTCTCTTGTCGCATGAAAGTCTGTGTGGCTAAAAGTCAATACGGTAAATTTGCTGATAACGCACTTTTCCCCCATCTTGCCATTGACGAAAATACAAGAGACCTCGTCTTTGAGTCGACGTCAGAATAGGTTTTACACATGTATGAAAGTTCTTAACTCCTCGCAACATACACAGGAGAGATCGGGGTTTTATGTTACTGACATGCATTGAGATTAACATCATTAGACATAAATTACGCAAATTAGGTATAATTAGCATATTTCATCAGAAGATACTCGATGACAAATATATATAGGGTTGTGAAACTCGAATTTCATCTTTTCTGTTTCATGATTTATCGGTTAATACTGTATTTGCTTCTATACTCACTGTCCACTGTTGTATATTTTGTAGAGAATGTCTGTCAGCTGCCAGCACATGTAGCGCTTCAGCAGGACTAGCGACTCGTCGAAGTACTCCAGCACCATCACCAGCAGGAAATCTCGGTCCAACTGGGCGATGTAGTCACGGACGTACTGATAATGATATCAAATGACACAATTCATTCATTCAATCAATTTATCTGTTAAAATACCAAACGCTCGTGTGCGTGTTCTTTCTCTGCCTCGCTCTTTAAAAGCACCCGTGAAGTCACATCTGGGAAAAGACTACGTCATTTAGTTTCATTTAAAGATTCACGGATAACCGTTGGTCTGGCTATAGATCCAAGCAAGCTAGATGGCGCCCCGTAACGAATATTCGAAACGTACAAAAAATGATACAGCATATATTGGCGCGGAATATCGTTCCTGGCTTCTCTGACATTCCATCACCCAACTTAGCTGAACTGTCAGAGAATCCTGGCAGTCAGAAAACGTTACGATCTCCCACCCAAACATCTGCTTGGAGATTACTGCAAACCTACATCTTCGTCTTCCGACAATGTCATTGGGATGCCGAGATCGTACGCCATGAAATTCTTGGTCTTGGAGAAGGGCATGATCTCGCTGTCTTTGAGTCGTTTGACGTAGGCACCTTCGAGCTCGGCCGGGTTCTGCAGGAAGAACGGAGCAGGGTCATCTTTCGGCAGACCATACTTTCGCCACAAGCGGAAGAAGTTGATGGAGGACTGCAAATGGCTGACAAACAGGAAAACTTTAGCGTGAACAATGCTAATTTCCCATTCACAAGTAAGTTATAGCTAATCTCCAAGCAAATATTGGGACGCCTAGAGAATAGCGCAAGTAGCTCATTTGTGATTACGTGATAATAATCTGTACTCTCACCTGTAAGGCTCCCTGACTATAGCCAGGTACACGGTGTTGTTGGGCAGCAGGTTTCTGAAGATCTCCCTGTTGTACACCGTGTGATCCACCAGCAGGTCGAAGGGCCGGCCGGGGATGGGCTGGAGGTAGTCCTCCTTCTTCATCAGGTACGGCCAACCTGGGGGTCAGGGGGCTTGGTTGAATGAGCGGTACAGAAAACGCGCTTTTTCTAGCTAGCTCCGCCTACATTTTTTCAACTACATTTATGACATTAACCTGCCGGGTCCTAATTACATTTGGTCCACCAGAGCAAAACACCGATATACTACAAACTGGGACATCCCGCGTTCTTCAAGTTCATTACTGAGTGACGAATCAACTTACCGATGTTCCACGCTTCACGGCTTGACAACACAAATTGAAGATGGCGACGATACCCGAATCGGTGCAAGATGCTCCGGACTGTTGTTGATCCCGCTTTGTGCACTTTGACGAACGCAACTCTCGTCTTCTCCTCACATCCCGGTTTCCTTTCAACGTTGTCGACGATCTCGGACCTAGCGGATTTCGGCAGTATTGCAATGTTGATGCAACATCTTTATGTGCATTTTGCACTGACATATAACTTTATGCTAAGTAAAATCAAGTCAACTACGTCGCGCATTCTATCTCATGAACATGAAATCAAGTCACATCACTCAGATACATGGCGGTTTCATCGAACCAAGGCCATTAACGTTACAGAAGAAAACCGCGGCGATTTTCCCCAAACGGAAGAACGATTCGTCTAAAAAATGAAGCAATGTAAAGAAATATGATTTGCATTGTTTTCATCAACTACATTATGCATGACAACATATCAACACTGAGTTTGCAGGTCTCGCCATGTGTACATGTACAAACACATGTACCCACCTACCCCCACCCCCATCCCAGGTCATCGGTGAACTTACCAACCAGTATTGTTGTAAGCAGCGGGCCGGGCGACGCCCTGGGCGATGTTTGGCATGACATTGAATTTGATGACGTCAGAAGGAACAGACAAGTAAATCACGGTGACAACAAGTACCGCGCAGATGAGAAAGTTGAATCCCTGACGTACACATGGCTTCTTGCTGCTCAGTGTTGTCACTGTGCTGGTTCCTGGACTGGTTGTGTTGTTGGTCGAAGATGCCATCGTCGGCAACATTAATATTTGTGTGTGACTGTGTGTCTGGTGGACAAAGGGGCTGTTTCGTCAAACTTGAGAGAGACTGAAACGCCCTGGGTTTTGGCATGTGGATCTCGTAGAGAACTGCATATATCAGCTGCGGTGTATTTGAATGTAAATTAGCGATCGACTCACTCACGAAATTTTGATAGGCAATTAAGCAAATGCAGCAATTACTTAATCCACTTCCTTAGAGGTGCTCGTCATTAGATTTCTCATTTGTTGTTCAATTTGTTGTTGTCTAATTCACTGTTCCGATTGGTTACCTTTATCGAATTCTTGAAAGACTACAGCACATATTGCCCGGCAAAAGTTCGTTTGTTTTCGTGGCATTCACTCCTTAACTGCTTATTAATTAACCTTATAAGGTTTCTTTCCTTTACAACCACTGATCAACTAGTTTCGGCCAGACTCCGAAGGTTGCTGGAAAATAGTCGATTGGCCAAATAGGTTAAAGAATTTACCAGAGGCGCTAGCCGGCCATAGCTATATAGATACACAGCCAGGTTGTAAACTGTATTTCTATGGCCGGCTAGCACCTCTGGCAAATTTTTCATCATATTTGGCCTATTTTAATTTAATTACTATTTTCCCAGTAAACCAAGGGGTCTGGTAGAGACACTACTTATCAACCAAAGCTGATTGATGTTCAACGCCAAAAAGTCAGCTGGACTAACAAACATGATCCTTATGAATGGATTACAACAATGACACACTTTATAATACTTTGCTTGCAATGATTTTACTGACAGTAACATCATCACAGAACGACATTTTGTATTCAACAGATCTGCTTATATATAACGTTTATATATATATATATTTTGTACTAAAGCAAATTCTTTTTCAAGAAAAATATGTCAGTGACAATTTCAAACAACATCATATTTACATACTTCACAGAAGTGACAGCCCGATGATATTCTTTACCAACACCTTTGAATCAGTGGCGTCTTTTTCTAGACGATTTTACACGTTTGACCGTGACTGTTCGTTTTACTGGAGGTTGGGGTTGCTGCTTGTCTGCAGGTTTGTTCTGAGGTTGGGGTTGCTTCTTGTCTGCAAGTTTGTTCTGAGGTTGGGGTTGCTGCTTGTCTGGTTTGCTCTGAGGTTGGGGTTGCTTCTTGTCTGCGCTCGCTGCAGGTTTGTTCTGAGGTTGGGGTTGCTGCTTGTCTGCAGGTTTGTTCTGAGGTTGGGGTTGTTGCTTGTCTGGCGCTGCAGGTTTGTTCTGAGGTTCGGGTTGTAGCTTGACTACAGGTTTGCTCTGAGGTTCGGGTTGCTTCTTTTCTGCAGGTTTGTTCTGAGGTGGGTCTGGCGGCGGAGGCGGACCCAGCCATTTCGGCCACGGCATGTTGACGCCGTTCTTTTGCAGCTCTGCTACGTGCATCTTCTTCAAGCGGGGGAGATGCCTGGTGTTCAGCACACCGCAGAACTTGCCGTCAATGACGAATTCGTTGTTCCACCGGGTAGTCCCGAGCCGTTTGACTGCGGTGCTGTTCTTGACGACCGTGACGTCACAGAATCGAGTCGTCATTTGGTTGATCTCCTTGAAGCGCGCCAGCTGTAACAGAACACCACTATTAGTGACGTAAGCCACAGAGGGCACAACACGAGCTTATGAAGGAAAGAATGCATCAAAGCAAAACCTATGATCAACCCCTCACCTCGTTGAAGAAGTCCTCCCCCTCATGTGCGATTTTGTCCCACAAGGTTCTGTTGAAGTGTTCATAGAGCAGGTAGTCAGCCTTGCTCCAGTTCCTGTGAAGTTTCTTCATTTTAGGAGATAGGTCGTCCTTCTTATAACCGTAGCTAATGTGGTCAAGAAAGAGCAAAGGTTTGTTAGAATCAGTTGAAATGGTTAGTAGGGATCTATTGCGCATGGCGTTTTTTGTTTGTACATCATATGTGACCACTGTGGTGTTAAATCTCTTTTTTTCTTATTTTTTATTCCATTTGTCTGCTTGTCCAGTTATTGCTAATTCTTGAAATCATAGTTGCTTCTGTACTCACTCTCGACTGTTCTGTATTTTGTAGAGAATGTCTGTCAGCTGCCAGCACATGTAGCGCTTCAGCAGGACTAGCGACTCGTCGAAGTACTCCAGCACCATCACCAGCAGGAAATCCCGGTCCAACTGGGCGATGTAGTCACGGACGTACTGTTGGATCAAATACTGTACTTAAATGTGATATCTCAGGCTGTTACTTTGTATCATTGCAATGGCAATGGCGTAAGGTCAATGTAATTTGGCAAGAACAATAGCTGTTTATCACGGCTTGACATATCATCATTACGTCGGACATATCAGTCAGGTGGTCCTTCCTTAGAAAATGGGCTGAATGTATAACGCGATTCTTTTACAACATAGATCAACTATCATGAATGTTCATCTGTGTTAGAAGTTACATCTTTGAAGTTAAAACTTTTGCTCCAAGGGCCCAACCGCGACGGGGGCCGACATCGTTTACCCGGATACCTTTGACCCAGTGTTGGCGTCACACTTCAGAGAAGCCACGTGACAAGTCTCACTGGGTCAGTCTATTAAAGAAGACCAGAGTTACTGGTCGAAAGCTCTAGGTGAGAACATTAACTTGTGTTGGGACAAAAGTTTTAACTTTAAACCTAGATGGCAACTGTTGTTGTAAATCTATCTTATCTCTCGTTCAAAACTCTCTGTCGACTCAACTCAGTGTTTCAATAGAAAGCAACAGATAAAAACCCTTTGAAAATGTTTGTCGTACCGTCTCGTCATCAGCTAGAGCGATGGGTAGCCCCAGGTCGAACGACATGAAGTTCCGTGTGTAGGAGAACGGCTGTTTGTGCTCCAGCGGGACAAGCCACTTCCGGTCCAGCTCTCCAGGATGTTTCAGTAGGTCGTCGACTGGATCCTTTTTCTTTAGCCCGTACTTTCGCGCCACGGCATACCAGTTTACAACCGATTTAAGGTGGCTGGAAAAGAAACGATTCGTCAGTCTAAATTTCACAAAATATAATGATGATACAGTCTAGACGATATTTTCACCCAACCTTGAGTACTCCCGAGTCCTGTAATGTCCAAGCCTGAGATTCTGTGGGGCAAGGGGAGTATATATTGGTCGCCTGTATCCATTGGCCTCCTTTATTTATATTAATCCATTGGCCTCCTTTATTTATATTAATCCATTGGCCGCCAATGGTTACAGGCGGCCATTATAGACTCCCCTTGCCCCACAGAATCTGCTTGGAGATCGGAGCCCTGACATGGAAGGGGACCGGTTATGTTGACTATGATGATACTACGGTAGGTCGTTCAGAGGAAACACTCAGTACGAAGAAGGATGCTATATAGGACCTCCTTGTACGAACAAGAATTTTGCATCCATAATCCCTAATCTCCAAGCAGATCATACGGTGGCAAGGCAGTATCCATTGGCCAGAGGAGTGTCCATTAGCCACCGAAGTGTGGCTAATTCGGAGGCTAATGGACACTGCTCTGGCCAATGGATACTGCCTTGCCACCGTATGATCTGCTTGGAGATTAATAATCCCCAGATGCCTAATCCAGGTGCCTAATCCAGTGTATTGTAACAACAACATCACTTGTCCATGGCTCTCTTCGAATTCATTTAGTTTGAGTTAAGAAAATAATCTCAATCGGTCAGGCATGGAAGTCTTAATCCCAGCCAGGGTCGCAAGATCAAGCCCCACATATACATAGAACCATTGATTACACTTTTATTTTTCACATTGTAGTTGAAACCGCCGATGCAGACATCATGTTCTAAACATTTTTCCTTCGTTCTATTCAATATAATTGCTTGAGAACTACAACCATTCTGGAGGTAATTATTAAAGCCCAATGCAGCTGTTTGGTGTGTTATTTGTTGATATTGGCGTTGCTGGTCAGCCCTTCGACCTTGGGTGTCCACGAAACCTACGCCGGGGACATGAAGAGCAGATCTAGAGGTACACAGTACATAAAAGATTTTGAGAAGCCTCCGCTCGCTCTTTTTCAAAGAGAAGGTTCTCTGAGACGCGCATGATGAAAGCAGAGGACAGCACAGTACTTTAAGTTAAGTTGAATAAGAATGACAGGTGTGACACATGATTAGTAAATATCTTTCCACTTCCTTAGATGACGACATGCCTAGTGAGCTTGCTGTGCTAATTAAAAACCGCACCCCGGCGGGCGAAACAAAGACACATTTACTGTCCAAGTCGGGAGTCGTCTTTATTTGAATGTTGTTTACCTGTAAGGCTCCCTGACTATAGCCAGGTACACGGTGTTGTTGGGCAGCAGGTTCCTGAAGATCTCCCTGTTGTACACCGTGTGATCCACCAGCAGGTCGAAGGGCCGGCCGGGGATGGGCTGGAGGTAGTCCTCCTTCTTCATCAGGTACGGCCAACCTGGGGGTCAGGGGTCTTGGGTGAGCGGTCACATGAAATGCGACATTTTGTATGCGTGTCACACCCAAATGTCTACTGAGCTTCAGACAAAGCCCTGAAACTCGGACGAATATGGCTTTTGATCATCATGGTCATAATCGAGGGATTGAACATATAACGTTACATTGTACATCTAAAAGCCCCCATGGCTCTTTCGAAAAAGTAGCTTTAACATTGCGTGCCAAACTAGAAAGTACAAATGTATAAACCGTGGAACTAGGAAGAATGTGGCTTTTCATCTCAGGTTTAAAGAAATTGTAGGTAACTTGTTTATATTACGGTTAGCCAAAATATTGCGTCTTGTAACCCGATACTTTGCCGAAGGCGCCTAGCAACGGGAAAGAATACCCAGCAACCGACCGCCGCGGAAAACGCAGCTTTTAAGTTTAAAAACTTTGCCTGCCGAAGATGAAATCTAACCATAGGATTTAAACTCACCTACATCTACTCTCTCGTTGCTAGGCAACACAAATTGGAGATGGCGTTGGCGTCCGAACCGCTGGAAGACAGTGTATGGAGTGGTTGAACCAGCTTTGTGCACTTTGACGAAGGCAAAGTGTTTCCTTTCTGCACTACAAGGCCTCTGTACATGTGCCACATCTAGAGCCGTTTCCGTCAAGCTCCAATTGCTTTCAAGACCTTTGTAGGAATCCGCTGGCATGACAGTGGCACTACCGTTCACTGACGAAACTCGTCTGAAAATGGAACGGTGTTCACTGAATTCCGTTTGATCACTACTTACCGACTCGCGGCGAAAACAACAAAGAACGGCGAAAAGAACAAAACGTTCACTCTGCTAGAAGTTTGTAAACCTAAGTTTGCTGAGCAAACAAAATTTGAATGTTTATTCATTCACGCACTAAATGACCATTCGGGTCCACTTATATGTCGTCCGTAACCGTAAGGTGCACAAAGACAGGCATGTAGGTCACTGAAATTACCAAACAGTAGCTATAGGTTTTGTTACATGTCCCTGAATTTCACTGACAGGTACCTAAGCAATAGATCGATCAATGCCTATGTCAACGTAGCACAAAACAAACAGCAAACACTTATAACCGACAACAGATCTAGACTTGATGGTCATATGTGGAAAAGTTTCGTTCAGCGCAAGTTCATTTTCACCCGTCTAAAATATCCAAATACGATACTTTTGCTGACTCTTCACGTTGCCAGAATATAGAAATTCACCCGTTCTTTCCTGGACCACACCCTACGCATTCTTGTCTTGCCTTGTGTCGCAATACCATGCAACATCGACATATCATCATGATTCTGATGCTAGCAAAGCAGGTTCTACAATGACTGAATATGACTCTCAGTGAGACGCATGTGTTTGAACTGAAAGTGCAGTTCAAGCCGCAATGTAATATCTTTAAACTAAAAGCCGGTTCACTGTCAGTTTCAGGCTGTTGGACATTCAAGTGGGGTCGTGTGGCGCAACGACAGAGTACTGGACTCGGAACCAAGAGGTCCCGGGTTCGAGTCCTGACATGCCGCCGACCTTGTGCCCTTGGGAAAGGCACTTTACATGACTTTCCTCACTTGACTCAGGTGTAAATGAGTATCATGTGTTAGGTGTGCACGCTACCAGCATACTTGCTGCCTAGTGCACACTTTGTCTTGTCATGTTACAATTCTGAACAAAACAAAAAAACAAAACAAAAACAAGTACAACTACTTTTAAGCTGATTTCTATCATATAACTGTAGTTTTAAACTGGGTTGCATGTTTTCGAACATCGGTATGAAAACACTTACCTGGGCAGTAAATACGCCTGACTTTCTGCGGTGATTTGAAAGCCACCCAGATCTACGTAGAGGGAGGCGTAAGTCAGTACAGCACCGAGTAGGACGCCCAACACAGCCGCAGCTGCTTTGCTGTGGAGTGATTTGGAGTTCCCTTCTCTCCGCACACTCATGGAATCTACGTGAACAGAGGTACTTCTACGAAACGTGGACATTGTGAACTGAAGCTAGCTGTAATAATGTACTAGATATAAGACATATCTCTGGGAGGCCGTTACTGTGATGCTACCGTCACGGCCTGGCTAGGTAGTACTGTAACTGGAGCAAGACATGTCCCACAATACGAGTTTGCATTACAATGGGTGCTAATCTGATGGGAAAACAAACCCTTTTCCTAATAGGAGAAAATTTTCCCACTAGGATACACTTTTGAAAAATGGCCTAACTCTCCGAAAAAACAACAACATATAAATGACTAGGAGCTAATTTACATAAATCATGAAGAAAGTTCACAACTATGCTGCATTCAACAATAGGGTTTTCAAAAATGTGACGTATGCAGCTGAAAGAGAGACGAACACCTGTATCTGCTTCTAGATCTAGAATTCTGTACCCTACCCTACCCGCGTAGCGGATCTTAGGGAGCGGACCAAAGCTAACAAGACTGGACACCAGGCTATCTGTACCCACCCTCTACTGTTCTGTATTTTCAGAGAAGACAGTATCCAATTTGCGGAGAGGACAAAAGAGACTCGACAGCTAAAATAGGTTTGGTAAGCAGGCTAGTATCTAATTGGCCAAACAGTATTGGATACTTGTACTGCCTTGGCTACCATTAAAGATCTGCTCGGAGATCAAATGTCGGTCAGCTACCAGCACATGTAACGCTTCAACAGGACTAGCGACTCTTCGAAGTACTCCAGCACCAGCAGGAAATCCCGTTCCAACTGGGCGATATGTACTTTAAAGGTCACGGATGTACTGATATCAAATGACCCAACTTACTTTAATACAATCAATCTATCTGTCCGTCAAAAACCGAACGCTCATATGCATGTTGTTTCTCCGTCTCGCTCGTTATAAACATCTGTGAAGCTTTGTCTCGCTCGTTATTACAAACATCTGTGAAGCTATAACATATTCATAATTTACATTCGGGTTTAGCGTGATCCATTTACAACTTTTTTAGTTCATGCGGATTTGGAGTTGAGTTGTTTTCATCAGTTTAATAGATAACTAACAGATGATTAAGTAACTTATATAAATAAATACAACGTGGTACAATTTAGTCACAAATTCATAATAAAATCATCGATAGCTCTTGTTATCATCATTAACATAGAATTGGCCATGACGTGTCGATGGTTCAACTGATCTTCATGATGAAATTTTCTTCCCTTCGAAATTTCAAGAGAAGCGGCAAAATTAAAGTTTGTTGAATAGATTTAGTTATAAAGCAAATATAACGTTATATACATGTGAGTTGTAAAGTATACCGTGTACGAAGCACATTTGCATGACGTCATACATAAGACGTATTAATGGTGCCCAAAAGCAGTGCGCTATAGACGTGATCTGCTTGGAGATTAGTCATGGCCGGACACGTGGGATTTTGGCGCGCTCTCACACAAAACAGCAGCCCAACACGTGGTGCCACTCCCTGTTTCCCAATCATGGCTCATGTTTCACGGTTGGCACAACACACTCGGCCCACGTGGTCTGACCGGGAAGAATTTTACCGGCAAATTCTTTTGTCCCGGTAACAGTACAAAATCTGACGAGAAATCTCAAAGTACGTCATTATGAATAGATCCTGACCCAAACTGTGGAAAACCTGAGGAAAATATTTGGTAAATCTGTCGTTTGTTTGGCAAGACAGAGCGGTGCATTATTGGATCGGACGACATTCAAATTAGAGTGGAAGCAGCCATTTTGACTCATTTGGTCTCCGGGCGTCGTGAGGGACGGACGTGGTCTGTGCTGCTGCTAGATGGGGGCTCCAGTTTTCCTCGTTCTCTCCTTATTTTTGACTGGAAGTCAGTATTTTAAAGGTGGGTGAGGTGACAGTTGTTGTATCTAACTATTATGACGCGACGATAAGTAAATATTGGGGAAAATGTTGGCGTTAGAATCATATTGAAACTCAATGTGCCGCCTGTGTCTGGTTTGTCTAACGATAGTAAATGTACTACGACTCGACATGGAGGGAAGGGTAACGTTTCGGTTTCCCTATTGAAAATTGGTCAGGATATTAACTGTGACATGTGTATTTGTAATCTGCCCCCTTTCTTTTCTTTTGTAATTTACCGGGTTATGAGGTGTCGCTTTGTTTTGACTGTCTTCTGAATTAACATAACAAAGGAAGATGGTACACCTGTTGAACTGGTGACCAATATCCACCAATGGGATGTGTCCAGCAAGTGTCCTGGTGATAGCATGCAGTATGTGCTTTAAAAAAAATGCCTATTTAATAGAAATTATGTGCAAAAGTTATGAAGGTAAGAAAAACACCAGTAACAGTTCCACAGCAGAGAATAATATGCAGCACTTAACAATACGTAGTACCATGGAGTTAAAAAAAGACCTCCATGGTAATGTTAGTACTTAATAATGATAATTTATGTTTCTTCCTCTACTCTTGTACTATTGAAAAATGTTCTTGTGTGTATTAAGTTCTTAAAGATTATATTGATCTGCAGTTTATGCATTTTTAAAAATGTTCTCAAAATCTAATGCTAATTTTTTCCATTATCTGCACTCATTTCACTTTTGGACATTTTCACCCCCACCCCTCCATGCAATTCTCTTGGTCTGTCCCAAATGTCCTTAAACTAAGGTCAGGTTCCAAGCATGACGTTGTTGGTTTAAGGTGAGGCTTCCATTTCCTTTGTGAGTTGCACAGCCTGGAAAGTGTAAATCAAGTCCTGTCTACCATAACAGTCACGGCTTTGAAATACTAGGTAAAGAACAGGATGTAAAAGAGGAAGATTCGTTGGAATGTTTATTTTTCGATCAGCAGCTCCATTAGTACTAGTTATTTCTGGGAAGGGTTGGCATTACATAGAACAGAGTCAAAGGTGATTGGTGAGGTTTCCTGTGACGTTTTGCCAGGGACCAATGAACTTGAAATAAATGTTATCACAGCTTGTGATCGACGCTGTAGCTTTCTAGACCCAGACCAGCTACCAGGAAACAAAACCAAATTTGATAGACTTACTCGGAAATGTGCAGTTTCCCTCAAAATTCTTTGTGTGATTTCCCTTTCTTTTTTGTTCCATTGAATTTAATCAGATCAGCTCCTAGGTAGCAAAACCAAATTGAATAGAAATGCTCCTAAATTGTAATTTTGGGAAATTTGCTATTTTGAACACTGTTGTCACATCTTTATTGATAATAACACAAGTGACAACCGCCTCTGAAATCATCTTGCATTCAGACCCCCCCACCAAATCTTCACTCCATCTCCCTCCCCATGCAAAAACGGACTGTTCCATATCAACCTTTTGCAGAAATGGATCATCCCGAAGTTACTTCTATCCACAAATGGACTATCCCAACATGGTATACCTGTGATATGGAGTGAAATATAATAATGCCTTCTAGAGTACTGCTGTTCCCGAAAATGGAATGTAAGAAAATTTATGTGAAAAATGTTCAATAATGGTTCTGCCAGCCACCTTGATATGGAAGTAAGGAATCTGCTCACATACACAGCGTGTGAAATACTAGGTTGCCCAGTTGCACCGTGCAACCATATTTTGCTTGGTGCAACCTATTTCTACACCCAGGTAGCTCAGTGCACTACCTAAATTTTGTGGTAAGGATGCCCCTAATTTCTTCCATTGGGAACTGTTTATTGAGAAGTTCCCATGGAAGGGCTCATCACTTCAGGTAAGGGGAAACAACTCTGTCAGAAATGTCTATCATAAGTTAATCATAATGCAGAAGAGTTTAAATTTTGGGGCAACCTGGAATTTTGATGGGCAACCTAGCTTTCATCCTAGGTTGCCACTGGGCAACCTGGCTCAAAAAGTATTTCGTACACTGCATACAGATACTCCTGTATTTCAGGATGTTTGGCGGACTGTTCGTCAGACCAGTTCCAGTGTGGAGACGGGTCGTGTATTCCTCAGGCCTGGCGGTGTAACACTCAGGAGAACTGTCCTGATGGGAGCGATGAGGCAGACTGTGGTGGGTCTTGATATTACTTTTTGGTGTAACTATTCTAGACCTGTATTTCAATAAGTCTAAAGGTACAATTTAACAACATGATTTATATTGTCGTTTTCGTGACTAAACCTAACCAGGTCATCAACATCAGACCAGTGATTTATGTGTGAATGCTTCACTCTGGCAAACATGCATTTGAGTTTAGTATACATTTTCATAACTGGGTATTACTAAAGATTTTTTTCTCTGTCTTTTACAATTTTTTTCCTCCACATTCACTCCTCCCAGTTCTTTTCAAATCGTCCCTTTGGTTGATTAAAGACCGAGGAAAGTCATCTTATAGCTGTCAGACTTTCCTGACTGTAATTCAGTTGATCTAATTCACACTCTATAGAGAAAACCTGGCAGTGCCACCCTTTCCACTTCCACTGTGGCAGTGGGGAGTGCATCAAGGTGCGCTGGAGATGTGACAGGGAACCTGACTGTCAGGACGGGTCTGACGAGGAAGGGTGCCAAGGTAGGACAATCAGGTGGAATGGCCACACATATTGAACTCTCTGGATGACGTCCATGTGGGCATTGAATTTGGACATTCACCCCCATGTCAGCCATTTCAATTGATAACCTTTCAAATAAGTGCAGTGCAGGGTCAGGTTGCCATAAAATTTTTGGTACTGTAGATCTATAATCAATTTCTAATACAATGTAATGGAATGATTTTTAGCTATCTATTCCTATTTACCGCTTCAACTTTCTCATGGTATTAAAGTTAATAATTTATATTGACAATTTTTGTAGGAATTCTTATTAGAGTCCTTGCTGTTTTCTGTTTCAGACATGACCCCCACAGTCTGTAGTGCAGACCAGTTCCGCTGCCTCACAGGAGACTGTGTCCCCTCCTCCGTACGCTGTGACAACAACACGGACTGTCCGGATGGGTCGGACGAGCGAGGCTGCTGTATGTATTGTCTTAATGATACACATGATGAAACGTCTTTGGGTATTAAAACAAGTTTTCAAGCTTGAATAAATCAATGAATTATTGATTGATTGATTGATTGATTGATTGATTGATTGATTGATTGAATGATGATTGAATTGTTGTCGATGTTGCCTGCAAAAACAATTTCTTTTGCTGAAGGGCTTTCATATTGGTTGATCAATACAGTATAGTCATTCTTGAACAATATAGAATCCTTACATGTGAACTTCCCTCAGAAGCCTGCAATAATAAATGAATGTTTTGTTGTCAGACCATTCGGAGTGCAGGGAGGACTATTGGCAGTGTGGGACGGGGGAGTGTGTTCGAGTGGCCTGGTTGTGTGATGGGGAGACAGACTGTATGGACAACAGTGATGAAGAGAACTGTAGTAAGTGAACGATAGGGAAAGGTGCAGGGAAAGGTCGTACTTTCATATTGATTTTTCAACGATCTTGTTCGACCACATCGTTGCCTGTCTCTATGAAGCTTGAAGGCTTAGTTCACATCTGTCTATAACATGTCATATTTGAAGAGTATTCTCAACCCTGGAAAGTATTTTGACAATGCCACTTAGTGTAGAGTTGGGCAAGAATGCATACTGGAGCATTGGTCTTATGGAGGTAACCATGCAGGACACTGGACTACAGGATAGTGGCCAGTGCTATGTAGGAAAATGAAGACAATATGGAAGGAGTTAGATAAAGGTGCAATAGAGCAATAAATAGCACATTAGTAATTCAGAAATATAGCTTCTATTATGATAATCACTCAACTACTTAACTTGGAAGTTATTGGCATGAGTTACTTAGTACTGAATTATTAGTATAAATGCTCTACGTTTCTAAATGTATATTTTTTGTTGTATTCATATGTTCTTAAACGTTTGAGTTGAAACTGATATTTTCAGTTATTTTTAATTTCAATTTCACTTTTATATGCTTTGCTTACTTATGTTTTATTGCTTTACTTTATTTATTTCTGTTGATGTGTTTATTTTACATTATATTTCCTTTGTTATTTCATTGTTTTATTTCTCTGCACAGACAAAATATGAGGCAATGACATCCCAATAGCAATTTGCTATAGTTGAACTCCAAGCCTCAGCTGCAGCTGCTGAATTAGTAAAGATTGATTCTAAACAATGCAACCCTTCTTGAGCTTAATTAAAAGTAGGAAGTTTTACCCTAGACTATGCTGCTCTGCAGGACATGTCTTCAGCAGGCCAATCTCCTTTGCTGTCCTGTATCCTAACACTGCCTCCATGGCTTAGCCCACCTTTCTCATCTCAGCTCACATGCAAGGCTGGCTGGGGCTCCTTTTATTTTCAAAATCTGTCTAGACAAGATACATGCTTGGCACACAGGATAAGCCCAGGCTTAAATCATCTCTCTGGGATGTTTCAGCGGTAACGTGTAGCCCTACCCGAACCCTATGTAGCAGTGGGTGCATCCCCACAAGTTGGGTTTGTGATGGTACAACTGACTGCAAAGAAGGAGAGGATGAAAGCAATTGCACACTGTCAGGTCAGAGTCCAACATGTCTTAGCTAGAAATAAAGGTTTGCCTCTCATTCTCAATAAATTCAACAGAATATTTCTACCTACTAAAGAGGTTGCACTAACCACATATAACTTAGATTAGCTTGTTTAGCAAGTAGTGTCCTACTTAACAGTCTAACATGTCTTAGCTAGTACCCGGTAATAAAGGTTTAACACAATGAATGTTCTTCAATTCATATTTTGTAACCATTTAGAGCCTAAACCAGCCTGCTAATGTCATTGTATGGTCATTTGAACAATGGCAATTTCCTTTGGAAACGATCAGAGGGAATAGTGATCGGTTTGTCTTTTGATTCCACAAAGTTTCCTAACTCAATGTTGGAACTGTTGAATACTTCTGTAGCCTGATTATTAGTTTTAAAAACTTATCTCTGCATTTCTGTACAAGAGGATGTTTTCCATGTCTATTGATGTATTTTGTTGTGCGTGTGTTGTTGACAGAAAGGGAAGTGGGCCCAGATGGCACAGACGGCTGTGGTGATGACAAGTTCCACTGTTCAGATGGGAGCTGTGTGTCCTCCACCTGGAGGTGTGACGGAGACTTTGACTGTCCAGATGAGAGTGACGAGGCTGGATGTGGTCAGTACAGATCCAGGTCTACACAACTCGGACTGTAGAAAGCTAATGACAATAGAGTTGTATCAGACTCCCCATGTAACTGGATGGTCTTTAGTGGCATTGATGTAAAAAGCAATCCCACCAAGGTTGGGGTTAGGGTTGGGATTTGAATCCCTGTCCAACTACATGACATTGTATATCTTTCCTGCTGTCTTGATAGGAATGTAACTCTTGAGAAAAAGTACATTGTACAATTGTTGTGCAGTAAAGTGTATCATTTATTACAGTCTTCAGGAAATTACCAATTTGTACTTTGTAAGCAAATTTGTGAGCAGTCCTAGTCCTACAAAATTAGAACTAAGGTTTGTAAACTTGCTTTGTATGCAAGCACTAAATATCTGCCTGTTAATGTTTATGGAGATGGTGTTAAATAAATCACTCCCCAGACGGTGCTACCAGTGGTGGCAGTGAGTGCCTGTCGCACCAGTTCCAGTGTGCCAGTGGGGAGTGTATCGAGAGCCTGTGGCACTGTGATGGGGAGAAAGACTGCCAGGATGGGACGGATGAGAACCAATGCGGTAAATATGTTACATGTACATCGATGAGACAAACGATTCGTATGGATGTACTTCTATTTCACTTCATAATCATCAAGATGTGTTCAATGTTCATCATATGTATTGTATTCTGAAGGCCATTTAAAACAAAGCAGGAAAGACAATATGGATGACGTACTCGTACATAAATAATTCAACTTGATTAGTCAGCTTGACTGTTTCTCTCCTGTGTAATGACCTCATACTGACCTCATACTTAATGCAGTGCCCTTAAACGTGTCCTATTCCCAGGTGTGCACACCTGTCAGCCAGGCCAGGTGATGTGTGACGAGGGCCTCTGTATCAGCCTCAGCTGGTTTTGTGATGGAGAAAGGGACTGCAGGGACGGCACTGATGAACAAGACTGTGGTAAGTCCAGAAGAGACTGATCTAAATATAGACCTTGCATCACTGATTTTAGACTGGTTTAGACTTGTAGCCACAATTGGCACTTAAATCCTACCTCTAGCAAAGAATTGAACAAAGAATTTTCTGGTCATTAACAGTGAATGGGATACAACAAATGTTGCAATTCAAATTACAATGATACATGATTTGATTGCTGTGTTGCTGACCCCACACAGGCTCCTCTCACCCCCCAGTGTTGCCATACTGTAAGGCTTCCCAGTTCACCTGCTCAGATGGATCCTGTATCGACAGGTCCTTACTGTGTAATGGTGAGAGGGACTGTGCCGACGGAAGTGACGAGGGAAGTCAATGTGGTGAGAAGAAAACTTTTCCTTGTTTTCTCAGTTTCCCAAGAAGATATTCAGTTGTGAAGTTTAGCTTTAATCCAACACCAGGAAGGAACTCACCATAAAATTTTCGGTTGATCTCGTCAACCTTCGTCAGATGAATGATCCACTCGCTCAGGTGTTGGATAAAAGCTAAACTTTACCACTATGGAATCTACCAACACAGATGAGCTTTCATTCTAAGATATTTAGTTGATGATACTGGTGAAGTGTTCAGCAAAGAAGTGTCACAAATGCTACATATGCAATGCTATTTGGGAAAGCACAGTTTTTAACAGGCTCAGTCAATAAGTCATCTGTATTTGTAGCGTTCTTCCTTAACAATCTTTATTTTTGTTTCAAGTTGTGGACCTCTGTGTGTTACACTTCGGAGCCTGTAGCCAACTGTGTGACGCGACAGCAAGTTCCTTTAAGTGTTCCTGTGTGGACGGGTACAAGCTGGAACCAGATGGCAGCACTTGTAGGGCTATGGGTGAGCATTGGGTCATGTTTAACAGCTTGTATACCTATAAACTCTTGCAAGAGGTTGAATGTATTGAACTGTTTACTGAGCACTGAAAAAGAAGCTTGTTACTCAGAAGTGCATAATTACCTTCGCCAAGAAGGTTATGTTTTCGTGGCCGTGTGTGTGTGTGTCTGTGTGTGTGTGTGTGTGTGTGTGTCTGTGTGTTAACAGCATAACTTGAGAAGGCAAAGATGGATTATCTTGATATTTGGTAGGTGGGTAGGTCTTGATGAGACCTCGAAATGATTAGATTTTGGGCCCCCTGGCGGCTACTGCAGCGGAACTTCCGGTTTTGATATCTCGTGATCTAGACATGCTAGGGTCATGATTTTTGGTTGGTAGGTAGCTCTTGTGCTTGGGAAGAAGTGACGTAAGTTTGAGCCCCCTAGTGGCTTGCTCTGGAACTGCCCCCTAGTGGCTTGCTCTGGAACTGCAGGAGCATTTGTAGGAAAATGTTTAAAGTAGGATAACTCAATAACCGGTTGACGGATCGTCTTGATATTTGGTGTGTAGGTAGCTTAAGTGATGCTTGACATAATTAGATGAACATTATGCAAATTATGATCTAATATGCATAATTAATGAGGGATTTCCATAATTCAGTTACCTTCCATGATAGGACTATTCTACCTTGTGACATGTGTAAATAAGAATGAGAGGAACATTGCCATATATTAATTATGTAAATGAAGACCTAATTTGCATAATTAATGAGAAAATACTATAATTCCATAGTGGTTGATGCTGCCAATTTCATACTTGTGCATTTCGAAGTTGACTGGAGGTGAACATCATTTAACATAACTTATTCAAATCAGGACCTCATTTGCATAATTTATGAGGAAATGCTAGAATGACCTTCTTTGTGAAGATAAAACTGCCATTGGGATGAGAATATGATCAAGTGATGTAATTCATGCAAATAAGGATCTTATTTGCATAATTAGGGGGAAAATCTATAATTTGTCAGTCATAAAGGGTAATCTCATTTGGCGAAGGTATGAGATCGTGGAACTCTAGTTCAATAATGAAACCAGTCATTTACTAGCCACTTGACGTATTCAATCAAAACATCTTCAGGAGAAGAGCCGTACCTACTTGTTGCTGAGACCACCGGCATCAGAAAGGTTGTTCACATTCACCATAGCAACCGGACAGACTACATGCCCCTGGTGACGGGGGTGGGCAGCCCCACAGCTCTGGACTACCACCTGGCTCGTCAGTCGCTGTTCTGGGTGGAGTCTGGCACTATCAAGTCAGCAGGTCTGGATGGAAAAGGCAACAAAACTATTCTTACAGGTACAGTAATACAGTAATACTTTGTAAACTTAAAAATTAAATGATTGCCATTGACTCCTTGACAGACATTCAAGTGCTCATTTCAGAACTCATTGTTGGTGCTGTCTATGGTGCTGAATAACTGCTCACCAGTTCAAAACAGTCAGTTTTATAGTCAATCACAAGGTTTAGCATTTCTCAAGTTTGTTTTTGTCTACAGTCTCAAGGCAAAACAATCATAATTAGATCATGAACTTGTCTAAAACTAGTGCATTGATGATATGATGTGATATGTGTTCTTAGGTCTTGGTGAGGTGGAGAGCCTTGCTGTGGACTGGGTGGGAGAGAACCTATACTGGACAGACTCTGTCAACAAGTACATTGCAGTCTCCACACTAGAAGGCCTGTACAAAACCAGTGTAGTGCACTCTTTAGGACTGCTTAAGGCCATTGTGTTGGACCCAAAGAACAGGTTAGTTGGGCACTGCAGATGTTTTGCCTACTTTCTTAATTTTCTCCCCTGCCAACATTGGCAGTAGCTGTCAACTTGGTCAACCAATCCTAGGAAATACTTTGGCATGAATTCTGTTGGCATTAATGAATGGTTCTCATTCCATGATGATAATGATTCCATAGGAACATGTACTGGAGTGACTGTGGTGCGATTCCCAAGATTGAGATGTCCGGAATGGATGGATCAGGCAGAGAGATGATCGTGAGGAAGAAGCTCCTGTGGCCTGTTGGCCTGTCCCTGGATCATCCTTCCAACAGGCTCTTCTGGATGGACTCCAAACTCAAGGTACCTTTTTCTCATCCACACAATTATGACGTTTAACGTAAAGCTTCTTTTAAGTCAAGTGTAAATTTATAAGAATTGTGTATCTTAAAAACACAAAAGATACATGAGAAACAAATTTTATTTTTATTTTTTGTTACAACATTTCAGGACAAGACGTGGTGATGGTAAACTCAAGTTTTGTCAACTTATTTTATGCCGCCACCAACACAGTGGACAAATACAGGACAGAACAATGCTCATTTTCACCTGAGCTAAGTGAGGAAAGTCGTGTAAAGTACCTTTCCCAAGGGCACAAGGTCGGTGGCATGGCAGGACTCGAACCCGGGACCTCTTGGTTCTGAGTCGAGCGCTCTGCCGTTGCACCACACGACCCCACACACACAAACAAATTTCTAGCTGCCTCTATTCTGTTTCTAGGTCCTAGAGTCCACAGACCTGTATGGAGAGAACAGATATCTGATCCGAGGGTTGGACGTCGGGCAGCCCTTCTCCATGGCTCTGTTTGAAGACCTGGTGTACTGGAGTGACGACAGGTTCCACAAAGTCAAACTGGCGCACAAGTACACGGGAGACAGGGTGTACGTGTTGGTCAGGGCCCAGCAACCCACGGGGGTGAAGATGGTTCATCCGCTCAACCAGAGAGAAGGTACTATTGTCTCATCTCACCTGTTATACACTGGTCATATGGTGTGCTCTCTTTAACTTTCAGCATGCTAAGGTAGTCATTTGTCACCAAATTTGTATTGGTTATGTTGTTAGGCAGCAGTGAGAATTGTGCCACTGGAACTACTAGTAGGTTACATGTAGATTGTGGGAATGTCATGAAAAAAGATTACCCTGTATGATCTAAAAAAAAGAGCAGCAGAATACTGAAGGAAATATGTTACATGTACATGTATTGTAACCATGCACCTAGACATGAGTCTTCTGATGAAATTTAAAAAAAAAACTTATATTTGCCACATTTCTGGTCCCACAGATTTTGTCACCCTTATGATATACCTAAGCAAGTTTTGCCACATACTTATCTCCATCTACCCTTTGTTCCAGCCCCTAACCCCTGCAGGAGTGGAGGTGGGAACACCTGCAGCCACCTGTGTCTGCTGTCTCCCACACAGCCGCAGGGCTACACCTGCAGGTGTCCTGCTGGATGGCAGCTGCAGGCTGATGGGAGAACCTGTCAGGACCCACAGTCCCCTTTGCCTGATCCTACCGGTTAGCTATTATACTGCTGATTCCTCTTGCAATTTATGTTCCAATCCTTCTCAAGAAAGTAGAATCATTTTTCCTTCGGTCACACAATCAAATGTAATTACTCAACAGACTTGACCGTTCTTCATTGCTTTAGAGAGTAGCATTTAGATGGATGTTCGTTCATACTGGTTTTGTCCTTGCATTTAGAAACAATGTCTTAAATGTTGTCTGTTTTCTTGTCTTGTTTTCTCCTTTTCCATCTTTTCTCCCGTTTGCTTGCCCCTTCGTTCCTTGGTTCAGTGGAAATGTGTGGGGAAGGCAAATTTCAGTGTGCCAATGGGCGCTGTATCCCCTCTCACTGGGTCTGCGACACTGATAATGACTGTGCCGACAATTCCGATGAATCTGATTGTGGTAAGTTTCACGGGTCACCAGGAATGTCCCTTGCCTATTTCTCTAACGGAAACAAAGCAATTTTTGGTGAAACATCTGTAAGTGACTGAAACTGTATATGAATCATGATGTGTGGTGGACTAATCGCATGTTGGCACTTATTTATGACTTTTTGGCATGTTATTCTGGACCATGAGCTACAGCAAAAAAGAAAAACAGCAACTTTTCTGTTTAAGTACGGAACGCTGTTTTCAATGTAACTATATTGCATTCTCTTTTGCAAACTTTGCCTTAGAGTTGGCTTCTCCTGAGTTAGGTAACTCGAATAGTGTAGCATGATAGGCAAACCTGACAAGATTGTATGTACATGTACATGTAGCATTGACTCAAACCATGAGCAAAACGCTTCAGGTAACGCTATCATGAATGGACAAACATAGATGTAATCTGAAAGTATATGTTGAAGTATATGTGGCTTCCCACTGGGAGACATAGAGTGGGAAGATCTGGTACTACACTTTTGTCAATGTTAGAGAAAGACACTGATCTCGCAGGGTCTGCTCTAGTGTCCGCCATGAGAGACAGTGGGTATTGGAGTGACTTTATCAAGCGTACTGATGATGATGATATGTTGAATATGTGCAGGAGCTGTGACGTGTCCAGCTGGCCAGTTCCAGTGTCTCCAAGGCTACCCGTGTGTCCCGCTGTCCTGGCGATGTGACGGCTACAGGGACTGTCCCGATAACTCGGACGAGGAGGGAGGATGTGGTACGACCCTACGCTTCACTACTAGGAACAAGCGCGCAACTAGTTGAGTCATCTCTTCTGGCATCCCAGTTTCTCTGTTCAAAACTCAATGGAAATTTTTTTTTTTTTACTTTCTAACCTGCACTTTAGCTGGGCCATTTCATTTCATTAATAGGTGTCTTGCAGGTTATCACAGTTTTTGTTTGGCTTGTTGAGTTTAGTTTGAGTTTCAGTGATTAGTAGCAATAGAAAATCCTAAGGCTTGCCTCTTAACTTTGTTTCAAAATGTTACCTTTGAATTTCATATGGTTCATTTTTAACCCCATTAAAAATTTTTTTTTAAATATCAAATTTTTCTCCATTAACAAATGTTTCAAATGTTTTGGTTTTGATATCCAGTCGGCAGAAGAATTAACGATATCATAAGAAAAGTTTGGTCCAGTGGTTATTGGTGGTAGCTAATGTGAAACGTTTATCTGGCATAGTAAGTTTTTAATATATACTGTATATGCAGATCTGTCTTACTACTTTTGTTTCCTTTGATTTTAAGAAATGGAAAGTTGCTTCCTACTCTTCTCTGCCCTGACATTCCACAAGATCAAGAGCAACTTTCAACAGATTTTGCTTAGACCCTTTCCTGTTTATCCTATACAATGCAACAAGAATCAGCCATTTTGCAGTGGAAATAAGTGATGAATTTTTCTGATTTGCCCTGTCTAGCTGAACCCAAGACCTGTGAGTTCCAGTGCAAGTCTGGACACTGCATCCCCCAATCCTGGCACTGTGACCACGACTTCGACTGTTCAGATGGCTCAGATGAAGAAGAATGTGGTACATTCTTTAGTTCTTTTTTTCCATACACATGCTAACTTGAAGTAACATCATTTTTTTTATTCAGGTGCATTGATTACTTTATATGTGGTCAACTTGCACATCTAGATTTAAGATAAACTGTAACTACTTTGAGGTGTAGTAGTTCCGCCAGTTATTTAGAAATTTTTGTTGGATTTTTTTTTGTCTCCTTTTCAAAAAGGAAGTCTGACTTGAATTCTTTAACTGTAATATTTGTGTGTCTATACTCCTCCCTCCCCAGACTATGCGGGCTGCAGTGAGGATGAGTTTAGGTGCCAGAGTGGACAGTGTATTCTGGGGAGTTGGAAATGTGACGGGGACAACGACTGTGAAGATGAGTCTGACGAGGCCAATTGTGGTAACTATTTGTCCAACTCTGATACTAAATTGTAGACCTGTAAATTCAGAAAAATGTAGACCTCTCTATTGTGTTTTTATGCCCTGCTTTCAATGCAATGGTTATACCATAGGTCCTTGGGTGTGCATGCAGACATGATGTTCCTTTGCCTTGCAGTAGTCTCCTCTCTACCTGACATGATCATCTTGTATAGATAATATTCCAACACTCATTGGTGGCACCATCTCCTGTTACTAGCTATAAGATTGAACATTGCAGGTTGACTCACAAACAATTGCTCAATGTTCTTGTCAAATGTCTCAAACAGAAATAACAGCAGCCCCAGACTGTGATGGTTTCCAGTGTGCGGACCATTCCCACTGCATCCCAAACGTGTGGCTGTGTGACTTCAAGAACGACTGCCTGGATGGCTCTGATGAGAGCAACTGTAGTAAGTAACAGACTCTTTCAAAAACAGTGAACTTTGAATGTATCGAAATAGTTTATTAGGCTACTTTACAGAAGTTGCTGTAGTGTTACTTTCTTCGCTTAGGATAGGCTTTCAATCTATATCATAAGCACTATAGCTCCAACAGGGTGTTGAGAACTTCGTAGGCCAACTGAGTTGACACTGCAAACATTTCAACGAGTTGCACCTGTTATACATGTATATGTTCTTATATTGGCCTTCCCTCCTCTAGCCCTAAAGACCTGCCACCCCATGGAGCTGCAGTGTGGGAATGGGGAGTGTGTTCCCCTGCGCTGGAAGTGTGACGGAGACCAGGACTGCAATGACGGTGCAGATGAACAGGACTGCACCTCAGGTACAAACTCCTGCTGTGCTGAAGGTTACCCGGAGATAAGACCTTTGTACCGCATTCAGGCTTTTAGCTAGGATTTTTTTTGTTGGGTGTCCATTTTTTTTGTATGCGCAGCAAAATCGCACGGCGAGCAGCACAGGTAAAAGCTTTTAAGGGGGGCTTTTTAAGTTTTTTGAAATTCGTAATGCTCTCAAACACTACTTCCTGCATTTTGAGGTGGAAATTTTGAGGAATATAGCCAAGTTTTTCCTTCATTACTTCATTTTTGTATTTATAGTAAGGCTGAAGGGAGGCATGAGGGCATGGCAGAGGTTGGGAGTGGAAAAAATAGGGTGTCCTACCATAAACGGGGTGTCCAATTTCTCATTACATGTATTTTCAATAGAGGGTGTCCAAAAGACACCTGGACACCCCACTAGCTAAAAGCCTGACCGCATTGCTGAAGTACTATTCAAAGAGTTTTATATTCTCTTGGTTTCTATACCATTGTATTATTAGGAAGGATCAGACTTGTACATTATACATTTTCATGACAACTGTAGAACGTCAGATTCTGAGGGAAATCTTTAATGCTGGCTTAATGTTTAAGCAGAACTTATGTCTAGATGTAGTATTTTGTGGTTCATATGTCCTGTATGTTGTTAGGGGGTGATTTTGTGGACTGTGCTGAGGGGTACTCCTGTGGGGATGGCCTGTGTGTGCAGCTACAGGTGGTCTGTGATGGCACTCCAAACTGCATGAACGGGAAAGACGAAGGCGGCAAATGTGGTAAGGAAATGTTGTCATTCATCTGTCTGTTATAAAGTGAGAATGAGTTAAACCTTGTATCATGTTTCATTTTGATAATCCTTGAATTGAAACATTGAGTTTATTGTCTTTAGGAACTCAATCAATAGGATTTTGAAATAAATGCACCAAATTGTAAACTTTGTGTATTCCAGGTCCCCAACTGTGTGAGATGTCCCCTTGTGCAGGGCCAGCAGACTGTTACCCCACCCCTGAAGGCCCCCTCTGTCACTGCCATGTAGGATTTAACATCAGCTCGGACAATGTCACATGTGAAGGTATGAACTTTTCACTGTTCTGTTCTTTGTGTGACAAAAGTTATTAAAGAGGGTCTGACAAAAATTATTGGTAGCAACCAGCTGATCTGTGGACTTGATTCCTTTGACTTCTATTGTTAAAGTTTTTATCAAGATGGTTATTTTATCATATTTTATCATGACAGCTGACAACTGGTAATTTTGTTACGTATCCAGCACACTATTAACACAATGGTTTTACATGTTCTCCTACCGTAGATGTGAATGAGTGTGCTACACCTGGCAGCTGCAGCCAAGGCTGTGACAACACCAAGGGGTCCTACAGGTGCAGCTGTCGGGATGGCTACCTGTTGGAACTGGGTACTAAGTGCAAGGCACAAGGTAGGTCCCCTCCCTCTCACAGGCGTACCAGTTCAAACAACCCATCAAGAGAGGCGTTATCATACTGAAAACCAAGATTTCCATCATGCTGTATTGCTTCTAATTTTCCTTCATCCAAATATTATAGAGAAGTAAATGGGATATTGAGCAGAGGTATCAGATGGTATATTCTACACATGTGCTGCAACTGTGCTGGAAAATATTTCAAGACTGTAACTGTGCACGGAGCAGGAATTCTTTAAGTGTAGATTATGTAATCTTACCAAATGTGAGGAACAATGAGCAACATTGACATGGAATATTCTGTTTTGCAGGCCCCAATCCAGTTCTTGTTATTTCTTCTCGAAATGCCATCCGTACCCAGGACCTGAGGACTGGCGAGTACAGCTCTGTTGTCAATCACCTGAGCAACACTGTTGCACTGTCCTTTGACAGTTTGGAAGAAAGGTGAGTTCTCTTTTCATGGTAGTCCTGTTATATAAGGTGTTATTCATCCTATATATAGGCCTTATAGGAGTTAATCTCCTATTTCTGAAGCCATTCTCAGTCTTTGTCAGGACACGTAAAAACTCAGATGAATTCCTTGGAAACCTTGCAACATGACCTGATGTCTCAACCTGTTTCTGTTGAGAGGCAAGAACAAATTTGTATGTGTCTCTTCTTGTTCCTTGTCAGGTTGTACTGGACTGATGTGTCTGATGAGATCATATCTTCTGTCAAGCTGGGAGGAGAAGACATCAGGAGAGTGGTTACAACAGGTATGGACTGAGTTCCAGAGCAGACAAACTTTCTAGTGAAAATAATGAGAAAATAACTGCAACAATTTACACCAAAGTACATTACTATTTGATAGACAACTAAATTCTGAAAGCAAGAAGAACCGTTGAATTTGTGCTTAGGGAGTGGTCCCAAACAGTGTGATCTGCCACCATCAGATTTGGAGTGAATGTCCTAAGTTTGTCCTCATCTCCCCTCAGGACTGAAGACCCCTGACGGCCTGGCAGTGGACTGGGTGGGGAGGAACCTGTACTGGACAGACGCAGGCTCCAACACCATCTCTGTCAGCACCATGGACGGAGCCCACCAAACTGTGCTGATAGGGGACGACCTGGACCAGCCTAGGGCCATAGCAGTCGACCCCAGAAATGGGTAAGGGACTATCATTTCTTGTGTGTAAGATTAGTATCAGTTGATACATTTTTCTTTTTTGCCTTCAATACTGTATGTATCTCTTTGAACTGTGTAGATGCCAGATGTCAGCTTTAGAGTATACCACAGTCACTATCGAAGTGAATACCAGAAGAGTCACTCCTGTCTTCTTTTGTTGACTGAATTTTATAAGATTGATCTGAAGGCAGTGAATGTTATATCTACAGCCTGACAAGAATTACAGAACTTACTAATGTAAGCTCTCATTCTTCATATATTAGGAATATGAAGTAACATACAACAGACAGCCATTAAGCTTGATATATAGCCATCAAGGTCATCTGTTGTTTGTTATGATGTAGACTTGGGATTAATATCTTGTGTCCTGACTTTTGATGTTTTGTTGCTGACAGTCTGATGTACTGGACAGACTGGGGTTATGAACCTAAGATAGAGGTAGCCGGTATGGACGGGTCAGAGAGGACAGTCCTGGAAAACCACCTGGTGGGCTGGCCCAATGACCTGGTCATCGATTTTTCCCTGGACAAGATCTACTGGATAGATGCTAAGCTGGACATTGTCCAGAGGATGGATCTGGATGGGGGGAATAGGGAGGTGAGAGAGACACATTGTTACTTTTTGTGTACGGATGATATCGCAACTTTTAAAAAATGTATTTCTTGCTAACTTAATTGATTTGAAATCATAAAATGGAGAAGGGAAAATGAAAGTTGTGTCTAAATTGCTGTTAGTGTTACAAGGCTGGATATGGAAAAAATCCAGCTAATGACAGTAAAGAAAAATTTTGCTGTATTATGAAATGTTGCTATTAATAGTTAATACTGTTACATCATATTGCAAATATAGTAATGACTGTTGTCTGCCTTGTAGAGGATTTTACTGATTATTGCAATGCCAATTGTAGAATCTGTATTGATTAATATCAGTGGGTAATCTGTTGAATATCTTCTTGTGTCCTGTCTGTAAAGACTGTGATGGAGGGACAGATGCAGCACCCGTTCTCCCTAGCCGTGTTTGAAGACTTCCTGTACTGGTCAGACTGGCACCTGGCCACTGTGCAGACGGCAGACAAGTTCACCGGCAAACATCAACGCGACATGGTGAAAGGGATGAACCAACCCATGGGCATCCTGGTCTATCACCCTCTACAGCAGCCTACTAGTGAGTACAGGCTACGCATCACACTTTTTACCCATCTTGGAAAAAACTTTGATTTCTAGATTTATTCATTTGTCTGTAGGGGTAGATAAAAGTAGTATGAAATGGCAAATTTGGTGTTTAGCTTTGTTTTTTCTCCGACAAAATGTTCACTGTACTGTGATTATACAGTGGTTTTAAAAGCGATTTTGCAGAAAAAATCTCAAGTTTACAGATCAGACAACTGTCACAGAAAAAGTATGACAAAACAATCTTTGAAAGTTTGTAACTTGTCAGGCCTTGTTCTTCATTTGTCTTGTTACGATCTGAATTTTTCCAACATTACTTTTCCCAACACAGTGCGTAACCCTTGTGAAGACAGCCTCTGTTCCCACCTGTGCCTACTGCGACCAGGAGGGGGGTTCACCTGTGCCTGTACAGCAGGACTTCACGTAGCCGTGGATGGACGCACCTGTATTGGTCAGCTGCTTTATAACACTGAATCATGGGTATTGTAACAGATGTTGAGGAGACATGATTCTTCTTCTGATGAAGATGATGTACATTGAAATGGCATCACTGTCATCACTGCACGAAATCCTATCTTTAAGCACCTCTTAAAGCATGCGTAAAGGTACACGAGTGGGAAGAACAAAACCTTTATGTACATGTATGCTTTAAGGTGTGCTTAAAGTAAAGAATGCATTTTGTGCAGTGCATGTGAAAAATAACATGTTTTCTTCAAATATTTTTTTTAAGCATGCAAGATCATCTAACATTTGTAGTTTTATTTTTTTTGGAAACCAGTACTAAGTAAATATTGAGATTATTGAGCTGGCACCTGAATTGTATGATACAGTCTGTACAAGTACACCATGTAATTCACTGTAACACACACCTATAACAACATCACTACTGGTCAGGTTTGGATTTGACATTCCTTTGTTTGTTTTCTCAGATGACAGTTCCCAGGCATACCTGCTGTTCTCCATGCACACTGAGATCAGACAGCTGAACCTGGACACCGCCTCCAGCACTACGGAGGCCCTGAAGCCAGCAGGGGCACAGAGTGTTGTAGCCTTGGACTTCCACTGGGAGAAACAGATGCTGTTCTACAGTGATGTCACTTCTGATGTCATCTACAGAACCTACCTTAACGACACAGAGAGAAGGCAAGTTTCTAAAATGTCTATCGTGTTGGGTTCACTGTCACTTTAACCACAACTGCAAGCCCTCAGTCATGGCAGTTCAGTTTTGAAAAAGTTGTTTTGAACGTGTTGCTGTTGAACATGAACATGAAACTGGCATAGGAGATAAACAAGCATCACAATTATTTAACACTACAGGTATAATAAGTTAACAATATTTTATCCCAATATCTACTTGAAGATTAGTATCTTGCTGCAATCTGCATTCTCTGAGTCTTACCTCGTAATACCACTGGAACAACCTTCAGCCCTGTTGGCCACAGGGATATATTATTTGTTATAAGCCCTAGAAATGACTTTATCCTCTATTTTTCCTCTACCAGTGAGGTAGTGGTAGACCGGGGTCTGCACACCGTGGATGGTCTGGCTGTAGACTGGCTAGGAGACAACCTGTTCTGGGTGGACTCCGGCAGGAACATGATCGAGATGTCTCGTCTGGACGGAGCCTACCGCTCCACCTTCCTCAGGGACAGGCTGGACAAACCCAGGGGAATTGCTGTGGATCCCGTCAATGGGTGGGGAAACTTACTATTAAACAAACTTTTCATATTGGCTGGAGTCAATAGCATAAGACTGGACTTTCCCACATTTTGTACTCACGGAATTGTAGTTCTACCTCATGTACACATAAATCTTATCCTTCATGTACCTTCTTTTTTGGTCTTCTATAATTGCCTTCTAAATAGCTTTGTATTTGTCAACAAATTGGGCATTCAGAAGCCCTCTAACTGCATATTGTTGTAGAGACAAGTATTCTGAAAGTGTGAAATTCAATGTATTTCGTTCTCTTTGTGTACGACATTTGCATGTCCTTCGGCATACATCATGAGAAATATCATGTACAACATGTTGCAGATAAAGCACAACTTCCTTATTCAATTGCCAGCCTACAACTTCTTAGAGATGACTATCTTCTGTGCTGTGTGCAGGTACTTGTTCCTGAGTGACTGGGGCAGTGATCCTAAGATAGAGCGTGTCACCCTGGATGGAGCAGACAGGAGAATCCTTGTCAGTTCTGGTCTGAAGTGGCCTAATGGCATCACCTTGGGTAAGATTGCTCACTGATATCTCCCAATATGTTTGTGATATGTATGTATGTATGCCTTGTAAACATAGAATCACATATGGGTAGAGGATGTATATGGATTGGCTGTTCAGAAGGTGCAGAAATATTTTAATTTGCACATCCAGAGTATCTGGAACCAAAGATAACAGACACCAAAAGTCACCATGAGTTTATTTTCTTCCCTCAAGTTGTTGTGTTCATGTACTCTGCAGCAGGTACTGAAACTTCAAACTTTATTTATTTTACCAGTAATTACAACTCAGGCCATTTGGGCGTGCTTTTTCAGGTAATACTGGGTATACATAAAAGTCACACAACAAATGCACAGTACTTAAAACAATTGATAACTATAAGTTCCAGAACATCAACTAGATCAAGTTCTATTCCTAATGACCTGTTTAAAAGTCCTGAGACTAAGGACTAAGAATGTTTATCATGTACATCCTTGTAAAAGTAGAATAACAAGTGCTTGTTTTGTAGATTTTACAGAAGGAGAGCTGTACTGGGCTGATGCAGGGATGGACAGTATTGAGTCTGTAGACACAGACGGAGGAAACAGGAGGACGGTTCTGGAGAACCTGCAGCACCCGTTTGCTCTCACCGTCTCCCAGAACAGGATCTTCTGGACGGACTGGAACACAGGTCTGTCTGGAGTTCATATTCAGTCTATGCAACCTGAAATTGAAGTTATATCTCTTTTTTATGGGCTTATAGGTAATCAAGTCACTATATTTGATATGTTTTACATTTCACTACACTTCAGATCTCCTTTAGAAGTAGGATAAGTTTTCTTTCTGTCTGTTTTTTCTGTGTCCTCCCTGTCATCAACAAATTGTACAAACCTGTGTACTGTCTTAGAGTGTTCTTGCTCTTCAATCAACGTTCTTGTGCAGTATGCATTTGCTCAGGTCTAAAATAGGGATTTCGTAGGATTGTGTTGGTATTGCTTTTACAGTAAACATATTCAATAGTACATGTACAATCAATGCAAATGTATCTATGTTTTGGTTCCAGCTTCCATCCACAGTGCAAATAAGCACACAGGCATTAGCTCCACTGTTCTCCTGAGCAGACAGCATGGCATCATGGACCTCAAGTTAGTGGATGAATACAGGCAGCAAGGTTAGACAAACCTAATGTGAATATAAGTCACGTATTGGATAAAACCTTCTATACTCAAGTATCATTTGTATCTAGTGATTAAGATACTACAATAAAAAACACTAAGATTGTCACACATGATAATTAACACAGGTTGTAGTTGGATTTGATTCAGTTTTAACCATGAAGATGTTTATTCTTCTAATGAGAAGTAACAAATTCTTGTGTACTGTCAGATAAGTGCAGTAACTTAAATCGCTGAAAGAAAAAGTGGCATGCTCATGAAGATGATTTCATTTAAACAATGATTTCACCATATTTTCTTTGTCATTCATGAAATGGCTGTTACAACATGTGACTCCAAGGGCAGAGACACTGGTAACACCTCATTTCTAACTGTTTCCTATTGTGGGCATTTGATTTGATGCCTGTTCAGCACCATGGACATGTCACTATGTAAGCTTAACAGATTGTTTGTTTACCAGGTACCAGTCCCTGTGCCACAAACAACGGTGGGTGTAGTCACTTCTGTCTGAACACACCTGGTGGCCACAAGTGCACCTGTCCTGACAACTTGCACCTGGAGGGAAACACCTGTAAAGGTAATTAAGTAGTCAGTTTTGCTATATTGTTTAATTTGTTCAGGTTAGATTACAATGGCTGTTAGCATGTATTGAGGTTTATTGAGGAAAAACTCTCCTTTAGCTGCCCACCCGAGGGTGGCAGCTATTCTTCCAGGAGAGTACATGATGAACATAACAATACATCAACATACAATTACATATACATATACATTACATCAATATACAATTACATATACATCACATAGTTATTAAAAGAAACAAATGTGTAACATTTAAGCTCATCTTTGCTGGTAGGCACCATTTGATGTTGGAAATAATGAATGTGTTTCTCCCCCAGAGTATGAGAAGTGTCCGTCGGACATGTTCCAGTGTGGAGACAAAAAATGTCTGGCAGAAGAGCTGGTGTGTGACGGCAATGTGGACTGCCGGGACGCATCAGATGAACACGACTGTCGTAAGATATCATTCCTGCGTATTCAGTACTTGAACCAAGGTGGTTCCAACAGATTCAATCAGATTAAACCTCCTTGCTTGAACCAAGCATAATTAATGGCTGGTTTTCAAAACCTCTCACATTTATTTATTTTGAAAAGGGATAAAGCTACCAAGCATTCTTTTTGAACATTACATGCAAGCTGTGTTTTTATTCACATGCAGTTGTCTGTGATACTGTAATATATTAACTGTAACTGTAATTGTCTGGTCTGTAACTGTAATATAATTGTCTGGTCTTTGCATAAAGATGTGTTTAATATGATGTGATTGTTTTCTGTTGTCCCATCAGAACACACCTGCTCAGTTGTTGACTTTACCTGCACCAATGGCCGGTGCATCATGGAGGCCTGGCACTGTGACGGGGAGGACGACTGTGGGGACGGCTCAGACGAGCAGGGCTGCAGCCCGGTCACCTGTCCACCTCAGACCTTCCTGTGTGACGGTTACAGGTGTTTACCTGATATAAGAAGGTAGGGGTAGCTACCATAGCTTTCGCTGCTTCACAGTACACTGTTAAGAAAAATCAATGATATCAAGCAAGACATCTTCAATCTTCAAAGACACTTTTGATGTCATTGCTATGTGCCAACAAAATTGTATGCTATTGAGTTTCAGTAAGGTTTGATATATATAAAGATGTAATACAATATTTGGTAATTAGTTATGATGTTACCCAAAGAACTTTTTAGTGAAAGGAAAGTTTTAGTGAGAAGTAATATTTACTATTATTATTATTTTCATGTGTATTGTAAAAAGGGAGCAACAGCATATATTTGCATATCTATGATTGACAAGTTCTCCTGTCAGCTTTGGTAGCAATTGAATTAATAAATCCCATCCCTTCCATCCCCAGGTGTGATCAGGTTCAGGACTGCACAGACAGTACAGATGAGGACAGCTGTCCTGACACCGTCTGTAGTGCGGAGCAGGGCTTGATCATGTGCCAGTCTGGGGGCTGTGTCCCCGAGCAGTGGCGCTGTGACGGCACTGCCGACTGCGACGACGGATCCGACGAGCCCGAAGACTGCCCCACGCCGACCACAACCTGTCAGCCCACCGAGTTCACCTGCGCAAACGGAGTCTGTGTCTCCTCCAGCTGGGTGTGTGACGGTCAGAACGACTGTGGGGACAACTCGGACGAGCGGAGCTGTGAGGGGGAGGCTGAGTCGACGTGCCAGGCTGAACAGTTTGCCTGCGCCTCTGGTGTCTGTATCCCAGACAAATGGAAATGTGATGGTGATGCTGATTGCAGAGATGGGGAGGACGAGGAAAGATGTGGTAATGTGGCAGTTTTCTGGCTTTAAGTTCTGTCAAGATTATTACATAGGCTCACTGTATTTGTGTGTGTAATAATTCATTACATTGTGATATGAACCGCTACTACAAAAGTGGTATATTATGCCAAAGGGCAGTTGAGCTCATTGATTGACAGTAATGATACACCAATCAATCGCCTAGAAATGTGGTGTGAAGACCAGCCGACTTGTGCCCAGCCTTATGTCAGGGACCACCACAGCAGTATAGTTATTTGATACCAGTACCACCTGCTAATCAAACTGAATACCAGTATTGCTGTTTCTATGCAGCTGACACCAAGTTGAATGGTAACTTTCTCCTTGCTGCCTTACCCTGTAACCAATACAAATATGCTGCCAAAAGGCTACTTCAGCAAGGAGAAGGATAAATTAAAACGGATACAAGTTAATACCAATTGGTTCTGTTCCCATGCAGGTGTTGCAGCATGTGGTGTAGGTGAGTTCAGCTGCGGGACCCACGTGTGCATCCCGGTCAGGTGGAGGTGTGATGGAGACAATGACTGTGGCAACATGGCTGATGAACAGGACTGTGTGCACCAGACTACAAAAACACTGGCACCACAAGCACCCCAGACAACCCTGTCTGCCTGGCGGGAGTGTGGTTCAGATGAGTACCAGTGCCTGACCAGGGAGTGCTTACCTCTTTCCCAGGTGTGTGACGGGAGGTCGGACTGTGTAGACGCCTCAGACGAGGGAGGACTTTGTGGTGAGTTCTTGTTTGTATCCTTGGAAAAAGGGTTTTCAGGAGTATTACTTTTAATGCAATAGCATAGACTCTGTTTTGTGAAAAGAACTTTCCAGAAGATTTTTGAATGACAGTCTGATAGTTTGTGATCACTCATCAGTACAGGTTGAAATGTTGGTCTACTAAAGAAGGGTTAGCCCTTGCAATTCCAATGCAAAAAAAGTCTTAGTATAGTAATGATGTTCACCAGTTGACTTGTACTAACCAGGAAGGCTCATCCTGGGACATTTATGTGATGATAACTTTTTCTGCAGCCTCGGTATGTCAGGATAATGGTGGGTGTACCGGCACGTGCCATGCTACCCCGGGAGGGAGATCGTGCAGCTGCCATCCTGGGTACAAGCTCCTGGAGGATGGGACCACCTGTGCAGGTCAGGCCAGTAGGATCGTGTTCAACTGTAGTCCCTGTGGAACCATTTTTTCTTTTTTGACAAATTTGATATAGAGACTTGATATCTTTCTAGCTTCAGACTTGTGAAGCATTTACTATTTTTTTTTATATTTCAGACATCAATGAATGTGCAACTCCTGGCATGTGTAGTCAGTTCTGTACTAACGACAAAGGCACCTACTACTGCTCCTGTGATGAGGGCTACAGACTTGAACCAGATCACCGGACATGCAGGGCTACAGGTAACTAAGTCTTACTTACAATGATCTGTATTTTATGTATGGTTGTCAACATCTGACATGTACTTAGCCCAGTGGAGCAAAATGTACTACAAAGGTCTTCATTCATTATTTTGTATAACATTGTAGTATGCTGAATTGTATGACAATGAGAATTGATATTCAGAACTTCCTTGCTGGCCTCTGCACTTTTTATAGCTATCAGGAGATAGGAAGGTTTTTGGCTATTTAAGTGCAACGTTGTCATCATTTTTTTTCCAGGAGGCTCAGCTAAACTGCTGTTTTCAACTGGCTATGAGATCCGAGCTATCCACCTGAGCAGCAGGCAGTACGAAAGTGTTGTGGTCAACAATGCCGGGCACATGGTCGGCCTGGAGTACAACCTCAACGCACAGGAAATCTACTGGACTGATGCAACACTGGTAAGTAAATTGTATAGTAGTTTTTTTTTCTTGGTAGTACATTGTTTTGCACTGACTTTTAAGCCTTTTTATTTTGAACTTAAAATACAGTATGATTTCCCATTGTAATTTCAAATTTAATCTTCTCCCTGCTGCCTAACCCCATGACCAATACAAATTTGGTGCCAAACAGCTACCTTAGCAGGGTGAAAGTTACAGGTACCAATGTTAATAAGACATCAAGCTAAGATGTTCCGCCTACCTTCCAGGGTACCATCAACAGGTTATCCTTGACCTCTGGTAACTGGACAATGTTTGTGGATGGTCTGGAGTCACCTGACGGCCTGGCACTGGACTGGGTCGGTAACAACCTGTACTGGACAGACGCAGGCACCAACATGGTCGGGGTGTGCAGCCTGCCGTCCTGTCAGCACAGAGCTGTCTTGTTACAGCACAACATAGACAAACCTCGGGCTATTGCACTCAACATGGCAGAGAGGTAGGAAGGGCAGCCATCCTTGTATACATGTTGAAGTCAAGGATTTTAGGAATGGTTCAGAAACTTGTTGAGAAAGAAGGTCTTTATCGGTGTTGATTTTCAATGTCATACAAAAAGTTTTACCTGTTTGACTTCAAACATTTTGCTCTTGACTAATGTTTCATGCCAATGTTTAAGGAGCTGTCAAGACATTTTTGAAGATATAGATAAAGGTGGTAAAATGTTATCTTCTAGGACGCTGTACTGGTCTGAGTGGGGGGCTGAACCCAAGATAGAGCGAGCAGACATGGACAGTGGCAACAGAAGAATGATCATCACCACAGGTGTCATCTGGCCCAACGCACTTGTTGTGGATGACATTCTGAAGAGACTGTACTTTGCAGATGCACGGCTGGATAAGATTGAGTACTGTGATTATGATGGGAAGAACAGGTGACGTTTGTCTATTTTTATATCTACTTCAATATCCTTGAGTATTAAAACTTTATAAAGCTGTGCTGAGGCTAACTGTTCCATTTCACCTAATTCTCATATTGCAGAATTTTCATGTAAACCTTTTTTTTGGGTTCAATACAGAACATTGATAAACCTTCAGTTATATCTTTTTTATTTCTTTGTACAATATAGGGTTTCCCTCCCCACCATTGTTAAGCACCCCTTTGGCCTGGCTTTGTTTGAAGACTTGATGTACTGGACTGACTGGCACAGAGAGGCAGTGGAGTCTGCCAACCGGCTGACGGGGGAGGACACTGTCAAAATAAAGGAAGGGCTTCACAGGCCTAGTGGCATTAAGGTCATGCACGGTGCACTCAGGAAGTCAGGTTTGTTTGTTACTCCGTGAAGGAGGCATACCTCCTGCAGGAGTATTGTGGTCAGCCGGTTTTTCGTGTTCGCAGCTAAAACCAACGGTTCCCTTTGTTCAATCAGCATGTAATTTTATACGTCGTCTGCAGGCATGCTCGTAATGATGCACGTATATCAATATTTACCGTAGGTGTTTTCGCGGTCAATGTAATATTTCAAAAGCACCCCTACATTTAGTGGCATATGAGACAGGCCGCGAAAAACCCGTTGTTTTGAATAGCGGGGGGGAGAAGAAAGCTTCAGGTAGACGTGCGGAGTGGGTCGTGAATTAGAACCAGATGTTTCGTCCCATGATTAAGGTATGCTGGCCGTTTTTGTAACATGTTCGCAGCAAGAACGTATCTTTCTCTACGTAGTATTTCTGTGTAATTGGGCATGTGGTGTGCCATTATGTCCGTGATGATGCACGATATTTTATTTTCACCGTAGCAGTTTTTATATTGAAGTAATTACATAGTTTAGAAACACCCCTATAATGTTGTTGAAATGTTTTCGCCCGGTTGCGCCCGTAACATGTGATGCAAGTGGTCAGATCGCTTCCCGATAACTTTCTCCCCATGAAACCAACTGTGGCGCATAAAACTATGTAATGCTCACACACTGCTTACTTCGCCATACTGTTCCCAATCTGCAAAATATAAAATTTCACGGAGAATTGTCGCCTATGACTACTTGTTCATTTTGGTTTCGCTGTATTCCTTTTTTTACAGTTGACAATACTTCATTTATGACTATAAAAGAACGTTGGACCTGTTACATCAAGAAAATTGACATTGCTAACTTCAGGGCCATCATATTGCGATTTAGTGCACAAGTTTAAAACATTGAGATTATTGCCATATTCATAAGTCTGTTTCCCTATTTAATACAAGTCATATGTTTCTCAACTTCTGAGTACTAGTGTCTCTGGAATTGGTTGTCCTTGTTTTCTGTCAATGAAACCTTTTATTCTTAGGACTTACATGTACTTCTTCAATTCATGACATTTTTTTCCCCTTCCAGCACCAAACCCGTGCTCCTCAGCACCCTGTAGCCACATGTGTCTGCTGAAGCCTGGTGGTTTCAGCTGTCTGTGTCCCAAGGGATATGAGTTCATCCCAGGCAGCAGGGCAATATGTGTGCCTACAGTCTACCCTACCTCAACACCTGTCACTGACACGTCTGAAGGTCTAGAGTTTGTATGAAACCTTGTCAGTAGGACCCATAGTTTTCAAGTGAATGATGTAAAACACATGAAGCTGTAATTGAACAATATTCAAATTTCCTGTTCTGTGTATAAAGGATCTTAGTGTGTCAATCGTTGAATCCTTTCTACTTTTGAAGACTGTATGTTTGAGTTTGATGGGTTAACGTAGTTGGAGTTTCCTGCAACACATAATGATACCATCTATGCTGCCTTATTTTAAGCCTTAGTACAATGTATGTATAGTATACATAGATGCAAGAGGCATTGGTGTTGAAATTGAAATGGAAGTTTCCTCCTTTTTGCCTTACATTCTACAGTGAGTCCCAGCATGCCTGCTGGATGTCTCCGTGGGTATTGCCTGAATGGAGGGACATGCATGGTTGTCGATGGGTGGGTGGAGTGCAGGTAGGTTTCTTACCTGATATCTGCTCAGTCTTCACATCAAGTGTGTGGGAAGACTTTGTAGAAGTCAGCATCATTATTAAACTGGTGGAATTCATTTGGCCTGTGTTGATAACTCATACTCAACAGTTGTATGGTGAATGAATGGTTTATTGTTGTCGTAATGTCGTTGTTGAATCTGATAATCTAAATGTACCAACTTATAAATCAGAGATAAGGTACTACCATTACTATATTCACATTTGTAGTTGTATAATATTTTATTTTTTGTGTGTGTTAGTTTATGAATTTCCCTGAAATGTTGAATTCATTTTAACTCAGGTGCCATCCAGGGTTTACAGGGCTCCACTGCCAACACAGTCCTGATGTTGTGCATGACAGCAGGTCCAATCCCCAAGGCTCTGGTAAGTCCTTGAATTGAAAACAATCATTTGTCCATATCATACAGTATTACATGTGCTTAGCTTTGATGTGTTGTGCTGGTAATGATTGTAGATTGCAATATGTTTTGTTTTTTTTGTGACATAGATGTACCAACTATCAGTATTTTTGAAACAACTCTGTTAACTCCTCTGCAGAAGACCGTGGATGGATTGCAGGTCTGGTCTGTGGACTTCTGCTGTTGATCCTCATAGTAGGGATTGCTACTTACTACATCTTTGAACAAAGGTACATTTCTTGTGTTTTTAGGACAGAACTCTGGTTGCACTGTACAAACTGGTTTTCTTTTGCAGAAGGACATCCACTTAGCATAAAATTGGCTTAGACTTTAGTTAGAGTTGATGAGTCAGGGACCCAGATTGACAAACTAACTATTTTGTTCTGTCCCAGACGCAGACGTCACCTGGGGACCCTTCCCATCATCCACTTCTCCAACGTCCTGTCAGGCAGAGGTAAAGGGGGTGAGCTGAGGAAGCTGATGAAGGGCCACGAGCCAGATCCTCCGGAGCCCAAACAGAAGAAGATGTCCTACTCCAACCCACTGTACTCACCAGTGCCTCCTGATGTGGAGGTGAGTGCAGAGCTTGTGGCCTTTTGTTCTCTACATGCTACTCTTAATGGAATTGTTCATCTTTTCACATTGCCTTCTGAATGTTATATTACCTCCATGCCAGTGGATGCAGACCTGGTATGTATTTTTGAAAGTGAGCACAAGGGGTACCGGTACTCTTACCTGATCAACATATTGTACCAGAAAGAGGAAAGTATGGTTGCGGACTATGTCTTGGTAGTCCTTCGTAGTCGAAGTTGACTGTTGGCGTCCTCATTCACGGGGTGTAACCTCATGTTGCTTCTGAGTCCGAAGCTTGAAGCACACGGTCATCCACACTTTCAAAGCACTGGTGGTCCGTTGTCAGGACTGCTGTTGTTGCTGTTCAGCTGTGTCGTTTGGCCCTTGCAGCATCAAGGCGCTGCCTCCTATCTTCTTCAAAGGCTGCAGTGGCTCGAGATACGAGAGCTCTCCAGGCCATTCTGTCAGTAGCCACTAGCTCCAGTTGGGGTGGACTATGTGCTGGTACTGAAAAACCCTACCCAGAAGATTCTCCTGATCCATGTTTGTGCACCTTTTAACCTTCATGTTAGGCTTGTGTTGCAAGCATGATTCAGAAGTGATGCTTGTGTTCCAGGAGAACTGTAACAACCCCAAGATCATCCATGTGGTGTCTGCGGAGTCGCTGGACTCGGAGACAGCCTGTTACCCCGGTAACCTGGTGTGTGAGGGGGATGGTGCCTCCAGCAGCAGCACAGAGGATCTGGTGGAGGGAACCTTCACCGAAACTCAGGGACTTGTCTGATGTGGCAACATGGGAATGCAATAATCAAACTATTCCAAGTCTTTTGATGCTGTAGTATTAGGATGGGACATTCCAACAGGCATCCTTTCAATGTAACAGTCTCAGAAGGACATGACCAAGAAGTTCTGTAGATTTAAGGGAACTTAAGATGACTTTGATGGAAGCATAGTACTAAAGCTTTTGCTTGGCCAATCGATCTCAATATATATGGTCAGTGCTGCAATACATGATAAGAGGGATGTTATATTAGTGTTGCCATACTGCCTTAAAATGGCCTAAGGTCCTTAAAAATGGCCTAAGGTCTACTTCTCCTAGAAAATATGTGATTTACTGTTGGTATTGTGCCAACTTGCTGCTGTGGAGCTGAAACACCTGAACATTTGTTAATGTTGCAGAAATGTTGCTTCTCTAGATCTGACCACACTCCTGACAAGTAGTCAAGTCAGACGTAAATATTGCCCTAATGTCTGTGTGAAAACTCATGAAAATAATTACTGTCCATGTGTACCTCATGATTGAGACAATATGCAAATGTTACTGTCCATATGTACCTCATATGTACCTCATGCTGCTTATGTAGGGCTGCTATAGTTGTAAATATCTGTAGAATGCAAAGAAGATCTATAGTTGCAAAAGTACTGCTCTAGAAGACCATATTCTTGTATATAATTGCTTGGAGAGAGTATATATGATAAAATTTCTGCTTACATCAAATTATAAGAATCTGTCCATCAAATACAGTAGGACAATGTTGAAAACATCCCGTCCATTGTGTGCTTACACCTGTAGATACAAATTCAATGAATGGCCTGACAGTGTGCTCCTTAATGAAACAATCGGCTCAAAAATGTATGTTCTTTGCAGCTAAAGTTTAATGTCATGAGGTATTACTCTTTCATGACCTGATTCCTGTTTCAGGAATATTCTGTAGCAAGCTAAGGGAGGGGGTAGAAATCAGTTGAAGTGGACGTTAGTTTTGATATTTATTGACTGGCTAGAACTTAAAAATAGGGGATTGATGCATACTTGAAATTGTTTAAATGTATGAAGTGGTTCCACTGCTTCTGTTTTGTATTTTCCCGTGGCTATATCCTGAATTTTTTACACAGTGCCACTTGTGAGATTTGAATCAGAAGTTGTGTAACGGTTAATGGAGATGGCAGCTACATACATGACCATGTTTGATGATCATGTTTACAAGGTGTTATTGCAATCTTTACAATAATCGGTCCACTCTGAACACATATCAACAATTAATCCACTCGGAACACATGTGGTAGGAAGACCTACTTGTCCTGGTGGCAAAACTTGTACCTGGGTGCCAAATACTTCATTTTTGTGTGGACCAATAATTACATTGCCAGAATGATGTGGACCAAAGCAAGCTATAAAAAGTAGTCAATAGGAATTGTTTTGACAAGTTCTGTTATCATTAAGTTTGTTAAACGTGTGAGTGCCCTAGCTGTAGAACATATCAAATGAATGTACGTTTTTGAGAAAACTACTGCAGTAGAGGTAAGATTACAATGTCAATGCAGGGCAAGAGCTCAAGTTAAAATTGTTGCAACAGATAATATTATATGTCATTCTTATATTTTCTCTATTTAGTTACCATTTTAAATGTTGTTTATAATTTTGTATAAAATGTTTGATGAAAGAAGTAGACTATACATTCTCTAATAATGAGTTCCGAAGACTAGGATTTATTTATTAAGTTAGTTTTGTTGAAATGTTTAAAAGCAATCCTAAGCTTGCTAGATTTGCGGCGCATAACAGTTACTGTGTCTGTGTTTCAGTGTTGAACTTCAGACAGTTTGCACTTCTCATGCACGACTTGAATAAAGACATTGTTCACCTGTCAGAAGTTGCCCATTTCTAAAGTGAACTTTTACAAGCATAAGCCACATTTTAACACTTGCATAGTCTACAAGAAATATGTTGAATCATTTTGATTGCATCTGACAGAGAATTGGCTTGATTCCCAGTCACTTTATTATGCAGAAGGGATTAAAAGTAAAAAAGGCAAAGAAGTTTGCAAATCTAAAGGTGACTTTGACAAAGAAATTAAATTGATAGGTGCCCTTTTATATCCTCTATATTGCTAATGAAAAATCAGAAGTCGCTAAAGTTAAGCAGTAAATATATGTACCAACAACTCTCGAGTGGCAAATGATAACTCCTGTCCCAGCAGGGTTAATTTTTTTTATTCCTGTCACCGTTTATCGTGAATTATTCATCAACATGGCTGGGAAAAGTCCCAGTCACCCGAAAATCCTGTTATGTTTTTTAGCGATGTCAATGTTACCATGCGTACTATAATGACAGCAATAATTGAAACCAAGCGCCAAAAATATAAACATTTGAAACGTGGTATGCATATGATCAGCTGATGTTGATAGATCTACTGTCCTGGTCATATGGCTTCTTTTCATAAGTATCAATTTCGTTTACATTTCTCTTCTATCTCTTGTATCACCGTATCACTACAGGGAACGAATTATTTTCACTATCTGCATTTTGTTTACCTATTTTTAAACCTAAAAATACACGCAGTACTGTACAGATTATACCAGCATCCTACCTACAATTTCTGTTGCTGTTAGAACTGGCTATAGAACGTAATAAAATACAAATGTATACCAAGGCACATGCAGACCTCTTCGTTGGAATGTCTTCTTTATAGTCCAGTGATCGGCCATTTCTGTCACCATTTTACTGACCAATATTTCCATACTGCAACATTTTTTGTATGTAGGTGTTAAGATGACCTTGCAACCAAAAGAATGATATGTGGCTACCTGCAGGCGCGTCTATAATTCCGTAATTTTAAGGTAATTTCATCATTGCGTGCCCGTTCTATTGTACTGCAGAAGCCATCGCCTGATGAAGACACCTACTGTTTTAGTCATTGGTTGTTTCCATGAAGTTTTATTTCTTCCCTTTCTTCTTGCCTGACCCCTTGCGTCCCCCAGACTTCTTGCTCTGCCCTGATCCTGTGGAAAGGTCAAACAGTGACATTGGTCAGCTGACGTCTGATTCTTATTTATAAGCCAACAAGGTTTGCCTTTCATGAAAAGCACAACTGGACATGTCAATATCTAGTGCCTCAACAAAGACAATCGTTGTCCAGGATGATTTCACTGGTCATGGTGATATTGTTTGGATTGATGGCATTTCAGCACCAACGTAACATCATTCCAAGTAGCAATGTTTCAACCGTGTGCTTACCTTTTCCAGAATGGTCCGCGCCCCACCTGACTTCTTCAGTAGGAATACTATCAGGACCGACGACTGGTGCTTTCTTTTTCTTCTCATTCTTGTTTTTGATTGTAGGACCGTGTAACATGCCCTCTAAGGCCGATGACAGCCCAGGACCTGGCGGTGCCGCAGACTGTGTGGTGTCTGCTGATTTGATGGTTGCTGCTGCCTGGGTTGGAGCGGCTGACTGCATTGTTGCGGCTCCTTGCTTGTCAGTAACGTACTCAGAACCCCATCTGACTTCTTCCTTAGGGATGCCACCCGGCCCAACGATAGGAGCCTTTTCTTTCGAAGACTTGTCACCCTTGATGGTAGGTCCACGCAGCATGCCTTCTAAGGCCGATGACAGCCCAGGACCCGGCGGTGCCGCAGACTGCGTTGTGTCTGCTGACTTGATGGTCGCTGCTGCCTGGGTTGGAGCGGCTGACTGCATTGTTGCGGCTCCTTGCTTGTCAGTAACGTACTCATCGCCCCATCTGACTTCTTCCTTCGGGATTCCGTCAGGACCAACGACTGGAGCCTTTTCTTTCGAAGACTTGTCGCCCTTGATGGTAGGTCCACGCAGCATGCCTTCTAAGGCCGATGACAGCCCAGGACCCGGCGGTGCGGCAGACTGTGTTGTGTCTGCTGACTTGATGGTTGCTGCTGCTTGCATCGGAGGGACTGACTGCATTGTTGCGGCTCCTTGCTTGTCAGTAACGTACTCAGAACCCCATCTGACTTCTTCCTTGGGGATGCCACCTGGACCAACGATAGGAGCCTTTTCTTTCGAAGACTTGTCGCCCTTGATGGTAGGTCCACGCAGCATGCCTTCTAAGGCCGATGACAGCCCAGGACCTGGCGGTGCCGCAGACTGTGTGGTGTCTGCTGATTTGATGGTCGCTGCTGCCTGGGTTGGAGCGGCTGACTGCATTGTTGCAGCTCCTTGCTTGTCTGTAACGTACTCATCGCCCCACCTGACTTCTTCCTTAGGGATGCCACCTGGACCTACAATTGGGGCTTTTTCTTTCGAGGTCTTGTCTTTGATGGTAGGACCATGTAACATGCCCTCTAACGCAGCTGACAGCCCAGGACCTGGCGGTGCTGCAGACTGTGTGGTGTCTGCTGACTTGATGGTCGCTGCTGCCTGTACTGGAGTGGCTGACTGCATTGTCGCTGCTCCTTGCTTGTCTGTAACGTACTCAGGACCCCATCGAACTTCTTCTTTTGGAATGCCACCCGGTCCAACGATAGGAGCCTTTTCTTTCGAAGACTTGTCGCCCTTGATGGTAGGTCCACGCAGCATGCCTTCTAAGGCCGATGACAGCCCAGGACCCGGCGGTGCGGCAGACTGTGTTGTGTCTGCTGATTTGATGGTTGCTGCTGCCTGGGTTGGAGCGGCTGACTGCATTGTTGCAGCTCCTTGCTTGTCAGTAACGTACTCATCGCCCCACCTAACTTCTTCCTTGGGGATTCCACCAGGGCCTACAATTGGGGCTTTTTCTTTCGAAGCCTCGTCGCCTTTGATTGTAGGTCCACGCAGCATTCCCTCTAACGCAGCTGACAGCCCAGGACCCGGCGGTGCGGCAGACTGTGTTGTGTCTGCTGATTTGATGGTTGCTGCTGCCTGGGTTGGAGCGGCTGACTGCATTGTTGCGGCTCCTTGCTTGTCAGTAACGTACTCAGAACCCCATCTGACTTCTTCCTTGGGGATGCCACCTGGACCAACGATTGGAGCCTTTTCTTTCGAAGACTTGTCACCCTTGATGGTAGGTCCACGCAGCATGCCTTCTAAGGCCGATGACAGCCCAGGACCTGGCGGTGCCGCAGACTGCGTTGTGTCTGCTGATTTGATGGTCGCTGCTGCCTGGGTCGGAGCAGCTGACTGCATTGTTGCGGCACCGTGCTTCAGTGTCACATACTCATCGCCCCATCTGACTTCTTCTTTTGGAATGCCACCCGGCCCAACAATTGGAGCCTTTTCTTTCGAAGTCTTGTCACCCTTGATGGTAGGACCATGTAACATGCCCTCTAACGCAGCTGACAGCCCAGGACCTGGCGGTGCCGCAGACTGTGTGGTGTCTGCTGATTTTATAGTCGTTGCTGCCTGGGTTGGAGCGGCTGACTGCGTTGTCGCAGCTCCTTGCTTCAATGTGACATACTCATCGCCCCACCTGACTTCTTCTTTTGGAATGCCACCCGGCCCAACGATTGGAGCCTTTTCCTTTGAAGCCTCGTCACCCTTGATGGTTGGTCCACGCAGCATTCCTGCTAGAGCACCCTCCAGTCCACCTTTCCCTGCAGTCGCTGCTGTTGAACTGGTCTGCTCAGCTTGCTTTTGCGATGCCCCAGAGGAGCCAGCTTGCACCCCCTTTTTGTTCCCAGCTCCTGTTTAAAAGTAAATCAAGATGGACAGCGTATAAACAAGTCATATATACATTCAACCAATGGTTGATGAGAAGATAGAGAAACGGGAAAGGTGTGTATCACGACATCATGGAAAATCAATAAACAATCCAATTCAAGTGGGGGGGGGGGGCAACTAGGAAAGTAAATGTTTTCTGCTTTATGTTCCATGCAGCTTGTAACTATCATCAGCAAAATCCGATTGGATTTGTTTTGTTCGCACAACTCAAAACACTTTAGTCGAAGCCCTTTCAATACATATTGGTTCATTTTGTCGCGTATCGAGGAACAGGATGAGTAAGCAACTGTTGATGCCAGGATCTTTTACCCTTTGCGCAACACATGAGAGGGAAATTCGTGTAGATAAGGCAGCTACTAAATGCAGTAGGCATGACGTATAAGACATTCATTATAATGAGAAGAAGGTCACGCAATGGCAGCACAGCCAGTTATGAATATATGAGTGTTTATGACACGCCACCATGCACCTGTGCAGAGCAGCAACAACAAAGGTTGGAACCTAATGTCTGATGACAGAAAAATCATGCTAGAGCCACCATTCTTGCTCACAACTGAAAGGAGAAAAAAAGGTTGTATGGTTTATTGTACGTGTGGCGGTTAGCGTGACAGCTCATCGGGTCTGTCCAAACCACTCACCGGTTACTACACTCGTTGCCTTAAGCCCGTCCAAAGTTCTATCTAGCCGACCTAGAAGCTTGCCTATGCGGTCCTCCTCCTCATCAATACCTTTCCCGGCACTATTAGTAAGGTTTTTGCGTCTGAACGTCCTTTCTGTCTGATATCGTAAGTTGTGGAGTGATTGCACCTTTGAGGAAGAGGTATTCCTTCGCCCTAAAAAAGAGAATGGGGGTTACCCAAACGTATTAAAGGGCAGACTTAATAGTGAGATCAGTCGTTAAACAAAGTCGAGGTCCTTCTCTTTGATATGGCAAGTGTTAGTATCATGACGGTAAACTACCGGGGTATAAATGTGTCTTTTATGTGAATTTGGCAGATAAACTTCATGAAATGTGAAATGTTGTGACTGACAGATAAAGATATGTAAAAGGGCGAATTTGGGAAATCGTGACATGGGGATATACCCAACAACTACACTTTTTGTATCTTTATATGTGTCATTGCCCGCCGGCCAATTTGCTCGAGCTCACTGTCCCTTAATCAAAAGAGACTCCGTCAACTTCTGAGAAATCGAAGCCCCCTATTTTGAAAATCAAAAATTATTCCGCTCCATGCCACTTTTCAGCTATTTATAAATTTGCGCAATTATGGATAACCCATATGATTTCACGATACACAATTCCTAAAAACAATTGACAATAGTTTCCACTGTAGTCACATTACGATACATGTTTTTCAGTTTTTCCATCAATTCACATAAACGTCACATATGTACAGCTGGTAGTGGTACGGAGATGAGGTAGGAGAGACCGCCGCGCCACCATCACCAAGAGCAGATCACAAGTAGGTTACGTTAGCACTTATGGCCTAACCCACTGTTACAACGGAAATATTGTGTCTTCATAAGCAGAGAAGACGACAGGAAAGGTAGACATGGATGCGACTATGTCTCCATTACGACATGTTGTCTTGCAAGTGCATATGTAGACCACGTCTGAACGTGCAACGTCAATGCTCATGAGACAGCTATCGCCTGGTGCCCAGTGGTACACTTGTGTATGAGGAGATTGTTCACGTGAAAAATGATATGATTTCATTTTCCTCCTTGGATCTTTCGAAATTTCACTCTTTTCGCATTTTGTAATCGTGTCATCTCGTCTCCTCTGAATCTTTGACCTCTTCAATATGGTGTCTGCGCAGATCCCCTCCCCAAACAAAACAGGCAGCGCAGGCACGTGCATCTTTATGATAGCATTTATGATTAAAATGTAGCTGGAAAGTAATGTTACAGGTTCGCTTTTAGAAGCAAGCAGATGGCATAATCAGTTAATTTAAAGGACGCAAGTCGCAGGTACAAGCTCCTTTAACACACAGTATCGCCTGGTGAAGTCAACTACGCCACAACAGACCGACGACAAAGAGAACTGTGTCACTGACATAGTAAATATGATCATGTTTGTTGTATTGTTTTCCTTGGATAGAAGAGAGCAAGGTTACCTGCATCTTTAGTCTTGTCGCCGCCTGACGTCGTGCCGCCAGTCTTCTGGCCCTGGGCTGCGGTCTTCTCCGCGACTGTCTTCTTTATACCTACAGTTCCAAATTATACAATAACTGACATTTGGACAATGTCTATAAACTCTAAAGTGACACTGTTCACAAGGGAGGAATACCCATATGTTTGTGGTACAAGTCTTAGGGTGGGCCGTCTAGTAAGAACAAGATAACGTTCATATTAGTCCTTTTGCTGTGGTTGTTTTAAAGCGGACGCTACTGTCAGTACTGATTTTTAACTGTTTTGGGGGAACCCTTTATCAAGAGTTTGTTTGTATTGTGTGTGAAAAGGTTACCCTTGACATTGAACCATGGTCTCTAGGAGGTAAATTCTATGAATGTTCATTCCTTCAAATCCCTAGAAAATATTCAAAGCATACAGAAAACGAAGGTAGATTCAGATTTTGGGTGATACTGATAACTGCTTTACCTACACTTTGTTAGAAGGTGTAAATGATGATTGATATTGCTGTAGCGTTATGGGCTGATAAACTACTGTACTAGTAATGCCAAACACGTCTATATTGTTCAGGACCATTCGACAGATGTGAACACACCCGAACATAGTACTACCACCAGCCGCTACCACCTCACCGTAAGCGTTAGACATGCAGAGCCAACCTTAGGCACACAAGCTATCTATATATACATGTAACGTTACGTACATATATGCGGGGTGATCCATATTAAGTCGTCGGTCCCATTGGCCATTTGCACCCCTGCAGCAGTAACATACAACCCATACTATAGCTCTATCCTCTATGCACAAAGCGGTAACCGGTCATCTAGCTACATAGCCTGTTCGCTTATAACCGAGAGGTCGGTGCACAAAATCACGAGGACAGCTGTCGTAGCTATAACGGCCACGCGCATGTCACATCAGAGCAAAAACGGTGAACGATTTTTTCAGTACATGTACTAGTGTACATGGTGATACTACACTTTAGCCGATAGAACATGTATTGGGTTGCGATCCGGAAAAAAAGTATTGTGTTCGTAAGCTAAATTTTCCCAACATCGTTGTACTTTTTGACTAAAGAGCAAACTGTTAGTTCGAAACGTTTGTCGAGCTACTCTAGCGCAGAGCACAGTATCAAAATTCAACCAAGGAAGATGAACCTGAAAAAGAGAACAAAACACTTCAAGTCTTTTGACGTTCGATTTTGTAAGTTATTAAACCAGTGATGTAGCGTGGCGTGCTGTGGCGCAGCATGGCGTGGCGTCTCTTGGAAGGCGTGCTGAAGCTTTAGTTACTAGCAATCTCGCGTATAAGTCATAAGGTCGAGGGTTTGACACAGACGTCGATGTTCTATACGCCACGGGTTAGCTGCAGTTAGCTGGACGGGACAGTCAGTCGTAGACCCCGTGTTTGAGCCACACATCGATCGAGCACGTTAAAGAACCCACCACACGTATCGATAAGAGCAGTGGTCCATCTCGGTGTGAGCGGATCAAATCTGTCAGTCCTGTTTTACGTCGCTTGTTCTCAATCACAACTGGTGCGTTCCACCTTGAGGCGGTTTGCCGGTTATGCCAGACAAACAAACCAAAACAAAACATGAATGGCGAAAAAGCTTTGTATTGCGGCGAAACGACTTGTTGCAGCGAACAGGCGATGTAGCGAAACGAGCAGTATTCCCAAACATGCAACCACCATCATTCATTTCATTTTGCGATTCTACGTACAAAATACACCTTGTAGTTTTGGTCCACTAAAGATACTGTAAACCAAGTAGCTAGCACAAGCACCACTAATGCATGCTTGTAGAGCCTTTAAATTTGCTGTAGTTGCTCTTGACAAAAAGAAAAACATGAAGTTCGTCCTTGAAGTATCCTTAGCTACAGACACATGCGACAGTGTGCAACATGGTGGAGTAAAATGGGCCTCCTATAACATTATGGGCAAAGCTATCAAACTGCTCGAATACAGAAGACTATCATTGTATACAGTTGCTTGAAAGTTGGTAACTTGGCACGAAGAAGTACTTCTTCATGTTCTATACATGTCCTATAGTATCATCGTTGGTTTCTCGTATGTATTATGCATAGAAAAAGCAAGAACATAAGAAAGTAAGCTATATTGCTATATTGCGACATTTTGCTATATTGCGACATTTGCGTTCATATCATATTTTATGCAATTCATGTATGTCAATTTGATGAGAAGTCGCTGTTAGTCTATCACTGATATTATAGCGCGACTGTATATGTAGACGGTGCCACAACGCAACTAGTTTCACCCTACAACTTAGTACAAGGCTGCAATGATTCAGACACAGTGTAACCGCCCTTGAGGCATGTAGTAGCCATCATTTCGACAGCAGGCAAACAACTGGCTGAGCCTGATACAAAAAACTACAACGTAAGGTGATCTTAGGGCGATTCAATGTTTACTTACCTGTGTCTTTGCTTGCCATGTTGACGCCGTCTTCTATCAAAGATCTTCAGTTTACTGTAGTCACTGCAATCTGCGAGTGCGGAAACCACAATTAGTTCACGTCTCCGACACACGGTATCTTGTTAATACAATGTATTCAATAGTCGAAGTCCGGTCTTTAAGGTCTCGCACAAAAGCAAGTTCGCTACCTTGCTACGTACCTGTAAACTTATGCAGGAAACATTAAATTCAGGCAGGAAAAGGACCAGACACAGGACTGCCGCGGCATGGGTAGGTTTGACCTTTGGTACCGTTCAACTTATCTGGTGAACGCCCTGTATCATTAGTGCCTACAATTTATGTGTTTATTCAGTGACCGTTCATGTAATTCATTCAATGGTGTACAAACACTGTCATTCTGACATCCATGAATGTAAACTGGGATTTCAGAAAGAAAGATATTGTCACACCCGGTGTACCGGTGTGTGTGTGTACGCGGTTTAAAGCCCAGGTCGTGCCAGATCTTACTTTAACCTATAAGGTTCACCATGTACACCATGACACCAAGGTCCTTGAATACACCGCAACAATCTATGTTGTAATGTGCATACTCAAGTTAGGAACGATACATCAACAGCACCGAGTCAAGTCGGGCACTCTCAGTGACTCCCAAAATGATAGGACTCCTTACACGTGTAAGCTTGTATGTACATGTTTTTGCGAAGTTTACAAGAGGTCCCCATAATGCATAAGCTGTTTTGACTGCATTTGTACACAAGAAACGTTATGGTCACCATCGCCATGTGCAGACGTATTCAAAACAGACCGTAAAATGTGACTGCTGCCTGAATGAAGATCTAGATGTGTGTTGCATGCCTGCATTCAGAGGAACGACCTTACGTGACCTACGCCCTATGGCTTGGCCTACCTTAATCTGTTCCAGTGCCTTCGTCAGTGTTCTACTATTCACGAAGACATATGTAGACTTACGCAAAAATTAGAACACCTTTCGTTGTCCTCATGGCATTTTAAGTCGGGCACGTTTAATATGAGTTAACCTCACAGATATTCACAACAACACACCAGTGGGCGTTGTCAGATTCCAAACCATTACACCGTGATATCTAGGTGTTTGTCTAGACTACTAACCACCACGTGTTTCAGTAGTGATCAACATAATTGTGATTAACTCGCTAAATCAGGAAGAACGTGTGTCGGTCATCTATCCTGTAACATTGGCGTCTAATTGAAGACCTTGAGATAATTGTCAGTCCCTCCCGATGCGCTAGTCTATCTGCTTTGGGTCAGTGCCAACTACGTCAGAGTAAGTATCGCACAAAGGCATCTTTGCATTCTTTAAAACAGAACAAAAACACACCCAAGGTCTTCAGGCATTGTTGTACTGTAACAACTTGACAGCTCTGCATACGTGATTGTTATCGGACGACCTTGGACAATTAACTATCATTTCTGTCCCCTCCCTCTTCGAATTCACTATTTCAGACATGAGTTGTTTCTGTAACCTTTGACATTTAAACCCGCCCTGTGGCAGTCAGAAAAACATTTATCTGGCTCAACTCCGAATATTGCAGGTCAGCGACATAAACACATCTATTCTGTGGGTGCCATGTCGGTGTTCCAAAGCACAAAAATGCTATATTTGGGAGACTAAATGATACTAATTGCACTGGCCACTCCTATCTGGCTATTGACGTAGCCTGCCCGACAACCTAACCAGTACGTGATCTGCATGGCGCTGAGGAATCTGATACATTATAAATACTGAGGGAGTCTCGTGGCTGAGTAAACCGCACCTATATGTACGGCACGGTGGGAATTCCTGTGCAAAGTTTGATGTTTGTCTACATGGGGGTGACGTCATGGTATTATTAAGGGACACGCCCACGACGGCTTCGGGTGCTGTCCCAATGGGAGGCATTTTGTCTGGGATATAGCATGCCCCGCAGGAATGCTACAGTAAATATCCTATTTAAATATCAACCCGTAGATAAGGATACAGGTTTGAATAGCAACCGCTGGACATACCGATACACCATGAAGCACCCACGCAGGTGAAAACCACAAACTCCTAGTCGACTTGCAAAAAGACCCCATGGTTTCTGTCACTATTCTTATGAGCATGACCGATTATACTGGGTTGGGTAAGGTTGGGCAGGTTAGGCATCTGAATAAGCTGCGTGTCTCAGAAAAGGTGATTTGGCAGCACAACCTCGAAGCTTTCGTTTCTCGAATGTGAATCATGCGTTTCCAGGGGGTCACCGACACACAGACAAACATCGAAAATACTGCTCTACGGTCAATACGTGCACATATATATCTGAACACACCCAAATAACAAGGTTCTGCCTGTCCTTGGGTAGCGCTTAGACCCTCGTTGCACCAGATTCCTCCAACACTCGCAGACAGTCAACAACAAAAACAGAAGGTTTAGATTCAGTCGGCTTACCTTAAGAGAGGGCACCGTCGTAGCCTTAACACTGGGAATCTCAAGTGATCTACGGTGAAAACGGCGCTGTAGCCTGTCCTTCTGTACAACCTTAGTACCCTGGGACCATCAGACTACGGGACAGTGACACCGGGAACTCGTTCGGCAAGTTTTGAAGGCGCGGTCTTAAATAATCCGAGGCCCGAGGAATAACCCCGCAGCCAAGCGTCTCCTTTGTGCGAGGTCAGGGTTCGAAGGGGAAGTGCGTGCGCTGGCCTAAGGCATGTACATCCTTGTGAGGCTCTTCCCGAGGCATGTTGATGACTCTGTCTGCAACTGTTGCTAACATGAACGTTAGATAAAAAAACTGCAGATGCCACTATGTCCCTTAAGCGTGAAATCTAAAGCATTATAATCTTCTTCTCACAAACACTGCCTTGACAAGAAAACCGTGAGTTGAACCATGAATAATTGACAAGGTAACAGAAGGCTCAGCATACAGTACATCAATTTGAAAGTCATTTTCGCGATAATATTTCTGTACAATAAGCCGGTCAAAAACGTACTTCCCGTCTGTAATGTATTCAATCTAAAAACAACAACAACAACAACAACATCAACAAAATCATAAAAACCTGACTTAAGGCAGTTACCTATGACAAATTGTGTAAAATCGGACGCTGGTAGATTACATATCTGCGTGAGGGTTGTCATTATTAGTGATCTGATGGGTACCGGTACGTAATCTAAATTGATTCAAATCACACCTTGCCCATGAGGGGTGAATCTAAAATACCAAGGGGGAAGGTGCTTGGCCAAGTTCAGTACTCCACAACAAGTTGATCATAAAACGCATCGTCCTGATAAAACAAAGAAAATAGCTAAGGACCAAAGAAATATGTAAGCCATTTTATTTTCCAATATTTTTGCAAGACTTGATATATAAAGTTGCAATTTCCAATATGGTCACGTTTCCCTATCGAAATCTTCTACCGTAGTCGATTGATAAGAATTCCAGTCTCGTCGTTTAGTATTGACCTTACGAGGGCGTGCCCTCCTTCCGTGCCAACCGACCGTGGTATTTATGACTGAATGAACACGGGAAGCCTTTCCTGTCATATATACTGCACTTCACCGGAAACAAGATATATCCTTCATGATGCTATTGTATATGTATCGCCGAGTAGTGACAATGATTTAAATCTCATGAAATCATCACGTGAAATGACAGCGATTTCTCGATCTCAGTGATAATTCCCGTGTATATATACAATGTACTAATACTAACGGTTTGGTATGGTTTCATTTATCACGCACCAGACACTAAATGCCATCGTAAACTACGTTCTCTCCCTGCTTAAATCAATATGCACCCACTGGTATCAGTCATAACTGGTAATTTTAACCTCAGCAGTAGACATGACACATGTACTGACTACTGAATGGTCAGGTGTAATAGTAAATAGCTCCTAAGTTGTGACATACAAACACTTCTGTGAGGAGGGAAACTTGATATTTTGAACGCTGTTACCTCTTAATTGATATTAACCACAAACGACGACTATAATCATCTTACGTTCAGACACCCCCTCCCACCATCTATCCGATATCTCTGCTATTTGCTGATATCATTATCAACCCTTCAAGGAAATAATATAAAGGCAAACTTGCCTATTATCATCCACCTACCTTAAAGTCACAGAATGACGTCAATCTCTATAACGACGTTAATCGCCGATTACACACCTGATCCACGCACCTCGAGTCCTTGTGGAATGTCAACGTCACTGACCGTACAATGGATACGATTCTCTTCACTCTTCAATAATTGATGAAAACATAAAAGTGCGAGACACATGATTTCCAGTTCAGTGCATGTTTACAAGTAAAGGGACATTGGTGGGAGGCGAACTGATATTACTCATACTGTCTCGATGTCTAGATTTGTTCGGAAATAGATGGTTAAAAGAAATGATTATAGTATCTAAATTTGGCCCATATGTGAGACTTAAAGGTTAACCGTTAATTTGGCCACACCGACTTAATTTTATGGATGACATCCGCGCGCGCATTGATTTTCGCCTGTTCTCAAAAAAAAAAAAAAATCATGTCTTTCGAGGCTTCACGGAACTCCGGAACTCGGCTGGAACTCAGTACAGACTGCCGACTCATAAATGCCGCAAAAGGGCGGCTTATCGTAAAGCGAAGGAGGAAGCTGTGAAGGAGGATGAGACCTGAACAAGACTATCTACATCTACCTCCTGCAAATAAAAACTTGTTTGTTTGATGCAGTCACTGTGTCCTGTGCTTCAATTCGCAATACCGGCTTTGTATTCCTGTGGTTAAGCAGCATTTTTTTTTTGCTGGATTTTTTTTTCGCCCTCTCGCATTAGTTTTGTGGTCCCCAGAGGATGTCATCCATAAAATTAAATCAGTGTGGCCTTTACGAGGTTGTTCACCGCACCGGTGATTCATCAGCTAGACTCTGGATGAAATCATACTCAGACACGCTAGGTGACTCTTCTGCACCTCTCAAGCGCTGTGACATACTTTGGGTTGTGATGCTTGCTCGCCATAAAATTTATGTAACACAGAACCTGTAAGCGTGAGTAAGGTTATGATTATATCTAAACCTTCTGGCATATATTCAACTTCTTTGTTGGCTTCTAAGAGTTTACACAATGGCGAGTACAGCCCTTTATTTTAAAAAAAATCACAAATGTCCCGTTGTTATTCCAAGAAAAAGAGACAAAATGCCTCGCGCTAAGTTCCATTGCTGTACTGCCAGGCCTGCTGGACTGGTCTAGTGTAGTCACAATATCTAAATCATCACTAAGATGTTCTTAATTGTATCATGGTTTAAAGATCCCTGATAAAACGCATCCTATGAGTATGACTGTAATGTTAGATGCAGAACCCAGTGGATGAAAATAGCTGTGAACAGTTGAGATGAAGTTTTAAACATTATTTTGTCGGAATTAAGACTTTAAGACACCCCCCCCCCCAAAAAAAATCACAGAATGGATCTACCTTCGCTGGGACCGTCTACTTCACAGTCGTTGAGGAAAACGTGAACTGGTGTTACCACCATCTGACCAAGCCCAGTTTAGCAGACGACATTTTAGCTGCAGATTTGGCGCGTAGCAGACGACACATCCGGGACATTGACACCTGCTCAGGAATGCCGAGATGCATTCTGGGATGGGTGCGCATGCGTGTTCCACCCAGGTTCGAATGTAGAGCGAACTTCATGTTGCGAATGGAGCTACTTTTGGGCCCATCTTGCATGAAAAATTGCGTGATTTAGCTGCTCCGATCAGCTGCACGTGAAAGGGGACGGGGTTGTCCTCGCGGAGAGACATTGCAATCGCGGAGAGGTGTTCCACAGCTTGCAGAGAGGAGCCGGACTGTGAGGGACGTTGCACGTCTGGTCTGGGAAGTGTTGGTGTCATGGCAGGAAGAACGCCGACGAGACGGCGACTGAAGCGGCCACAGCCTCCTATTTACAATGGTATCATCAACACAGACGAGGACAAGAACAACGACTTCGTCTGGTAAGGTTTTCAGTGACGAACTTCTGACCAGAACTCCACGCCAGGCTAAATTTTCCTAGCGTGTTTTCCCTTGATGCCCCGTGTGCTAGGAAACCGGTGATTGTTTAGGACGGCCTTTGTTCCGAAACATCCTCTGCACACAGATAATCCCTAAATAGCCTAGCACAAGGAGTTGGTAGATTCATACAAAAAAGCAGATATATCCCCTTTCAGGCTAACTAGTGACCAAGATATTTGAGCATGACAAATGCCACAGACGACGCCCCGGTGCACAAATACTCCCCCGCTAGCCGGACAGCCCGTATGGCTGGATCTGGCCGCGGGTCAGCACGGCACAACACCAAGTGCTTCCGGACTATCTCTTTGGGGCCAAGCTCCCTGGTGGCGTGGACACAAACAACTGTCTTGTTCTCATTTCCATGCCCTTGTTTTGTGTCGTTAATTTGAGCCATCAGATAAGTGCTGTACACGTCCTAGAGCAGGGAGAATGTGTGATAGTTGACTCCCGTGGGTGGTACGTACGTACACAGGTGGGCGGGTGGTCCACCTGACGAAACACCTGTGAAAGGGAACTTTCCTCCAGAGAAACACTCCATCCTCTTGGTTGCTAAACATTGATGTATTTTTCACCAGTCTACACCTTTTTTTATAAAAAAGTTAAATTTCCCTTTTCTTATGTTTAATTTAAGACACTGAATATCAACAAACTTGCTTCCTGGTTTGCAAAATTGTATGACAGCAATAGGAAAGCTTAGCTGGTCAGGAATAATTGATAAACAATTCCAGAAATGATATCACAAGTCTCTGTAGACTCGACACAGCTTCAGTTACTGTAGTCTGGGAGTAGGTGTTAAATGTTGGCACCAGAAGTCCATGAAGTTTTCCAGATAAACTTTGACGGACATATTGTCAAAATTTGGTGTTGGACTCAAATGTAGAAGCAGACATAGAAGGTACAGTCAGTATAATTTTAAAACCGTTGAACACCAAGTTACACTGTCAGTGTGGCTCAGATTCCTTACACATGGTTACTCAGTTTGACTATGTAGTATATGACCAATTGTATTGTTTACATCTTTACAATACTTTATTACAGATTAACTATATGTACAATACAGCTGATGTTTACATTGGTTGCTGCCATTAAACCCCAAATATGTTTTGAAACGTGTACTATGTTCCTGTGCAAAGAACATGCCACGTGACTGTGTGGTTTCTGTTTCTGTAAACCATTAAAAAGCTAGACTACTCTGGAGATTATCTTTTTTTTTACTTTCGATTGTACATTCCAAGGACATTCTTGAGGGGGCACAGGTGTGATTGTTGTGAGGTATGCTTTATTTACACCCACCTGTCCGCCCACCTACCCAGGTACAAAAATGTATATTGGAATTTGGAAAAGGCCAACCCAGTCTTGCAAATGAAAATCTTTGTGTAACTGACAAAAGCAGCAGCAACAACAACTTAGCCATATTGTTATTATAAACAGTACTTAATTTCACTTTTAGGATATTGACAGATGAAAGAAAACTGAAACCATGTTAGCAGCTGTATATTTTGTACCCAGACTCTGACGAATACTTGGCAAGGCAAAGTACATTTGGAATAGATACAGTCCAAATGTTGATGTCTTTCTAAGCTCATATAGTTGTTGTGTTGAATTTTTGTAATTATAATATGTTAAAACTGAAAGTATTAAGATTGTCACTAAAGTCGATGTAATGTTGAAATGGTGAAAGTATCTAACATCTCAACTTGATCATTAGGCCACAGCTTACCCCAAAATTTATAAATATATTAGATTGCAACTTCTTTAGTTTTTCTGTTTTCAAATCAGCAACTGAAACAAAAAAAAACCTAGACTGGCAATATGTTACCCCCCGGGCGGAGGTAATCAGAACCAAGACCCGACGGCGTGTTTCTACATATCTACCAGGAGACTTATTTCCGGCCATCCAAAATTGCATGCTCTGGAGTGTGCCACCTTTGCAAATTACACAATCCTATGTCAGCCTATTCATAGGCTATTGGCTCTGAAGGGAAGGCTCTGATGGCTAACTTGGCTAAGACAATACTGGAAGATGTTCATTTGTATGATCAAAATGTCAACAGTGGTAAATAAGAATTGCTGTATGAGTGTTGACAGTCAAAATAGCTTAAAATGGTAGGAATGTTTCAGGTATGAAATATGGATCTCTGGAATTCTTGGGGAGTGGGGGTTCAGACATGCTTGAGGGCAAGGCACGTACACACCTCTGCAGAAAAAATTGTACATATCATTCTGTAACAACTCTTGGAAGTGATCCAGGCATCAATTGGTCTCAAATGTCATTATAATTGGCCGTTGACAAATATTAATAACCTAATAAATGCCTACCAAATGAAGTATAAGATGTTACACTGCTTCGTTAGGCTATGGGTAGTGGAGTGCACAAGTCAATGAATAAATAAGTGAATGAAGGATGAAGGTTTACGTTGTTACCACCTATATTATGTTCTATGACATAATCTACGTAATAAATGAAACACTGAAATATAGTGTATAAGTCACAGTATGACAATTGGAACATATTCCTGCAATACTCTGCCTTGCCAAAATCAAAAACGTCAGAATGATGACCTTGGACAATTTTTTCAACTCTGTGTGGCACAGCCTTGATTTGACATTTATGATTTGATGTTTTTACAGCCCACAAAATGAAAACTGAAAATTTACCAGTAAAAAGGAACATTCTGATTTTTTTTATTCCAGTATTTGATTCAACCAAGTATTTGGTATTTGATTTGACCTCAGCATTCAGTAGCTAAGCGTGTAAAACAAAAGAGACCAGTTCACAGCATGTATTGTTACTCCCAGAATGCACACATTTGAAAGACCTGTGCAAAAAGGAAGGATAGCAACAGTGATATCTATTTATGTAGCCAAATTTGATATTGTATGCCTTTGAAGTTTCCTGATTTTTGGTTCAAATTTAATTACTGTTTTAGACCCATTCTAGTAAAGTAGCCACTGTGATATTCTTGGGAAGACTTTTATCAGATAATACATCTATCAGACAGGTAGACTAGTCTTGTCAGCTTTCAGTTATCCTCTACTTTTGAATCTAAATTTCATTGTCAAATGGAAAAGTTTATCCTGATCTTTCTGAAACACTTTTATCCATGGTGAGGAAATATACCTGTCCAAATTTAAAAACTACCAGACTGTTTACATTGCCGATTGTACCAGATCAGAGTCTCTACCCTGACATCGATGACCTTTTCACAAGTCAAGTGTCTTTGAGCTTGGTTATACTTGACTTTTTGTAACACTATTATGTAGATATATATTTGACTCTGGGACTCTGCAATGGTATATAAGGGTATTATAATGAAGTAAGTTTTTTCTTTGCTCCTTTCAAGCAGAAGAACAGTATTTCAACCTTTCTATTTTTTGACTTTGATAATTCCTGAGAAGCTTGCAGAGCCTACTGAAGCAAACATTGACGAATCATTGAAAGGCACGTTCTTTGATATATTCTTAAAGAAAACTCTACTGAAGCCTGATATTTATGATATGTAATTCCTTAAACGGAAGTGAGGGACCCTCAAGCAGCTGCCTGTTGGCCTTTCCTGTGTGACTTAGTGCGGGATTTTATGATCCCTCAGAACTTTCCGGAGGCAAAATACAATTATTATAGCATACAATACCAAAAATACGGAATAGCATATGACAATAGTATAAAATACTGTGAAGGCAGAATTCTAGCCTTTTTAGTCACCAGAATGATATTTTTTTGCTGTGTCAGGCTGGCCCAGTGCTATTTTCTGGTTATATTTGGGAAGAAGAATACCATCCAGTCATATTTCTAAATATAAATATTAATCACAAGTGTTGTTCCTTGAATTTTGCTATTATTAGAAATACATTGTACAGGTAATTTTTAACCAATAGAAATGAGTCAGTCAATTTCTGTTTGTGGCAAACTATTTTCTACTGAGATGACGTTCATTGAGTTACAGTTATGAATATTATATAATGGCAATCTACTGCAACATGATGACTACTGACAACAGTGTGACTACAATATGCTGCATCAGATCTTTTTTTAGCTGCTCTCTATGTTGTTATATAAGTACTTTATCAGGGCTTGAAATACTTTTTCTACAATCCTACATCAGTCAAATTTTACCTGCATTGCTCAAAATTTAGGAAGTATGGATCACACTAAAAACTGTTCAGAAACCATTGCCATTGTTTCTTTTATACTTCATAGGTGGTGACAGTCAATGCAGCAAATAAAAATCCACAAACACCTACATGTATATGTAAACCCAGCACATGGACTGGTGCAGGTTAGGTACAGGTAGACATCAGAAATGCCTGCACAGCTATGATTTTACCCAGCATATGCAGGTGGTATTTCGAGCCCTGTTTATGCTTGTGAAGGTTGTAGACTCTATATGTCATATGTGGTAGCAGGTGCCTTTATAATCATGTTATAGTCTGCATTGTATGGTTCAATAGTTCTGTACTGTCTTGTTAGTGTACTTGAATAGGAGCATACTCCAATAATAGAACATGTCAAGTAATCTTGTTTTGCAGTAGCATGGAATATAATGTGCTTTGTGCATTTTTATCTTATGTATTATTTTTCTTTCTAGCCCAATCTGCTTTGACATGATAGAAGAGGCACATATGACGAAGTGTGGCCACAGTTTCTGGTAAGTAAATTTATGTTATATAAAATCTTAAAATAGATTTATGTTATATAAGATCTTAAAATAGACTTGTCTTTCTTAAGTTAAAGTACTGTACTCTGTGACCAGTACATCATACTCTCTCCCATCTTTATACTTGACCCAATACAAAAGTGTTTTTAGTATTACATGATTCATTAATTGGCTACTTGTAACCACACTTCCTGAGATGATGTCAATTAGTAGCATTTTTTGTTGCTTAGAGATCTTTTCAAGTGCTTATTAGGCCACACTAATTTTATTTCATGGTTCTGAGGATTTTGCAAGAAATAAACGTAGTGGGCGGGTAAAATACCAAGCTGTTTAACACTACAAACAATGAATTTTTAACTATTGACACTAGAAAAGTATGCGCAGGGAGCTGCAGTTATAAAAGATGATATTGGTGACTTTACAAAAAGCAGGTCACCTTGAAAATGTCAACTGTGCCAATATGCCAAGGGCTATCCTTTGAATACTTGAAGGGAAGAAGGACCTGATATAACCACTTCACTTCTTGATTGAACCATTCACCACATCTGACTGCTAGAAGACTGCTCCTATATGCATGCTACAGTCATGAGTGCAGATGTAGTGTTGAGTATAGCCTAAGGTAATACAGCTGCTGTGAAACTACTATCAGTAGGGCATAAAATTGAAATCCTTTTTTTCTATCACATGACAAATAGTAAGTTGCCAGAATTTCGGACACTGCTTACAAAGAGACAAGATTGTGCGTAATATTGGCTGTGGAACCAAGTAGCAGACGTAGCAATGGCTGGTGAAATAGATTTAGTTTTTTTTAAAATCAAAGGTAACATTAGACAACAAAGAAGGTCTATATTCTTGGCTTGAAGGCTGTGGAGATGTTGTATTATTTGATGTAGAAAGAACCAGTCTGAGGTTTGGAAACATGATAGGCTGTTCCAAACACTGTCTTCTCAGAACTGATTTGCCACCAGAATATTCAAGTAAAAAAAAAGAAAGGAGCACTAGTAGTAGTTTTGGGATTAGATCTGCAGTTGGAAACATTGACGAATGATTACTTTATGGGAGAAGAAGGAAAACAAGAAACATCACAAGTATTCCCCACACCCCTGGAGCAAAACATAATTACAAACCTCAGTATAAGATTTCACCCTCATCTTTTGGGTCTTATATCACAGCGTGTTCCTGGCAGTTATCCATTAGCCCCTTACAGAAAAGTGTGCGTTCTGATGGAATATAATTACAGCGTTGTGGGGTTGCAATCACGGGCAGCAGGTGGCATGTCATACAATAGGAGGCCCCGAGTCTAACCCCTTCCATTAATCCACAGTGGAGATGGGGGCAAACAATTTCCTGTTCTTCCTGTACTATAACGCAATCGTAATTTCCTGGCATCCGGTTTATGGCGGGTATAAACGTCCTTATCGCAGATTCAGACCACGATCGCAAATGGCGGAGTGTCTGAGGGCCATTTCCGGTGGATGTTCCCCTTATCACATCTACCTTATCCGGAGATAATGTCAACCAAATTCCAACCACAACCCAAATGTTTCCCAGGTAAATCCCAGGCCCAGTTTCTGGACAGAGAATTAGAACTTCCGGCACAGGTTCCACCTGTAATGGAGCTGTGCCACATCAGATAACACTGGCCGCTAACTCTTTAGAAGAGAATATCAGTAATACCTTGAAGGCAATACAAGGTCAGACCTTATTGGATGACTTGAAGTTGTACGTGTGAACTACACATTTATTTTCTATGATAGCCATTCATATACTCTTCCATACGGTAATGTTGGTTCATAACCAGTCATTGCAAAAGATATAACATACATTATTAAAAATGTCTCTATTAGTCTACTAGTCTTGTTATAGTCCAAAGCATAATGCTAGTGGTAGTAATGTGTTGTTTTATAGGGATGCTTACTTCTTGATATGACTAATTACTGCAAGGGCATTTTTTTTATTGAAAAATGATTGCATATATTTATCTGAAAAAATGTTACCCTCCACCTTCTTGCTGTTCATGCTGTGGACTTTATCATAAAACAATGTTTGCTCCTTCGTAGTATGGTTTAATCTTCAGTCATTTCCTGTGCATACATGTACCTGTCACTCACCTGTAAACCAGTCCCCAAGGAGCGGTTTATTATGTGGTTTATGTCCATTTGCACATGCATATTTTTACATATGATCATACCTGTACCTTTGACTAGATTTCAACATACATTTTCTTTATTCCATCAAGCTGTTTAATTTTTTTTAAGGTTGGTTGTTACTACATTGTATATGTACTTAAATAGATTTGTTGAATTATAAGCAATTTATTACTATGAATGGTGTAGTAAGTAAGTGGATAAAACAGTAACTATAGTAGGAAATAGCTTTTTGTTCAGTCCCAGGTAAGTGAATAAGCTGTGTGCTGTACTGTGCAGATATGATATCCAGTAATGTTCAAGTTAGCTGTCAAAACCAGTTGGAGACAAGATGGCCCAGGAAGACAGTATTCAAAACACAATTTCCTGCAGGGATATAAAAGGCAGAGATGTCTGAATTAGATGACTGTTGCATGGCTGTTGCTTGACTTTTACTATGGATGTTGTATGGGTCAGAGCAGCATTGCCATTTATCTTTAATAAGTCTGTGGAACTGGAAGGGTTGTAAAGCAGTATGGGTAAGGGGCTGAGGTCTGCCATCCACAGTACTTGCCCGAGACACCTTGATAGAGAGATTAGAGCCAGACTTGCTTTCTGCTGATTTTAGAACTCAGTAAGTGTAACCAAAAAGGACCTTTTGTACTGAAATGTAGTTCTACTACCTTTCTGCAGTTACAACTTCCGTTCCTGGTGTAATTTTGATGTTGTGAGTTTGCGGTGTGTTGGGTGCAGCGTGTGATTAATGGAGATGTGCCAGGTTAACATGTCCAGGAAATGGGCTGGAGGGTGGAAAATTGGATGTGCATGACCTGCCGGCTTGTCTGGAGGGTACCGGAGGTCGGAGGAAAGCGCAGACTGCCATTTAGGTGGTAATGTCAGGGTTCAGCTGGCTGATGATAGGCATTACCTCAGTATAATTCCAGCGGCAAGTCCTCACCAGCAACAGCACATCCTGCTATTACTCAGGCCATGGGATGTCAGATACAAGGAAGGTGTGAGAGCTGTTGGATACAACAGTAAAATTGATGTAATTTGTCAGTAGTTCTGTATCATCACTGACACTGATGTCTTCATCAATTATACTGGATTCCATATGTATTTGCTTGCAATGGTAGTGCTTTGTTTGAACTTGGTTGTAAACCTACAAGTCATCCGAACATTTTCAAAAACCTCACATTCCTGCCGTAACAATTCTTGTAGTTATTTTGTTTCAAGCACACATGTTCTTCTTTATGGTGTTGTATTCATTTTATTCCCATAAATGTCCCAATTGTGGCTTCCTCATCATTGAAAGATAGAATCTAGTGCTGTACTAATGATCATGATGATTCAACCGTTTTACATGAAGCTGACCTAACACGTCGGCTGAATGAGCCCTGCTGAGTCTTTAATTTGAGAAGAAGGTCTTGGCGCGCGAACTCAGCATGAACAATCAGCGTGCTTAGGATGGATTTCCGGACTTTACCGCCGGTGACGTTGATGAGTGCGGTACTTGGAGGTTACTGCCGGTAGCTTCCTGTTGGTAGCGTAGAGGTAGTGACGTCCTTGACACAGCAAGCAAGACGGTTTTGAAACAGGAGCACATCTCAGGAAGATGTTGCGTTCGAAACACCGGAATGACTCGCTTCTAGTTCTGATTTTGATGGATGTTTCCGGATGTTAAATACTTAGAGGTAAGCCACATGAAAGACATCCTGTGGGGGGCATCTGGAAAAGTGCTGATTGTTTGCAAAGATAAGCCTTCTGAAGGTGCTGAAGAATCATCTCAAGTCAGGAAGGAGGTGATGTGGAATTTCAATGGATATGCGAGGTGATGTAGTATGCTTTGAGGCTGGCTTGATAAGCAGCACCTAAATATGCGTGTGGCATACGGCCTCTGGCCATGGTGCTGAAACCATGAGTAGTTGTCTTCTGTGAGTACAAGACGTAGATATGAATCTGTATCAGTGTCAATGTATTTTTTTATACATCTATTGACTGATTGATTGATTGATTGTTTCAATGGTTTATTGATGATACAGAAATGGAAGTTACAGTTTTTGATATTCTTGACTGCTCATTTGTAGCAAAAGGTGTTGCTTGCTTTGCAATGGACATATCAGTACTGTGATACACTACATAGGCAGAACAAAGTCAGCTTAACTCCATTATAATCATGCACTGTTAGGATTATATAACAAATGGTAGGAAAAAGATATTTGTTCATTCTTGATTTGTAGCATATATGTTCTATTAAAAATGCTTAACTGTGGGCTTCTCATTCCCACAGTTTTTGCCCAAGGCTACTGGTGTTATTATTCGTACCGGTAACAGAAATGATAGAATTTCTCTGTTGGATGGAAATGAAATTTTAGATAAAGTTTCTGCAGTAGTAAAGTTGTTATTGGATGTAATGGAGTGTCTAAGCCACTTTATTCCGCCCTGCTTAGATGTGATAAAAGTCCGGAAGTAGCGCAGATGATGTGATACCTCTCGGGAGAAGGCTGCGTGAGCCGGATATTAGGTATTGATTGGAGCCAAAGGCATCGTGTCGGGACGGGAGCCTTCAGACGCAGCTTGGTCGGCGTCCTAGATTTCAAATAGAACCCGTGAATGCAGTAGTTTATGTTTTAAAAATAAAAAATCCAGGGTTCTATTTTGTTAATGCCCTGTAGAGTTTGGAGTGCTTTGAGCTAGTTTAAAACTACATGTACCGGTAGTTTGTATTTGTTGGTAAATATCAGAGATAAATCCTCGCTGCATTTATTTCTTAACGAGTGTTACAGCAGGCCATGAAATGACCTTAATAGCTCACATAGGGCAAGGGAAGATGTCATATTGGCCATCGATTTAAATCAGCGTGCTTCCGGCTCCCAATCCGTTGGGGTGGATTGTGCGCGGGGAAGTGAATGGATCGATGTGAATGACTTGTGTTTGTCCGCTGAGCCGCATCACCTTGTACATCCCCAGCCTAAGTCTGCCGCACGTGGGTAGAATCTGTTCCATGAGGAAGCTGGGCTGATACTGTAATTCACTTTGTGTTCACGGTAGCAAAATTTCACGGCTTGAAGAACATGGACATGTTCACGGAACTTTATCTTCACGGTGGTGGCAAGTGCAGGGAAGGGGCAAAACACAAATGATTTGATAACGGTAATGATAAGTTCACGGCACAGAAGTGACAGTGAAAACAGTGAACATAACAGTACAGTGAAAAATCAGGAATTACAGTAGTGGGTAATTCCAGCCACAGGAAGGAAGTATCGCGGTCTTATTCATTCCTCGGCTGGTTGTTGGAGCATGTTTATGATGTAGGTGAAGAAGAGATGTCTTGTGGAAGATGGAACAGGGACGTTTGTGTGATGGATGTGACAATTAATGTTGCTTTTGTCAGCAAAGTTTTTATGACATTTGACTGGTATGAAGTTTTTTTTTACATAGCTTTTCCTCAGAAATGGCAAAGAAGTTTTGTTAAGTTTGACAGTGAGATATTACAATTTATGGACCCAAGTAGCTGACATTTGACTGGTACATGTATGAAGTTTTTTTTTTACATTGTCTTTCCTCGGAAATGGCAAAGAAGTTTCGTCAAGTGAGATATTACAATTTATGGACCCAAGTAGCTGCAACCTTTATTTCCCAAGTGTGTCAATATAACAAGTTCTATTTGCTGCTCAAAGCTAAGCATTGGCCATATCTAGAATCTTACCTTTAAGGCAGGGCTCGAAATACTTTTTTCAGCCAGGTGGCGCATGTTGCCACCTGAGTCAAAAGCCAGGTGGCGCCATCAGTATTCAAGTGGCAACACTTCCAAGTTATCATTTTCTTCAAATCTGCTACTTATATCTATTACGTTTTCTTCTAGTTATTAAATAACTACTTAAGTTTTATGTTATAAAATAAAGTAATGTAAAGAACACAAAAGCTGTACACGCATTTTCTACCTGGAACTTGGAGCAAGTATTCCAAAGGTGTTACTGATATTAATATATTAAAAACTAAACCTAAGCTAGTACCTACCCAATCATATTTCACCAATTCCCAAACAAAATCACATATTAACCCAGCTAAACAAATAAAAATGTGATTATGTAAAAAAAAAGAACTAAAAATCAGAATTAAAGTTTAAATCAAAATTGAAATAAAAATTAAAATAAAAATTCAAATTTTTAGCTCAACAAAAATGCTGCCAACAATTTCTAATCTTGTACAAAAAACAAGTAACATCGCGATATTCAATGAATCAATGTTTAATCTTGCACCCAGAATTCTACCTTGGCCACCTAGCGAAATTTGAATACACTGCAGTGTGGGCTCAGTTCTCATGGAATATCGCGAGATATCGGGAGATTTTGAAATACAAGATGGCCGACTTTGTTTACTTGCGTGCCGAGCGCTACATATTTCCTTGTTCAAGGCCGCAAAAATGTGCCCCAAACTCGTAAAAATGGATTGAATACAAGTACACGCGATCCAGGCGCAACATCACAGGGCTGCCGCCGTGGGAATGCCACGCCTCTACATGGCGGCACACTTATGCGGGTGGTGTTACGTGCGCCATGTTCTTCGTTTGCGCAAGGATAATGTTACATGTAGCAGCTGGGGAAGAGCGGTGTCGCAGCGCGCCACCTGAGTTTAGGAATAAGTCGCGCCAAGCAAAATCAGGTGGCGCCGCGCCAGTGCGCCACCGGGTATTTCGAGCTCTGTTTAAGGTCAAGTTATACAGATTATCATTCAAAAATTCTTCAGATGTTACCCTGGCACTTCAACATTGTGTCCAGTCTGTTATAGTTCAAACTTGTTAGATATGCCATCGGAGCAGGTGGGAGATAGGAAGTTTTAAATGCAATAGACAAGCACATTGGTCTGTTCTGGGGGAGCTAAGATTCATGAGATTCTGTTTGGCTCTTTTCCATCGTACCTGCTGAGCTTTCCTGTGGTTACTTAACCAGCTGTGCTTGTTAGAGTTTCTATATCTGGGGGAAAGTCAGGATTTCAGTTTGGAAGCTCTACCCTTGTGCAGTGTTCGAAATACTTTTTTGAACCAGGTAGCACAGTGTGCACCTTTGAGTTAAGCGGTACATATTTTCAGGTTGCGTGGTGCACTACCTGAGTCAGGGAGCAACTAGCGCACAAGAAAATCAGGCAGCAATTGCTAGTGTGCTAGTGGGTATTTCGAACACTGCTTGTGGAATACAAAAGTTTGACTGTATATGTACCTTTCAGAAGAAATGTCTTCATAATAGTTTACCCATAATTTTGAGAATGCAATTCCCAATATATTCCCAAAGGCTTCTGTAGCACCCATATCAACATACTTAGTGGGACTAGCCTGAATATTTCACCACACAAGTGAAATATTCAGACAGTATTATTGATTAGGTGTTGTAGAGTGGTATGTTTTCTATTTTTCAGTGGTATTTTTATGCATCCTACAATTAGAGAAGCCTTCTTCTAGCTACTATTCCGTGTTGAGGATATCAGTATTTTTCTTTAGTTGTATTATTGTTTTAGACGATTTAGGCAACATAGCATCACAGTTTAAACTTACAAATATTTCAGACATACATGTACATGTTGATATGAAGTATGTTAACCTCCTCCTTAGATTGTTAACAGTAACATTTCTTCCCATGTGCAGTTTCAAGTGCATCCAGCAGAGTCTAGAAGAAAGCAACCGATGTCCCAAGTGCAACTTTGTTATAGAGAAGACAGATCAGATCTTCCCTAACTTCTTATGTGAGTACAGTCGTGCACTGTGCGATATGGGACTATCCTGACTGTATGTTATGAATTTTAAAATCTTTCTAAGAAATCAAAAGTAATCAGGGAGTGAGACAATCACACACCTACTCTGTATTTCAAAACATCCCATGATACAATGTTTTTGATAAGGACTCTTTCTAAGAAACATACGGTAGGTAATGCTGTTCTATATGAAGGATGTTGTTAACCCAGCCATATTATACTACCACCATATATGATAGTATATGACTGTATAGGGAGATAGAACGTTATTGTAGATCCATCATTCGTAGCTTTGGGACAATGACAGCGCTGAGACGGAATTTGACCGGTTATTTTAGATTCATTTTACATGGTTGTCCACAAGATCACGTAACGTTGGAGGAATATCTGTGGTCATGTTTCTTGAATTTTTTTGTAATACTTATGGGAATACTTCTTATATCTTCTTGTTCTAGTAAATGAATTGATCTTGAAGCATCGACAGAGACTGGAGGAAAGAAAAAGAGTCAAGCTGGATCAGCCGGTAAGTCCTGACCTGATTCATTTGTGCTTTGTGATCACATTTTCCCAAACACAGTTGTACAGGGGTATTGGCCTGCACATGTCTCTGTTATGTTATTGTGTATTTAAGGTTGACTGATTGTACAATTTACATGCTCTCTGGGTTATGTAGATTTATGATACGTATTCATCTGATTAAACCAATTTTGCTGAGTTGCATGATATGGCTATACTGGCTTGTGGGAAAGGTTGAAATCATAAATTTTGATGTGCACTGTGATGGACGACAGATAGAGCTGTGTACCTAAACAAATATTGGTACACTTTAGGTATAGGTACCTATCTGTATCTGTATCTGTATAGCCGGTATAACCGCCCTTCGGCGTAACACACCAGCTTCGCAGGCACGCGGCGCGGCGGCAGCTGACTATATTACACCGAACGACCTGTTACACCTAACCTTTGAACGTCTAACTCTAGACATTGTTTAAAACTATCTAGTGACGATGCCCCTACTGTACTTGGAGGCAGCGAGTTCCACTCTACGATTGTTCTAGGGAAAAATGAGTTTTTGAACACCTCAATCCTTGGTTGATAGCTCTGGTACTTGAAGGCATGACTATTTCTTGTTCTTTTCTGGGCTGGTATTAGGTACTTGGTAGTTGGTACATCCACCAGTTTATTAGTCATTTTGTACATCATGCATAGTCTGGACATTTTTCGCCTGTCATCCAGTGGTGCCCACTGTAGGTTTCTTTTCATGTCCGTGACACTGGCACCCCTTTCGTAGTTGTTCGTGCAGAATCTTGCAGCTTGGTTCTGTACCCTTTCCAGTTTATCTTTGTCTTTCTTTGTATGTGGATCCCATACTGTCGCGGCATATTCTAGGTTGGGTCTTACAAGTGATGTATATGCAAGTGATTTTACTCTTGTTGGGCATGCCCACAGATTACGTTTGATCACTCCCAATGTCTGTTTAGCCTTTGTTGTGATATTGTTAACATGTGCACCCCACTTCAAGCTGCTTGTCAGTGTAACGCCCAGGTACGGGTGGGTTTTTGTTGTTGCTAATGCCTGACCACAAAACAGGTAGCTAGTTACATGTGGGATTCGTTTGTTTGTTATGTGCATAATATAGCATTTTTCGGGGTTAAACTGCATTAGCCATTTGCTTTGCCATTCTTCGAGGGTGTTTAAATCTTTTTGCAGAAGTTGTGAGTCATTCTGTGTAGACAGTTCTACATATAGCAGGCAGTCATCGGCAAATAGTCTCACATTTGAATCAAGTTTATCTGGTAGGTCGTTTATATACAAGAGGAAGAGCAATGGTCCCAGGACGGTCCCCTGTGGAACCCCAGACGCTACTCTAACTGGGGCCGAGGTCTTTCCTTCCACCACTACTGTCTGCTCTCTGTTGGTCAGGAAAGCCTTTAACCAATTCAGCGTGGGGCCTTGGATTCCATAATACTCCAGTTTTGAGATGAGTCTGCCATGGGGAACTTTGTCAAAAGCTTTTGTGAAATCAAGTATTGCTAAATCTACCTGCCTTTTACTGTTCAGTGCGCCAGCTATGTCATGAACTGTTAGTATAAGTTGTGTTTCTGTGGATCGCTTGGCTCTGAATCCATGCTGGTAGTCCGTCAATATGCTGTAACTTTCTAAGTGCGTCATGATTTGGCTATGGATAATGTGTTCAAGTAGTTTGCAGGATATGCAGGTCAGTGAGACAGGTCTGTAGTTGCTGGGAACCGCTCTATCTCCTTTTTTAAAAATGGCACATATATTTGCATCTCTCCAGTCTTTAGGGATTTCTGCTGTGTTTAACGAGTGTTGGAAGATGTTGGTCAGCACAGGTGCGATTTCACTAGCTGTCATTTTGAGGAACCAAGGTGGTATTTGGTCTGGACCGGATGCTTTAGAAGGATTGAGACCTTTAAGCATTTTTTCGACACCATCGGTAGAAACTTCTATATGGTCCATAGGGGGGGTACAAGGCTGACCCAGAGATGGCATATCTGTGGTGTCTTCTTCTGTGAATACACTTTTGAACTGTGAGCTGAGTGCTTCTGCTTTTTTCCCGCTGTCACTGATAATGGTGTTCCCTACCTTTAGAGGTGCTACCCCGACAAGGTCTCTCCTCAAGCCTTTTATGTACGACCAGAATGTTTTGGGTTTGTCAATTATAGCTTCTCCCAGTATGTCTGCCACATATTTTGAGTGTGCTTGTCTTATGCTCTTCTGAACTCCCTTTTTAACTCTCTTATATTTGTTCCAGTCTTCCTCTTGTCCTGTTCTCTTAGCTTTGTTATAAAGGCGCTGCTTCTTACGACAATGTCTCCTTAGGTTTCTGTTAAACCAAGGCAGGTTGTGTCTGCTTGATGTTATTTTACTAGGGATATGCTTGTTCATCGTGTGTTTCATTTTGTCTTTGAAGTCTGACCACTTCTGCGTAACCGACATATCCTGAGTTCTTTTGTCGAAGTTATTTGAATAGTCCATTAGATCTTTCTTAATGGCCGGTTCGTCGGCTTTTGTGCGAATGTACACTTTTCTCTTAGGTTTTCTGTTTTGTTTCGGTGCCATGTTAACGTCCACTAGCACCATGTCGTGGTCACTTATTCCCGGGACTACTGTAGTCTTTTCAATTATGTTGGGGTTGTTAACTAAGACCAGGTCCAAGAGGTTACCATTTCTAGTTGGTTCTTGCACTGTTTGGAATAACCCGTGGTTATCCACTAAGTGCAGTAACTTCTCTGCCTGCCCAGTGTAGGCCTGAGTGTTATCAGCTACAGTTGTGTCCCAATTGATGCCAGGAGTGTTAAAATCACCAAGGATGATCACATTGTCAGAGTTTATTTTAGCTCCCATTTTACCTATAGACCTGTCAAGTTCATCCAGGCTATTGCCCTGGTCTGATGGGGGTCTGTAGTATGTACCGATTATCAGTGGTTTCCTTCCTGCTAGTTGGGTTTGTGTCCAGAGGACCTCACAGTCTGTGTCTAGATCTGGTCTATGAGTGACAATTAGATCATCCCTGTTGGCCTGAAACACACCACCTCCTGGGCCAGTTTGTCTGTCTTTCCGATGTGCTATGTAGTTGTTGGGGAATATTTCACTACTTGCTACGCCTTGATTGAGCCATGACTCTGTTCCTGCTACAATATCTGGTTTGTAAGTGTCGAGTACAGTCGCTAATTCAGCTGTTTTGTTTCTCACGCTCTGACAGTTCACTAGGAGAAGTTTACCTTTGGATCTTTTGTGACTATGACCCTTCATGTGCTGATTACCCTGCTTTGATTTAAGTGGAGTAGATGTAGCCATTGGAATGTCGCCTGATAAACTAGAGTTAGAACTCAGTGTATCAAATGAATTTACTGAATGGAAAGTGTCATCAGTGATATCAAACATAGCTGATGCAAAGTTGGGTATACCACAGTCACAGCATACCCACGAGTATGATCGGTGGGTTTCTAGTACACTGTATACTTGAGAGCATAGCCTAATGCAGTCTTTATGGTACCATCTATTGCAAACATCACAACAAATGGCAGTATGGGTGTTCTGTACTGCCTTGTTACAACTCCCACATGGAAACTTTGGTGGTCTAGGCCCTGGGTTGATCTCAACATCCCCGCTCAAGATCAGGATCATGATCAGTGAAAACTTTGTGCTACTATTGTGCAACAACATTTTCTTGTGACTGATGTGAGTCCCGTTCGCCCCACTGTGCTTTATCATGAAAGCGAAATTGGCCCAATTCCCTGTACAATCTGTTCTAAAATTGCATGTGACCTGTCCTTTGTTTATCTCTAGTTTGTCTTTTGGCTGTGATCCTGGCTCGGCCTTGCTAAGTATTGTGCAAAGGGCTAGGAATATGCAAGTGAAGTGGAGTTCCATCTTTTTTATTTCCAGTCACCGTTCCTGTTATTCCTTAGCGGGACCCAGTCACCGCTCCTGTTAATCCTTAGCGGGACCCAGTCACCGTTCCTGTTATTCCTTAGCGGGACCCAGTCACCGCTCCTGTTAATCCTTAGCGGGACCCAGTCACCGCTCCTGTTATTCCTTAGCGGGACCCAGTCACCGCTCCTGTTGTTCCTTAGCGGGACCCAGTCACCGCTCCTGTTATTCCTTAGCGGGACCCAGTCACCGCTCCTGTTGTTCCTTAGCGGGACCCAGTCACCGCTCCTGTTGTTCCTTAGCGGGACCCAGTCACCGCTCCTGTTATTCCTTAGCGGGACCCAGTCACCGCTCCTGTTGTTCCTTAGCGGGACCCAGTCACCGCTCCTGTTGTTCCTTAGCGGGACCCAGTCACCGCTCCTGTTATTCCTTAGCGGGACCCAGTCACCGCTCCTGTTGTTCCTTAGCGGGACCCAGTCACCGCTCCTGTTGTTCCTTAGCGGGACCCAGTCACCGCTCCTGTTATTCCTTAGCGGGACCCAGTCACCGCTCCTGTTATTCCTTAGCGGGACCCAGTCACCGCTCCTGTTATTCCTTAGCGGGACCCAGTCACCGCTCCTGTACTCATACCTGTACCTAAAGAAGTTTGGCCAATTCTCTGTAAGTAATTCATGTAGCCAATTGTTCCTTTTAGTGTTTAGTTTTTGCCTTTGTAGGAGGGTTTACATATTTTAATCTAAAAACAAGAATATTCACACGTTTTCCTGATTTTCAAGTGCAAACTTGTCAAAATCTTTGAGATGCAATTTACCTATTGTTAGTATAAAAAATGGTATCAACTAGTGTTTTATTTTTAGTGTTTTATTTTGTACAGGTACAGGTACACCAGATGTTCAGGTCCGGACCTGTACCTAGATATTTTTAAAGGCACAGGTACAGGTATTAGGTACACAGCCCTAACGATAGAAGCATGAATTTCCATTATAGTTCTTGGAACTTGAACTCCACGTGTATTCCTCCTCCTGTCTGTACCACAGAATGGGATGAAGCTGACAGAGTTCCAGGAACTTCTGTCTCATGAAGATGACAACCTGGACATCACAGATGTCAACCTCATGCTGGAGGTCCTCTATCAGAAGAAAACAAGACTAGAAGCTGTGAGCCATCTCATATTATTAACTCATATTTAAAAAAATATCAAAGTCAGCACTTCAAATTTGAGATCAACTCTCTTTCTTATTTATTTGTCTGCTTTTGTTGTTTTTTCCATAGGACTCCATAGCGGCACAAAATCAAATATTAAAAGAATTCCTCCAACATGCAAGAAGAAGAAAACAAGAGGTAAGCTATACACACCAAACACTCCTGTCTACTTTGATGTATTGATTATTCTGTCAAATCCTAGTCCTGTTATCCCAGAAGTAAATGTAAGACTAGCATGTTTCTGGCGCATGCTTTGAGATGGGACTCGTTGTAGCAGTCATACTTTGTTCTGAAATCTCATGTCCACCAGTAGTGTGGCCCAAATCTAGGTACAAGGTAATTGCAATTCTAGATGTCCCGTTGCTCTTTCCTTTCAGACATTCATGAAGGGAGACACAAATTACATGGTGTGCATTTTTAGCAGAGGGAAAAGCTCTGGGGATCCTGCTGTGATTGCCTCGGCCGTTCTATATGGATTCTCTGTTTTAGATTAATTGGTACTTCTCTTATCTCCCTCTGCACTTTGTCCAGCAACTAGATAAACTGATGGGAGAGGTCTCAGTATTAGACCAGGACATGCAGAGAGTACAGGTTAGTTTTACATATATTTACATCATTCTACTAAACTGAACATAGCACACTTGTGTCATTACCTCCAGGTATGGAAGTATTGTTTTAGGTGTGTGTGTGTCAGTGTGTGTGTGTCTGTTTGCTTGTGCTTCTGAAGGTATTTGAATGCAGTAGAGTGGCAGGAAGGGAGTGGGAGATTTTGTAACCACAGATTGACAGGAAGGTCCACCCAAACAGTTATTGCAAGGCACTGGGGGTACCCACTTAGGGCTTGTCACAAGGTTTGTGCACTTCCGGCCTCTCAGCCTGCAAGGTTTCTGTCCTAGGTCCACTGTAGTACATCTCTTCGGTTGGGCCAATAAATTCACAGAAACTCGAGGTACCGTACTTCCTGAAGGTTTTAAATCTTAGATTTCTTGTTTTGAATATGGAAAAACACTTGGAAGTCGGACGATCATCTTTTAAGGCAAGTATCTCTGTAACCATAGAAGTTATCTAAGAAATAAAGACATCACAGTGTGGGGAAATTGTTCTCTTTCCATTCACATGACATTTACTGAGCGTTCATTCAACAAGTACAATGTGCAATTCCCAGTGCCTTTCCAAATTCAAAAGCAGCCTGCGCTATTTTTGTCTTTGCTCTGAGGAAGTAGAAACTGTAATGTCAGTACAAACATCTTGTTCTGTTTATCCCGGAGGTAGTTACCAATTCAAGTCTGAGAGTAGGGCCTAAATATAGATGTTGTTTTGCGAAAAGGGGATTGGAGTTCCGAGTACGCATGTTAAAACCACTGGTGAATAAAGGAAACTCACTGAATACTGCTGTGTTGAATGGTACCAAATTTTTATGACAGCAAAGGTTTTTCATATTGTACATACAACATCACTGCACATTGAGTTCAAAACAAGTAGTATGTTGCTTTCATGTTATTTGGTTTCACGCAGCTGTTATGAGCATTGGATGCACTTTGTTGACTGTGGTCTGGTTAGGCTCAATGAATCTTTTACACTAGTGCAAAACCTGTTAGTTGTTCTTCCTAAGTGGTTATAGCAAGCAGCTGTCATCTGAAATCACTGGCAGTTCTGAGGTCTACTGTTTTTAAAAGGGTTTGAATATCACCATCAATTAAATATGAAAATATGTAACAAAACACATGGATGGAATAGATAATTCTTTAGTAGAATTGGCCAAGTCAGTTTGTATTTCTAATCACATGATATTTTTGTTTATATAAACCGCTGTTGGTAAAACTTTGTGTTTGATAATTCTCTTGTGATCTTTATCGTTTATGCTTGATAAATTTTGTTTTCATGCTCGTGTGTTTCATATGCTAGTTTTTTTTTTTTTTAAGAAATAATTTTCCGCTACCAAATTAACCAACCAGTGGGTGAACAGAGCATGGCATTTACCATGATTGGTGTCCTCAGAAGTATTGCACTGGCGGGGAATGGCCATGCATAACTCTGGAACGGCATTGATTTTTCCTTGAAAGAACTCTGAATGAGAAAGCATTAGGAGCATGCATCGTGGCCAGTTTAGAGAGCAAGGTTATTGTGCAGCCTTGTACAGAAGTAGTTGACTCGTGACAGCAGCTAAGTCTCCCAGGGAAGTTGGTTGTGTTTTTTATCCAGGGACCTTTCAACTACAGAAAAGAATGTGAGCAGTTAGTACTTGGTTGATTGTCTGGGTTCTTCTAAGTGCATGGCCTTGGACCTCCCTCTCTCTGTAACATCTATCTGACTTCAGACATGTCTGTTCCTATCTGCACAATTTCTCAAGATTGATCAAAGAAACAAGAAGGCATTGAAATTGAAGTACATCATGTTTAATTGTTAGCTGGACGTTCTTAAGTTTAGACTGATTGAGGTTATAGGGGCACAAGACTTCTGGTTTGGGGTTGAAAAGACTTTTATTAGTCCCACACTTACAGAATGTTTGTATTCTGTTTTCACTTGTTGCAATCTTTTTTATGCCATCCTGCATGCCTATATGATATAAGTATAAAATTGGGTTTTTTTCTATGAGTGTTTTTGCATTGCTTGTGTGGCCTAGATGTTTTGTCTACCACAAACAGAGATGTTAAAATGGCTGACATTAATGTTGACAGTGCTGTTGCTTTTATTTATACCTCTCTATAGGAGATGATGTCAAGCCATCAAAGCAAGTACCAACACACAGGCCTGGTACGTACCTTACTTTACCTTTATAACTGATGATACTTACATTAGTACATTTTTGCCTCCATGAATTTGACAAATAAAAAAAAGCATGTAGTTGTTCTTGGACCAATGTCAATGAATAGCACTGGTATCAGAGTAAGTACCGGTACTACAATGTATAGTTAAATAGGCCATGTCCAATGCACTGTCGTCTACAGTACCAGCATCGTAAGCGTTAACGTAAATTACGATCTGCGTAATCGTAAGCACGCCGAAACTACGATCGTAATCACGGCGTAATTACGTTCCGGGAGTGAGGGGGGAACAGCCACTGGAACAGCCGGAAATATGCAGAATATTCATTTTCTGCCACCGTGTACACGGAATATTCATGAGAACTTCAAACAACCCGATTTACGACAGAACTCGAAAGGCCGCCCGGCCGACAGAGAGGACTGCAACGCATGTCCAACGTAATTTAGACGGATTTTTTTACGTAAATCGAGCCGATCTTTTGGGTAAAAAATGTCAGTTACATTACACACCAAAATAATCCGCTGATTTTTTTTCAGTTGGAAATATAACTCAATCCACGTATTTTCCGACCGAATGACAAGAAATTGACCTCTGTATTTGAAATCTAAACCTCATTGATTTGAACAACGCCGAGGCGAGCGCAACGTCCTTGGTGAAAATAAACAGCGCTCCAGTCAAGTTGTAGAGAATTTTCTTCATATATCCATTCATTTGCAAAGTCATGCCCGCAGTTTGAAATTAATTTGCAGGACATCGCGCGATAATAGCGGCGATTAATGATTTTTTGAACGTAGAAACGCGCGCTCCACCAGCCTTTCGTGTAAACATTATCGTAAAACTTTCTCGGACCTGAAAAATCTCGTACAACTACGGTTCAAAACAAGTCAGCTGCCGGCGAAAATCACCTCCAACTTACATTGTGGGGCTGCTACTGTCATGTAGATACCGTGTTAGACCTTGAAAATAATAATTAAACTTGGTGCGCCTGCATTTACCCTGCGAAATACAGCGTTATCTTCAACTTGTTCCCGGCCGGCACGGCCCAAAAAATGAATATTGCGTAATACGTGGTAACGCGCGCAAATGTCCGTGCCATGCCACGAGGCCGCGGGAGCCAGCGCGGCGGCTCCCATTACCAGGAGGCGCGGTTGACCACGCCCCCGCCCTTTGCCGTGCCGACTTGTTGTTACTTCGCCGACAGAAAGGCGTAACCGTTTATATTTGAGTGCTTTGAAATCAAGGAATGAAGAAGTGTGTTGTTTAAATTTTTTCAATAATCGATAAGGCATGAGTACCGAGAAACCCCTGCTGTACTTCTTGCGATATTTTTCATTATTATTTTTCTTAATTTTACGCCGCCCTGCAGAAGTGTTTGCAACATTCTTTACAGACTCGCCGGCGCCTCGTGTCAGAGAATGACGTAACGCAGGAGTGTGTCACTTGAACTTTTTCCCACGCCTTCTGTCGGCCGACACGGCCGGCCGCGCCCGCCCAGATTTGGTTTATTTTTGTCAAATCTGTAATGATAGTGTAGCCGCATGGAAATTACGTCGATGCAAGTATTTTTGCTTGTGAACATTTGAAAACCAAGGACGACCTTGCCTCTGGGATCTACATATAGGTAGGCGTATTTAGCGTGGTCGTGTGAGTTTTCGCTGGTGATTAAATGGAATTATTAAAAGCTCCAAAAAAGAGCAAGACAAAAATTGATCACGATAAAACATTTTTTTCTGTTATAAAGTGTTTCTCTTGATGGCCTTTCTTGGTACGTAATTTGAAAATTGTATTATGAAAATGGCAACTTCACCCGTCTGTGACGAGTTCGTGGAAATCAAATTTCAGTTCTTTGATACCATTTTCTACATGTTGAAGCCAGGCTTTTCCCCAATGTCAATTTTACAAATCTGTCCGTCGCCAAAGCACTGAATATCGTCAATATCGGTATAAATGCCGCATCCAGCCTCTCCCTTTACCGTCGGGGAGCCCGAATAATTCAGTAGTAATAAATCAACGTGTTCAAGTCGGCAAGATAGGAGAGAATAACAACGCTGGAAATTCCTTAGTTCTCGATTAAACATCAACAAGCTGATTATTATCTTTCTCTTCTTTGTCTAAATTTCTTTATTGTATGAATCTGAGTACAGTACAGTACTATGTCTTCTAGGAACGTTCTTGGGGCGCCGCATGCACGTGTATGCTTGTGGGCACCCAAGCTGCGTAACAAAATATTCTTGGGGTCAACGACCTCGCTCATGTGCGCCGCCTTGGAAATCGGCTTTGATACTTATGGATCAAACCTAAAAATTGATCGTTTCTGAGTGCTGAATGTAAGTAAAAACAGATTGAAATCTTCACACAAAAATAGAGTTTTTGACATTCTATATTTGTTTTTTTTATGAGAACACAACTCGCTCCTGATCCCGACAGGACTCTGCGCTGGCGCGAGCCTGTTGCTTTCAAGTGCCACGCACTTTTTTCTGTCGTAAAATCAACTGTTGTAAAATCAAGGCGCTAATCAATTCTTACCGTGCGGACATGCCGGCTCATTATCGACCTCATTAGCTATAATGAGCTGCCGGTACCGAATTTGTTGTCCACCCAAAATCGTAATTACGGCGTAATCACCATCGCAGTTACGCCGTGTGTACGTTTTGCCTACGCCGTAATTACGTTAAAGTTTACGATGCGGGTACTGTAGTATCAGTGAAGTACTTGCCTAGAGCCTGATTTCCAGCATATTGATTCCAAATCAAAGTACAAAAATGTCTCCCACTTTAAGGGACTAAACCAAATCAAAGCCTTGCATTTGTAGGGCCCTGGAGGGCTCTGTGGGGGAAAATTAGGTCACATGGGCCTACTAGCAGTAATTATGAGCAATAACCCGCTTTGGCATAATCAGATATTCAACCACATTGGTGCTCCAGAAAAAATGCTTAAATACCACAAAATATTGTAATCATATTGGGCACAACACAGTTATTTGCCATAAAATGGATAATTAGGCCTTTCAAAAACTGTCAAAGAAATGCATTGCATGTCATCTTGGGAATGTAATAGGCATTTTGGATAGACCTTGTCCTAGATTCTTTAATTGTTTTGCATGGCTACTGGAATACAAGATTATGAAGTAAGAACCGCCTGCTACCAGGGCTTATATTATTGCTATGGTAACGTAATGAAGTCATAATTGACCCATTTTGGAAAGGAGGTCTGCCATTCAGTACAACCAGTTCAGAAGGAAGGAAAAAAACCTGTTGGTTTAGCAAAGGGATTACCAACAATAAGACCCGTTTGTAAGCTCAAGGAAGTGGGAGAATCTTATCTTCATCTTCAGAGTGCATCTAAATGCATGTAAAAGATATTACATGACTGTTGAGTATATAATGACTTCATTTTTAATGCAGGACATGTCCAGGGTATTGAATGGCCACGACCCACCATCTCAGGCTACAAGGTAAGATCCAATGAGTACACAAAAATGGCAGCATGAGAGTTGTACTAGGTTCAGTGGATATCAAGTGGATATCAAGGATGATGTTTCTGCAATGTAATGGGACCCAAAAAAAGTTCCTAGTACTAGGAGGTGACCTAGAATTGTAATGGATTAAGCAATGGTGCACACTTTTAGACTGTCTACATACTAAAAGAAAAATTCACTGGCACTGCCAGGCAACTTGTTTTCTGTCCATTTTGTCCCATTTTGGGAATCTTCCCCTACAGTAGCTTGTGGTTACTACCATGCCTTTTTACTACCATTCCATTAAATGTGCCACATCCATATCTTTCACTGTTTCACAGCTCTGACACATCCAGCACAAGCTTAGTCCCTGTCAAGACAGAAGGGAGAACAGACAGTCCCTCGGAAGGCTTCAATGTCAGCAAAAACGTAAGGATGGGCCAAGTCTGTGGTTTAACTGTACTACAATGATCACATTACACTTCTTTATGGTTTGGTGGACATACACCTGTGTCTGGAGCATGCCTGTTGCAGTATTGAATTACAGTCAATTGAAATTTTGATTCAAATTGGTATTGTAACCATGGAAAATATTGTTTTCTGAAAGTAAATGAAAGAATAAAAGAGAAAAATTACAAGTACCGTGTAATAAAATGTTCTCATTCAACCCCCGTTTCAGGTAAGCAGATATCATTGGTTAAACTCTACCCTGGCCAGTAGGAGGACTAGACTGGACCAGCACTTTGACGACCTGGAAAAGTGCTACTTCAGCATCAGATTAAAAGAGTTTGGACAAAGTAAGTCAGATACATATAATTCTGTCTACTCATGGTAGAGTAAACTTCTAAGGCATCAGATAGTCTCCAGATGGCTTATTATAGCTTTTCAAACATTTCCAAAACATTACAAGTCTATGATCTTGCTGAAGGGTAAGCCAGATTGTTTCCCAAATCATGTTAATACATCGAGTTTTGTATAAAAGGTTTCTAGAAATTACATTTGATTCTCATTCATGCCAAAAATAATGTCATAAAGTTGGTAAGACATAGGATACTGGGTTTTTCTTTTACACAACCAGTAATGACTCTCACCTGCTTATGTTTCAATGCCTATCAGACACCTTCCTCAGAGCTTCTGACTGGAGTACTACTTCTCGCCACTATATGTAGCCAATGTAGGTGGCGCTTCTGCGGCAAGAATTCTCATTGATTTTTGCTACAGGATGTCTTGCTTCTTGCTTCCCACCCTAAGGAATAGCTACCTATCATCAGACTACATCAGTGTGGTATTAAGGTTGTCTAATGGGAGATGTTTGCCTTGTTGTTCCTTCCCTCAGCCGAGACCCACTCTACGGACAGTCTGTGTGAGTTCACAGACAGCCTGACCAAGTTCACCAAGTACAGCGGTTTCAGACCACTGGCAACCCTCAGTTATGCCAGCGACATCTACAACGGCTCCAGTATAGTCTCAAGGTACTCATCATGTCATCTTATATCTTACTTTATCTTTATTTACTAAGACGTACTGTCAGACTCTTTACCAAAATCTCTTAACTGGTTTGACATAGATTCTGTTGACTTGTGTTTATCTTTCCATCTGTGATACCATTTGCTGATTATTTTCTTTCTTTTTTTCAGTTTTAGAATTTTTTGAATGTCATTGGCTTCATTAAGTAATATTGTATGTTCTTTTATATAACTTATATGATGACAGACCCTCTGTACATGACTGACACTGGAGTGTCCTGTTTCCATCTTAAGATTCACACATGCAGGGCTCGAAATACTGCCTGCATATACAGGTCAAATTGGGATTGTGTTGGTATTTCTGATGTCTAACTGTACCATACCTGCACTGGCCCATGTATGGGTTGTTTCAGTCTTCAAAGATTTTTGTTCACTGTACTGATTTTTGCTGCCAGTAAAATTGAAAACGAACAAATGCAGAGTATTTTGAGCCCTGCACATGTGAATAGCTGCAAGGAAAGACATGAACAACAACTTGTTAGTAATTTACATTAACACTTGCTCAGCCAATAGGAAGGGCTGCAGAGTAATGTTAGGACTTTTTCAACCCATTTTGTGCACAAATAACTGACCAACACTCATGCTAGAAATAACCTGTTTTCAAGCTCACAACAGGACGTGGTCTCCAGGTATATGCTTATTTTCATGGTAGAAACATTCTTGTCCAGTCTGGTTACATGTATGTGTTTCCCCCAGGGGAATTCGTCTTTCTGTTAGGTCTCAAAAATGGGCTTGTCTGACAGAAAACAACTACATTCTTGTACAATCAACCTATGTTAAAGACCCCATGTGTAAAAAGGTGCAGCTACACTCAGAGGACTACATATAGAAAGTATAGGCACACTAGGAAACTGATTTGGTACTGAAAAGTAGAGAAAAAAGAAGTCTGGCCTCCCTCCCTCAAAAAAGAAAGGGAGGTCACTTTAGCAAGCTGTCATGACATTCATACATATTAAAAACATATAATCCATGACTTCAGAAAGTTAAAGATCAATAGATTAACATGAGTTTCTTTTGTTTCAGCATTGAATTTGATAGGGACAATGAGTATTTTGCAATAGCGGGGGTTACCAAGAAAATAAAGGTAAGAACAAGCTGAACACAGGATACCAATATGTTAACTGGCCAACTCAGAAGGTTGAGTGAATGTGTAGAAGTTTAACTGCTGTATTTGAGATTTTAGTAGGGGTTTAGGAAGTTCATAATAGTTCAGTGTGACGACATAGTTACATTTTGGTACTAAAAAAGTTAGTTTCAGTGGATTGTAGGTTTTTGTAATGTAGGAAAAATATTTTGTAATTCAGTGAAAGAGAAAAGGCTTTAGAGCGAAAGAGGTTTACATGTAGAAAACTATGTGATTTCCCAGGGTAACAACACAGTACATAATCTTTCTCCAACCAGGTGTTTGAATATGGGACGGTAATACGCGATGCAGTGGACATACACTACCCCTGCAGTGAAATGGCATGTAACTCCAAAATCAGGTATGTGGGATTCTTCTACCTTTTGCATTTAACAAAAAACAATTGAAGCAATGTTATTGTACATACCAACTTCATTGTGTGTATTGTTGTATTGTACTCTAAGTGGTTGCTAGGTCTTGGTGATAGGATGTTGCGCACACAACATTTGTGCTAGTATAAGACCTACTCTAAAGCTGTAATGATGATTTTGTTCCAGTTGTGTATGTTGGAGCTCCTACCACAAAGGCATGTTGGCCAGTAGCGACTACGAAGGCACCGTCACGCTGTGGGACGCCTTCAACGCAACAAAAAGTAGAATGTTCCAGGTAGGACAACCTTTCCTCGGCTCAGGTGTTTTTGCACACACTCCTTGCCATATTTTGAATTGGTGACGACAAGTCTGACTTCTGGAATGTAAATGTATTCATTTGTCTGTCTTAAATTCTATATGGTTGCTTACTCACTCTGTCTGTACAACAGGCTATGACACTACCCACAAAACGGTGGATTGTTGAGATTTTGCTTGACACTGTTGTTTGATTTTACTTGACCGTGTAGTTTAATTGTGCTTGACACTGTTGTTACAGGAGCATGAGAAGAGATGCTGGAGTGTAGACTTCAACCACGTGGACCCCAAACTCCTGGCATCAGGATCTGACGACGCCAAAGGTGATTAATATTTGACTAACTCCAACTTCTTTCCTGCCATTTCGCCAATCCCGGCCGTCCAAAAAGCCTATCCACTGATGAGTTGAATGAGGTTTCTAAAATCTGGAGTGGATTGGTATGAATATTTGGGCTATTCAAGAGGTATTCCCTTTTTATAAATAGAAAGTACTTCTTATCTCCTTCATAACATCTATGTAATGTACCCATCACCTTCCTAACATCTACTTGAATTGAAAATCAACTAAGGTACTTTTGTGAAAAAAGGGTACTTGTTTCTGGTTGCAAATGGAAGTTAAGATCACTTACTGCCAGCTAAAATTTCCTAGTCTGCTTTTACATCTCTGTTCTCTAACTCTGCCATATCCTGAAATGGCTGTCATTGAATGAAGCCTTTCTATCAGCTCTCTTAGGAACACTTGCCACTCTGAGTTGGAACTGATGAGTACCAGAAGGAGGAACATTCTAGCACTGTGTTCCCATTAAGTCATTAACCATTTCCCTGCTGCAAAACCCTGTAACCAACAGAGAATTGGTAGCCAAAGGGCTACTTCATGTCTTCAGTGTGCTAAAGGTTATTGCGGAAATTGCTTATCCATAAAATTCATCTTAAGCATGGATCAAGACAGAATGACTCCTTTCCCAATTTGCCCCCACTCTTGCCCCCACTCTATTTCAACCTACAGTATGTATGAATGAGTTGAATATGTCTGATAGGTTTAGTTACAGACAATGTAACAAATCATCCTTGGCTACTACATGTATCAGAGATATGGTTAAACTTTTATGTTTGAAAATTCTGTCTTCATAAAGGTTCTCTAGCTTAAGGTTTGGTACACTTTCTCACTTTTGCTGACAAAACTGTAACGGCTTCTTTCGTTCCCTTGCAGTGAAACTCTGGGCAACCAACATGGAGCACTCTGTGGCTTGTCTGGAGGCCAAGGCCAACGTGTGCTGTGTCAAGTTCAACCCCAATAGCAGGTTCCACATAGCCTTTGGGTCTGCAGGTGAGAATGGCTGAGTGGGTAGAATGGTAATAAAGACAATCTATCACTTGCAGTTCTGTGTTAAATAATATATGTTTGCCCACAAATGATACACATTGTACATATTTGTGAATACAAATAGGCAATTCAAAATCTACTACTGGATAAATTGCAGTGATTACTTCTGGATGTTCCATCAATCAGTGTCACTAAATTGTACCTGAGATTTGAGCACCTTTAAAGAAATGGTACATGTACAACTATGCGATGACTGCCTTTTCTTGCCTGTTTGCAGATCACTGTGTGCATTACTACGACCTGAGAAACACAAGGCAAGCCCTGAATGTGCTGAAGGGACACAGGAAGGCTGTATCATACGCCAAGTTTGTCAACTCACAGGAGATTGTTTCTGCGTAAGCTTTTCTTTCCCTGGGATGAGTCCTTATCAATCATACTTTGTACAAGTACCAGTAATACAAACCTGGCTGACTTACTTTGGCTTTGATGTCTTAAACATAAATGCTCCAAGCTCTCCAAGCTCAGTAATTTGATGCAGAATAAAATGTATAATGATGAGATGATCAATAGCTGTTCATTTGTTGTAGACATGGCATTACCAGTAATTGTATGTAAAACACGTTTGTAGTAAACTCTGATGCTTTAGTCAGGATTGGAACCCCCAACCTTTGGTCCAGAGATGCAGTTGATAACCATTAATGTACCACTGCTTACTGTGTGTGTGTGACAGTTGTTTTTGTAACGTTGTCTCCCTCGCAGGTCAACAGACAGCCAGTTAAAGCTGTGGCACGTCAGCCAGTCCCACTGCACACGCACCTTCCAGGGACACATCAACGAAAAGAACTTTGTCGGCCTGGCGTCCAATGGGGACTACGTTGCATGTGGTTAGTAGAGGACCTCTCTGTCACCTCATTCACTAGGGATTGAGAATTTCTGACATATCCCAGTAGTTTAGGTTGATGTGTGTGTGATCTGAATATATGATGACACAGCTTTATAAATTTTAGAGTGGTTGACTATTAGCAGTTACATTTTTTACATTAGTGTATGTCTGGTTATTGTCTTTCATTATTATTACTGAACAGTTGCACTGAAGTAGCTAAGGATGATAGATAGGTATTTCAGGCTTAGTTTAATTAGAGGCTTTGTGCAATTTGTTTAACTCTCAACAGAAAATTAGTGGTGAAAACTTGCAAGATGCAGGATATGTTACTATGAGGGCGGTGTGCAGTACTGTTACAGACCACTAGGTGGCAACACTAAGTTGCACATGAGTTCACTGTTGAGCAATCTTATGTATAGTGTGTGTAACAAACTGCCTATTTGTTGTTTCTCACAGGGAGTGAGAACAACTCCTTATATGTGTACTACAAAGGCTTGTCCAAACAACTCATCACCTTCAAGTTTGACACTGTCAGAAGTGTTCTGGTGAGTAGCTGTTACTTCAGTCTGCCTCCTGCAGGTTTAACTTTGTGCCTACTTTGAATCTCTTCTGTCAATCAGTGTTTTTAACTGTTTAACTTAACAAGAGATTAGAACAGATATTAAGGATTGTAAATTTTGACTGATTTGTGATGTTGTTCTTGTTTTCATCAGGACAAAGAGAAGAAGGAAGAAGATGCCAATGAATTTGTCAGTGCTGTGTGCTTCAAAGGGGTAAGTTCAGTGTGTAGATAGCTCAGTTGTACTGTCTAAATACATGTAGCTCTGTGAAATAGTAGAAAGTATTTCACACAAGGAGCAATTTGCTGTATTGTGTGTCTTCATCTTAATTATCAGAAGTAAAAATTATGTCTTTTTGTCCATTTGTCTTACTGTACCTAGAGATTGATTTCTGTCTGTTGCTAACAGTGTTTTACTTTTTCCATTTCAGAATTCTAATGTTGTTGTTGCTGCCAATAGTCAGGGTACAATCAAAGTAAGTATTACCTTTGTGTGTGTGGGTGGGGGGGGGGGGAGGTACATGTACATGTATTTTCTTCATAGACGTATTAAGTTATAAATGTTTTGTTGTCATTTTCCATCTTGTGACATTATTTTTTCTTTAATTTAAAATGACATGTATGACTGAGAATACCTTTTACCATGAACAGGTCTTGGAGATGATTTAGAAGGTACACTTCATGCCTGCTGTCTGAACTGCAAGAGTCCTGCTGACAGTTCCCGTGCATCCTGTAGACTTCCCCAACTTGCTACACACACTGGACAAATCACACCTAGGCTGCCGGCTTCTCATGTTGTTGTCATTCCTCACTCTGCCTAGATATTTGCAACAGTCCCTATCACCAAGTAGTGTTATGAGAAGTGATGTACTCTTGTTTTTGGCTCAATTGTGACATCATGCCTTTCTTGCCTGAGCATGATGAGAACGACCACTGCCAGACGTAGGACCTTCAGGGCATCTTGTAATAAAGAGATTTTTTCCAAAGCTTATGCTGTACTGTAAGGACTATAACTGCACATAATTGTTGAATGATGTATGCCGTCTAATTTTCTTGTGAAGATTTAAAGATAGGACTTTATCGTTATATGTCTTTGGACACCTTTTTTCGTCATGTTCCTGGCTGCTGATGTTGTTATAGTGTATAATGCCGTGTGATCGTCCCTCTCAAGATTTTTATATGTTCAACATTATATTTAACACTCCTGCAGTAATTTCTTTGTGGCTGCAATAATGATATGTCAATTATTGCATTGTACAGTTATCTGGCGTGCTAGAGATATACAGAATTTTTGTGGTCAGCAGAATTTCTACTGTCAGAAAACATTGTACACAGGGAAGACAGTAATACATGTATCATACAGAAGTTGATGTACAGGTCTACAGATACAATGCACTTTGTTGTTAATTCAATTAAGTTCAAGGTTGATTCTCCCTTGATTTTCTGATTCCTTTGTTGGTTCATATAGCCCTTGTAATTCCATATGATACCTGCAAATGTTGAGAATCTCAACAGGCATGTAATACTAGTAGTTTGACCTCATATTCACTGTCAAATACATGTAGCCATAAGTTTGGGTCTGATTCTTCTTTTCATCCTAGAATTGGGAAGGTGGAAACTCTCCAAGGGAAGTTAAATACAGTAAGACATTCTGAAATCGAGACTAACTTCTTACTGCCAGATGTATGGATACAAAATATATTCTGATTTCCCACACTCTGATGTTGTGATGCTGCTGTTGTTGTTGTCATGTAACCAGATACATTGTAAAAGGCTAGAAAAAAATTGACACCTTTTTTTACACAAATAGATGTGTGAATATTACATGTATGTCCTCTGTGGTGGATCAGTCATCAGATAGTATGGCACAGACGTTCAAGACTTGGTTGTTGTAGCACTTCATTTACATTCAGTCCTCTCAGATTCTCTATTGTATCACCATTTTTTGCACTGCAGGATGCAATAGTATTATCTTTCTGTATTGTCTTCTGTTTATGTATTGCCAGGTTTCCTTTCTATCCTATAGAATCCTTGTTAGTTGTAAGAAACAATTTTTTTCGAAATGGAGACTTCTAGCATATTGCCTTGTGAAACAGATACCTGTTTGGAACCTGTCATTGTTACCTGCGGTAACTGATAGTCCCCACCTATTCAAACAAACATGATACAACTGTGTTTCACACTAAGCATGTTGCACTTTCAGCAAGACACTCTACCAGTGTTCAAAACTGCCCATTGCTGTAAACACACTGCCACCACTCCAGCTAACTTGATGTACTATTCATGTACATTTTGATTCAAACATTATCTAAAAGCACGAGCTATTTCAGATAACACTAACAGAACTACATTAAGCACCACTATGTTGATATGTTTGCTACATTCCCACTTAATATTCTTAGTGTTGTAACAACCCAAATTGTGATTGATATGCTAAACAAAAGGCTTGTATTTCCCCTAGTATAGTTGAAGCCTGTTGTAATATCTCTGTGATACCCTGCCTGTGCATAAGCAGCCACTAAATCAGTGTGAATACCCAAGTCATGTATATAATGACCTGTATATCCTACCAGAGACTGTGATGTTGTTGTGGTCAGTACCCATGAGGACTGATTGTGCGTGTGTGGGAGCCTTGTTGTTGTAGTTATTTATCCTGTGACGTACCGGCTGCCAGTTGTATTTATAAAACCAATGATGCCAAAGTCCTGTAGAAGACGTAGCTTCCCTAAGACTGTACATACTGTGTACACATGATGGTAATCTGTACCTTATGTACCATAAGATAACACTATGTCAAACAGCTGATTGACCTCTATTTAATAGAGAGAAAGAATAAAAGTATTTCACTGTTGTTCCTGTGTTGGTTGACATGATTCTCACTTGTATGTGTATGTTATGGGCACCCCAAATCAAGTCATTGGTTTTGGCACAGGGTTTATTTGAATTTTGGATGACTGATTTGTTATGGGTTAACCTTCATTCTGTTAGGGTAGCCATTTGGCACCAAATTTGTACTGGTTATGGGGTTAGCCAGCAGGGAGAAGCTAATATCACTACCTATTGCTGTTTGCCTTTGTAAATACTCTATTGCCTGGTTTTCGTGGAACATCAAATATAGCACCACAGATGGACTTGAGATTCATGCAACTCATCCTACTATTGGCTCGTTTATGCATCAAAGAAACATGATATGACAGCATAACTCAGTAAAATATACTCAATAAAGATACGTATATAAACAACAGCCAGCTAGGAGGGATTTTGCTGGCAGAGAGTAACCTCTTACAGGAAGCAAAACGTTTATGGATTCCAACTTGTAACAACTTTAATTGTGGAAACTAGAAATGTGGCAATACATTGTACATGTATTTTTCATAACAGCCTATTACTAGATCTTCATAAATGAACAAAATACAGCACAGCATATGAACAAGCTGTGCAATAGCAGCACATTTGAAGGAGATGACAATACAGTATCTCACCCTGCATTGGAAACCATGATAATAATACCATTTCTTGCACTATCTCTGGCTCAGTTGTATAACACAAGTCCTCACATCACCACACACAGGGCAGACTGAACAGTCTCGGACTTTCCGTCCGTTTTCAGCACGTTCTTCGCGTCCTTGACAATGACAGTCTGGCTGTTCCCGTAGGCGTTGTACCTGGCTGTGTGACTTCTCTCCAGGTAACTCCTGGGCAGGACCAGTTTCTGCTGCTCCTGCCATATCTGCAGGCTGGTGTCTTGGTAACGGCGGCGGATGGAGTCGGGGATGGCTGGCGCAGTCTTCCTCCTATTCATGGAATCATAACTCCGACGACAAAACTCGTACCGCTCTTTGCTTTGGCTGGTTAGGATTCCTAGTGATGGGTTTTGATGATGAAGCTAAAGGCACTGTTGCATTCCAACTGAATCAAACTGGTTTCCTTGGTTACAGGTTACGTCATCAGCAATGTGCAGCTGTCTCTGCTGAAGAGTGTCCATAAAACTGCCAGACTTGTGCAGTGTCGTCACCTGTAAAAAAATCATAGCTCATCATTATCAAGGAGGTTCAATTTGCTTCAAATTATAGAAGGATTGATCATGAAGTAGAACATGTAGAAGGGCTATCATAGAGATCTTTAGCTGCACTGTTGGAACTTGTACTAAGGTATATCCTGTTCCAGCATTGTCATTAAGTAAAGCTGCTAAAGTCAAGTTTGTAGGCATCTATGGAATAGTGCATGCAAGAAGGTTAACCTCCTTGGTTAGCTCAAGGAGCTCGGGAGGTTAGACTTTATAGAGAGACACCTTGAACCTGTCTCAAAACTGAACCGACGCGGCTACACAAACGTGTAACTTACCTCAAGTTAAAATCAACATAGTACAGGCATCTGGAGTCACATCGTTGATCGTTTGGCGCAAAGTTTCAAACACAACCGCATTCTTAACCGGTTATTTCAACAAACGTCTCTAATCAGAACAGACATGTTTTGGTTCTGTTGTGGCGGAAACGACAGGTTGCACTTTGACCTATTTAAGCGGAAGTTGAGGGGCGGTCCGTATTTAAGCACCTTGTATCCAGTTTTACGCACCATCTGCTATATGTAGGACAACTATCATATCCTAAAACGCCTTGTCTTACTGTTTAGACTACAACAAGACCTCAGAAATGGCAAAAATTTGCACCAGTGGAGTTTTAAGCAGCAACTTCCGCGATCTTTGACGAAACCCCGAACGTGAATGTTGACATTTGAAGCCAACTACTGACGTATGGGGGACCGAAAAATATATCGTTAACACTATTTTTCAAATTCATAAATTTTTAAGAGCTTAATGAACACTTAAAGTAATTTAGATGGTTTTAAGGCACGTTACCAGAGACTAGAACGAGCTAAATGTAATATATGTTGTAAAATTTTACACCAAGTTACCCCTCCGTGGAATGTAAAATAGAGTCGTCTGGATATACAGGGTCCGGGGCTTTTTGCGCAGGAAGTCGAGCGACTCCGTGCAGATCCAAAATGGAGGAATGGAGACAGTGCGTACAGTGGCTCATAGAGTGCGGGGTTTTAGCCCCGACACACCGCGCCACCTGGCCAGAAGCACAGGTCTTCGACCTGGCCCAGACCCTGAGAGATGGAGTGTTGCTGTGCCAGCTCCTCAACAACCTGAAGCCCGGATCTGTGGACCTGAGACAGATCAACCTTCGGCCTCAGATGTCCCAGGTAAACACCCTGCACAACAACCCTACTTTCCTTACGTAGAATTTCCTGGTCACAGTTTCGCCACGATTTCACTCTAACGACGATACCTGATCTTAGATTCGGTGTAAAAGTGTTGGCACAATCACAGGAAGTCAAACTGTGGCCCCAGGGCGAACAGATTTCCGTCCAACTTCAACAAGATGATAAGAATCTCTAGGGTGTTTACATGCAGAAATTTTGCATCATGTCTTCTGAGTTCAAGTTTGTAACCAAGTTGTACTGCTTTCTTTTAAACGAAACCATCTGATTAGACGCCTCACTATCTCGTCCATGTCCCGTTCTTGCTGGATATGTATAACTTTATTAACACAAGACTTAAGGAATTTCCAAAAATTTGCAGAAACAAAGATATGTACTGTAAAGTACAGTGTCAGATATCTGTCCATACTATGTGCGTCGGTTTAGTCTGTGTTTGAAGGTGTTAATAATTTAGTACTTGGGGTAAACAAGTTTGTCAGAAAGGTGAAAGTCAATGGCACCAAAAACATAACATAATAGACACACCAGTACTAGTGTATATTGTACAACTGTAACAGACTTTGTAAAAATTTTAAGGAACTGTCAATTTGTTTTGCTTTTCCTTGCGTAAGCAAAATTTAGCTACAACAGCTGCAAGGTATCACAGAAGAACTCTTAAACATGCACAGAACTGGAACATGTTGGAAGACAAGCTTTAGTTTACAAGCATTTGAGGATGCCATGCCAATAGAACCATGAAGAAGCTTGCTAATCATCAGATGTTCAGTAAGGAAGTATGATAATCCCCTAAACTCGTTATCTCCATGTTTTGAGCACATTTAAGGATGTTCTGGACCAAAGCAGCCGTGGAAGGACGGATATGTTCAGGAAATCTGCAGTAAGAAAATGGGTCACTCCACCAGACCTCAGCAGAATGTGATTGTTATCTAGCTAAGAGCTCTGTACATTGATGGGGGTCTCCCATCGTAAGTACTGACTTCATAGCAACGTGACGTCCCCAGAGTTTTGGAAAGAACAAATGGATACTGTGTTCTTCATCCAATATGCTTTAGGTGCAATAATGTTGGTGATTTTAACGCTTTTAACGACTCCCAGTGTCGTTACTATAGTCAGACTCATTGTCCAAGACTTTTCACAAAATAATGTTTAGGCCACACCAATTTAATTTGTTGCTTCTCGGATTCGCCTCTTCATTTTTTTCTGATTTGCAAAAAAAAAAAGAAAAAAATTCTGGTTCTGAATCAACTCAAAAATACACATATTTTGCCTCCAACAGTTGAAGAAAGTCCTTTTCTTCCTAATTGTTACAGTTGTTACATCTACCAAGGCAGTGGTTTGATGAAAAGTTCAAAATTCATTGTTTAAATTTTAATCCAGTCTTTTGTGTTGACTTCATGGCACCTATTCTAGTATTTGGGGTTATAATAGGATGCCCAGGCCTGTTTTTATTTTTATTTTTTTTTCGCCCTGTCGCTTCATATTTTTTCTGAAAAAATCCGAGAAGCAACAAATAAAATTGGTGTGGCCTTAAATTGAAAAAAAAGCGATAAAAGATGACAACTAGAAAAAAGTGTGAATTGGGTTTGAAAATATAAAGAATATCACAGTTGCAGTATATTTAGTGTGATTGGAGTCTGTGTTTTTAAATAGCTGTATTGTTGCCTTTTTATTATCATTCTAGACCTGAACATGGTATTTCAAAAGAGCATTCATTTCCTCATTCAAGAACAATGGCATTGTGTTTGTTGGGTATTTACATGAAAGTGAAATTTGTCAGCCTGAAAAGAATACCAATGCAGGGAAGCAGGACGACTCGGACCATTACCAACTCGGCCCATCGCAAATCTGGTCAACTCGGCCCACCCCCCTGGTCAACTCGGCCCACCGCCCTGGTCAACTCGGCCCAACCATCAAATATACACAACTACAATAGTGCGGTCGCTAACTAGGTCTCGAGTCTGGCTGTTGACTAATACATTTGATCAAGGAAGCTCCTTGATTTGATATATGTAAAAATACCAGGTCTTTGTAAAAAAAAGTGTTCTGCTTTCTGTATACATATTTCTAGATAAAGCCCGCGTTTTTGTCAGACAACTTCGAACTGTTGACTTTGAGGTGTTTGACGTCCCAAACCGCCGGCGCTTGGACAATCAACATGATTTTCATACAGACCGCGTTTTTTTGTCAGACAACTTCGAACTGTTGAATTGTTCGGCTATGGAAACAGTCTAGTCATCCAGTTTACACCTGAGACTAGTAGTGAGAGCGACAGCCATGGTAACTTGTGTGTGTTGGTGCCTAAATTTCTGTCTCCGGTATTGGGCCGCTAGTTGACCAGGGAAATGGGCCGAGTTGACCAGGGGGTGGGCCGAGTTGACCAGGCAGATGGGCCGAGTTGACTGGGCCGAGTTGGTAATGGTCCGAGTCGTCCGACATTCCCAATGCAGGTACCTCTCTGGCCACAAATGGGTGTTATCATGTAAATGATCAGCCTGTGTATAAACATGAGGTTTCCCAGGATGGTCGCACTGGAGAAGAATTTCGTGCTGACAGGTTTGACTGTTTGTTCAGGCAGTCCTGTACAAACTTGGGGAGAATAATTGGGACAAAATAAGTTACGAATAACGAGGTCTCGAAGTTTCATATTGCAGTGTCCATTAAAAAAAATTATTTCATTGCTTTATATTGAAATCCTATATTTAAATCCCCTTTTCACAGCTTGTATGAGGTATTGACTTCAGTGCAATTGATTTAGCTCACAACTGGGTGTGTAAAGTATTAGCACCTAATAACTATTTATCACCCCATATAAAAGAACAAAGGCATTAGCAGCCAAGGACTTTTCATCCCCAAACATAAATAACGCTTTTTTTGTCAGCATACAGTCAGACATTGCTGAATGCTTTGAGCCTGAGCAGGGCTTGCTTAAAAAATGTGGCCAACATTAGCTGCTGGAATTCAGAAAGTAGGGCAACCTGAACCAAATTTATTGGACCTTTCCCAATACATGTATCTGAAGAAATGTTGGACGGTCCATTGCAGCATATGATATCATCTGGAAGGGACCTGCAAAGCAATATGGGTAAAGGGATGAAGTCTGCTGTCTCTGACTGTCTTCTTTTGGAATGTAAATTATGCATTGCACAATTTTAGAAATATATCTGATTAACCTTGCATTATCTATGGAAATCTAATAAATTCCTATTAGTGCTGGATTATGTAACTCCCTCAGGTATGGCCAAAGACAGACAAAAGCCTACTACAGTACTTAAAGCTGGAATGTTAGATTTATGATGTTGGAGGCTCCTAACCAGATCATGTTGACCTTGGCGGCTGGTGCCCATGTTTACAATTGGATGTTTAATTTTTGTGATAAATTACGACTTAGCTAGCCTAGAGATCGTTCTAGTGAGTTATATACTAGTATTTTGCCTTTAGAGTCGTTTTAGCTACACTGTACTCCACAGCCTATGGGTTAAGCATCATTTTGATACCTTGTTGGTCTTGTCTGTGATTTGATTCAGAGAAAAACATTTTTAAAGTTCAATATAAGAAAATTGACAAGAGCAATATTGCACCAAAATGGAACTTCTGAAGAGAAAAATGGAATGGTGTCAGACTGGAAAGATGCACATTGACATAATTCACGTATAGCAGACAAACCATAAAGATTATGATATGGAGTGGCCAATGATATATACTTACAAGATAAAAAGTTGAAGGCAATAGCACTTAACTTAATTGCAGCAAAGGTTGTGTAATATATATATGTTTCCATGGACTGGGATGACAGTTGAGTTCATTGTACTCACATTAAAACTCGTGCACCATTATCTGCAGTGTCATATTTATTGGAGCCACAGTAAATTGAGTAATGGAATGATGAAACCCTGGTACACATCCAGTCATAACTGCCATCATTAGGCATTGAGGAGAAGGATTTGTATTAGCACAAGTTGCTTCCTTCCCAGTTGATGCATGAAACATGTGAATGAAATAAAAATGGCCAACAACTACCGTAAATTCATTTAAGTTCACAACTCCTAAATTTTCCACCACAGTGAAAATCAAGACTTTGTGGTTGAAACAACCGTAGTAACACAAAGAAAGACTGAATATATTAATGGGGGCCTGCATGGGGGGGTCCCGACAACACTCTACGCTAAATTTTGAGAGCCGGCTACGTATTACGCTGAATTCAGGAAATCTCTCGATTACGTTCTACTGTAAATTTCGGGGCACTACAACGCATTACGTAGAATTAAACGGCAAATTATGCTCTACGGAAAATGTGCCGATTACGCTCTACATTGAATTAGAGCGGTCCGTCTACGCTCTACGTAAAATTAAAACGGCCGATTACGCTCTACGGAAAAGGGCATGCAGGGCCCCATTAATCTCAGTGTGTTGAGTTTGTAGTGAAAGGTCACTGTGAAAACTGCGAATTCAAAAACGCCGCTATAGTTCTCAAATTTACAGTATGTGATACTTGATAAAAGAGCTGCATACTCAGCAGATCTCATTATCTGACTGGTGGACTTTGAACAGACTTGTTACATATATGTTTGCAATCAAATAAAAGAACTAGAGAAGTACTTTCATGGGTCCTTGTTGATAAGTGACAGACAAGTACCGTACTCATTGTCAGTATTACGAAGGGGTCAGTTCTACAACCTGAAATTAATGTAGCATATGAATAATATTTTGGTATGATCAGATGAAATAAAAAGCTGTTTCTGTCATTATGATTGATGAAAACATCTTCTAGATAATTCATTTTTCATGCAATTAGTTCAAATTTAAGTTATTGGAGACCTGAATTGCTTTGCTCACTGTTGTAACTTAGATTTAAGTAACAATTGATTGGTCAAGTTCAAAGTCAAACCCATCAAGTCCTTCCACTTGAATGGGATTTAAAAGTAAATATTTCTCAGGAAAGTAAATGTTGTACAATACAGTAGCAGTTCAATAGGATAGTTTTCGGTATGTCTGAGGTGATAATTTAGCTTATCAAATCTTCTTATGGAGTCTCTTATCAGTAGCCTCCAGCCAGTGTTTATCACCTTGTTTTAACATGAGTAGCACTAACTGTTTAGTCATGACTCAAGGTAGGATATATTCTTTGTGTGTGTTCAGCAGTGTGAAAGGAGCCAATGTCACTGGTAATTCCTTTAGAGTATGTAAACATGATTTCAATGGGCCTATTATACAACTTATGTTTGTTTAAGTTGAAAGAAATAGTAACTGGAAAGGAATTTTCTACAAATGCGTCAAAGAAGTAACAAAGTATAGTTATAAGGAATTTAGCTTAAAAGTTAGATCTATCACTTCCCACTGTTACTAACAGTAATTTTGTGCACTACATATACATTATTTATATGACACCTGTAACACTACATGAGGAAGTAGAGTTAGCACTGAATGATACATGACCTCACAATCTTCTCAGAAACTGTGGTATTTGGATGAAAGTGAAGTATTGGGTTACTGCTTCCTTGATCTGTTCTTTGTCAGGCTGTCCATCTGCTAATCTCCTTGTTCTGTGCAGACATTTTTGTCTGGAGGTGAAACAGATGTGGTAGGAAATCCTTCACTTGTGACCAGTCATGGTGAAGAAGAATCTGGACTCGTTAGGCCACACCAATTTAATTTGTTGCTTCTCGGATTTGCCTCTTCATTTTTTTCTGATTTGAAAAAAAAAAAATTTCTGGTTCTGAATCAACTCAAAAATGCTCATATTTTGCCTCCAACAGTTGAAGAAAGTCCTTTTCTTCCTAGTTTTTACAGTTGTTACATCTACCAATGCAGTGGTTTGATTAAAAGTTCAAAATTCATTGTTTACATTTTAACCCAGTCTTTTGTGTTGACTTTGTGTTGACTTTTGTGTTGACTTCATGGCACCTATTCTAACATTTGGGGCTATGACAGGATGCCCAGGCCTGTTTTTATTTTTTTTTATTTTTTCGCCCTGTCGCTTCATATTTTTTCTGAAAAAATCCGAGAAGCAACAAATAAAATTGGTGTGGCCTTAGCTGAAGTTGGGAGTTGCGTTTAACTTTCTGTTTGTATCCATATGTATATAGAACTACTCTTTCACGTAACACGCCAGATCCGCAGGCACACCGTGCGGCAGTATACGGTTATATTACATTAAACTAACTGTCACACCCAACCTTTGCACATCTAGCTGCAACCAGTGTTTAAAGCTATCTAGTGAGGATGTCCCTACTGTACTTGGTGGCAGTGAGTTCCACTGTACGATATAATAGTTCTAGGAAAAAACACCTCAGCCAGAACTTTCTATGGGAGAGAAGGGTAACTCGAGCTGGTATCATGGCTCACATAGTCACATATGATTACCAGTGACTGATAAGATCTACCTGTACACTTTGGAGCAGAGTTCTGTTACTCTTTTTGCTGAGTAAAACAAACACAACCTCTAGATAGTGTACATTCTGAGAGCTGCAGCTCTTTGCCGTTGCGTGCAAGCCGGGTGAACGACAACAGACTGGAATTCGAACTCCTGACCTTCTTGATCCTAACGCAGTGTCATTAATGACTGAATTATGCATGTTAGCTCGTGTGTCATGAAATTCTCACGAAAGTAGGTCCATGTATATTTGTAGGACAGTGTTAGACTTTGTAGTGCCAACCGATAAACTTTTATTTACCCAACAATAAGATCCCCTGGTTTGTGGTAATTAAATGCACCTGTGGTCTCAGACCTGTACTTAAACAATTCCACTTATAAATTGTATCAGCAAGTGGTTACAGAATAGTTATTGTGTTCCTGATAATAATGATATTTCGGTAACCAGATAGCAGCCCTAAAATGGTAGGTTCTATTTTGAAGTGTTACAAGATAGTTTGGAACTTTTCATAAAGAGAGTAAAATTATGTACATGTACGTTTTTGTTGCACCACCAAATCTCTAACATTGTTGCTCTGTTTGTTCGTAAACAGTTCCTTTGTCAGAAGAACATCAACACATTTCTGGGCGCCTGCAGGACCAAGTTTGGGATGGGCCCTGAGGACCTGTTCGACGCACGTGTCCTCTTCGAGGTCACAGACTTCCTGAAGGTACGGTCCTACTAAAACAGCTGTTACACATCAGGAAGTTGGGTTTTTGATCTATACCATTTTGTAACATGTTTGGAATGTTTGGCCATCTGTACCTAGCAGAAAAGCACTCTGCATCCTGTAGATTTGACATTCATTTAGTCCAATGACCATGTACAGTAGCTCTATACTTAGTTCAGCACATTCTGTCTCTTGAATTGAAAACTTGATGACTTGTATAATATGTATGACTTGATTTGGTGTAATAAAAACAAACAAATGTAGTTAACTGTTGTATTTTAGAGGCCAATACTAGTAGTACATCCTAGCAGTAATATTTTGTGCCATATACTAATACAGTCATAGACCTTTCATTTTTACCATTGACAACATTTATTGACCCCCTTGTGTCTGTCCCTGTGTGCAGGTTATCAAGACCTTGTCCAAGCTGTCCAACACAAGCCTCGCTATCCAAGCAGGAAAACGGTACTTTCTTTACTGAACCAAAATACAAATTTATCACTGATATTGATAAAGTGCTACAATCTAAAGCTGTAGTTTTGGAATCTACTGGTTCATGATGTTACTTTGGTAAAGTTTCAGCCATTTATTATACTGTTGAAAATTCTGTTAAAAGATACAGCTATGGTGGTGAAGGTGGTGTGTTACGCCGAAGGGCGGTTATACCGGCTATACAGATACAGATACAGATACAGATACAACAGAAGGGTGGTTGCATTTAAAAAAGATGGTATAATAGCAGAGGAATGGGAATTTGATTAAATAACATTTAAAGAGTTTTGTCCTTTTTTTCAGGCCATTCCCTAATGCGAGTAATATTAGTAGATATGAGGAAGAGGATGATGAAGACGACATCTACAGAAACCTGGAAGACATGGCCAAGTGAGTGTTTATATTTCACATACCCAGGCGTACATACACGTAGTGCTATTTGCACAAGGCTATTTCAAGACACGGTGAAGGAAAGCAAATGGTAATGACCGTCATCTTGTGTGTGAAGAAAGTAGTGCAAAGACAGAGTGCTGTAAAACACTTTAAAATGGCTCTTTAATTTCTAAACAACAGTTTGTATGTCAATGAAAGCGGTAGTTGTGCAAGCTTGTTCTTGTTGTGTTCTCAGTGAATGTGACCTTGCCGATGAAGACGACCTTTACGACACGGTCCCTGTGGAGGATGAGGACATCTATGGAGACATAGTTGGAGTTGTAAGTTCTCGTATTTATACTATAAGGACGTTTTGCTTCCTTCAATTTATATGTGTTCGTCATGACTTCGAGTTTTTACAACATACTTCTAGCAGGTGGGTTACACTGTAGTAAAATTGATATCGGAAAATCCTTTTTTTAGACAATAGTTTTAAACCATTTTCCTTCTGCCTTTACAGCAACAGCCCATCCAGAAGTCTCTCTCAGTCCACGAGAAAAAGAACTACGTAGTAAAAGAACTCCTGGATACAGAGAAGAACTATGTGGAGGCTCTGAACATGATTGTGCAGGTAAAACCACAACCAACATTACATCATTATCTGGTATTGAATGGTCCTTTCACTGGTCCACGTCATACAAGGGAGAATAAGCCCCTAGTCTGAGCTGTGGAATGCAGATCAATCCGTTTTTTTGCCGTAGGCTTATTCTTGTGAATAGTGCTGAGCCCATAATTGGAAGAATGCCAGGTCAAACGTCATTGAACCCAAATTCACATGGGTAACATCAATGCCACCACAGGAAGAACTGGAAAACTAACATTGTTTTATCAAATCCATGACGGCACAGATATATATATTATAGTTTGGCCTCATAGAAATGGAATAGACCATGATCACTATCCTGCAGTGCCATCTAGCGTGAGCATTGAATACTGCAGTCTGTTGATGTTGATTATTTCTTCTGTCCAGCACTTCATCCTGCCGCTGAGGAACTTCATCACAGCAGATGATGAGCAGATCATCTTCATTAACATACAGGTCAGGAAATAACATACTTGTCTTCAAATGAAAGCTCATCTGTGTTTGTAGAATTCATAGTTGTAAAGTTTGAACTTCAAAAGTTCCAACACAAGAAAGGAACTCACCATGAATGTACTTGTTTGTATCCCATAGTCATGAAGTAGACTCAAGATTCCCATTTAATGTTAGAAAGAATTAGGTCATGAAGAGAGACCTGAAATAAATGCTGTAGTTGATATGGATTAATAGCTGATTGTGTCCTAAAGGTGACCCTACCAGTTTCAAAGGGAGGTTTTGTCTGCCCTTTGTTCGAAAAGTGTTTTTATTACAAAGATAAAAATGAATGTTATTAAAATAACGGTTATGGGATGATTGAAGGGGAAACAATTTTATTGCAATTTTTATCTCCTAACATAAAGATAGCACTCTCTTCTGTAAACCATTGATGTGATGTTGCTTCCCCATCCCAGGAGCTGTTCAACGTCCACAAGGGTTTTTTCCAAGACCTGGAGAAGGCCTCGCGGCACCAGCGCACCATCAACATCAGCAAGTGTTTCCTGGACTGGAAGGACAGGATGCTCATCTACGGGCAGTACTGCTCCGACATGCAGTACGGTCAGGACCACGTGGACAGCCTGTGTCAGAGGAACGCTGACGTCAGGACCAAGATTGAGGTAAACCCCTGTCTCTCCTGTATACTTCTGTTTCTCTCACAGTGTCTGTGTTGTCAGACAGCAAAGGGGTCAATTTCTTTGTGCCTTCAGGGAAGGCCCCGATTTTGTCGGCAGATGGACATTACCAGAAGAAGAAGAAGAAGTCTATTACTAGTACCTGCCACTTGCTAGTCTGTTTTAGACATGTTCTTACTACAACTGTAGATGCTCTTGTAATGTAAATCATACTAAATGTGCAGTCTACATGTACTTCTTTTGTGTACAATGGTTGCATTTAATGTCACATCTAATGACTACTGAAACTGTCATGTATCTTGAAATTAGAAATTACTGTTCATACTATGCTTCCTTCCTTTTCTGCCGTCAGACCTGTGATTTGGAGTTGACGTTGATGTACATTTCAGAATGGATGAGCTGGATTGTTAGATTTTTCTCACTGACCTGCTCTGTGCTTTTGAATACTTAAAGCCATGCTTGTTATTCTGACATTGTTTTCCTTCAACAATTTAATCATGGCAACACACTTGTCAATACTGCATTTGTTTCAGTTCGGAAAGCTAATTGATGTACATTGTTGAATGTCAGACAAATTTAAAGAAAAGAATTACTGGTATTTGGGACTGGCAGCAAGTACCTCAATATTCTTTACAATGTTCTCTGTTTGTAAAGGATGACTAGGGATTCCTACTTTGTGTCCTACAAAGTCTTTGAAAGATTTAAGCATTTTGAGTTAAATGTGTGAAATTTTATCCCACATATCACTACACCTTCTCCATACCATAACTACAACTGCAACTGCTTTAACCCTAACAAAAGTAGTATAAAAATGAGCCCATGGCAAGGAGAAGGTTAACTTTAAATCATTACCTCATGCTGGCTGATTTTTCTGTCACATCTCACTGTACTAGTTCCACCCTTTCTTGACTAACCCTGGCAAGTGTGTTGTTGAAGTGTTCTACATTGCTCTCTTGCTCTGTTCTCTCCGGCATGCGGCCAGTCCCAGCTGCGCGGACTTGGGCAGGTACAACTGGAGGTAGCTCTCATCTGTGGAGGCCCAATGTGTCCTTTTAACTGTGCCCAGGTCTCGTAATGGTGCACGTGTATGGCCTGGGTGCCAGCCTTTTTAGGTTTAGTACGCTCTCTCGGTTGCTTTCCTGCCAAAAGACTGGATCCGCACATACTCTATCCATCTGGTGATGATTCAACCATCATGGGCTAGGCGGGGCCTCTGCTGATTGGATGACTCCATACTGCCACTCAGGCTTAGCCAATCAGCATGCCTGTTCAAATTATGAACATATTCAAATGACAGATGGATGGAATATGTGCTTGTTCAGTCTTTTTGGCAGGGAAGCAACAGAGAGAGCATACTTAAGCTAAAAGGGCTGGCATCGAGGCTAGCTCATGTACCATAGACATGTCTTTTTTGCCACCCTAAATTTCAATTCTTCCTATTTTACTGTCTATACACAATGTATGCTTGGTAAAAATAAAACTTCACAAATCTGTATTAATCGTTGTGAAAAAAAAAGATGGCCAAATTTAGATATTTGCCTGCAGACGTAGCATTACAAACAACTACACATGAAAAACTTCTAAGTTTTTATTCAGGTTATAAAAGATTATATGCGCAGTTAAAAGGACCTTCAGGTGGTGCAGTATACTTGTTTTGCGGTTGTACTGTGTGTTGTGTTGTGATGTGTTGTTGTACGTGTATTACTGTGATGTGTTCTGCTGTACTGTGTTATATCATGTGTCAAGTGTTGTACTCAGTCTGGTAGCTACATTATCTGTCACAGTTACTGTGGTACATATTTATTGTACATGTGTGTCATTGTTGGTCTTTCAACAAAAACTTATTTGTACCTTTATGTACACTTAAAGGTCTGTACTGGACAAGTGAATGTAAGACCTGATGTTTCTGTAAACGTAGCCTGATAAATGGTTACTCTTTTAGTTAGCACTCTATGTGTAACCTAGCACATCAAAGTTACTGATTCTAAATTATGTATTTAAAAGTAGTCTTCAATGATATTTTTTAGGGAAATAGTTTTCATAGCACTCATTTTCTACTTTTTTTATGGTAGTCTTCTATCAATGTTGGTTACTTTTTACCAGCCAGTTTCTAGGAGACAGATTATCAATAAAACATTGATTGATAAAAATTCAAAATAAAAAAGTAGGAAAAATTGGAAATCATTTGATAAAAAAAGCATTGTTTTGCAGTTTTGGGGCAGTAAAGAGATGATTTGAAACTGTGTATATATGAAGTTTGACTATGCCCCCCCTCCCCAGACCTGTCAGATGGCCTGTAACCAGGGGAAGTTCCGCCTGAGAGACCTGCTGAGTGTGCCGATGCAGAGGGTGCTCAAGTACCATCTTCTGCTCAGGGTAAGCCTCTCCTTATCTCCACAAGACAATCTCACCCACACTGCTCAGTAAACCTCCGTTTTCACATGGATGTAAGTTTGACACAATTACAGTCAAACCTGCCCATGCGACCACCTTGTCAAGACGACCTACTGGCCAAATAGACCGGTTTTCCCCGGTCCCGAAAATATTTTCCCATAGGCACAAGCATTAAGCGCTCTGCCCAAGTAGACCACCTGCCTGACGCGACCGCGGCCAGCTCGAGTCGGGACCACGCACGACCAAAACCTTCCCATGACGACCGCATCATCACGAAAACTTGCGGGGATTTATGGAGAGAATCGACCTGTTTACGTTGTGTTTTGTGAGTTTTGTCGGCCGAGCGATTCAAGATGGCGCCGGCCGGGTCACGGGCCGGGTTTTTCTTTTGTCATACCAAATCGCCGGCCACGGAATTTTCGGCAAAACGTCACCATAATTTGATGGTATACATCGTTATCTTGCAGTTAAAAATTCACCCCAAACTTAGTGGTTCGCGCGCTGAGAATCTCATGGGCGGATTTGTATCATATCGAAGGACCAGACATCGAACGGTTTGATTTCTACTAGGCTATCCAAAGATGAACTTGTAAAATACATTTTCAAAAATAATCGTTCGTGTCCCGGCATTTATTTCCTGAAATACGGCGCTGAATTTACACCACAATGTGCGACTCACCGCCGGCTGACGTGCCGGCCCCGAGGTCATATGAGGTCATATGCAAATATTGCATAACGTGACCGCGATACGCGCCTCCGATTGGTTGATAATTTCAGCCGGCGGTGTCGGCGTCAAGCGAGACGACGCGCGTGTAAACAAAATTTTCTTTGTTTAAAAATACGCGCCAAAATGCTGTTTCCGCGAACACAGAACTATTTTCTAGTGAAGAAATGTACAATTCAAAGAATCTTTGGGGAAAATATATATTTCTTTGCGGATTTATGGAGTCTTTTGCGTAATTTTGACGCCCAAATCAACCCGGAAGTTTACGTGCCGAGCCGGCAGCGTGGGTTTGAATTCACGGTAGTTTTATCGATCAAAACAAGAAAATATAAAACTACCGCTAAAGAAAATCCTGTAACATTTCAGATCCCAGCGATTATGTTTTTGATCAAAATATTTGTGGACCCGCACGATGTACCGGCGTTTCAGCCGTATGCTTCCTCAGGAATTCTTGTCGCAAGCGGGACGGCCCGGCGTTCTGGCTTCTGCACACCAGATTTTTGTCGGGCGGTACGTAACAGCCAGCGTTCATCGTAATTCGGTGTCTCATAATATTATTTTTTATATCAATTTAACAAGAATACCTTTTAATACTCAACAATAAATGCATATGTGATCAAATTATACGTAACGTCTCTGCCTAGTAAACATAAAACATGAATAAATTATTGCTGTTCGGGGCGCTACCATGGCGCGTAATTACCGACTGCTGGCTTGCCTCCCGATTTTTCTCGGGGAAAAACCTGAATGAAGTGCGCACCCGGACTTTGGCTTTGACCCGAAGCCCCTACTTGAGAGTTGAAATGTCAAAAAAGTGCGTCCTTTAATAGAAGAAATACGGTATGCTTCTGTGATAATGATGTAGTGTATACATGTACATTGTACATTTGTACTTCGACGCTGAAATAATGGATGTCATGAATGATTGACATGTAAATATATATATACTGTATACATTTTGTACATGTACTTTGATGATGATGATGTAATAATTGATGTAATGAATAATGACATGTAACTATACATGCACCTTGATGATGATGATGCGATAATAACTTGTAAACTGCCATATCTCTGTGATCTTGCGTCGGTCTGATTTTCTTCAAATAGACCACCTGCTCAAGTAGGCCAAATTTGAGTGGTCCCCTGGGTGGTCTACTTGGCCAGGTTTGACTGTACTTTGAAACTTTATTCGAATTGCCATTAGCGGTGGGCCCAGACCGGGTCCACCGCTAGTCCTCCTGGCATTCACACATACACATTATATATACAATACTTAACAGTCACAATATACAATACTTAACAGTCACAATAACAACAACATACAACATATTACAGTTACAATTTCACAATTACAAAAATTATTTAAAAACAACAATCCTACTGCACATGTGCTAGAGCTGGAAATGTTCATAGAGACCCTTCTTAAACAACCTCAAGGACTGTGTGGACTGCACAACAAGTGGAAGGTCGTTCCACACACTTACAGCCCTGTATGTGAAACACTTCTTCAAGGCATTCTTTCTGGGTTTATCTAATGCAAAAGACTGAGTTGAATGATGATATTATGAATAAAGAGCATATTCCAGTTAGTCATTTGCTTCACAAGCACCTTGTAGTAGTCAGGGTATGCTTAACTGAATGTTTTCTCTATACATGTAGGAACTTATCAAGCACATCCAGAAAACCCCAAGTGCCTCCAAGGAAGAGAAGGAAGGACTGGAACAAGCACTAGCAGCTATGCAGGTAAAACATGTAGCACATCCATATAGTAGAGCATTTTACAATTCATAATCAAGAAATAAAACTCCTATACATGTAAAATTACACATAAGTAGTATAATATCAATAGCAGTAACTCAGCATATGACACAATATTATATATATCACAGAAAAGTAGACCAACACTTCAGAATCTATGAAAAAAAGGTTAACAGGGTTTATGTCCTTGGTGCTGAAATAAGGGTTAACAATGTGGTTGTTACTGCAACAAGAAGTTTTGGCTTTACATGTTGATGTGTCTCCTGCAGGATTTAGCACAGTATGTGAATGAAGTGAAGAGAGACAACGAGACAGTAGAGACCATTAGGAAGGTTCAAGAGAGGTGAGAAAGAAAAAAAATGGTTACTTGTTTCATTCTCTTTAAAATCTAAATTTTTTTTGTCTACCTGTACTAAGATTTTGTCTTTTTTCATAGTTGAAGACGTACTTCAGTTGCCTTCATGAGATGCATATTTTTTGTATTTTATGTACTAGGACATTGCTTCACTCTTGTTTTTGATTTGTCATGTATTTTAACATTTGATTGTACACATACTTTGCTAGTCATCTTTATTCCAGCTCGCTCTGGATACTGACAGTCTTTTATGCTGTTTCATTATGAATAGAAAATTTGAAAAACGTTGACTGTCCCAAGTAGCTTTAATCTTGTAATAGTGATGGAAAGCATGCTACATTGTATGTTTGTTTAACTTAACCTGTTGTTGGTTCTCCACAGTATCACAGACTACCCCGAGGGAAAGGACCTGTCAGACTACGGCAGACTCCTGCGAGATGGAGAGCTGAGATTCAAGAACCAGAGAGACAACAATGTCCAGAATAGGTGAGGCTGCAAGATGTAGGCAATGGAGAAAAGATTCATTGCTGTTTGGTCATTACAGAATGGATATAAGTATTTGGAAATTAACTATATTCTATTGAAAGGAAGTCGAGATTTCTTTAAGACACTAGAACAATAACAACATAAAAGGTTGTTAAAATGCAACCATCTATTAAGTCCCATATTTTTCACCGGTAAGTAGAATTTTGCCAAACTACACTTATTTAAACTAATGAAAAGAAATAATTGTCAGCAATTTTAGCCAGTCTGACTATGAAAATAGACAACAAATTAACAAGGTAACAAAGAATTTCAATTGCAGTATCTTGTATCCAGTTTCTTCATGTTGTTATTTCTATCCCCAGATACTGTTTCCTGTTTGACAAAGCCATGGTGCTGTGCAAGCCACTGAGGGTCAGTAGTCAGGCATTTTACTCTTCAGTTTTCCTCCTGATTTCTTTTCACTTTTGCTTGCTTGAAATTTCTGTCCTATTTGTCTATGTATTGAAGTTGTGTGCTATGCTGTTTAGGTACCCTAAGGCCTACAGACTATATATTTTGCAAGTTGTGCTGTTAATGTTATTCCATTAAACTATCTTAAGTGTGTTTGAATAATTGTCCCCCCTAATGTGCTACAGCGGTCCAGTAGGATGTCGGAATATATCATTCCCAACTGTCAGGTGCTCACTTTTGCTGCTACTTCTCTGTCTTTCTGCAATTCTTCTCCCTTTATTTCTTTCTGCACTTTCAGGATTTCTATTTACCTGTTGCCAGACTTCTATCTCTTACCGCTTGTATTTGTTTTCTTACGCATGGTAATAATGTCTGTTTGAATGTGAAGTGCTTTTCTGAGTCATCTTAAAGTTGTCAACACATTTTGAAGGAAGACTGTTTTCTCTACCATACTGATAACAGACAAGCGTAGTAAAGCAAACTGTGACAAATTTGTAGTTGTAAAAACTCTCTCCGCTTACAGGGCGACACCTACAGCCTGAAGGATGTAGTGGAGCTCAGCGACCAGACGATAGACGAGTGTAAAAATGCAGTACCTGAGAAAGGCCTGTTTGCTAGAGACAAGGTGAGACAAAGGAAGCCCTTAGATCTGTGGCTGATGATTTCTTTAGGGTACTGTGGCTAGAGATGTTATGTTTTGGTTTTGTTTTACAGATTATAAAAGACTTGCAGTGTGGGTTCTTTTATTATTTAAATAGAACACAAAATTCCCATTTACTCTCCCCTGTAAAATGTAGTGTAGAAAGATGAACATACTTGTACTTGGGGTTATGACACACTTTCTGAGATCGTCACTTCTGCAGTGATGTTTCAGTCTCTCAAAAGTACTCAGACTTGCACAACTCTCCCAAAGATTGTTGTTTGGTGTCACACATTTTCTTAGTATGCCTGGCTTTGTGTCACTGGTCTTTTGGTGAGTACAAAACTGAGATATTTAGTTCAGGCAGTTGATTCTATTCTGTAATATTCCCACATTGTCTGGTGCCACATTCACATGTACATGGTGCATCCTTTAACAAAAGACATCTTCAAAATCAGTTCCCCCCAAATTGTCCTTATTCCTTCCTTTCCTTGTCATCAACAGCTTGCATTGCCACAAGTCAGGGCATCCTCCTCCACACTGGCATTTTCTCATCCAATTGTCATGCCAACATGTTGATATTTCTGGAAAAAGTTAAACCATTTGACACTCTCTGTGTTGGAAAATAGTGTAACTTTTTCCATAACATTGTATACTAACACAGATGAACTTTGTTGTTGATATGTTGAAGTTTCAGTTAAGGGTGGTACTTAAACCTACAAAAGGCTGATTTCTACCACACAATTGTATTGTTTCTTCATCCTCGTCATTGTCTCAAGAGTGATTTTATTTGTTTTTTGTTTTTTTGTGTTTTTTTAATGTTTTTTTTATTCATTTTTCACAAACACAAATGACACATATAACATAGAGCTTCCCTAAAAAAAATACAGACAACACAAATACAACCACAAACTAATAAACTAATATGTAAATAAATAAAGATTCAAAATGTCTTGCATAATGTACCCCACTTACCCCGATGTCTCTCAAGCTTCCCTCTCCGTGATTTTATTTGTTTGTAGTGGAATCACTACTGGGAGATGTCAGACAAGCGAGGTGCCTGTGGTTGGACTGTCTACGTCAAGACTTCTGAGCTGAAGAGAAAATGGCTGGAGGCAGTCAGCATGGCACTGTAAGTACAGTCCTAGGAAATCCTAAGTACACTGTAAGTACACTGTAAGTACAGTCCTAGGAAGGCTAGGAAGGAGCATCAGCAAAAAAGGGCTGACTAGATACACCTGTGGACTTGTCCTTCTCTAAGGAGTGGCTGTGAACACATTAAGTACAGTAGAAAAGCCCACTGAAGACTGCAGTACTATCAATCATTACCAAATAGTGATTAATTCAGCTTGCATAGTCCTTGTGAAAAGTAAACTATGTTTATTTTTTTCATACCATGATATGATAAGAAAGGATCCTTTACTATATTAACAGTTTAACATGTAGGTATAAGAAGGAAAATCTAGTTTCTGTATCAGTCAGCAGGGAAAAGATGTTTTATAACACAAAAAGTGTTTGTTTTCAGGGATAACCTGTGCCCCCGGCAGCTGACCCAGGGAAAGGGTTCCACCCACCAGTTAGAGATGTACACATTCAAGGAACCCACGAGATGCAGCGTCTGCAGCAAGCTGCTTCGGGGCATTTTCTATCAGGGCTATTTCTGTTCAGGTACAAATGTTGGATTGCTATGATGACACAGTCACAGAAACAGATGTGAAGTGTGTTAGAAACATGGAGACTAGATGAAATTGAAGTCTTGGGTAGAATTTAGCGGATATTAAATGATTGTGGAAATAAATTTGCAAAAGTGATTTTGTAAGTTTTTTAAAGTTAGAAAACCTTTTAGTGCAAGTAAAATATGCAGCCACCTTGGTGATGTTCTTATTGGTTCAAGCATGCTTTGATGATAGCCCAGCACAGACTACACTATTTAAGATTGCAAAGAAAACCTGATAATTGTAAAGAGGTGTCTAGCATCCTTTTGATCATGCTAGCCTTTCCTGTGCCTCAATTTATTCTTCTATTTCTTACAGTTTGTGGGATGATGTGCCACAAAGAATGCATAGGATATACCGATGCTTGCAAGACTGACGGTAAGGCACTAAAAATGTCGCTCGTACTTTATGATAGAAATATTTCTTTAGTTTGGTCATTGTACTTTTCATGAGATATATGATGCCGTGCACAGAGCATTACATGTACATTACTACAAGAAGCTGTACAAACTTCTGACCAATTATTCCCTTTCTGTTCCAGCACCTCCCCCACCACCTAGGGTGAGTATCTGACTTACCCTCTAATCTGGCGTATGAAAAGAAACAGAATGATATTGCTAAACACTATATTTATGCATGTAGAGGCTAGCAAAGTCTTTTAGTTTGACAATACTGTACATCTAGCTCTTTTATTTCTTGTTGTGTAACATTAGTAGCACATGTATTGAGCTCAACTTTAACAGTAACAAGGCTGTATTTTTGACAATTGTAACGTCTTCAGTATATGATGGACAAATGGCACACTTTCCAATTGTTCCACTTAACCACCTCTCAGGGTTGTGACAAGTACATGTACACCAAGCCTCAACAGGGCTTATGGAATAGATAGAGTCTGCAGTGAGTTCTAACCCATCATCTGTTCTATATGAATAGGACTTTAATGCACAGTCTCCCATAAGAGTGAGAGCGACCCTCGCCTCAGGACCAGAACTCCCCCCCAGGAACTTGTCCAGCCCCAGGACACCCAGTCAGCTGGAAAACAAACGTAAGTCAGTGGACTACAACACTTCTGTGTCATAACTACATGGCTATACCAGTCTGTCTTAGCAAAACATCCACATGTTCATTCTTGTCTCTCCGATGAACAAGTTTCCCTCCTCCTCCTCCTCCTCAAGTTTCCAAGTATAGATAAGTTTTAATTGGTGATATAAAAACTTCAACCTCAACCTTCATCATTGATAGAAGTAGTCGTTGCTGATGCCTGTATCTTTTTTGTCATTCAGATATGATAGTCCAGGCAGACAGGGCGTACCATGGGATCCCCCCACCCCCCATCGGAGACAGGAAGGCTCTGACGTTTAATGATGGGGAGAGGATGGAGACCACCAACACTACAGACCGCGAGTGGTGGGAGGTACGGTCTTTCCTACTATCTCATTACAACATCTCATGGTCATTTATTTGATGTCTTGAATGTTAATGTGTATGGTGGAAAATTGTCACACTGTAGACATTTCAGGAAATATATTTAAGTTAATGGGATCAGATAGTAAGATTATCTTTCTGATTTCGAAACTGATGCTTTCTTTTTTGTTTTGTTAGAGAGGCAAGTACATTGTATAAACAAAAGGACATCAAAGAACAAAGCATAAAGACTACATAAAGAGTCTAACATGCTGACACCTTGTTTAATTCTCAACCCACAGGGTAGAAGACTAAGGGACTTGGAAAGAGGCTGGTTCCCAAAGGACTGTGTGTCAGAACATGTAAGAACATTTTTCATTTTTTGAATTTCAGCTGCAACTCTTCTGTGGCCACTATAGACTGTCTTGGCATAAACATCGACCAATGTCTTCCCCAAAATCAATCCTTGACTCTGTGATGAAGGATTTTTCCTCCACATCAAGTTTTCTGATGTGTCATGTCCTTGTCATGTGACAGTCTCGTGACCATATCACATTACATGGTAACCATGTACATGTAGGTGTCTTCTTGATTAAAATATCAACCCCTCTCCTGTCAGTTCCTCGCCTTCCACTATCAGCACTAAATACTAGTATCAATTCTTTGTACTTCTTACTCGTATACTTTTTGTTTTGGTGTTTTAATTGTTTATGAAGTAATAAAGCGTCTTATAGCATGACTGTATTTAAAAAAAAGAGAACATGTACATTTATTTTAGTTTTAGCTGTATTCTTTGTAACTGTTAAGTGTTCATAGTTACTAGTGTGTTGCTGTCTGATGCACAATGTTTGGCAAAGTAATAATGCACTGTGACAGTTAAGTTGTGTGCTAGATAGAAAATAATCTGATAATTATTGGTACTGTTTGCTGTCCTCTCTGTACTTCTTAATGTCTTAAGTTTTTGTTGTAATACTGAGTATTCCTTATTCATTTATGCAAAACTTTTCTCTCAATTTCCAAGGCTATTCAAGACCCGGTGAGTTTTTGTTGTGAAGTATGACTATTTATGCTAGGTTGTGGGGTAATTCGTGTGCGGTGTGTTGATTTGTGTTTGTTCCATGCAGTTGTGATGTGCTCTTTGTATATTAGATAAGTCATTCTATGATACTATGATTCTATATTCTTGTGAACTGTTTGTTGACAGAAGTTAGCTAGAAGCCACAAGCCAAGTTACGAGGAACCAGAGACCAAGAACACCAACTGGCGACCACGGTCGCTAGCCACAAACGGGTCCCCGGACGCTCCAAACAGATCACTTCAGTCCTTTCCCTGGTAATGGAAACCAAAGCATTATTTTGTGTGTGCTTGTCTTTTGTTTTAGCGTCCCGCGCAAGTTAGACGAGCGTCAACAGGGTTTGCGTCAAATCGGGCATCGATAGGCTATGAAGACGCGTATCCAGGGGACCAGGTCGAACGTAGGAAGTCTGCACCACTCGTGCAACAACTTTCGGTTGAGGATTTAAGAAAATATAAATGGTAAAGCCACAGTGTCTTACAGTACCTGGTGATACGGGCTACGGTGTACTGGCTATGCACGGCTACTACCTGCCACTAATTTATCACATGGAAATCTTCCAGCCAGTACAACAATAACAGATCAAGGGTGCAATCAGCATAGGCATGGGTATAACAGCAGAAGCTTGGTTAAGGCACAGGCTCCTTGCATGTCTTACACTCACACTAGTAGTAATAATAAAGCAATGCATAACTCATAGAAGGTACTGTATGAAATGTGTGCCATTCTGCAGAATATGATAGCCAGACATTTAAATGTACCTGCTATTGTCTGAAATTGGGTTTCACAGCTGCTGAATATCTTTTGTGGCATCTTTTGTTTGCTGGAGACAGACTGCTATGCATTTCATACAGTACCTTCATTGGGTGTAGTATGAATGCTCTGCCTACATGTACCTAAGGAAATTATAGGGTATAGTCCTGTTGTTACTCCTGCTTGGTGTACCATTGCCTGTTTCTTTGTTTGTTTGTTTTTTGAACTTCTCTTTGAATTCGAGACATTAGACTGGTGTCATTGAATATCCATTATAATCTCCTTGTTCCAATTCACTCCTGAGTCCTGATCGTGCCATAATATAACCATTTCCAATGAAAATAGCCCCTGTGCAACTGCATTGATATGCACTATGTTTTGCTTTTTCTACGTGTATTAGAACAATAAGATGAACTGTTTTACTCCTCAGGTACACGGGACAGATGGAGCGCGCTGAGGCAGAGAAGATGTTGGAGAGTCTGTCCATGGGAGTGTATCTGGTCAGGGAGAGCGCTCGCAAGCCAGGACAGTGGGCCATCAGTCTCAAGTAAGGATGCTTAGAGAATGCCTCTAGGAAGATATGAATGTAAGGCTGTAGATTAAAGAATGACTTTCTTTTAACTTACAACTTACAAGATGGATTTTTTTGTGGACACCAGGACTTTTTTTCCCAATACTGTTTGACAGCAGTCAAGTTGGCAGAATGTTTTGGTGTTAGTCTGTAATTGTCTTTCATGCACTGTGGATATTTAGGTTGTATGAATATATTTCAATTACTAAGTTTAAGATTGTGACCGACTGTTTATGTATGACAGACACAGACAAGTCAAGCATATCAAAGTCAACCAGCAGAATGGCTGTGTCTTCATTGCAAAAGACAAGATGTTTCACAATGTTGTGGTAAGTCTGACTTTTCCTCACAGTTTGAAAATTGTATTTACCTTCAAGACAACTCCAAATGTATCAGAGACAGCATGTCTTTCGAAGTTGGTTGTAACTTTTATCCTCTGGTTTGGTCCCCTTCTGTACAGCTTATGTAGAAATGGTTTTTAACTATTCAGAATGTGTGTGGGTATGTCTAGTATCTGTTGCAATACTTTGAAATTCACCTTGTTTAACAACATCCTGTTTCTATCACAGGAGCTTGTTGAGTATTACCAAAAGAACTCACTAGGGAGCAGCTTCCCTGGACTGGACATCACCCTGGCCACTCCGTATAAGGAGTACAAAAACCCTCAGAACAGGAACTCTATGCCTCCAGCCAATCCAGGTATGGTGCATTTTCTCACAGCAAAAATCACCACTGTAGTCTTGATAGAGCTGATTATTATTACCGATAGTACAGGCTAGACACTGCTTCCATGGTGTTATGTTGTGGTCGACATCTTTTCAATCAGTATTTTCATCATGAAGTTTTTTATAAAGCTATTGACTAGTATTAAGATTAGTCAATGGTTATCCAAATAAAGCTACCAGTATTCAGCAATAGGCAATCCCTGTGTTGTATTTTTGAATTCTTTACTACTCTGATTGACAAAGATAGACATTACAAACTAGTACATGTATGACAATTGTTATGTCATTAATGGAAAACAGAATTGTTTTGTCTGATTAATAATCCGAACGTTTGACCCTTTGAATATTAAAACTATGTCATCATATTTGGAGTAGGTAAGAGTATAGAGGTAAAAAAATGCTGGAAAATAACATACATGGCAATCTGGCCCATATTTAGAGTAGGTAAGAGTATAGAGGTAGAAAAATGCTGGAAAATAACATACATGGCAATCTGGTCCATATTTAGAGTAGGTAAGAGTATAGAGGTAGAAAAATGCTGGAAAATAACATACGTGGCAATCTGGCCCATATTTAGAGTAGGTAAGAGTATAGAGGTAGAAAAATGCTGGAAAATAACATACATGGCAATCTGGCCCATATTTAGAGTAGGTAAGAGTATAGAGGTAGAAAAATGCTGGAAAATAACATACATGGTAATCTGGCCCACAGCACCAACAAGAAACAGAAGATCTCGCCAGTACCACCCCATCGGCATGGCGGTGGCTAAGTACCAGTTTGCAGCGCGAGACATGCGGGAGTTGTCTCTACAGGAAGGGGAGAAGGTGACCATTCTCAGCAAGGCCGGGGGAGACCAGGGCTGGTGGAAGGGACAGAGGGACGATGGAAAGGTACAGCGACAATTGGGTGTGCTGTTGCTTACTCAGGCAAAGTGGTATCAAATTGCAATGGAAAGCATTTGTTACAAGCAGAAGTCAACTTAACTTGTCCAATTTTGCCTGATGTGCGCTAAGGAAACAGTTTTGATAGAAAGTGGTCTTGAATACTGTACATTTGTTTGTGTTGAATATCAGTTTACATTCACTAACTGTGCATTTCAGAGCCAATGCCATGTTTTTTTCTTAGCTTAGTACATGTTGGAAGTATTCTGTTTGAACAAAGAGGCAAGCATGTCTAACCCTTGTGAGACAGGGAACAATAGATGTTAAACCAAATAGTGAGTGTGGATATGTGTGAGGCTAGGCTGTGAATTAGCAGTAAGCTTGAGGAAAAAATGATGATCAACCTTACTTCTAACTCTTTTCTACTTTCATTTCACAGATGGGGTACTTTCCATCAACATATGTAGAGGAAGTCGACGAGTGAAGAGTGTTTTTCAATGCTGAACCATCTCTGAACTGCTCTCTATACTTTTGGGTACCTTTGTTGGATAACGTCTATGCCATGCAAGAATCAAAACATTGTTTCTACCAAGAAACTGGAGGCCTTTTGCTTTTCTAAGCTGCAATATGATTTTAGCACTAGATAGTTTGTGAGTGTAGTTTTGTGGGACAGCTTGTACCTTCCCTACTTTCAGGGCATCTCTGTACAGCTAGGATCTGGCATACTTGTTTTCCTGCCCTATAGTTAGCCATGCAATCTTATGAAGATTATGCTATTTCCTGCGCCCCTTGTGAATTTCTATAATGTACGGTCAAGCCGAATCAAAGTGCTTTTTATTTTTGCAATTGTCATTCTGTTGGTGAAATATTCATTTGTATATAAAATCAATGGTACTATTATTAATCAAAGTGATGTAAACATTTCATGAAATGGTCTTCCTAACATGTTTTAGTTTTAAGACAGCAGTATGTTTGGTGTTTCTATTATGATTGTTTTTCTCTTGTTGTACATTCCTGTCTTATATTATGGTATCCTATGCTAAATTGGTACTTTGTTTTCCAAGTGAAGTAACCAGTAGGTATTGTATCCATATATTCATTAGTTAAAACATGAGGGACTTCTATACAACTATAGGAAAAAAGGTGAGGATGTATCTACAACAAACCAGTGGTATTTAGTAAGGCCACACCAATTTTATTTGTTGCTTCTCGGATTTTTTCAGAAAAAATATGAAGCGACAGGGCGAAAAAAAATAAAAATAAAAACAGGCCTGGGCATCCTATTATAGCCCCAAATGCTAGAATAGGTGCCATGAAGTCAACACAAAAGACTGGGTTAAAATTTAAACAATGAATTTTGAACTTTTAATCAAACCACTGCATTGGTAGATGTAACAATTGTAACAACTAGGAAGAAAAGGACTTCATTCAACTGTTGGAGGAAAAATATGAGCATTTTTTAGTTGATTCAGAACCAGAATTTTTTTTTTTTTTTTTGCAAATCAGAAAAAAATGAAGAGGCGAATCCGAGAAGCAACAAATAAAATTGGTGTGGCCTAATGGAGAAATATAGGAAGCAATGTCATACATGATAGGGACACCAAGGACAGTGATAGTAAAAACAGGATTATGTGTGATACTCAGTTGTATTAATCCAGATACTTGTTAGAGATGTATTTGTAAAGCTGGTTGATATTATGTATTTGTAAAGCTGGTTGATATAATGAATTCTTTATAGTAGATATTTTACTGGTGTTGTAATATTCTCTGCAAGTCTGTGTAACCTGTGTATGAAAAGGACTTGCTTGGTAATTTCAAAATTTGTGAAAAGCTAATTGTCTGCAGGCCATGAAATTGCTGCTTATCTAATGTTTGCCTTGATGATTATTGTGCAAATGGCCATTGTTTTGTGAAATTTTGTTGCTTCTTTTTTACTAAGTAAAATTGTTAGGTACATGTACTTCAGTATAGATAAATATATAATGGTCTCTTCTTAAGGATAGAAGAAGAATAGTTAACAGGTGGATATGTACAAGAGAAAGTTGAAAATAGATAAACAAGTATGGCATCATTTTTGTTTAGAATGAAAGTTGCTTTTTAAGAGAAATGAAAAGAATGACAAAAAAGGGAACATGGAGTGTAGAGTTAAAGTGCTTTGCCCAATGTTTGGGCCTTGGATATTGGTGTCAGTTGTGGTGTATGTTTATAATTACCTAAAGATTTTTTCCATGATGGACTATGATATAATTTTGAAAATGTGGATACTGTACAAAATGTTCATACTTAAAGCAAGTGTTGGAACTTTATTACCAGCAATGCCCAGCACAGTAATCCAGGATTATATTAGATGAAATACTGTAGTTAGTTGTATAAGTAAGTTGGTAATTGGTATATCCCACTTAACTTGATAGTCATGATGTGAAAAGTTTACATGCAAAAACATATTTTACTCTACTTGGCATGGGTGTACATGTAGTTCAGAATACATATTATTATCTTGGAAACTGATACATGTAGAACTGGATGTATAAGAAATAGTTGTAGTGTTATGCCTTGAGTGCTCTGACTATGTACATTGGAAAAATATACCTTTAATCAGTCAGTTATTTCCATGTGTTCATTGTGTCAATTTTTTAATGCAAGGAAATGGACAGCAAAACTGTCCGGATGTAATGGCAATTTACCATACACTGTAGACAAGACTGCATTTCAGTGGACAAGTCAGTCTAACCAAGGAGGTTAACCTTCTTGGTCTAACAAAAAAAAAACATGAAACTATCAAGATTAATGATTCTACTATAGTATATTTGTTAATCATATCATTAACAGGTGAAATTTAACGCCAGAAACACTGAAAACTTGGTGCAATTTCCGTTTAATCCCATACAGTACCACAAACTTAGTACAGAAAGTTTTCTCCGCGCAAGGACTTCTGGGTGAGAGCCGATCAACATCCGGGACTGAGGGCGACCTTTGACCTGGATCGTCTTTCCACATAATCAGATGAGGTGATCTGATCACGGCGCATTATTCATCAGTTTCCCCTCGTTTTCTCAGCGGTAAGTCCATATCAGAGGTTCATATGCGGGTGGTACCTCTATAACAACATATTCTAGCGAATTTGAGTAAAGTAGGCGTTTGTTGTGAGTCGTATGGCGGAATTTTTGAGGTTTCGTGTCGGTGTAGCGTGCAAGTTAGCAAACAATGCACGGCGAACATGTTCTGTTGATCGAACTGGCATGGCCACCACTGCCTTGTCTCAACATCGTGTCCTGTGGCGTTCTTTGAGCCCCTAACGCCCAGAATGTCACCGTATAACTTCATTTATTTATTAGGATCATGCATACGAAATTTCATGTTGGGAACGGGACGTTTGGCGACGTTTTGTGAGGGGTACCTACCCTCCTAGTTGCTATGCTGTTCCAACAGGGTGGCTTTTGTGTCCTGTGGCCAACCCAGTCGGCCATCTTGTGTTTGTCTAAACCCGGCTTGTGCTCACTTTTAAAGCAAAACGCAACGCACAAACGACAATTTTTAAGGCCTGCACATACATTTATGCGTAGTTCTGAGTGTGGTGAGTGGTTATAGGATTGTTGTTGACATTGGAGGTTCCAGTTGCGGTGCATGTTGGTTGAGCTGTCTATCAAGATATCCCAGACAATTGAAGTCTGCGCCTGCGTGACAACGCCCACGGCAGCTGTCTCATTAGGGAGGCACTGACAGGGGTGTCATGCCAACCCAATTGTTTCTCGTAAATTTCCATTCTTTACTCTTAACTTCTTTCTTAAGTGAAGAATCTTTGCTGTTTCTACTTATACCAAAACAATGGAATTCTAGAATAAGGTTGTTTGAATAAGGTTTTCTGTTACTAGCAACACATAATTTGTGTACAGAAGGTAGATTAGACTGATTGTAGCGTATACATAGCTTATGTGCACCACTATGTATTATATATCAATCACTGATTGAAGTCCCAACCTTGAATTGTACACTATAAATGGTGCAAATTGTCCATGCGTGCAGTGTCACACAGACACTTCTGCTTGATTAGAATAGACATTTATTGAAATTTTGTCTGTGCAAACCACACATCAGGGAGAATCTGTAAGGTGGGTGAAGTAGGTGTGTCGTGTAGAGCGCTGATCGTGGACTGTTTCTCCAATCCTCAGGACAAGGCCTGACCGTGATGGCGGAGGGGGATCAGGTTACGGAAATGGTGGCTGACAGCACCAGCCTGGAGGTGCCTGTAACAACTGCATCCCCAATCACCGTGAACGGAGTCAAACCTCGCGTTTACTACCAATGCGACCAGTGTCCGTATCTGAGTGAAAACCGCTTTGCCCTCATTCGCCACTATCGCACCCACACGGGCGAGAAGCCCTTTAAGTGTAAGCACTGCCCCTCTGCGTTTGCGCAGGCATACGACCTGAAACGCCACAGTATGGCCATACACGATCAGTCCAAGCCCCATAAGTGTCCAAAGTGCGACTTTGAGTGCCTGCGCAAAGCCAACCTGGTTGCTCACATAAGGAGGACCCACTCGGATGGGAAGCCATTTAAGTGCAGCTATGGGAAGTGCTCCTACAGTACCACCACTAAGAAGTACCTACAGGTACACATGGCTATCCATGCCAACAAGGTGAGACTAACTTTCACCTTCTGCCTCCCCTGCGGAAGTCTTAACGCTACCCCTGTGCACTACCCCCTGCCTGCTGCATGCCATGCTGCTTAGAAAACAATTGAGTGAACAGCTCCAGTGTCAACATGGAAAGATTAACACATACCTTCACCTTAATGTGATCAGCCATGCATGAGTTTGGGAGAAGGTCTGTCTGGTGGCTGTTTTGATTATTCTAGCTTCTTGCCGATGATCTCATGCATGCAAATTACAAGCATAGCATACTATTACTATCTGCCTCACAGTATACATGTGAATGACAGTCAAGACACCTGTATGTGTAAAATACATGTTCCCTTTTCGGGAAGTCATGCAAAAGTAAGTCAGTAGATTTTTTATTGGATAGGGATATACTGATGACACATAATACCAATGTCAACTTAGGTCTAATCTGATGGTCTCTTCATACCCCTTGTCCTTCCTTCAGCCATTCCTCCCTTTCCTCTGAGGGAAGCAAGAATGCAAATCAAATTTTCCTCTCTTATTCACAAGCTTTTAGCCACTTGCTTTCGCCTTTCTTACCAAAGTACACCACAGCTACATGTGGGAGTCTCAGTATAAAAAGTCTCATACAGTATAGTTGTCTTTTTCCTACTTTTTAAAGGCAAATTTTAGAGGAGTAGATTTGGGCAAAAATGTGAGTTTTCCACATATGTGCAAATTATTCTTTAGAGATGTAAAATATACATGTATGGTCGGGTATTGTTTCAGTCGAACAGTGGCCACCATCTCCCAGGCTTGTTACATGTACTAACCAACTGTTCCTGTGTGTTCCCTGCAGGAGAGGTACCAGTGTACCAAGTGTGAGTACAAGTGTCCTCACCAGTGGATCCTGACCCGGCACATGCGCAAACACGAGCGGGAAGAGCAGCGGGCGGCGGAACAGGCAGCGTGGGAGGCACAGCAGGCAAAAGTCACACCGCAGGCTCAGGTCACAGTCGTCGAGGCAAAGGTACAGTACCACTTCTAGAGGTGTTTTTGCCACCAAAAGGAGAACAAAATTAGAATATCCCAGAACTGCTGACAGCTACAGCACATAGAAAAACTCTGCCTTGGCGCCCCAACAATCTAGTCAGTCAAGGGTCTATATAGGTAGACAGTTAGACCATTTTAATTAAATCGAACACAAAAAGTTTGAAATACCAATTGATCATATCTCTGTTTTTACTTTATCCCACTCATGAAATGGTGCTCATTATACAAGCATAATCATTACAAGTGGGGTATTTCTGGTATTTTAAAGGGCAATAATCAAGCTTTCCAATGGCATGAAAGACAATGCTGCTCATTAAAAAAACAAGGGACACGCGATCAAGGGAAATTTTGGCACATTTTTCTCATGATCTACTCCCATACACAGCTCAGTTGCTTCACCAACCGATGTATGATTATGGTCTTGTATAATTACGATATAGCATATGGGGTATTGTTGTAAAGGGTGATGGATAAGGTTTGACCATTTCCTATGATATAATATTAACATTGTCTGGATTAGATTTCCCTTGTGGGTTGTGTAGCATCAGCATTTTTTATTCTTGTGATAATGGACGTGTATACATGTAGAATAAATGTTTCATTTAAAGACTGGTTGTCTTGAATTAATGTGAAAGATATACTAATGGTTGTACATGTATGGCTTTGTGTATCTTTCCACGTCCAGCCAATGCAGGCTCAAGTTCAAATGGACAGTTCCCAGAAGGTGCCCGTCCTCATCGCCAAAGGTTTCCCCCCTCCCCAGCGCAATCCCATCCAGAAGGTCTTCATCGCACCCAGCTCCACTCAACAAATAGGAACCCTAGCTAATAACACAGTTGTCACCACAACCATACCGATAATAAAAGGCTGGACCCCCACGGCAGTCAACATCGCCCTCCCTGTACAGTCTCCCAGCACCAGCCAATCACAACCACCCACAGTAAACCTCACCAACCAAGTACAGGTTACCACTTCACCAAAAAGCCCCAGAGCGTCAGCTCGCAGTACTTTGGGGAAAAAGAGGAACAGAGATGAGGACGAGATGAGTACAACCAGCACAGGCCGCAGTCACTCCGTCCCCGGCAGTCTGATTGACAAGCCTTTCCAGTGCGACATGTGCGGCTTTGCCTTTACTCATAACTGGCTACTACAGGTGTGTAAGAAATGAATTATCAGTTTAAGTTGATTTGTGAGTTTCCTGCAGATTACTGTAGTTATCATTGTGAGTGTATTTGCATTTGGCTGTCAGAAATTGCAAGTCTGTGCTGTTTTCTTGAAATGATGAAACGTGCCAGAGGTAACCAAGTTATTTGTAGTCTCAGAGATATACAAATTGAAGGCTACTTAACTAAAGAAAGTATTTGATAGGGCTAATGTCATTGCTTTTTTCTGCTATATGTATGTACTGCATGTAATCAATGTAGATTTACTGTATGGATGAGCCAACTGCAGGGCAAAGGGTTAGATCCAAAGAAAGTGAATGAATAGTAGTTATTGTAAATATTCAATTATGTCACTGCCTGTTAGGTAGAAATGTATTCTGTCACACTTGGGCCAATATCATACTGTAAATGCATTTATGTTCGCGAGGACTAAATTTCGCGCAGCGGAGCAAATAGAGAGTTCGCGAGAGATTTTAGTTCGCTGTAGAGCAGAACCAAATACAAAAGGGAATGCCGACGTTTGATAGAAAAACCGCCGGAAAACTTCAATGATTTTCCGATCGTATGTTACGCGTTATGTTATAAAAATTCACACCAAAGTTACATGTAGTGGCTCGCGCTCGAGAATCTCATGAGCGGATTTGTATCGTATCGAAGGACCAGACATCGAACGGTTTGATTTCTACAAGGCTATTCAAAGATGAACTTGTAAAATACATTTTCAAAAATAATAAACGCTCGTGTCCCGGTATTTATCTCATGAAATACGGTGAGAATCAACGCCAAAATGTGCTTGTTGTGCCGCGCGTGCAAGCCAGCCGTCGTGCCTGACCTTGAGGTCATATGCAAATATTGCATAACGTGACCGCGATACGCGCCTCCGATTGGTTGATATTTCAGCCGGCACGGTGCCGGCGGCGGGCACAAAGCGGGGCCAAGCCCGCGTAAACAATTTTTCTTTGTTTAAAAATACGCGCCAAAATGCTGTTTCCGCGAACACAGAACGATATTCTAGTGAAGAAATGCACAATTCAAAGAATCTTCGGCAAAATATATATTTCTTTGCGGATTTATGGAGTCTTTTGCGTAATTTGGACGCTCAACCAACCCGGAAGTTTACGATCAGCGTGGGTTTCATTTCACGTAGTTTTACCGATCAAAACAAGAAACAAAACTCCCGCTAAAGAAAATCCTGTAACATTTCAGATCCCAGCGATTATGTTTTTGATTAGAATATTTGTGGATCCGCACGATGTACCCGGCGTTTCAGCCGTATGCTTCCTCAGGAATTCTTGTCGCAAGCGGCGTGCACGGCACACTAAAATTTTGTGGGGCGGTAGTTACGCTACGACGCAGCCAGCGTTCGAACGTTCATCGCGATTCAGTGTCTCATAACCATGCTCATAATACTAGTAGCTAATTTTGAAAATTAACAGGGTGGCGCTGAGATAAGGACTGGGTGGCGCAGCGCTATTGCTCCATCCTTTAGGGAGGCCCCTGCCTGCTGAGACGATACATTTGTAGTTCTACTTGAGTCTGTAGCGTTAATTACGGGTGGATACATGGGGTGAGGATACGGAGACGGGAGGAGTGACAGTGTAGCGATGTAAAACAGTTCGCGAGGGACATGACTTCACGAAGCAAGGCTCTTCGCGAAAGCCGCGAAGTTAATTCTCTCGCGAATAAAAATGCATTTACAGTATATGGATCATTTCTTGATGAAGTCACACCCCCCTCCCCCCCAGCGCCACATTAAGACCCACCAGTACAGCGGGAAGAACAAGCAGCAGCTGTTGGCTCGGAGTCTGCTGCGGGCTGCCAGGAACCAGCTGGAGCGACCACGCCCCTTCAAGTGCGAGGAGTGCGGGTTTGCCTTCATCCAGAACTGGCTTCTACAGAGGCACCTGCGATCACACGCTGCGCGCAGGATGAAGGTGAGATGTACTGTGAATCTTGAAATGTTTGTAGTAGTTTCGTTTTTGCTCTCTGACCTCTTCAATGTGAATAGGCATCTCCATTGTTTTGCTTCTGTACTACAGAATTGTTTCAACCGCGAACAGATAAATTTACAGTACGTTGTCAACTTATTAAAAGTTTTCATTGTTAGAAATAATTTCCCCAATCACTATGTAACGATAATGATAGCGTTTCCATCTATTGAATCTGCTATTTTCTCTTACTAGTTGTCTTACTGCTCTCCTACCCTGAGTCTGAGGATAGGATCAGTCCTGTACATGATATCTTACTTGTCTCTTTGTATCAGCAACAGGAGCAGGGATCGTACTTCGCTGGGAAGGTGATCGCACAAGTCCAGGTACGTTTGCTTCATGTCATGTTAGCAGCTCCAGATAACAAGTCCTCACTTTTTACTACTGGATAATTGCTTTGAATGATAATAGAAAATAGTATTTTCCTTTGCCATTGCACATGTTATAGTCCTGATGTAGTAACAGTTACTGACATCTCAGAAATGTGAAACTTATTTTCCACCCATAGCAGCACCAGTCCCAGCAGGTGCTCCAAGGCCAGACCTTTGCCCCACAGACCATCACAGTCCAACAGAACACCTACAAACAGGAGCCCAGTGATAGTGAGGAGGACAGTGAGGAGGAGGATGTGTACAGTGATGAGGATGACTCCCTGTCCCCCATCCCTGCTGCCAAGATGCAGGAGTATCAGTGTAACTTCTGTCCATTCCAGGTTGGTATATTGTGTTCGTAAGTGGTGAAAGGAAACTTTTGACATTATTTTGTGTTGGATGTTAAAAGCCCCACACTTCAGTAAGTTGTGTGATGATCACAGATTATTTACTTCACCCCAATTGTTTTTGGCTTGTCTGTCACTTTGCGTTTCTGTGATTTCCAACGTGCATGCAGCATTGCCATACATGCCCTGTGCTGCAACTATTGTCTGTGGAACTGGAAGGGCCACAAAGCAGTATGGGTAAGGGGTTGAAGTCTGCCACTTGTGGCTGCCTTGTTTATCCTTGTATGACTGTCGAAGTTTGCAGAATATATCCTGTAGCTGACACAATCTCCCCTCCGCAGGCTAACAATGGACTGTCCCTGGCAAACCACCTTCGCATCCACAGTGCGAAAACCTTCAAGTGCAATGTGTGTGAATTCAGCACCAGCGACAGGTGAGAACCATTTAGTTCACTCTCTGCTCGTTCTCAAGTGGAACCTTTCCTTTTATTTCTGTTCAGCACATACTCCTGTTGAGTTTCTTTGAATGTTTTGTCCAGTTTGACACATTACATTTGTTTTGATAGGTAAGCAAAGAGATAGGAATACAGGATTTGTAAACTAGAAAGTTCATAAGGTGAATAATAAGCAATGTGTGATTTCGAATGAAGATAATCTTTTCCCAGTTGTTCTCTTTGTCCAGTTTGACCATATGTTTATGTCTTGATAGCTTTACTCTTAGCAAGTGTTGAAGAATCAGAAAAGGTGGGGCTATTAATGATATGTATAAAATGGTTTATTGTTGCGCCTCCACAGGAAAGGCTACATCACCCATGTGCAGGAACATGCTAACAAGAAGCACCACTGCACCTTCTGTAGTCTGACATTTGAGTCGGGAGTCGGCCTGTCCAATCACATCAGGGGACACATGGGGGAGAACAAGTACAGGTCAGTGTTTCCTATGTCGAATCATGTGATAGGTGCAGAAGTTTTCCACAATGCTGGCTGATTCAGTCTATGCTTTTGCAGTCTGTGACAGGAATGGTGTCTTTTCAGTAAGACCAGTTTGTAGTTCTTGTAAAGTTTGTTTAAATTCTTGGGTCGGATTGTGTCATTCTTATTTCTAGACTCACTACCTGTCTCCACTCTGTAGGTGGGTTAGCTTTTCACTGGACTGGAATAAACACAAAGCCATACTGTTTTGTGTAAGAAATTTGCTTGTCAAAGAACATACAGTTGTATAAAGAATTGGAAGAGGTTTCAGTACCATGCACGTAACATATGATAAACTCTACAACATAACAGTAACATGACATCATTTCCTTTTTCAGATGTGATCACTGCCCCTTCTCAACCAACCAGCGGAGAGTCCTGGAGCGTCACGTGAAGCGCAGCCACACCCGCAAGCCTCTGCAGCCAACCATGATCATCAAACCAAACATGGCCCCCATCAGCCAACCACAGGAGAGCTTTCATGTCGACTTGGGGCCGTCCGACATCGGGCAGGAGGTGACGGTGGGCGTAGACGGGGAGGAGGAACTGGAGTACGAGTCTGTTATCTTCGAGTGTCGCTACTGCGGACGGCAGTTTGATATCCAGGAGGAGTGGGTGCGACACACACAGAGGCACATGTGGTGAATGGGTACATATCTCTGTTACAACAATACAGCACATCTGTGTGGTGTAGATGACTGGCCTGCTTTCTTCAGTCTATTGTATGCCATGATCTTAAAAGGTTGAGTGTAAATTATATTGAACATTGTCACCAGACCTTACAATACCTCTGTCAAGGATGAAAAGGATGGATCTTTGTTTTATTGCAGCTGTGACTGTGACCATTTGTAACAATTCCTGTATTTATTACAACGTCATGGTCTTGTACAAATGATTTGGGTTTAACCCTACTGTCTATTATATGCTGCTGACCAACACTGCCATTGGCCAGTTAACTAAACCTCTGACGTGTACACACTTTTCTTGGATGAAAGTGCTGGAATTTTTTAATGATATGTACTGCAGTTTGGGACCTTTCCCAAGTGCCCTTGTAACTAGCAAGACAAGAGCAGTAGATATGCTTCAATTGTTTTGATGTGCTGAAGTGATTATGTCCTAGACATGTAATTTATGACTGGTAAAGCATTGGACGCCATACAGGATGTATTTATACGTAGGTATTTTGAAGTGGCATCCCTTAGTAGCTGTAATGTGTGTGTCTGTGTGATTACTAAAACATTTAGCAAAAGTGCTGATGAAAATACAATGTGTGTAAACAAAGCTGCTAACTTAATGCTTATGTAACTACTCATTTGCTCTCTCACCCAGTTGCCTTATGTAATTATCTTTTGGAACTACACAAAGTGCTATTTAAAGTGCTTTTAGAGACCATTGTTTTACACAGTAAACAAGAAAACATGGCACCTAACTTATAGAACTGTTTTATCTGCTTTGTAAAAAGGAGGAATCTTAAACTAATGGTATATAAGGTAATATGGCTGTAACTGCAAACAAGGAGGTAAGAAAAGGGACCTTCGCTTTGGTTATACTTTTTCATTTGGATGTCTGCACAACTATGGTGCAAAGTGGCAATATTGCCTGGTTAATATAAGGCTATGTGAAGGCCTGCAAAACTCAGTAGCCAATGGCTGCTCAGGTTTAATTTCTGATTTGGTGGCTTGTACGTATTTTTGTGGTGATTTTTCATATCAGAATACACTGTCACTGATAAGGATACAGATTTTGTGTAGTTTGTTTCTCTTTTTCTTATTTGATATGATTGAAAATCTGTAATGATCTGAAATCAAAATGTATATACATGTGTAATATACGTACTGGTCTGTGACTTGGTAAAACACAGTACAGTTTGAGTTGTTATAAGTTTTTTTCTCATCTACGGGAGGAGGATCGAGGGTATCCATACTGCTTGACCTTCACACTGTACAAACTTAAAAGGGTGAATAAATTGTCAGCAGTGGACTTTAATGGCTATTTTGATGTTGTGGCCTTGGGAAAGGCTCTTTACACCTATTTCCTTACCTGATTAGTGCAAGTACCAGTATGTCTTCTTGATAACATACATTTTTTAGACTTCAGAGTACATGGCATTTTTTTTTTTTTGGAACACTGAAATTACAGAATTTCAGTATGCAAATCTAGTCATAATTTGCATCTAATTATATACATCTCAGTCTAAGCTACCTACATACCAAAAATCATAAAAATACGTTTTTTCTTTCTGGACTCATCTGCTCGGAAAGATTAAGCCAGAAACCCTCCTGCAGTTCCAGCACACGCTGCTAGGGGGACCAAACCCACACCACTTATTTCTGACAGGAAAAGCTATCTTCTAAAAAATCAACACCGTAGAATGTTCAGGACCAAATATACAAAAGCTGGAAGTTCTGCTGCAGTACCAAAGTCAGCCACCAGGAGGCACAGACCTTGACCTTTGTCTCCGTAAGACCTACCAACATACCAAATATCATCACAATCCATAAGGGCCTTCTTAAGTTATGCTGACCAGAAATTTGCGGAAACACAGACAGACAGACACACCAAAATCAATACCTTCATTTTCCATGGAGGTAATTGAAATACATTATAGTTAAGTGACAATACATGCTGTTTCGGGTACCAAGTGTCTAGGTATATGAAACCGTTATGAAAAGTGTGTAATTTAAGACAAGCCTTCTCGAGTTATCGTGTTTACAGACACAGATACACACACACGAACGCCTCCGAAAACATAACCTTCTTGGCTAAGGTAATAAGGGGACACTGCCAGATATTAATTATGTAATAATTTGCATAATAAGCGGACAAGTGGTCGCTATAGACAAGAATTTTGATTAGTGTCGTTTTGCACCCCTGTGTGAAAGTCACGTTTGGTACAGTCCGCCAATGTACGCGGAGGCTTGTAGTGACACAGTGTCGTTCTTCTTCTTGTTTTGGCAATTTTTAGGGTCAATTTTCCAACTTTTGCCTTGAAATTATTCATCCAACTTATACCATACTCGTCAGGATATTTCAACGGTGGATTTATACCGTTCTTTGGATGTATGGAGGAGAAAATTCTCATTTCCTGACCGGGTGAACTACTTGGAGTAAAAGACAACGTGGCGTCTCTGAGACTTGGACAGACGGCGTGGTGCGGGGGAAGACTTTTCAAGGTAAGATAACAAGCTGTTGTCGTCAAATTTATTTCCAATAAACCGGTAACCTGACTTTGTATGTTAGTACCTGACTTTGTATGTTAGTTATATTCGGTATGATTTGGTGTGGGTCTGAGAAGGCTGCACGTTAGTCTTCAATTTAGCTTGTCTATAACCAATCTACGACTACGCTGTGTTGAAAATTTATGCCGCTTCGTGCCGTTTTGAATTTCTTGGTAGCGTCTTCGGAGAACACTGTATCTTATTTTTCGTGTGTCTTGTGTGAAAAAGTATGAGTCTATGTTAGAGGGATATAAAAATGCTTTGTTCTAACGCCACGTGGTAAACGCGGCTCAGCGACCACCTGTTGGAATGTGCCGCACGAGGGCTTATTGATGTTCCCGCCAAATTGGCGGTCAAACGAGGCACCCGCGAAGCATCAAGGCGGCACAAGTACAGCTCTAGTTAGCATATTTTAGTATTTTGTTCTTTCTTATTAATCAGAATATTGTGAAAAATGTCAGGACACATGATGAGGGGACTGTTGGTTTATTTGAGAGAATGACTAGCCCAGTACCCACTGTGCACTTCTCAACATTTCTAGGAAGTAATAGGTTACATGCATCTTGCTTGTTGCGTTGTACTAATTATCCTGTATCACGCATAGAATGATGCATCCTGATGTTCCTGTCCTGACTGGGAGAAACATGTGATGACGGGTAACTTCAAACCAGACCAGATGAGGGCTCAGAAAACCAGTTAACTTGAAGACAATGAAGTGAAGAGCTTGTACAGGTGAGACAATGCTTTCAAGTTTACTTTCTTTTCTCGACTTAGAGGCATAGCACATATACTACCAGTAAGACGTTTAAAAAACACAAGTTTCAGCAAATGGACGTTCTATTGGTTTTATCGTTACAGTCGTTCAGTGTTGCCTAGATATGTTCTTCGTACCATATCATTTTTGTACTAATGATCCTTTCATATAGTTAGGTGTGTCCTGATGTTCCAGTCCTGACTGGGAGATGCCTGTGATAACAGGCGACTTCGTTCCAATGCAGACCAGATGACCTGAAGACACGGGACCATATTCCGACAAGATGAGCGGTGAACAAGAGACAACAACGTGGATCCGGAGACTGGACTTTTATCGGCAGAGCTGAGTGAAAGAAGATGGGGAGGTGTGAGTATGGTTTCTTTGTTAATACAAGACAAGACAACACTCCACATGCACACACTTGCACTCGCATTTCTCCCTTTCGTGCCCACTTTACCCTAATCGTAGCTGGTGTTTAATTCCGCGTTGGCCGTTTAATTCCTCAATTCGCCACTGAAAAATTCTTTGCATCGTGTTGTTGAAAGCCAGATTCCTCCAAAATTGTCGCTTTGGACCTCTCTTCACTTAAATTTTCCTGCAAAATTGGGACTTTGTTCTGCTCTGAGGGTCAAGGTGCTTTTTTTCCGTAAATCGTAGCTGGTTGCTTTAATTCCACGTTGTTATCCTGAGTTCGTCACTGAAAAAAATATTTTCATTTTGTTGTTTAAAACAAGATCACTCAAAAATTGTCACTTTGGACCTCTGTTTACACGTAAATTTTCCAAACATGTTGTTGATTGAAATTTGCATGCAAATGGCGGACCCTCACCTGGAAAGATAATCGAGTTAAGATTTTCGCGCGGTTTTAGATAGTGCATGGATGGTTCTCTGACCTTTGACCCCAACGCTTGGGCCCCCCACACTTAACCATTTCTCCTACATTGAACACAACTCACACAGTACGTTAGTTACACTGTTCCAACACTTTGGACCTAACTTTTTCCTGACGCTTATAGTCACCACCAACCGCACCAAAACACTTAAAATGATTTCTGTCTCTCTTGGTCAGTCAAGCGCACTGGTATACTGTTGTTTCGAAGCAACAATGTCTCATGCATATAGCAAAGACATCCCCGACGGAGTAGACTTAGTGCGCATTGCTGACCAGGTGAGACAGAAATCATTTTAAGTGTTTGGTGCGGTTGGTCTGATGTTGCAGAGTGTGGTGACTATATAAGTGTCCGGAAAAAGTTAAGTCCAAAGTGTTGGAACAATGTAACTAACGTACTGTGTAAGTTGTGTTCAATGTAGGAGAAGTCGTTAAGTGTGGGGGGCCCAAGCGTTGGGGTCAAAGGTCAGAGAACCATCCATGCACTATCTAAAACCGCGCGAAAATCTTAACTCGATTATCTTTCCAGGTGAGGGTCCCCATTTGCATGCAAATTTCAATCAACAACATGTTTGGAAAATTTACGTGTAAACAGAGGTCCAAAGCGACAATTTTGGGGTGATCTTGGTTTAAACAAGATGAAAAGGATTTTTCAGTCACGAATTCAGGATAACAACGCGGAATTAAACACCAGCTACAATTTTCGAAAAAGAGGCATGTTGACCCTCAGAGTAATTCGTGTTTACGTGTGTGCATGTGGAGTGTTATCTTGTGTTAACAAGGAAACCATACTCACACCTCCCCATCTTCTTTCACTCAGCTCTGCCGATAAAAGTCCGTTTCTTCCTCCTGCTACAGTCCAGTCTCCGGATCCACGTTGTTGTTGTCTTATTCACCGCTCATCTAGTCGGAATATGGTCCCGTGTCTTCAGGTCATCTGGTCTGCATTGGACCGAAGTCGCCTGTTATCACAGGTTTCTCCCAGTCAGGACTGGAACATCAGGACACACCGAACTATATGAAAGGATCATTAGTACATGGTACGAAGAACATATCCAGGCAACACTGAACGACTGTAACGATAAAACCAATAGAACGTCCATTTTGCTAAAATGGCTCTAGAAAATTAAGTGTTTTTACTTACTGTTAGTATATGTGCTATGCCTCTGAGTCGAGAAAAAAGTAAACTTGAAAGCATTGTCTCACCTGTACAAGCTCTTCACTTCATTGTCTTCAAGTTAACTGGTTTTCTGAGCCCTCATCTGGTCTGGTTTGGACAGAAGTCACCCGGTCAGGACAGGAACATCAGGATGCATTATTCTATGTATGATACAGGATAATTAGTACAACGCAACAAGCAAGATGATAAACATTTGCATATTACTTCCTAGAAATGTTGAGAAGTGCACAGTGGGTACTAGGCTAGTCATTCACTCAAATAAACCAAGTCTCCTCATCATGTTGTCCTGACATTTTCGGAATATTCTGATTAATAAACAAGAGTTCCACGATCTCATACCTTCACCAAATGAGGTTACACTTATGACTGACGAATGATAGATTTCACCCCTAATTATGCAAATAAGATCCTCATTTGCATGAATTACATCAGTTGATCATAATCTCCCAATGACAGTGTTATCTTAACAACAAAGGTAATTCTAGCATTTCCTCATAAATTATGCAAATGAGGTACTGATTTGAATAAGTTATGTTGAATGATGTTCACCTCCAGTCAACTTCGAAATGCGCAAGTATGAAATTGCCAACATCAACCACTATGGAATTATAGTATTTTCTTATTAATTATGCAAATTAGATCTTCATTTACATAATTAATATATGGCGATGTTACTCTCATTCTTAATTACACATAGTACAGGGTATAATAGTCCTATCATGGAAGGTAACTGAATTATAGAATTCTTTCATTAATTATGCAAATTAGATCATGATTTGCATAATTGCCATCTAATTATGTCAGGCATCACTTAAGCTACCTACACACCAAATATCAAGACGATTCGTCGACCGGTTATTGAGTTATCCTACTTTAGACATTTTCATACAAATGCTTCTGCAGTTCCAGAGCAAGCTGCTAGGGGGCCCAAACTTATGTCACTTCTTTCCGACCACAAGAGCTACCTACCCTCCAAATATCATGACCCTAGCATGTCCAGATCACGAGATATCAAAACCGGAAGTTCCGCTGCAGTACCATAACAAGCCGCCAGGGGGGCCAAAATCTAATCACTTCGAGGTCTCATCAAGACCTACCCACCTACCAAATATGAAGACAGTCCATTTAAGCCTTCTCGAGTTATCGTGTTTACAGACACACACACAGACAGACAGACACACAGACACACACACACACACGAACGCCTACGAAAACATAACCTTCTTGGCGAAGGTAAAAAGAACAAAATACTACAATATGCTATTAAACTAGTACTTGTGCCGCCTTGATGCTTCGCGGGTGCCTGGTTTGACCGCCAATTTGGCGGGAACATCAATAAGCCCGCGTGCGGCACATTCCAACAGGTGGTCGCTGAGCCTCGTTTACCACGTGGCGTTAGAACAAAGCTATATCTTAACAATTTTCCCTCCAACATAGACTCATACTTTTCCACACAAGACACACGAAAAATAAGGTACAGTGTTCTCCGAAGACGCCACCAAGAAATTCAAAACGGCACGAAGCGGCATAAATTTTCAACACAGTGTAGAATATAGAATGGTTATAGACAAGCTAAATTGAAGACTAACATGCAGCCTTCTAAGACCCACACCAAATCATACCGAATATAACTAACATACAAAGTAAGGTCATAGGTTTATTGGAAATAAATTTGACGACAACAGCTTGTTATCTTACCTTGTAAAGTCTTCCCCCGCACCACGCCGTCTGTCCAAGTCTCAGAGACGCCACGTTGTCTTAAACTCCAAGTAGTTCACCCGGTCAGGAAATGAGAATTTTCTCCCCCAAACATCCAAAGAACGGTATAAATCCACCGTTGAAATATCCTGACGAGTATGGTTTAAGTTGGATGAATAATTTCAAGGCAAAAGTTGGAAAATTGACCCTAAAAATTGCCAAAACAAGAAGAAGAACGACACTGTGTCACTACAAGCCTCCGCGCACATTGGCGGACTGTACCAAACGTGACTTTTACATAGGGGTGCAAAATAGCGACCACTTGTCCGCTTATTATGCAAATTAATTACATAAATAATATCTGGCAGTGTCCCCTTATTACCTTCGCCAAGAAGGTTATGTTTTCGGAGGCGTTCGTGTGTGTGTATCTGTGTCTGTAAACACGATAACTCGAGAAGGCTTAAATGGATTGTCTTCATATTTGGTAGGTGGGTAGGTCTTGAATTGATGAGACCTCGAAGTGATTAGATTTTGGGCCCCCTGGCGGTTTGTTATTGTACTGCAGCGGAACTTCCGGTTTTGATATCTGGTGATCTGGACATGCTAGGGTAATGATTTTTGGATGGTAGGTAGCTCTTGTGCTCGGGAAGACGTGACATAAGCGGCTTGCTCTGGAACTGCAGGAGCATTTGTATGGAAATGTTCAAAGTAGGATAACTCAATAACCGGTCGACGGATCGTCTTGATATTTGGTGTGTAGGTAGCTTAAGTGATGCTTGACATAATTAGATGGCAATAATGCAAATCGTGATCTAATTTGCATAATTAATGAAAGAATTCTATAATTCAGTTACCTTTTATGATAGGACTATTCTACCTTGTGACATGTGTAATTAAGAATGAGAGGAACATTGCAATATATTGATTATGTAATTACGTAAATGAAGACCTAATTTGCATAATTAATAAGAAAATACTATAATTCCATAGTAGTTGATGCTAGCAATTTCATACTTGTGCATTTCGAAGTTGACTGGAGGTGAACATGATTCACTGGGGATTTGTCGAATTCTATGCACGTCACAATATAAAGGACGCACTCTTATGACATTTCAACACTCATGTAGGAGCTTCGGGTCAAAGCCAAAGTCCAGGTGGCCAATTTATTCAGGTTTTCCACAGAGAAAAATCGCAACACAAGCCAGGCAGACGGCCATGTACGCGCCATAGTGACTGGGATCTGAAATGTTACATACAGGATAATTTCCCTTCAGCGGGAGTTTTGTTTTTTGTTTTGAAAAATCTGTCAAACCCACGCTATACAAGGGTTCACAAGAAGTTGTAGTAATGCACGTATGCATTGTGTTTGCATATATGCATAAATCTTACATATATTTACGAACTATATTTGAATATATGGGAAGATACCATGCTCCCGTAACAGTCTCGGCACACACTTCCGGGTTGAAAATCATGTGGAAAGACACCATAAATCCGCAAAGAAATATATATTTTCCCCAAAGGTTCTTTGAATTGTGCATACATGTACATGTATTTTCACTAAATGTGGCTATGCAGCTGTGGAAAACAGCGTTTTAGCGCATATTTTTAAACAAAGAATTTATCGAAACCAGACACCCCTCTGTCAGACGCCTTTCCCCGGAGGTAAAGATATATTGTAAACAAATCGCAAAAATGCAACCAATATAAAACCTCGCAACAAGGAGAGAAATACGACAATATGATATGCAATATGCATGTAGTATCAAAATGAGATGAGTCCTGCTATTTTTTTTTTGCAAAAAAAATGATTATCATTTAATGCCTCTTATAAGTAATGTGGAATGCTGTTAACATCTCAATCCATCAAATGCCATAATTGTGTCCATTTGAAGGACTGTGATTATATTGTAATCTGCTAAATATAGATGTCCAGTGCATTCCCAATCCTGGATCGACAGAGAGGACAGACCCTCTGGTGTGCATAGAGAGAGTTGGTGATTTGGTCGGCACACCCCCTACACAGGCACATGTGTCTACAGGGCAGGAGAAGCACGTTCTTCACGTTATCCTGGCACACCACGCACAGCCGCTTCTCACGCTCCTTGGTGAATCTCAGCCGGATTTTTCTTGCTCGCTCGGGCGCCTGGAGTTCCTCGTCGTCAGAAGAGAGGCAGGAGGTTGTGGGCGTGGGGCTACGGGGCCGAGACGTGGAGGGGCCAGGCTGGGGAACTGCAGGGAAGTATCATCACAACTTGAGTCTATTTGATCTAGATACATCTTAACTGCAATATCATAACTACACTGTTATATGCTCAAGTTAAATGTACTTTGTCAAAATCATATCCAGTTGCTTGAGTAACTCTTTTTTGGCGTATCTTATTGCCTGGATGTCTTAATCCTTCCCCGATGTACATGTATTTTTAATGGACCTGTCCTATACATGTAGTCCCACCTACCTCTGTCAAAACATAAAAATGCAAATATTTGACTGACATGATGCAGCCACTCTCTCATTGGTTGGACCACTAATTGTCATGTTATCATTGGTTGAACTGATGGACAGTCAGGAAAGGTCCATTAATGCAAGAAGTTCATTACAGACCATATACAGAAGTAAAAATAGCTATGAATGCCTGAGAAAGAAGCTGGCGTACCATTTCGTGTGCGAAGGTTGTACCGCTGAAGTCTGGGCGGAAGCTGGTGCCTCTCCTCGCCCTCTTCACTCTCCGAGCCCTCGTCACTGGCAGAACTGACTAATGATGAACTATCTTCCCTCCCAGAATCCTCCACATCACTCCCATCATCCCTCTCTTCTTCTTCCTCTGGTTCCTGTGGTTCCTCCCTGTCCCGTGTGTTATCAAGGTTCTGTCCAAATGTCCACATGTTGAGGTGCTGGGTGATGTCGGGGAGGGGTGGGAGGGTGGTGTCGTCCCACTTCTTCACCAGTATAGCCGTGGCCCCTAGTAAGACGGCAGCTGCCACGAGTTCTAGTGAGAATATGGACACTGTGAGCCAGAGGAAGTCCACTGCTTTCTTCACACTTGTCAGCATGGATTCCTGTAGGTATGTCAGCCCTTCTGCAAGGTAGTACACCGTGCTGGACGACACGGAGTACAGAATGTACGCCATCGCGAGAATTCCGTTCAGCAGGAGCTGCGGCACCATCCAGGCGCACGTCCCCACGAATGTCAGAGCAGCGTGAAGTCCGTGGAATGACTCGGCGAGGACGTAGAAGATTCCCTGCTGTAGGAGTTGCAGCAGCACCACCACGTTGGCGACTAGGTACTGCAGGGCCGCTATAATGTAGTTCACCCCCAGCTGCAGGCCTGTGACTGTCTGCATGGCCAGGAACTGCGCTGCGGCAAAAACATGCAGCAGCACAGCCTGAACGCTGCTCAGTATGAAAGTCAGTACTGTCTGGATTGCTGTGAGGATCCCACTCACCAACATCTGTACAGCTGCGAGAGTGTTGGTCACTAGTGCCTGTACAGCTGCAAGGGTATTGGTCACTAGTGCCTGTAGTCCGCCAAACACACTCGTCCCCGCTGTGGTAACCCAGGACAACACATGGCTGCCTGTCAGGTGAACACCTGTCTTCACAAGCTGACATCCTTCCAATACTCCATGGAGTAACGTCTTCCCGAAGACTTGAAGGCCGTACATAGTGTGAGACCCTACTGTACACAATGCGTGCCACGTCTGTGTGGAGATATAGGTCAGGACCAGCTTCAGAACTCCTCCAAAGTCCCAGATGATCCCAAAGGCCACCTGCAGGCACACCAGGATGTACTGTACCACTAACCCAGTCAGGTACAGTAGGTCCAACAGTAGGGTACATATCTGTGGGAGACAAAGATCAGAACATGAACTCTCATAATTTTACAAAACAGTATCTGCAAACAACTTAACAAGTTGCTAGGGAGCCCAAAATCTAATCATTTTGAGGTCTCATCAAGATCTACCCACCTACCAAGTTTTATGACAGTCCATCCATAGCTCTTTGAGTTATCGTGCTAAACCACATACATACTTACATACATACACACAAACACTACCAAAAACATAACCTTCTGGCAAAGGTTATAAATGTCTTGTACAGTAGAGTCAACTTGGAGTTAGAAATGAAGACATGGAAATGGAAAGAAACTCAATTTCCAAATGTGAACTTACAAACAGATAATATGCAGTGAGACAACAATGAAGGTGTGTACCTGAGTGAGAATTCCCCAGCACGTTTTAGCGACAGACACCGCTGTGTTGACGGTGACACTGGCGATGAAGTGTAGCGTGGTAAACACCCTGGACATCATGTCGTAGTGAAGCGTGAGCAGCCTGTGTCCGAAGTACAGCGCCCGCCCCACGCCTTCCTCCACCGACTCGGAGATGGCGGAAAGTGTGTCCAGCACTGTTGCCATGGTGATGGTTGGGTACTGACGTGAAGTCTACAAAGTTACAGTCTGAAATCTACAGTTGGAGCCTGAAAAAAAAAAGAGAAAAATACCACTGATCCATTTTTATTTGACTGTCTTGTTTAGACTGTGCCAAAGTTAGGAACAAATTTAAAATGTTTTGGCAGGTTATTATGCTGAGCCTCATATTATAGTCTTATTTTACTACAGAAAAATATCTCTATCAATCCATGAATTGTCATCATGATAAAATGCCTGTTACAATACCGTGCAAGCAGCTTAATTCAAAGTGATGTAGTTTTATTGACTGACTGATGTTAAACTTATTTCAAACACGTAATAACAGTCCTCCTTGACATGTCATACCGTGAACCTTTTTCTTTAGACTGCACCGTACTACGTACCGTATTTTGTTATATACTCTGCTGCGGTTTGTCATAATGTCATAAACATGGTGTAAATTCTATCTTCGCTACAAACTTATGGCATAAGTACATAACGTTAATATGTTTATAACACAAACATATGTTAACCGAAACATGAGCTATCTTCATGTTGCGAGGTACAAATACGATATTATGACCAACGTATACGACTTGAAGATCGTTCAATCTAGCTTCTTACCTACCTCAGCATTGTCCCCTGCATTTATAAGTACTTTCTGTGGGTAAGGAGACCTCAAAGGTGTTATTCAAGCATCTTTGACGCAGGTAACGACAAGAAACAGCCTTGGGACGTGCCTTGAGCAACAAACTGCGGCCATGACAGGTCACGCGTTATACGTTACTGGTTGTTGGCGGTCAAAGGGCACAACTGCACTTTACAAAAAGATCGCTAGATAGCGCAAATGCACGGTGGTACACTTACAACTTTTGTGCGATTTAAAATATAGTTCAGCCGTGGTTTTATGTCTGTTACGTCATCATATCACGACAGGACAGCACAAGAAAATGTGTAGTAAAAATATCTCGAAAGATTTTAGTATATGTATAGTTCAACTGATTTGTTAAATCAAGGAATGTCCTTGGTTAAATCATCAGATTTCATGAGGTTTAAACAATAATCAATTCACTAGCTAACTCTTCCAGACAGTAAAGAAAGAAATCCTACTTCTTTATTTCGGTCAAATTCTTTCCTCTGAAACCGCGTACCCTTCCATTTTTATTGTCATTAATTGCCAATTTAGGGAAACACAAATCTGATAGTTAGAGGCAGTGATTGTGATGAATGAATTGTGTTGAAATCGCCATGGATCAAAAACGCCCCGTTGCGGCGAGAAAAATCACTGCAGAAATGAGAGCCGCTTACCAAACATTATGGTGCAGTCCTTCATAGAGCTGCTAGAGGCCGCTTTTGATCCATGCACTTGATCCAGACTGGGAGCCCCAAGGAAAGGCAACTTCGTAGTTCTGTACTTCGTAGTATGGAGGATGGTACCCAGGCTAGCTCTCCACTGCCTGGCTTTATAACCAAGGGCATTATAACGTCCCTGGCTTAACTATTCACTCAGTAGGACATATCTTTTGATATACTAACTAAATTACACACAAGAATGAATGACTAACATCCGGCTAAAAAGAAACATTGTTGACTTCTGAGGAAATAAAGCTCACATTCCCTCAAGACCAGAATGTTTATTCTTTTACAGGTAAAAGTTTTAATCTTGTACTGTACAATCAGTGACCTATGATATTCTGCAATTTCACACTACTGGCTATGAAGGTTGGCACCTGTCATTTTCAAATACTGTAAGCAACATAACACAGATATTGTAGCATTTTGCATGGTGAGCTGCATTAATTTATGGCCACGATTTAAAGAAGAAAGTTCATGATATACACCACAAGAAGCTTTCTTTTTAGTGTTTAAGAAACCATTGTATTCAAATTCTGTCACCATCAGGCCTTTGAGATTTCCCTTTAATGTTGAGCCATTCTCATTGTGGTTAAATTCATATCACGCAGACCTCATTGTGGACTTAGCAATCATTGCTGCCATTCTAAAACAATGACACACGTCTCAATTTTCTCAGAACTTTCAAGTGTTCACAGACTTACTCTTTCCCCACCACTGTATATATTCTGAACAAAAACTTTTAATTACTGTTTTTACATACACTTCTCATTTCACTGTATACTAGCATGTTCTTGATCCTGTGAAAGTATGTAATGATAGTTACATCTCTCTAAAGCTTGTCCAATGTGATTGTAAAAGTGAAAAGGAAATAATGAGTATCAATCATGTAGGAACTGGAATGAGAGAAATAATGTTAAGGTGATGCTTAGTGCATTGATATGAAATACCATTAGTCGAACAGATTTGGTGTTAACATAATGGAGCATTAAAATGCATCAAAGCAAAGGAAGGTGTTGTTTCTAGAAGAGAAAATAATTCAGTGGATGAACATTAGAACGGAGCGTCTACATCTCCCATCTCTACATACACAGTCTTGACCTGAGTGTAATACTCTAGAGTAACCGTCCCGTTCTCCCTGCCCAGTCCCGACTTCTTAAAACCCCCGAACGGCACGGCCACGTCGATGATGTTGAAGTTGTTGATGTAACATGTCCCAGCCTGCATCTGTGCGATCACACGGTGAGCCCTCGTCAAGTCACTGGGCGAGGAGAGAGAGGATTCACAAATGACATTATCTGTACAGTATATACACTTGAACATTCTTTTCATTTGCTGACTGGGAAAATATTCAGAAACACTGTTTACAACAGAGGGAACAACAAGTCATAGAATTAACCAATTGTTATACAAGTAACAGGTTTTTCAGATGTGCTGCATACTTTCAGATGTGCTGCATAATACAAAAACAAACATAGAAATTTGATAACAAAGTTTTTGCACTACATGTATCTACTTTTGAAGGGGGCTACATGTATGTGAGACGACTGAATGGTCTGCGATGTATGGGAGGAGATGATAATAATGATTTAATTATCAGTCAGTATGCCTGAATCTGATTGAGGCTAAATGCAATACATCCATACAAATGTAGATCTGATCAATGTGAGGACTGATTAGTGAACAACATACAGGAAGTATTCTGCAAACTGTTCTTGGCAACACCTCGGAGGTTATGCCAACACCACTCACTTTGTAAAAACTCCCCCAGCCAGTCCATATTCTGTGTTGTTTGCCCTCTGTATGACCTCCTCCTCTGTGTCGAACCCCAGGATGGAGACCACGGGTCCGAACACCTCCTCCTGCACCACCGTCATGTCGTCGTGACAGTTGGTGAGAATGCAGGGCGAGATGTAGCAACCCTTCAGCCTGGGGTCATCTGGGGTCACTAACTCACCTCCACATGCTACTACTGCACCCTGGGCAGGGGACAAGTACAGAATGAACAGCTATAATATTCAAATTCCATTTCTTTTTCTAATTTCAGGAATATCTGGACTATGAAACAACATAAATACATACTTAGTAATACACAAGATATAAAGCTATACACTATACAGCCTACATACAAAACAGATTTGTAAAAGCACTAAATGGTGATCTTAATGTTTAGAATATTGTACAGACAAAAGATAATGATGCCTTCAATTGAACTCATTGTATTATTATTAATAGCACATTGTGTTTGCTGGATGATGATGAAACAAGGAAGTTGTAGAGGAAACAATGCTACAATTTGTACTGTTTAAAGATGAACCTCAGACCCAGTGGTCATACTGTTTAAAGATCTAACCCTCAGAAATCAAAATCTCGTCCTACCTCCTTCTTGGCTCCCTCCACGTAGGTCATGACCTTGTCAGCCTGGTCCTGGTGGATCATGGCGCCCACCCGTGTGTCGTCGTCCATGGGGTCGCCGATCTTCATCCTGCTGGTGCGCTCCACCAGCCTGGCCAGGAACTGCTCCATCACAGAGTTCTCCACAAACACACGGGTCGCGTTGGAACACACCTGGAGGTGCAGAGTAATTGTACCGAATATCAGAACTTCCCTGTCACACAGCACAAAGGGTCACCTAGGAATATCAGGACAATCATATCTGTATGACAACTCAGGTAAGAATAACATCATAGAACACCAAGACAGTTCAGAAAATACTTCATATAATAGGAATAAAGCTGACAGATGTACATGCCCTGATATAATACAGTTAAACCTGCCCACCTGGCCATAACAACCACCTTTTCCCTGTCCGGAATTTTTTTTTTCCATAGGCACAAGCATTAAGTGACCAACCCTTCCTGGGTGGCCTTGTTGGGCAGGTTTGACTGTAGTTAGATAAGGACAAAGACCAATACTACTTGTAGCAGGACAAGATACTCCTTGCAATTAACTTACAGACTTCAGTGCAATAAATGTGTACACAAATAGTATAGATGCATTTCACAAACATTCATAAAAATACAGAGGCATTATTAACACTTTTCTGTGGTCATGGTCCTTATATTAAACAAATGACCAAACAACTGACCTCTCCCTGAGACAGGAAGTTGCCTAGCATGGCCCCGCCCACAGCGTTGTCCAGGTTGGCATCAGCAAACACGATCAGAGGAGACTTCCCTCCCAGTTCTAACGTCACCGTCTTAATGCCACCTGCTGCAGCTGCCATCACCTGTAGCAGGTGTGTATAGGCGTGAACAAGGACAAAATTGCTTTATTATACAGCAACAGTTTGTCTACTATTAAATCATACTTCTTACAAGTTGCATGTAAAAAAGAAACAATAGCTGAACTTATACTTGCATTTATTTCCTTTCAGCAAGGAGGTTAGAGGGTCCTTGCTTTCAGCAAGATTATAAGTGTATAATGTTTCTTTGAGATGAAAGTAACTCATACTTGCAGGCAATAGCTTTACAATGTGTCATGTAGTATAGAGTGAAATGCATCTATTTGGACATTTGTCAGTTAGTTTAAGCATACAAACTGTAGGGAAATGTTTCAGTCTGTTTCACTTATTACAAATACAACAACATAGCTATACACTTCATTAAGATTTTTAATTACTTAACGTTTCTTTACTTTAGGCACACAACAAAACACTGAGAGAGTAGACACTAGATGGATATGAGCAGTACCTTAGACCCTGTTGGCACACTGCCAGTAAAGGAGACTTTAGCGACATCAGGGTGTTCACACAGCAGTGTCCCGGTCTCCCCAGCTCCCTGTACTACATTATAGCAGCCGTGGGGGAGCCCTGCCTCTGTGTACACCTCTCCTAACATCACAGCAGTGATGGGGGTGAACTGGGACGGCTTGAACACAAACCTGAAACATGTATGTTTGGGAGAGTGTAGTAATACTGTATAATGTTACATTTGAAATGTCAATTCTCATAATTCCATTGGGTGCCCTTAGAACACCAGTTTTAAAAAAGTGTTATCGTGGGTTTTTTTAGGTCTTAGGGCCCCTGTCAGTATTATGTCAGTTAATGCTATACTGTGTAACATCACTCATTGGTTAATTGACTGCTGTGTTATTTTTGAGACAGAAATTTCCTTACCAGTTAGTGTCTCTGGTGTTGCCTACTTGAAGGAAACAAATCAAGTTAACGTGCTGAATGGCCAATGCACATTTTTAGATAGCAAGTTTGTTTTTCTACAAAAGTGCCAAATGTGGACAGAGATGTTTCTTGATGTCAGGAACACACTAGTGGTACGAGTGTTATTACATACATATATGACTGTACATGATGCAAATCTTACGTGTTGCCACATGCCAGTGCCGGTGCTGACTTCCATCCAGCCATCTGGATAGGATAGTTCCAGGCCCCGATCCCTGCACACACACCCAGGGGCTCCTTTTTGGTGTAGGCAAATGAACCGTTCGCAAGTGGAACATGCTGACCTGTAGCAGGTGGGAAAGATGGTCTTGTGAGAACAGTTTTTTTAGAGACGTTGATGAAGGTTAGACATCCAGGTAATGGAACACAAAAAATTGTTACTCAAGCAACTAGAGAAATTTTGAAAACTGTCAGATGTTTAAAGTAGCAGCCACTACTTTTCCAGAGTTTTTTTAGAGAAAGAATGAAAATGAATAACAAGAATTGTTATCATGGTTTAAGGTGTAATTTGTAAAGAAGCTTATAATATAACAAAATTGATGATTCCTTAGAGAAAATGACTAAACCTTAAATTGCCCTGGCAGCAAGTTAATTCATAGATCTCAATCATAAATGAATGTACTGTTAAAGCTACACATGTACAGACATAAAAAAAAAGCTGACAAGAAGCATGGGCACACCTGCGATGGAAGGAGCTAGTCCAGAGAAGTACTCGATGGCGTCTATAGCTGTCCAGATGTCCATCCTGGCCTCGTAGATAGGCTTCCCCGTGTCTCTGGTCTCCCAGTAGGCGAACTCCTCCTGCCTGTCCTTGATGATCTGTGCCGCCCTCTGCATGATTCTGGCCCGCTGCAGGCCTGTCAGCTGGCTCCATTCATTATAGGCTTCCTTGGCACACTGGACAGCTCTGTTCACCTCGTCTGGGCCGGACGTCTGCAGCTCAATGAGTAGCTCTCCTGCAAAATTGTGCACAGTACAATTACCATATGCCATCTATACCACATCTGGTGTAATGCTTTTACTTAGGTTTCGTACTGACTCACTCACTGAGTCTTAGGCCTGAAATTTTTGACATCTTTGTTGTTTTGACAAGAAGTACTGATTGTATTAAAGTCCATTGTCTCTGATTAGTCTGAGATCCACTGCTGTTGTGCAGCTTAAACCATTGAAGAATATTGTCAACTGGAGAGCAATGATTGGACATAATCAAGGCTTGTTTCCTGGCTTGACTCCAACACAGCTATTGTACTTTTTAGAAATGATCATTAGTTGCAAAAAGAGGAGCTGAAAGACTGGAGACTGCTGAAGAGAAGATCGGATCTGAAGAATCAGCCGTCATCATTACTTGCAGTCAGAAAAAGGAAACGCACATTTACCTCTGAAACGTCATTGATTCTTATGACAATGGAGTTTCAAGATAAACATTGAACAAAAGAAAGCAGATCTTTTTCTTGCAAGGATGTATCAAATTTAAAACTGAACAGCAAAAAATCATATTGTCATCTCACCTGTTGCAGGTTCCAACACCTTCATGACCTGGGTGGGGTCAGGGTTCAGAGGTGACACCCTTTCCCCGTTGATGTAGTTGAAGTGCAGCGGGAGTTTCCCATTACTGACTGTGGAACACACGCCCCTCCTGCCAACAACCTGTACACCCCTCAAAACTACCTGCTGCAGCCACATGGTTTGTCCCTTCAACAACAAGGGACATAATTTTAAAAAGTGTTATTTGTAATCCAGCTTCAATATGATAAATATATAAATGAATCGTGTTAAGGGAATGGTGATATTACAACTTATATAATTTTTGTGTGTATGAAAGTTACAAGTTAATCATAAAAGTAATCATAATTGAAACATATGCATGGCCATAGTTTAAATGTCATATAGAGCTTACAATATTGTCGTATTAAAGCTACGTATAACAACGAGAACTTGTCTGTTCTTGTAGACACAAAATGTGTCAGTTGGTTCAAAGTAGTTCAGTAGGGCCAAAGGCCATAGATGATAGTAAGTAATCATGATCAGTGACAGTTCAATCACCCCCCTCCCTTCCAAACTAACTTTTATCTGTTGCCACTAGCTACTATAGAAACGTGATGATAGCGAACTCCATATCGTTAAGTGCTGTCTAAGGAAGAAGTTTACGTTGTCTCACCGATTGTCCACAGCTATCGGCGCAGTTTACAAACAAACTTCTGCAAGCATGTCACAGCTCACAGCTGTCGGTGATGGCAAGGTTAAAGGTCACAGTTCGTTGGAATACACCACTTTCATTGATTAATTGCAAAAAAAGTATTTAATCCTACAAAGTGGAAACTTAAAAATTTAGCATGTCATCTCAAATATACAAATAAATGTTTTTATGAAGATAGTTTGTAACAAATTTGAAGTAACGTAACTTTTATTGACATTAAGTTTTATGTAGAATCCCCCTTTACTGCGGAATGGTATAAGCTAATTTGGGGCCCCAAATTCAAACAGGAGAAACACGACTTGATCGTCCGATTGTCGCAGTCAAAATAAGGCAAATTCTCAATGACTATAAGCCCGTGATCGGACGTCTTCTGGCTATATTACATCAAGGATAACACAGGTAAGCTGTCTGTAAAATTTGATCGATCTTATTTCTCTAAATGGAGTATCGTAAGCCAGATCTTGTTTGGGTAGTTGGAGGGTTAGCGTTTGTTGTCACAAGGTCAACCCTACAGATGTTGCGTTATTCTCAGCCTCAATAGATCCACCGAGCTTAAGACTAAGAAAATATTGCATGCGATGTGTCCCCAGTAAGCCCTGCATTTACATAAGGAAAGTAGCTACAGAATTCGATTAGCAGGCACCGCCTTAGTGACGTGTCTTGTGACTTACTTTAGTGACAATTGAAAGAATCCCTTTGAGGATTGGTCAAATATCCCAGGCACTTCCGTTGTTCTGTTCTTCTTTTCTTTCGATGCTTTTCTTCTTTTGTAACACTACCCCGACGTTTTCTCGATGTAATTTTGTTCCCTTCCTCTCGTCACAAAAATTCGACATCTTTAGGAGGCGCCTCACCCCCTTACAACGCACATACAGTAAACACAGAACAATCAGGATAAAGGACAATGGAGTTGCCCGCCTGTACGTGTCTCCTGTTGCTATGGCAACTGTCCGTCACGACCTGTCATGTCCACATCCACCCCAGCCACTACCCTGACCATTATGTGGACGGAGAACATGATGCTGAGTTTGACAGGGAGATACTACTGGGAGGGAAGGTAAGTGTGTTTATAGGTCACATCTCTTTAATTTTTCTACAAATTGTGAGAAAACTGGTTACTAAAAGTCAAACACTCTCCTTTCTAGTAATAAAATGTCTGGCACAGAATCCATTTTGGAGACTGATTTTCTTCATTGACTCCTGTGCTAATCATGGGTAAACCCAAAAATTCTATCCCTCCAAAATAGTGGCTAAGAACTTGTACTAACGGCGGGTTTTGCTAATTTCGATATATTTTACTGAGCAGAAGGAAGCTGAAGAATACCAGAAACTTTCACCTGAAGAGTCCAAAAAGAGACTGATGGTACTGGTGAAGAAGATTGATGTGAATGGAGACAGTCTACTGGACAGAGGTTAGTAATGATTGAATATGGAGATAATACCCTCTAACTCAGTCTGGCTCTTGGTCACAGCAAGCACTGGTACAGTCTTAGACCAGTCATGATTTACTCACTGGAAGTTGTGAAATATTCAGGGCAACATGGCTGATTTCTTCACACACATTCTAATTTTCCACCTTGTTGACAGATGAACTAGTGGATCACATGTTGGAGTCTTTCAATACCTACTCTGTTGAGGAGGCCAGGGATACCTTCCCGACTATCGACCTGGATGAGGACGGTAAGGTGTCCTGGGAGGAGTACCTACAGGATACCTTTGGTGCCGAGTACTCCGTGGATGCAGACCCTACAGAGGATGAGGTGCACTTCGATAGCTAAAAATTTCAGTAGTTCTTGATGTTAGAGGGTACTATGATATACAAGAAACACAGGTTTTAGATGGGTACTACCATCTTCCACTAGTATTTCTTTTGCTAAACACATGAATTAGGAATATTTAGTTTTCCAGTATTGACCAACTACTATTTTCCTTATTTTGTAGTGTCATATTTGTATTGAAAAATGTAGGAACCTAGATGCTTTAAGTCTAAAAGCTGTCAATAGTTTATGATATCGATAAAGATTTCCGGTAATAAGGCTACATGCAATGACCTAGATGCTTAAAAAAAATGTACTTGATTTTGTAGAACTGAAGCTATGGTTTCACGATCAACAACAATAGTCAGCAATTCAACTTGCAGAAATAATTTCATATCATGAAAACTAATAAGTAATAACTGTTTTTTTTCCCCTGTGTTTGTAGATGATCCAGGATGACCGGCGGTTTTTCCAGCAGGCGGATGAGGATGATGATGGGAAGTTAGATGAGGTGGAGTGGCTGGCCTTCCAGCACCCTGAGGAGTATGTCAGGATGCACGTGAGTAACCTGGGGGTGTGGGCTCAATCAGACATCCTTTCCTAAACTCTCTACCCACTTTCCAGGTAATGATTGCTGAATGACTGTACAGCCACCAAAATTGGATTTGTGCAACCCTTGATTTCAGAGTTGAAATATGATGCAAGATGTAAAAGTATGATTTAAAAGACAAACACAAAACGTTAGACAAAAATGTTCTTTATGTATGTGATTTAATGATGTTAATTATGTATGTGATGAGTAATCCATCAAATCTTTGGTCACTCAGCAGTCACACTCTCTAGTGGATAGAGGGTGTAACTTTTGAGTTTTAGCTACATATAGGTACACATAACTTTGGTAGCACTTGGCAGCTGTAGAGTGACTATGGTTTATAAGGATAATCTTGCAAAAATGTGAACTTGAGAGTGATTGAATTTACATGTAATCTGTGTAGCCGACCATGTATTTTTGATTGATACTGATTATTTTTTGCCAGCACTTCCTTGTAGAGGAGAAGCTGGAGGAGAGTGACTGGAATGAAGATGGGTTGATTGACTTTGATGAGTATCTTGGTGATGATGAGCCTGATTCATGTGAGTATTACATAAGGTTTCTTTGCACTTCATATGTGTTGGCACTACAGAAAGTTGCAAAGAAATATTTCCTCTGTTTACACAAATTTGAGGTGCTAAACTAAAGAAATGAAATTTGAAAGAGAGATGGCCATACAACATTTAAGGAAAATGTTTAGGAATGGCCAAACATCTAAACAAAAAAATATGTTAAAAATAGATACAAGGGCAAATTTTTTACACTGCAAATGTATATCTTCCTCCTTTCTAGAGAATGCCAATAGTGAGATTATAAGTCCTTTTAGAAGTCATTGCTAAGCTTGAAATACTCTACAGAGTGCAAAAGTAAGAGTTGCCATTGATAACAGTACTCAGTGTTCTCCAGCCTGATTAAATTGGGTTTATAGTGGCCGGCCCAACTTTGGACAGATTCCTAGAAGAGTCCTGTCATAGCCCCAGACAGCTGTGTTCTCATGGTCCCTTGTTGCTTCCCCAGCCTACAGTAGTGAGGAGGAGTGGAGGATAGTGGAGAGGGAACAGTTTGATGAGTACGATAAGGATGGAAACGGACTGTTGGAGGGTGAGGAGGTGGCAGCCTGGGTCACGCCCAACCACCGGGAGGCAGCTGAGGAGGAGGTCAGAATGGTCTCATTACTTAAACCTAGGATGTGATGTTTACAAATATCAGTTGGTTGGGTTCTTTGTGAACAAGACAACTCCATAAGTGGTGAATTGTCTTTTGTATGATCCTTTTCATGTGGGTATAGAAAGAAGTGATTCAATCCTATGTCTTTTACTGCTTATTTTCAAAGTATATATTATAAGCATGTAAATCCTACTGATGAACTACTTGTATGCTGCCTGATCTTACCTGAGGTTGGCTGTGGAAGATCAAACTTCATGCCACAATGACATTTCATTGTACAGTAATTTTAGATTGGGGTGTTTTATAGAGCATTGTTTTGAATCATGTCTTGTTTCTACTTGCAGTCAGGTCTAAAATTACATTAACAAACTTTTAAGATAATATTTTGTTCACTGCTCTAGAATTTGATTTGTTTTTGCTCTACACTTTTTTATTTGACAATTTTACCCATTACAGGCTGACCATCTCCTGTCCATGGCTGACTCTAACCAAGACAAGAAGCTGTCGGCAGAGGAGATCATGTCTGACCCCGACCTCTTCCTGCAGAGCGACCTGACAGAACAGGGGGAGCTTCTGCACACCATGGACCATGAGGAGCTGTGATGGTCTCCGTAACCTTACAAAACAACTGCCCTCTTCCTTTACACTGATAGCCTGGATGTTAGACCTGGGTCCAACATGTCCTGCTCTCAGAGTTGGCATCCTTCCTCAAATTATCTATCCTGGTGCGAGAGATAAATTAGACCCCCTGGGTGCCAAATCTGGGATCGGGGCAAGTGGCTTCCCCCGGCCGAAGGGAGTATCGTATCACGCGGGATCTGACATCCAGGCTATTACACTGAAAACATGACTTGCCATGTACAGAAATTCTTAGAGTGATTCTAGACTAAGACTTATCCCCCAGTCCTGCATGGAATGGTAGAATGTTAGCACTCTCCCACTTCAGAAAAAATGGGTCGGTGTAACATTAATTTTACATGGATAAATTATAATGTTATAAATCCAAAACTATAGGTCCTGGAATGGATACTGTGGTTCCTACCTCCCAAAAACTAGTGTAGTTTTAGTCCACAGGCAAACACAACTGGTTCTTTCATTCCGTATGTAATATTTTGTCAATAACTTTCTATAGCTATACGAACCATGACCCTATAGTAACAGTCATTAACAGTCAATGTTTAAGGATGCAGACTGCAAGAACACTAGTGTCCACTGTATGCAAAGGGGACACTTGTCTCATGCTGTTGTGTCTTGTGCGTTCAAATGATTTTAAAAGTTGAAAGATATTGCCTTGGTTAAATCATACACTTTATTAAGAAACATTCCAGGCAGGTAAATGTTAGAAGTTAGGCCTTAAGAGCAGACAGAGGTTAGTCATATGGTTGCAGATTTTAACCTGTGTTTACCAACTACCAGTAGTATATTCTGTCAATAGGATTGATAGGACTGGTAACATGGAGCAGAATTTTCATGACATTTCCACAATGAGAGCTACCTTGTATGTACTAAGTTATAGGACTTTTCAAAGCTTGCTGACTCTACCTCTTGGACATGTCAGCTGTAGTCTCATTGTTGGCACTGAAGATAAGGGGAGAAAAAGAAGGAAAAACTCAATGTATCTTGATCCAGTATTACCGGTAGTTACAATCCATTGTTCCAGTTATTGTGGACAGTACTTACATACAGTATTCAAAAGCATGCTTACAGAAATCTAAGATATTATAACAGCCTTGGACCATCAAAGTTGTCCTGAGCTTTATAGATTTAATATACAATGTAGTATGTTGCATAGTGTGAATAGAGATGTTGCATTTGTTGGTTTTCATGTGGAAAAATTGTGGCTTGTCAGAGACAGTGTTGCATTTTTTATATTGCCAGTGTTGTCAAATACATGATATAGAAATTGATTAAGACTCATTCAGATAGTCAAGGGTAAAGGCTACCAGGTCTGGAAAACATAATGTACATGTACAAGTAGAAAATGAAGGTGCTGCTCAATTCATGTATGTAGTGTTTGTCATGTCTACTTTTTACTGTTTTAGTGTAGCTGTGAATTGGAAATGCCAAGTCATAATTCAGATGTTGTTCTTGTATTTTTTGTTATTTAAAGTCGTGTGTCATGTCTTGCCTGTTTTAGTGACTGTTTGATGAACTTACCTGGTTTGTTATTACTATTGAATCTGAAAAGAACTGATTTATATCAAGGATGTTTTATTGTATTAAAAATAGCTTTTTAATAAAATTAAAAAAACGTGGGAAGGAGTTTTGTACTGGTTTGTCCATCAGATTCAAGCATGAAAATAACGTCATTACCTGCTGGAGAATTTTGATTTTTAAAGTTGTCTTTTCATACTAATTAATCATGCAAATGCACCCAATTTGCATAATCAACACCTAATGATGTTCACCTTTGACTAACTTCCACATGTCATGAGTATGATATTCTACCGTCCCTCAGTGATCAAGCTGCAACACTGTATGAGGTAATATATTCTTTAATGGCCAATTAATACAGTGGAATGCATGTATATCCAGTAATTTACTGGATGAAATATCTGCACCTATCCAAAGCAAATATCATATCATAACTCTCAGTTTAATATCCAGTAATATATAATTAAACGGCCTTTTTTTCTAATACAATGTAGTACAATATGTACTTGGAAGTCAAAAGTAATTGTACTCATGCATAATTATGAATGTCAACAAAGATTAAGGCATCAATGGATACTCGCTTTAAAGGCCTTGTGTTGCCTGACAGGACTACTGTCTTTAATATACATATATTTGGTGATGAGTTTCAACAGTAATCTATAATATCGGTAATGCACTTCTTATGGTACAAATCTACATTTTAGTCATGATCTCGATCTGAATTTGTCTTATGATGCAATTTCATATTTAATGAGAGAAAAATAGAATGTAAAAGAATGATTTGGCACAAGCCAACAAATGGTATTAATCTTGGCAAGGAGCTTTAATCTAGTCTCAGCTCAGAAAAAGTTTGCAAATCTATCATCTCTTCAAAATCCTCATATTCAATATATTTGGCTCTTTTACAAAGTACCTGCTCTCGTATATGAATCAGTATTCAGGTCTCTGGACATTTTGAAACACATACAACAGTGTCAGATCATCTGGAATCCTTTACAAATTTCTCTTACAAGACGACTGTGACTACTAGTCTGTATGCTACAGCAAAAAAAAAAAGATTTTGAGACAGCTCTACAGAATAATTACAACTCAAAGTTTAAAGGCAGGTCATGGTGGTGGGATCCTTTCTGAATTCAAACTGAATCAACTTGCCTATAAACAACTACAGTACTGTAGTGGCAAATGATAAAAAGGTTATGTTGTAAAATATACTGGTAAAGGGAAGACTAAAAACTGAACTGAATGAAGAAAGTCCCCTAAATAAGCTGGACCAAGCATTGTGATCAGCTTAGCCAGTCCAAGTCATCATCATCATCTTCATCAGGGAAAAGGGGTGGTGGTGGTCCTGGTTTGAACGGCTGTAATAAAAACATTACTTGAATCATCATCAACCTCAATGCACTTTAAAGTAGTTACCAACATCACTGTTTACCTTTCTAACATTTATAATGCAAGAAACATTTAATATATACTAAAAAGTTTCCATAAAAATCTACATCATGTATACTTCTACTTACATCATCAGTGTCATCAAGTGTTGCTTGTTTTGTCTTGTCTTTCTCCTTCTCCTCAGCCTCCTCATCATTAGGTTGGACACCAAAAGCATCAGCCATACCATCATCCAAGATGTCGTCATCTCCAAAGATGTTGCTGAAAAGACATGTCAAGAGTGATGTTTCAGCAAAGCATTCACAACATAGCCTCACATGTTCAATGAATATGTGACACAGATATATAAAAAATGATTCCCCTCTGCACTATCACTGACAGCAAGTGATCACACCAAGGTCACACAAAATGGCAGGATTCTTCATAATTGCTTGCTTTTTTGTGTGATTATGCATCACTGGTCTATGCATGTGTGCCACTTTTCTTATACATACAAGATAGCAATCATTGACATGCTCTTCCAGTTTTTCAGGTTCTTTGGTCTTCTTACCTTACATCTGGTTTCTTCTCAGCAGCTGGCATTTCAGGTGGCTCCTCCACATTCTCTGTCTCCTGCTGTACATGGTTTGTCTCATCTGATTGGTTCACAGTGACAGTTTCTTTACCTTCATCTTCCTTTTCAACAGTCACACTGTTATCAACACTCTGGGATTGTTCATCAGAGACCTGCTCAGTCCTGTTACTGTCTGTCTGGTTTTCTACAGGTTCTGCACTAACTTCTTCTACATCGGTCACCGGCTGTGCTGCCTCCTTTGAACCTTCTTCTGCTTGTTCCATAGGTGCTGGTGGTGTTCCAGAATCCTCTGTGCCCTGATTATCTACTGTCGGTGGCGTCACAGAATCAGGAACTGGAGGGGCTTCTGTTTTGCTGGTGTCTGAGCTGTTTTGGTCTTCTGTACTCTCATTGGTAACCTGTGCTTCTGTTGACTCTACGGATTGAACAGGCACAGCTTCTTCTTGTACTGTCTCTGCTGTAGAATCTGTCGACACAATATGGACAACTTATGATATACATGTAGAATGTAATACTATCAATATCCTTTGAAGCACAGTATACAAGACAAATGGCTGACTGTTTTAACAATCACATTGTTTCTTATAATTAGGTCTACTGCCTCCAGACAAAATTTCTAACCTTCCTCCTGTTGTGCCTTTACTTCTTCCTCTTGCTTTTCCTCTTCTTCTTCTTCCTCTTCCTCCTCCTCACTCTCCTCGTCACTCCCTGATTCGCTGCCCTCCTCCTGCTCCCCTTGCTGTGAGGCCTGCTGGGATAGCAACTTCATGGTGGTTGTTTTGATGGCGTCAACAATGGCTGCCAGGACTGTCTTCCCCGTGTACGACTCTTCCGGCTCAAACTCCGCTCGCAGGGAGTGGAACACCTGGTTCATGATCTTCTTCACCTGTGTAGAAGTAAATAGGCTGCCTTAGTGTAGTATACGTACTGTATATGAGTGCAGGAGATTCTAGTTAACTACGCTAATGGTTCTTTGCCAAGCCAAGGAGAATTTAGCTTTTCAAATGATGTTTCAGTAAAAACTAAAAGCAGCTTTAAGGAGTTTAAGCGTATCATCTAATCCACATATTTACTTACTTCTTCGGCTATATTGGGCGTGGTCCCTGTTGCCATGGCACCAGTAGAAGGCTGACTCTGGGCATGCTCCAGCTGCTCCCTGAGTTCCGCTATCTGTTCCTCGTATCGCTCCTTCATACCGACCGCATTTCCATGCAGGCTGTTATACTGGAACATACAGTCAAACTTGAATCCAATGTTTCTTCCAAGTTGGTCATTTCTTCAAATTCCTATAAAACTTTATGGCATTACTCTAAAATTTGAGCAATCGCTAAAAATACCTTTTCCTTCCACTCTGCCATTTCCTCCAGCTTCTCCTCAAGCTCTTCCACCTTCTGGCTCCCCTCCCCCTGGGAGTTCTTCATAGCTGCCAGCTGCAGGAAAGGCCAATGACGTAGATTATAGAGCTTAACATTTACAGTTCTATGACAAACACAATACATGTATATTCAACAACAAACCTAAAAGTGGATAAATTTTGCCTTTTATAACTGAAGGAAGGGTTCAAACAGAATATTTCTATATTTATATTTCTATATATATCATCACCTACTAATGTTAGAGTGTCACTCTGTCTGCCCCCCTCCTTCCACCCACTCAAACACAATATATTCAACAATGTGCTCCAGGAAACTGGCAGACTGCAAGTCAACTGAACAGCTACGCACTTGGCTTGGAGTTCATAGCATCCAGGACACAGTGAGATACAACAGACTAAGATGGTACGGCCACCTCCAGAGAATGGACAGGGACAAATGGCCAAAGAGGATCCTCACACTAGATGTGGAGGGTCCAAACCCCCGTGGTCGCCCTAGGAGGAAATGGTTCGACAACATAAGGGAGGACCTCCATCACCTGAACTTGGGCAAGATCAACCCACAGGACAGAGACAAGTGGCGAGCGGCCATCAAGCCCCAGTCGTACAGTGCAAGCACATCTAACCCTCGGAAGACGGGGAACAACAGACGATAAACCAGACAGTGAGTGAATGAGTGAACAAACCTAGATTTTGATGAATTCTGCCTTTCATAACTGAAGAAAGACTTCAAAGGAAATATCTCTATTGCTAATGTCAGATCGTTGCTCTCTCTGCCCCCCTCCCCCTTCCTTCCACCCATCCACCTTGGCCTCCATGCTGGAGAGTTTGTTCTTGAGCTGTTCCTTCTCCTCCTGTAGCTCCTCCATCTGTCTCCTGTGCTTGTCCTGTGTCTGGGCCACCAGACGGTCACACTTGTCCTTCCACTGGGTCTCAATCTCCTTCTCCACTGCAGCTACCTGGGGCAGCAAGTTTGGTACTTTTGGACATCAAATCACCATGCAAGCTTCACTTCACGGATGACATTAATGCATGCTTTGTTTTTTGTTTGTTTTCTATAATCCCTCAACAAAAAAAGAAAGTCTTATACTTAATGCTTAACAAAACCAATTATTGGTGAAAAAAAGGTGTGTTGGTGTTGACAGACTATAAAATTTTACGTAAAACCAAGGAGGTTCCATAAGGAAGTCATTAGAGTCTGGCACATTGTACATTGCTGAATGATGACAATCACAAAACTAGTAAAACTACATGATAAGCATACCTGTTCAGCAGTCACAGCATCAGTTGAAGCTCTCTGTTTTCTCAACTTGGACCTCAAGTCTTCAACTTCCTCCTGGTGATAAACAAACATCCAAAACATAAAATGACAACACCGAAAAAAAGCTCCACAGCAAACATTCAAAACTGACATATCTACAACAAGTATGAAAAATTAATACGGAGAAATACAAAATAAGAAAAATCATGATCTTACCTCATGTTGCCTTTTGATTTCATCCATCTCCTCCTCTAGTTTTCTCCTGTCAGCTGTTGCCTTGGTCTTCCTTTCTGATAGAGTCTGGAAAAGAAGTTTGTCAGAGTCTACCTTTTCAACCAGGATGATATAGTAACACTTTTGTACAAAACTACATGTAGTAGCTAATCCTCGTCTATTTCTTTGTATCTGTCAGCAAGTTGTCTTGAAGTTTTCATGCTAGCAGAATATTTCCTGATGCTTCAGGATAGCTCTGAAATGTTACAATCAGTCAAAACCACCGCAAGCATATATTTTTGTGTACACATCAACTCTAACTATCAACTCTCCACACAAAAAATCAAGTAACAATGCGTGTTAAGTGTTAAAAGTGAAGGACAGAATTGTTACAGAAGTTGAGAAAGACAGCAGTTTTCCAAGTATAACACCTCAATAATGTGTACAAACTATGCTATCTTTAGTAAAATGTGTAGAAATTCTCCACTAAAACAGCTCTATCTACATCTGGAAATATTCTGTGCACCAGCCTCACCTCCCCTTCTCCACTCTTCTCAACAAATCACCAACAAGGAGACAGACAGAGAGAGGGGACCAGTGGGGTGAACAAGAAAACATTAGTTATGTGATGGTTCATTGGTGCACATTTGTAATTGGTGTTGAGCTGGAAAGGGTGATTAAGGAATCAATATATACAGAATCAATGTCAGGGTGCTGAATTATACATCAGTTTTGAAACAAATAAAATTATCTAGTAGTAAATGTGGTAGCTACACGTGTTCATTCTAGTGCTGGTTCAGAAAATGATGAAGAGTTACCAAAGACAATCACAGGTCTTGCATCTGTGGTATCAACTGTGATAACAACAACACTCACACATCCTAGTGTATAGAACGTGTAGAAAGACAGGAAAGAGCGAAGAAAAAAACTTAAATTGATACATAACCACATCTTGTGAGAAGGCAGAAGTTTGTGTGCAATCTTAATGTCCCATTTTGAATAGGAAGCCCCTAAGCCATTCAGACAATTTTATATGCAGTACATATGGCCTCCTGGAGTGGCTACCTTTTCTAGCCCTTCCTTCTCAGCCCTGAGTTCTGCCAGTTCGTCCTCCATCTCCCCCATCTTGCTGTCCAGCTGCTTCTTGCTCACCTTCTCTGTCTTCATGGTCTGCTGAAGCTCCGACAGTTTGGAGTCAGTTTCTGGAGTGGAGAACGCAGACAGATTATATAACACGCGCACGTGCGCACGCACACACATTTATCATGCTTATGTGCTGGCCTTCTTACAAGCTAGGTAAACAGTCTGGATTTGTGAGAAATGATGCATAGAATTACATGTAAACATACATCATATATTTGCTACACTTGAATCAGGCAATACTGGTAGCTTTCTTTATTACTGTGGAGTCTATTTGAGAATCTTTCCACCACACTACTACAGCTACATTTATCATCAGTACTGTCACGTTATACGTACAGGTACTGTACCAGTGGTACTAACCAGCACATCGGCAGAACGTACTGCGCCTGTGCACAACCCTGATTTTTCACGTTTTTCGTTGGATGTTTGGTCAACATTGCATCAAAATTTTGCCTGTTGCAGACGGTATCTTTTCCTATACAACATCTGAAAACTACAGACAGGCTGTCAACCTTATATGCTCTAATACAACCTTATATGAGACGTTCTGCCAAAGTGCTATGCACAATGCATTACGGGTTTCGCGCACGTGTAGTACGTTCTGCCGACGTGCTGTACTAACCTGTTTTTGCCTGTCTCAGTGTGTTGAGTTCTGACAGGTTCTTCTGTGCCTCCTGTGCAGCATTGTTGAGCTGTGAGGTCAGGTCTCCCTCCTGCTTCCTCAGCCCAGCGATCTCCAGCTGCAGTCGGCTCAGCTGGGCGGTGGTGATGCTCAGCTCATTTGCCATCTGCACCTGAAGACATAACACAGCAAGAGCTACACTTTCTGATGGATTTCTTTACATTTAAAACAATGCAAGCCAGTATTACCCTAGCCAGTATTCAGCTGAAGCTACACTAAGTCTTGTATACATGTATTATACATTACATGTAGATAGATCTATAGGTGTTTGTAACAGAGTTGTTTCTAACAGACAATATTACTATTGCTAGCACGTCGGCAGAACGTACTGTGCCTGCGCAAAACCCTGATTTTTTACGTTTTTCGTTGGATGTTTGGTCACCGTTGCATCAAAATTTTGCCTGTTGCAGACGATATCTTTTCCTATACAACATCTGTAAACTACAGACAGGCTGTCAACCTTATATGCTCTAATACAACCTTATATGAGACGTTCTGCCAAAGTGCTATGCACAATACATTACGGGTTTTGCGCAGGTGCAGTACGTTCTGCCGACGTGCTACTGACCTTTTCCTGTTCCAGTTCCAGCACCCTGGCCTGCGACTGGGCTGCTGTGTTCTTGAAGGTGTCGTTTCTCTGCTCCAACATCGTGTTGCTTTGCTCTATAAACCTTCACAATTCAGAGACAATATTTCTCAGTTAAAAAGAATGGTCTGCTGTGTCTCAGAATTAAAATATTCTTAAATTCTGTACCTAGTATGTGAATATGCCAAAAGGATATGGCATAAAATACAAGGAGAATGATATACATGTACATGACTTGTATATGTACTATAGAAGAGCTGTTGTTGCTGTGGTCATACATACTTTTGGTTCCTCTGTAGCAGCTCAGCAATCTTCTCATTCTGTGATTCCACTCTCGAACTCTTTTCAAACACTTCCTTTTTCAATCTCTCATTTTCCTGAAAGAAGACGGCAAATGATCAGACACATTGTACAACTAGCATACTATCACTCTAAAAATCACTTTAGAAATCCAACTGGACTTGTACACAACACAATATATAGTCATCACCTGGAGAATTCTCTGGATGTTCTGCATGAGTACAGAGGCCTCCATGTAGCCTTGTGGACCCTGTGGGACCAGGCTGTTTCCCATACCATGGAGCTGGAGGTTGTCAACCTAACCAAACAAGAAAAAAACTAGTTGTTATAATTTCTTTCAAATCTGACAGTCTTTGTACTGTAACAGTTGTACTTGCAAGTGAACTAACTGCTATACCTGTTAAAGCAAATAATGATTCCTATATCAATCATAAACAATGCAGAATGGTAACAATGAATTTTAAAGAAACAAAGTACATCTGATTCAACAAATAGCAACATTAACATTTGAAAATGGTGGTTTAATAAAACATAACTCTTCTTACCTTGGAGAGAATTTGTTCCACCTTGTCAGTAACTTTACCAATGGCGATCCTCATCTCTGTGTTCTGCTGCCGTGTTTCCGACACGAGCATGTTGGTGTGCATGTCGCTTCCCGGTTGCCCTGGAAACTGCTGCTGTTGCCCTGGAAACTGCTGCTGTTGCCCTGGAAACGGTTGCCCCGGGAACTGCTGCTGGGCAGGGTACATGGTGTTGTACTGTGGGGGCGGGGCCTGGCCTGGCTGCTGGTAGTTGTAGGGCGTGGCAGAGGGAGCAGAGGTTTGTGGGTACTGGCAGGGAGGAACAACGTGGTACTGGTTAACAGGGAAGAGGGGAGAAGGAAGATGATTAGCATCTGAGATACAGGAGCTAGAAAGTGACATCCTTTATCAAACATTAATATGATAACTTCAGTTTGTAATATACCAGGCAATAACTGTGTGGATCATCTTAAAGTACACATAAACTGGTACACTAGTGTGTTATTATTGTATCTGATCTTTACTTTTTGTTAAATCTCCATCCATTAAATTGAATGTTCAGTAGAGACTTATATATAGTGTACAGCTGTTATGATTTATCATTAAATTTTTGTACCTGGAATGGCTGCGGCTGCTGCATCTGCGGCTGGTACATAGCCACCTGCTGCTGAGGCATGCCAGGTGGGGCAAACCCTGGGCGCAAAAACATCAAAACAAATCTTTACTGGAACTACATGTATCTACTTAAAAGATGTATCCATATGTGACATCCGCTTCATGTCTCAAGTATGTCAATACAATTCCAATCACAGGAAAGTACAATACTTGAAAGTAAATACATGTATAAGGAATTGTTTGTACAAAAAAATGTCTACATTACTAGTACTATTACTGGTACTAGTATGTAGAAGTACATCAGCATCTATCTGCTACATCAGGACGTATCAGTTGTGCGGACTACCTTGGATACCAGGCTGCTGGACCTGGGGTGGTGCTTGTTGCAGTGGGGCTACCTGCTGGGGCGGCTGTGTGACCGGCTGGACAGGTGCTGCCTGCTGAGGCACGGGTTTAACCACCTGCGGCTGTTCCTCCAGCTCTGGTTCCACGTCCCCCTCCCCCTCGGCTGGCCCTGTGGACGGGATGATGGCCTGGCCCATCTTGGCCATGCGGGAGATGAGTTTAGCCTTGCTGCTGGAGGGGTGGCCCAGCTGCTCACTGATGGAGGAAGTCCTAGCCTTCACACTGATGTCTTCAACTGCAGCCTGTACACAGTAGAGGGGGGGGAGGGGTCAGATCATAAAACAATCCAGTATGACAAGAGAGTCTTTGCTGTAAGACTCTCAGGACTCTCTGCCTTTACTGTTGTGCCCATGTGTGGCCTTTTTGAGATGTTTCTTTATTGTTTGTGTGTTGGTAGATGTATTGTAATTATTATGTAAATTTGTATCTGCTGGACAAGTTATTGTAAAAAATCAGTGTTATTCAGCATATTCTAGTACTGCTGCGAGGCTGGTTTTTATGAAATAAACTGTTAAACTGTTAAGAAAGAACAAACTGAATTTAACCTTTAGGCTTTTTTTAGCACAATGAAGTAGCTGTTTGGCTACCAATTCTCTAGTGGTTACAGGGTTAGGCAGCAGGGAGAATGTTAGGTATGTTGTACTGAAGTATCTGCATCAAGAAAGAATATACTTACACAGCATCCTTTTTACAACAATAGATGCACATAATGGTATGTGAAATAATGTTACTATACACTTGTGAGACTTCTCTAACCTGGGGCGCTGCCTGTGCCGGTGGGGGTTGGGCCTCCACAACGGGTGAGTCTACTCTGGGGGCGGGGGAGTCTCGGGACGATGTGGACCTGGTGTCCTCTTTGTTGAACTTAACCTTGACGGGAAAGAAATGTAAGGGTCAAGTTTCAGAAGCAAAATTGGTTTTAATTCTTTTCATAACAATACTTTTATAATTTATCTGTAGACTAATGTAGGTGCAATTCTACCTTCAACATTATTTAGTTAATTGATTATCGAATTATATAGGAATATACACATCCCCCACTTACCTTCATAGCATGGACTTCAAAGACGAGTGTAGCGTTGGCAGGTACCCTGTTGGGCACACCTTTGGCACCGTAAGCCAGGTGGGGAGGAATCACCAGGAGTCTCTTTCCTGATTTCTTCATTCCCACTGTTCCTTCTTCCCAACCCTGGAAACAGACAAATGCCAAATGATTTAGGCTTAAAACAAACATAAAGCACTACATACAGACATTCTGATAAGATCTAGCTGTTCTACAAGCAGGATAAAGATAACTAGTGCACCAGATAGGAGAGACATGACCTCAAACTGTACCAGGCACATGGTATAAAAACATTTCAGTATCAACATCAGTTTTGCTATAAGTTATCATTTCAGTCTACCTCACTTGTAGACCTTACCTTGATGACCTTTCCCTTTCCAATTTTAAACCTGAAGGCCTTGTCTGTGCTCATATTACTGTCAAACACCTGAAACAAGAAACAAAAAGAGTCAAGTTTAGTGAGTATTAAAAACATACATGATCATATGGAGTTAAAATGTACTGGCTAGATCATACTAAGTAATTAATCAAAAGAGATGTAACGTTGTCTTGTTAATCAAAAGAGATCTTGTTGTGAAATTCTACTAACCTGACCAAAGGTGTTGTTGCTCAGAAGCCATCCTGTGTATTTCATCTCCATAGAGTCTCCCACATCTACGGCCTGGCCCTCCCCAAGAATTAGATCCTGATGGACTATTCCATCTATTGCACCACTGTTGGCTCGGGACATTCCAATCTATAGAAGAGGGACCGAAAGGTAGTTACAACAAATGTACATTTTGTATTGTATTGAAACAATTGTGAAATGAAAAATGAAAATTGTACAAACTAACCTGTTAGTGATGGACAGGTTCAGTTGTCTCCGCATCCCTCTAGGTCAGGCCCACTAACACCTAATGTCATTCCACTGAGTGGCTGACCTATGAGGGTATGCGGAGACAACAGTACAGTACTTACATGTTTGGCAAAGTCCACTGCATTGGACTCAGAGTCAAACATGACAGACCATGTCTGTCTCTGGTCATCATAGAAGGAAGCATAGTTGTTGGCCTGTACCTGCATTGTGTAACAAAACACAACAAACTTCAATAACACTTATAGGTGTTTCTTACATGTATCACTATTGACTGCTGAATGGGCAAGTATCATATTGAAGGCAATCGTGGAAGTTACTAGTAATGTATTAATGTTTATATGGAAAAAAAGCAGTTTCTTGATCCTTACATGCAGCTCTAGTCTGAAAAAATGCCCATTGGGGCCTCCCCAGCCAAGTCTCACTTTGACATCTACATTCTCTCTCTACAGTACACATTACATGACCTTAAGACATAGTTCACCACATCACATGCATACCAAGTTCAAGTCCATGTGATGTCATACTTACAGTAAAGCTGAAGGTCCTGGTGACCTTGGCAGTGGTGACAGGCCTGTCCTTACTCACGTACAACAGGATCTTGTACTGAACATGTCGGAGGACAAGATAAAGACAATGTTACAACAGATAGTGAAGATAGTTTCTTAGTATATGTTGGTCTTCCATGGCTACTTTTCATAATAATCATTCCCACTCTATTGAAGAGAAGTTTGATAAAATAAAGCAATAATGTAGCTAGGCTTGATATGATGAGTAGTCTACTGGTTTGCAATTTTGAATTTTGAGTTGTCATGATGCGTCATGTACTTACATCACTGTTGCTATGGCTACCAAGAATGGCCGCACCCAGCTTCCCCTGCTTGACATACTGATTGTCCACGCTGAGGAAAAAGAGAGCATATTAATCTTGTAAGAACTCTTGATACTCCATATAATGTATCTTCAAATAACTCACAATGTATAAACATGACATGTCTAGACATCCGGCATCTTTAACCTGATTAACATGTTTGTCAAGTCCTCAGGAGTTAGACTCATTAATGATTCAATGATTATTGTATCATTATTATACTACATTTGTACCTTCCTTCCTCTTTACAACATGCTCATCACTTAACAAGTTGTGTCTTTCACTATTGCCATCCCTCTGTACATAAAGTACCTACTATTTGTAAGCATGTACAGCGCATGCAAACAGTAGAGCTGGAGCGCTGCCACCCTCTGCCTTTCCCGGCTGGGCCTTCTTGGGTTCCTTGGGTGCGGTGTACGTTAGAGACTCGTTCCCTGCCCTTGCACCAGCCTGGTCCGCGCTGAACAGGGACCCAAGCTTCGACCTTCAAAACATCACGTCAAAGAATACATGTCAACATTATGGCTAGCATGCTTCATTGAGGAATGTTTATATATGAAATGACCCTGTAAGCAATCAGTAATACAGACATGGTAGACAAACAAATTCCTCTACATTTGCCAAATCTAACTTCAACTAAACAAATGACATCTTGATTTGACTCCAAGTTACCACTATTTCTTAATTCATAATAGACATTGCCGAAATTGATTTAAAAGATGCCAGTTTCAAACTTAAACAATTATAGACATAAGCTGCAATGCAATTGCCAGTTAGCCATGTTCTTGAACAGTTACCTGTGCCAGTATCTGAACTCATCACTAAAGAACCAACTCATTGTAGACCAACAAAAATCACAAAAAATCAGAAGAATGATGATTCCTGTCCTCATGGAAAGTCCACCTATGTCATAACTCCAGCAATGTCTGGCTCTTGGCTGCTTTTATGTTATTTAGTACTAGTAGATCAAAACCACACTGACAAAAAGTACTGATGCGCTGAAGTGGTGGGGTGACAAGTCTGTTGACAAATCATTCTTGTAAACAATTTCATCTATAGCCTAGCACTAGCATGTATATGCGGCATGACCAGATGGGTTTTAGAGCAAGGTCTGTAACCATGTAATATAACACTGTGTATAGGGACTATTCATTGTATGTCCTTGGGGGATGTCCAGATGTTGTACTTGTATTGAATTACTGGGCAACATTATCAATATGTCATTGAGCACAATGTCAACTTCATTAAGTCTTCAAAATTAAGAATATGCATGGTCTTCAGATTTTCTATAAAGATACATGAGATATTGAGCACAAATTAATCAGGATGTGTATAATCAGCGTGTGAAATACTAGGTTGCCCAGTTGCACCGTGCAACCATCTTTTGCTTGGTGCAACCTATTTCTACACCCAGGTAGCTCAGTGCACTACCTAAATTTTGTGGTAAGGATGCCCCTTTCTTCCATTGGGAACTGTTTATTGACAAGTTCCCATGGAAGAGCTCATCACTTCAGGTAAGGGGAAACAAATCAGAAATGTATAAATGCACATTGGATACTAACACAAAGTTAATCATAATGTAGAAGAGTTTAAATTCGGGGCAACCTAGAATTTTGATGGGCAACCTAGCTTTCATCCTAGGTTGCCACTGGGCAACCTGGCTCAAAAAAGTATTTCGTACACTGATAATGGACAGTCCCTCCAGGTAACAGTTTGTTGAGATTTGCCCCTGGCAGGATATAGACCCTTGAATGTCTGGCAATGACTTCAACACCCAGGGACAAGACCATGCATCATTGTTTCAACAACAAATGACTCACAGTCATGCATTCCTTGCTATGTAGTTAGTGCCAACACAGGGGTGCCATACAAACATTCGTGTTATGTTTCCCTATGCAAATCGGAGCCTAACTCCTGAATATTAGAATGGTGTGTCTACCAGTAAAAGCGGATTTTTTAATGATCTTTTTTGGATACAGTATAGACTTATGACTGACAGTCTAGGATTCTCCTGGAAGAATAATAGAATGGTTGATTAAGAAAACCTTGTACTTCTATCTATTAGCCTTGCTTTCACAAAATTTGACAAAGTCTTTCACACTGCTGTACAGCTCAAATATTTCTAGAGTGCCAGAGAATACATAAATGTACATGGCACTTTTGTGCAAAATGGCATTCAAAGGAAAGACAGGATCCTTTCTACATCTATATAGCTAGATACCTATAGTGGAAACATGACTTAGACTGGCATCTGATTTAGGCTGAATACAATCATTCTGTTTGGTTTTACCATTCTACCTCCATGGTTTTACATTCCGTTTGCGGCACCATAGTGTCAGGACAAACATCACATGCCTCCTACAGCCAACATAACCACACTGACTGCTGCCACTGGTAAACTCAAGGTTAAAGGTGAAAGGTCAGTAGGATCAAGAGACCCACTACTGACTGGCTGTCACCATCCTCAATGATCCATTACATGAAGTTACATAACATAGCTTGTCTCATATTGGTAATGAGTTTATGATTGACTCTTATAAGTTATTGAGGAGTTCAGGCAATACAAGAAAGTACCAGAACTTGAAGAGTTAGTCAACTTAATGTTACAGAAACCAAAGCAACATAAGGTCTCGGACCGGAGTTTCTTTTACGATTTTTGTGTCCGGCGGACACCCCCAGGCCGAAGGGCTACAATTCCGCCAAGAAAAGTAGGCCGGAAAATCTTATTATACCAGTGAACAGAGGTTTTCAGCCGGCTTCCGATACGTATTTGGGTATCGTCTGCTGACTCTTCATTTTGGGTAGAAACTGTTGTGAAATGTAAATTTTGGACCCGAAAAATACCGTTTTTTTTACACTTTTTTCAGCGGAGCTGCTGAGAAAAAACGAATTTTCCCTGGGTAACGGCTTATATGACGAAAAAGCTCACTACTTCCTGTTTCTGAAAAACGGAAAAAAAGTATAGGTTGTTGCGATAAGTTTTCCGCAATCTTCGGTGACGCACACCCCTTGAAAATGCATATACTAGTAGAACGCAGCTATTTGGGTCATCAGGCGACAAAACCGCGTCACCCTTGCTCGCGGACTGATACCAAAAACGCTTCGCTGGCCGTCGAACCTTACCAGGCCCGAAAATACTACAAACCACGGGTTTTTCGGTAGATACGAAAACTATTTAATTATCTATAACCATCACCGAGCAAGGGGGAGCCAAACTTAGCGTGACAACCACCCAGATCCGGCAATTTACTGACGCACTTAATTGGACTCTGGTCAGAATTAAACTCTGACCCGGAACCATAATTGAGATAGATTTAGTTTTTTGTTAGACAATGAAATGACAGTCCTACCTCGACTTCAAGGTTAGATATTTTTAGAGAACATTTGAAATTGTGTGTGAGAAGTTTTGGTAGATTATCTGTAAATCCATGTTATATATAATTATTATATACTAATGAGGTTAATCTCATTTCTAAAATTTAAGATCATACGGATTCTAGTTGGAGAACTTGGACAGCAAAACTTAACCTCATTTGCATCAAAAGGGAAAGTCTGGCCGTGGTCTTGACCTTAACTAGGTCAAAACAAAATACAACAGGTCCCCATAACTTAATCTCATTTCGACTACTGAATACAGTACAAACTCAATAGTAGGTTGAGAAAAAAAAGACGAAGATTCTGTTGACTAGAATACGTCGTCAAGTTTTGGAACCGAAACTTAATTTCAAAAGTCAAAAGTCCAAACCGGTTATTCTCAAACAACGGACCCGCCACATAGCTGACATATACAGGAAGTTGAAGATGTAGTCAATAAAATTGAGTTATTTTCGTGATTCGTAGCAATTCTTACCCTCCTGACATGCCCGAGGGTGAGAGGAAGTCATCGTCGTCATCTCCAGTAAGACTGAACATTGTAAAGCTGTTTTACGACATGAAACAGGTACTTTTTCTGCACTTTTGGCTTCCAAGAGTAGCCAAGTGGGAGGGGAGTCATGTGAGGATCTGGACGCTTCCACTATATATGGAGAGGTCACTGTGTTTTCTTCATCAGTATGACATCGTTTCCGTAAATTTTTCACAGAGTTACACAAACAAACCTTTGATACGATTTAATCTAAACATAGCTACTACTGATAATTAGAACAAATACTCTATACATTTTGGGAAAATGTAGTTTCACTAAAGTTCTGTCGTATACAGAACCCCTATTTCAAAGTGTAGTATTCTTTATGGTTTCTGCCTCCCGTGACTGTCGTAAAATCTATCTTGAAGGTGAAAAAATGATATACCGCGGCATATTTTGCATGGATGTTGCCTTTTAGATACTGACAGTAGTATTTATGATACAAAAATTTGAAGTATTTTTGGGCTATTTCTGAAACTGGGAATATTATTGCACTTTTACGACTGATTTGCGGCAAATATGGTATTAGCCACAGGTGAACTCTGACCTACCAACCAGTCCAAGAGACGAAGAGTGACGCGTACGCCGCCTCTTTAAAGGCACCTTTGCTTTCTCTCACATTTCAACCCCTCTTTTGTTTGCCTTTCATCATTCAGCCTACATAGAGAAAGGGTGGCCTGTAGGGCGGGGAGAGAGAGCTGTCTGTCAGTAGCAGCTAGTGTGTCACGCGAAGAAAAACCGATTGAGAACGTCACCATCTTAATCTTCAAGGACAGCTGCCTCTCACGGAGAGCGGATCTCTCAGGCAGGCAGTCGCCCACTCACACAAGGAAACAACGGTCGTCACGAAGCGGTAACGCCTCCCACTCTCTCCCCGCACGATGTCTGCTCCGGGCTGCCTGTGGATCGTGTTTGCCTGCTGTGTGGCCGGCGCGGCGGCTCAGGACCACCGTATGCGCCACCCGCACGGCGCGATGAACCGCTCCATGGACGCGGTAAGTATTATAAAACAGTCTGGAAGTACCCTGGTGGCCAAACTCGTCAAGCGGCTTATGGAGAGTTTGAGCCCGCCCGCCCCACTATGCACAAACCCTCTAGGCCCACGCCCTCCCCACTATGCACAAACCCTCTAGGCCCGCAGACCCCCTAGGTACGCCGCTCCACGGACAACAGTGACATGGACCACAGTAACATGGACCACAGTAACATGGACCACAGTAACATGGACCACAGTAACACAGACCACAGTACCATGGACCATGACAGTATGGACCATAGCAACATGAACCATAGTACCGTGGACCATAGTACCATGGACCATAGTAACATGGACCATAGTACCATGGACCATAGTAACATGGACCATGGTAGCATGGACCATGGTAGCATGGTGGATGCAAACTCGGGAAGCCATAGTGGTCATCTTGGCATGGTATGTGTATCTTTACTCTGCATGATATTGATATCATCCTGATAGTAGACTCTAACACAGTGTATGATGAACAATATGAAGTGACATCTTTCCACTAACTCAAGGATAAGTTGCACTCCTCTACATGTTCCATCACTTTTGACTTTGCACACTTCTTACTCAAGCTAATAACATGCAAGTAGCCCTGTCTTGTATAGTCATGTACATGCATATTCATTCTCAAGCCCTGGTCTGAATATATGATCAAGCATTGGTATTATGTATAGCTTTGAATGTTTATGCCCTAATGTTCACAACATTCACAATGATTATTGCATAATGTCCTGTCTTCCTCTTGCAGATGATGCAGATGTCCTTCTACTTTGGATACACAGATGTTGTAGTGTTGTTTGACGGCTGGGTCATCAATGATATTGGAAGTATGTGATCTTACCTTGCTTACCTTAGAAAGACAAAGAAACTTTGAGAAATTCTGAGACCTTGATAGTTATGATTTTAAAGTTACACATACATGTAGATGAGCTACAATGTACCTCAGTATCCGTTTTTTTTGTTGCTTGCTACATGCTGTGATCATGTTATGAACAGTTTGAACTTGATTTGTATCTGTCTGATACAAATTATGTTTTTGACCTGCAAAATAATTTTGCAAAAATAACCTGCAAAAACAGATGACTGGCCTGAAATTTCCCAAATGTGTCTGTTCGTATCATTCAATGTTGGTTATGATCATTTTTTTTCTTTCCCTATCAGCCCTTATAGGCTCGATGGTTGGAATCTGCATTATTGCGGCCCTGTATGAAGGTCTGAAGGTGTTTAGGGAACACCTCCTGAGGAAGTCCATGGTGACTGTGAGCTATCACTCTGTGGCAGTGCCTGGTCCTGAAAACCTACCTGTCGTGGAGACACAGAAAACCACAGGGTATGTGTTGATATGTGTCAATGGGCTTTAAATGTATTAGTGGGCTTGCCCTATCATACTTAGACAACGCTTTTGTACATAATCACCAGAATGTCCTGTTACATAACTATAACACCAGACAGACCTCTGTGCACCAGAAACCAAATTATAAAATTCTGGATATTTGAATTGTCATAGGCTTTGACAAGATGATGAGGCTCATTTACCTGAATGTCTATTGCATTCATTGTGTTGTTTTGCAGCTACCATTAGTCTAGTTCTTGTAGTTTTGAATTGTTTGCTTTTCTTTGTTTTTTATTTATAAAAAAAATATAACAACAATACGATGATACAAGAGTACACACAAACACACACAGAAAACAAATTTTGAATGGCTTCCTATATATACATTGTATGATCACAAGAATATACATTTTTAAGCTCCCTCCATTTTCCATAATGACTGTTAAATTTCCTGTGTTTTCTGGCCACATTCTGAACTGTATATTTTTGTGTTTCTGTCCCCTGTAGGTCCCGTATCCTGAGCTCCCCCCACCTGATCCAGACTCTCCTCCACGTGCTCCAGATTGTGGTCAGCTACTTCCTCATGTTGGTCTTCATGACCTACAACGTCTGGCTCTGCATAGCTGTGGCCGTCGGGGCGGGCATTGGATACTTCGCCTTTGGCTGGAAACGGGCCATCGTCATAGATATCAACGAGCATTGTCATTAATGACAGGACAGATGTCAACTTTGTGTCATCAATCAGGGATAGGCCTTCTAAAACATGGAGTCCAAACAATTATGTCCCCACTCCACTGTGTTCCAGGGTTTTCACAGTTCCCATCATTCTCTTAAATGAGGGAATCTTGTTGCTAATGATGGAGAAATTTTATGCCCATTCTGTTCACAGAAAAAAATGGCAGGCTTAATATGAAAAAGATTAGAATTAGGCCAGGAGGTGAACATGAGTTCGCTGAGATGATGGAATAAAAATATAAAGCTGTGGGGAAAACATTGCATTGCTGCACTTTCTATGGTAAAAAAGGGTCCAGCATCTAGTTTTATTGTCTGGTACATCCCATACAGTCTTATTACAAATGTACCTACTTAAGCAGCACTCTTTGAACAGCATAAGATGATTACATGTCTTATACTCTTCTGCAACATGAAATAAGACTTGATTCTGATGGGATGTAAAGGAGATTTAAGTCTATTGAGGACCCCAGCGATTGGCATTTGTTGCTGCATTATCTGTTGCTTTTTTTGTCAGATTTAGTTAATGACAAATTTTTTGTCAGATTAAGTTGATGACAAATTTTTTGTCAGATTTTGTCAAATTTTTTGTCAGATTAAGTTAATGACAAATATATGACAAGTTGTTTAATCTTGAATCATCATCCTAATTTGCATAGATTACCATCTTACAATAAGGTATTTGATACCTGAAAAGATCAAGGTCCATACTTAGATAAGGATAGTATTTTTAGAACACCCCAAAACTTCTCAGCCACCTCATAGTACTACATGTACCTTAACAATCTACCACCATGTGCCTGCCAAGCTGACATCAGCTGTATTTTGCCAAAGGGTGGTTTTACCACCTCACAAAGACACACAGAACAAATACAGAAATGTGTCTTATCTTGTATGAACTTATATGTGAGAGGCAGACTTTCATGATCGAGCTTTGCTTGGAAGAAGAATAAGCAGATTCACCAAGCAGATACCTTAGAGTAGTCAGAAAGGAACAGAGTCATTGGATTGTCAATTTTCCTTGTCAACATACACCTGTTTGGAGGCTCAGAATTTTTGGCTACCATAATTATGGAAGATATATATAAACACTGAAAGTTTGTGAGCTGTCAAATGAAAACACCAGATTTGACAGGTACACTTGAGTCACAGTGGGACGGATCAATTCTTGAGATTTCAGCTGGTAATACATGTGTACATGTGTAGTCTGATTCTCTCCACCTTTTGTTTTTTGTCCTCTGCACATAAAATGACCATATTTGCAAACCAATTGCAAATCGGACGCTTCAAAGTTATGTTGTTTGTACTGTGTCAAAGAAAATCCACTGATTTGTAAAGAGATTATGAAGTGTACTGTAGACAGGTCTACAACCATTATAAGGATGTAGCAATAATGGCATATTTTGTATAGTATAGTGGAAAGTACTGTTTTGTGAATTGTAAATGCAAGATTCCTATGAGACCAACGTTCAATTATGAGCTATTGAACAATTTATTGATATCAGTAATTTGTCATTTAAAAAGGACTTGTAAAAATTACCTTTAGCATTGTAAGTTTGCAGTGCAAAATGGACAACATTGTGTAAGGCATTATTTTGATTTAGAAAGGACCAGGTTGTAGAGTATTTTGTCAATATTTTCAGGAAGAAATGGAATAAAACTCTGCAGATCTGGTCAAGCCATGTGTTTTTTGATCGATGATGAGGCTGGAACAATAGACACTTTTGTTTGCTAAGTGAAATTTCTAATGACTTACTTGGAATAGTGAAAATAATAAAGAAGTAATTATCTGTATTTTCTATCAGAACATACGATATATTAGAAAAACATGACGGGACTATCCATGTCAACATTTGACTGTACGGGAGGGTGCCCTAAAAGAACGTGGGTCTGATACCGTCCAAAGTTCAGATACGATTGAAGACCTTTGTCCCAGTCATCAGGACTTATTATTAGATGGGATAGCAACAGGTGTATTTTCTTTCGCTCCTTCACATCAACTAGAACACATACAAACTTTATCATCATACCGATCCAGCTACTTTAGTATCTATTCTGGTTCGAAGGGTAACATTTCCTATCAAATGCATGTGACCGACATGTAGTCACGGTGTGGAAATCAACATTGTGTTTTGTTGTTGTTGTTTGTTTTTTGCTTGGACGTGGTGGAGCGGAAGGTAAATGTTCTGTAGGTCGGACGAGTACTGTTGCTATCACACGTCACAGGTGGTACCTCTTGGTGCACCTGTCCGTAAGGGCACGGATAGGTACCACCAGGTACGTGACGTCATAGTCACTCCACCCAACCTCTCGTGACTTGGATATGTTGGTCACGTAATACTAGTAGGTGTTTGGTTTCTACATGACCTCTGGCCGTACAGGAAAGCACTACTTCCTCCGAGTGACGTCACTAGCGTGTTACTGTTAGTTCTGCCCCGACGCACACAGTTAATTCCAGGCCTCTGAACTAGCTGTTCACAGGATATAGGTACAGCTGGAACGCCAAAGGAAAGGTAAGAAGTCGGTTTGATAAGCTCAGAGGTACTTAGAAGAAATCTGTGTGCTTCACAATATTAATGAAGTACCCTGTTTCAAGCTCTTTATTCAATGTCTTAAATGCCGGCCGTGGGATTCTTGAAACCTGACACAAAGAATTTCCGATCGTTAGCAATTCTCATGTTTGTATTAGAGTCAGTCATTTGCATTGCTCCCTCATGTAGAAAATAAACACGTACAGGTAGAATTGACATGAGCAACCAAGTAACTTCGACGTAAGGCGAGATACAAAATCGAAAGATCCCGGCAAACAATGGCCACATAACGTCAGGTTCTTTTCTTACCTTCCCCGATGTTTTAAAACATGCTACGTTTTAGTTTTTAGAGTCTTCTCTTTAACCTTCTTGGCCTTTACTCCCTCCCACACTGCACAGTCAACCCTGCTTTTATTCCCTCCCTGGGGCTGTACAATCAAACCTGTTTTTGTCCCTCCCAATACGTGTAGTTCTGGTGATAAAAAAGTGCAGGCTGTGTACACTGGTTAAGTGGGCTTTCCATAAGAACCGGTAGGGTTACATGGTCGGCAACCACTCCTGCACAAGCCACGGCTTTCGTAAGAGGACAGGTGTCGAACCGTAAATAATCAGTCTGGAGCTTGCACAAAAACATACGTAGAATATTTTGGGCTTCCCAAGTTAAACCACAAAGGCTTGTAGAACTGGTGAAACATAACACGACTATAGTTCCTGGGCAAATAGCCAACGGTCACTCACGTGGAAGTTTATTTCCTGTTGCCAAGCTACTAGTAATATTATCCTGAAGTTTGACCTCAACCACCCAACAAAGAAATTTTACTTGCTAAGCATTTTCCTTTGTACACGTATTGTGTTTCAAAAGTCAAAAGCAGCTAGTATGGATTCCTGGTAATAACTAAACAATAGGTATTCTCAAGTCAACGTTTAATAGGCTTTGTGCACTCGATAAAGACCAATTCGTAACTCCAAAAGAAGCGTTCAAACCCAAAGCAGCCGAAGCCATTGAGGCTTGCCATTGAAAGATACTAGCCAGGCATGTTTGTTCACGCTTGGCCCGATATCACCGGGCGTCATTGTCTGATCTGAATTATTTACGATCAGGTTTATTGCAGTATCGTAAATATAGAACCGTTGATTAACCCTCTCACTGTCATAGGCCTAGTTCTAATCATCCTCGACACTTTAAGTCCATACTGTCCCTGGCCCGTCTCTTGATTGTGTATTCTATTTTGACAAGTTGCCTTTATGTATGTGTATGACATTGTATTTTAAGCCTTATACGTGAAGTGCTACTAAGACTGAGCTTTAGCCCCATTGAAGTGCCTGTACAGATAATATGACATACAAAAAAGCAATCGGTACTGCGCAAAATTAAACTACATGAATCATCGTTTGTTTCCCTATTGTGTTAATAATCCAGGTCACTGGTCACTTTACGTCATCAATGATGACGCAACATTTCCTAGTGCTCCTTCTAATGCTGGTCATCAGCAATACCGCCCGTGGGACTACCACACAGGTACGTACTGGCAACGACTGACGTCAAATCTTTCGATCGTACAGGTTTTCTTTCTGTGCCTAGATAAACTAGTAAATAGCCAAATTACATTGTAAATGGGGTAAGGTAATAACGTTTTTCTAAAACAATCTCTCTGTTTTGCGTCAGCAAGCTATTTAAAATTAGCAACGTTAACTTGTCTAAAATTTGTCTCGTGTTCTGGTTCGGCCTTGATAGAATAGAGTGTCTATTGGGATGCCTCGCTGCTTAACAATAAACCGTTGTCTATGAGAGTGAGAATATTTGTGAAATACGTCGTTTAATGTTACGGTCAAGGATATGTTAGACAGAATCAATTTGTTGTTGTTGACTGTTATGTCGCCTAAATCCCTTCATTGTTCCATTCTATGATCAACAGGCCCCCACCCCCACCCCTGGTAATGCAGAGACAACCACTGTGATGCACACGGGACACACCATGCAGCACACCATGGACCACGGAACACACCAGCCCGGAATGGACCATACCGGAACACACCAGCCCGGAATGCACCACACCGGAACACACCAGCCCGGAATGCACCACACCGGCATGGACCACACCGGAACACACCAGCCCGGAATGCACCACAACGGAACACACCACCACATGGGCACACATCACCCCGGAATGGACCACACCGGAACACACCACCACATGGGTACGCACCACCCCGATATGCATCACACCGGCACACATGGAATGGACCATTCCGGCGTGGGCCATGGCTCGGTAAGAAAAGATCATTCAGATAGGAATAATCGTGGGTAGGGTTTTGGGCATTAAAAGAAAACAAGGTGTAACTTCATGATATGATCCCCAAAAAAGTGGACACGATGGACGAAAACGGACGCTAACAATTCTAACTACGCAGTATACATAGATTTCAAACAGGGGGAAGCAAAGACACAGGATGCCATATCTAAGTTACTATTTCAAGCAGTCTATTCCTTGCTTCTGTACAGGGACATAACACGTATTTCTACTTCGGTCACCACGAGGTTGTTGTGTTGTTCCTGGAGTGGACGATCAACACCGTACCAGGTAAAAATTCGGACTCATCTCGTCTCTATGGTTTCCTCACAAAATTCCATCCATCCTAGTCAATAATTTTGTGCTTTTTGTGATATAATACACGTACTTTGCATCACACAAAGATGAATGCAAGCTTATATTAATAAATTAGATGCAATGTAAGCAAAACTTGCCACGCACTATATCATACATTATATTCCCTTTTTCCCCACTAACTGTTTTGCCTTCGTCATTCTAACTGTGCACGTGGTCCATTCCTTGACGAAGTCCGTGAAACAATCACGAGTAGCAAGCGCCCATCGTATTTGTAATTTTTTCAACTACCGTTATGTCGTCACTTCTCAAGCCTCGGAAATGAGACATCCTTAACTCTGCTTTACTCTTCCACACACAGCTCTGATTGGCTCCTGTATCGGAGTGTTCGCCATCGCCATGTTGTACGAGGGCCTGAAGATTTGGCGGGAAATGCTCATCGTCCGTGCAGACGACAGCAGGAAGGCGGCCTCCAACTCATACAGCATGACCAATCTTACAAACGGCAAAAGTACCAGCACGCTGGACGTCGAGATTGTCCCACAGGCAACAGAACCTAGCACAAGGTGAGCATCATAGCGTGGGGGGAATCTGAGACGACTAAATGTTAAAATCTGACATCCGTGTCAAAGAAAGAAAGGTTTCGCTTTGCAGGATTCAGACTGAACTGGGTGGCAGATTACACGACATAACAAATTGCATCTGATCTTTGGTTCAATCGAGTTTTCTCCAATATTGAAGATACGATTTATCGTTGTTCCAACACAAAAAAAGGAAAACTCACCATATGAACTTTCAGTGGACCGTCGTCAGATGAACCACTGCGCCGACTTTACGAAATCCGTAAGTGGATCGTTCATCCAGCGCAGTGGATTTGACGAAGGTCAACTTTGTGTTGGAACAAAGTTTAAACGTTATAACTATGGATTCTACCAACACAGATGAGCTTTCATTCAACTACGTTTTATCATCTTTTCGTATAGGTATCAGATCTGTAACTGCATGCATGCGCTGCAGTCTCTCCTGCACATCGTCCAGGTCCTGGTCAGCTACGGGCTGATGTTGGTGTTCATGACGTTTAACGTGTGGCTGTGTCTGTCCGTGGCGCTCGGGGCAGGGGCCGGCTACTTCGCATTCGGCTGGCGGAGGCCCATCACCGTGGACAGGAACGAACATTGTCATTAAACAAAACAAAGTGACATATCCTCAATAATAATTTGAAAAAATGAAAAGACATATTATCTTGTCATAAACAAAACTATTCTTTTTGTTATCACTGTGCGATAGCTAGCTGTTCTTCGCTTTTCAATAGAGCATGCCCCTTTTAAGTACCATCATTGTTTTCGAACAGTTTGGATGCTTTGGGCTGTAGACTGTATAATGTTGCAATGGACTGTTGACCAGTTTTGATTTAAGTAAAACAGATGTTTTCTTTATGATTGTAATGAACTAATTCATAGCAGTGTATATCAGCATGTCAATATTTTAAATTGATCTCATAAGATGCACACGAGTTTGTCAGAAATGTCTGTAATTTGTTTTGTTCTTTGCATTGATATGTGAAACACTTTGTGCATACATATACGCATGCACATACATGCCAACAGTAGATTTTAAAAAAATCATCACTAGTTCAGTTAATGCTTAAATTTAAGTCCACACTCACTTTGATACATAATATTGATGACTATGATAACCTAAAAGGCTTCAAATATATGTAGATCATTGTTGTCGTTTACATTGTATCAAGCATATACGTGTGTGTCTTCTGATTCCATCTACATGTAACGTTAATGTTCTGTAGTTAAAACATTTAAGGTAAGGCTTCTTGAAATCCGAGTGAGTTTTATCTATCTAGTTCACAACGGATCGTATTTGTACCAATGTCGTCATCTTCTGTCTCCACCACACTGAATGTAACATGTTTCAAAATTGATCTGTATATATGAATGGTTTATTGAATGTACATCCTTTACAATTGACAGTGTCGCAGACAACAAACACCAGTTTGTCGTCTGAATTGTACTGAACAATTACGGGGCCCTGTTGGAACAAATACGGGGCCCTGTTGGAAATCAACTTTATAAGTTGAAGGGGCTACCCAGTTGTGTTGTGATGAAATGAATACATGAGCGAATTGTTATCGGGACGAAGTGCTAAGACCATTACCACTGATACAGTCGAAAGTAACGTTAGACAATGTTCTATAGAGAGCATTAGGCATGCTTGTGAAAAGTTGAAAAAATTGCTATTTTTGCACCCTCTCGGTGCGCGGCAGGCGAATTCGTAATTAATATTGTGTCACGTGTAACTAAGTAGAACCGGAAAGGAAAAAGCTGTGCGCGCGTCCTGAGATGGTGTGGATGTTACAGTGGCACTTTTCATCATAAACTTCTTTTCTTCAAGGTTTTAACTGATATTACGTGTGCCCATTGATCATATCCTGTCACTCTACGGTGAATTCAACGTGACTAGCATATGGGAAAAATTTACAGAGGCTCCGAAGACAAAACCTTCGAGTACAGGTAGAGTAATGTTAAAAAGCAGCGATCCGTAAATTTGCCTACGTGCTAGTGAAGTGGTTGAACAGGTTGTCGTGCCCAGGTTGTCGTGCCCTTTGTTTATGGCGCATTAACAGGTAGGTGTCCAATTTACTGCTTTTTTTCTTCTTCTCAGATCTGTCGTTAAGTCTTTCAGTGAACACGGTGATGTACCTTGGATAACGATAACGTGTATAGTTATCAAAGTAGGATTATCTTCATTTGCACAAACGGATCAGAAAAGTATGTATGTAATACATGCTTCCGGAAATATTGTGTCCTCCTCGGTGTTTGGTGGCAAAGTGCGCCGATTTCCGCCTCCGCCGATTTCTGTAGTGCCATTGGAAATACTAGTTTGGGTCTTCACTGTGTAGTGTTATGACATGCAAAGGACGTGGGTAAAAATACAGTTAGAGACAAGGACTAAGCAGTGTGGGGGGGGGGGTAAGAATGGATTACTCGTCGCCATTTCCTGTTGGTGTTGCTGTGACTGTCCCCACCAAGGACGCCCTCTTTACTCTCCAAGCAGAGGTTTGGGTTTGGGGCTTATTTTTGGCGTGTTTTAGGCTTTTTTATCGGGCTTTCTTTTTTCACTGAAATTTTGTTTCTACCTCTGCTTGGAGAGTAGCCCTCTTAGCAAAAGCACAAAGTTTTGGCAACTTGTCACGCCCAAACAGGAAACGGAGGCGACAGCAAAGGGTAGCATCTCTTTCCGTGGCGACAATGTAATGTGACATTACGAAGTCTATCATCAAGCTACCAAATGAATTGTTTCTGTAAGGCTGTATGTATATATCTGGCCAACGTCCCCCAAATCACGACTCAACCTAGCCTGATTAAATCGCTTTTACAGTTGGCCACGGACGGCAGAATTTGCGTTACACAGACTAGACTCAACCCATTATGATTCGTGGGCCTTTCTATGCATTGCCTCAGGGCCTTGAGCCGCTGTGATAACATGTTACGGCCGCGGACTAGAAGATCGAGCCCGTGTCGTTTCGCTTCATTTCTGTTGATAATTAGAGGCCACGACACCACTGTAAAGTGTTGTACAATAGAGTAGTAAGCCGTCTCTTTAAATATGCAAATAAACGAACGAGATTGGTGTTAAAATAGAAATCATATCTAATTTGTACAACTCCCTATCGTGTGATATGTATACATCTAGCACAAAAGCACAGACACATTGGACGTACGCGTCTAGAAAATGTGTAGAAAATAAGGTCCTGTACGTCAAACAATTAACCGTTTATTTGGCTACTCGCTTCACTCAGTTCATTCACCGGAGAAGTCACAGTTTACAACGCAAAACAGTAACACGGAAGTACTACTGACAAAATTCAAGAAGCATGACGGCAGTGGCACAACATTTCATCCCACTGGTTGTGGTCCTAGTCATCTGCCAAACTACTTATGGGACCCCAACAGCAGTAAGTACCAACACTGACATTTACTTCATACACCATTAATCACCGTCATTATATACCACAGCCATGTACTGTAACAAAATGATACAATAACTATGTCTTCTTGCAGTTAATTCAGCGCTAGACAAATTTAGGTGTTCTGTAGAAAATAGATCTTAGAATCAGGGAGCAGGGTCATATGGACGCGATATTCGACATCAGCCTACCCAGAGTACTGTCATATGTTGACTTGTTGTGCTATGTGATGTCTACCCAGGCACGTGCACATTGATTTTCACTTTTCAGTAATATGTTCTTTCAGTAGTCTATATATTTGTGTTTTTTTTATTGCTAGTGTTAAGGTTATCTTACGTTTTGTATCAAATAGGCAACCACCCTGAAGCACAGTACAGGAATGGGCCATTCTGGCATGAACCACACGGGTATGCCGGGAATGAACCATTCCGGCATGGGCCACTCCGGAATGAACCACTCGGGCATGAATCATTCCGGTATGAACCACTCCGGCATGGGACACTCCGGCATGGACCACTCCGGCATGGACCACTCCGGTGGAAGCCATTCAGGCCATGGCAGCGTGGTAAGATACGACGTCCCTGTGGGGGCTTTTAGAATTTTAGTTCAGGCCGGGCTTTAACCCTATCCCTTTGTATATTTTCAACACTCTTGAGAAGCATGTATTTCTGCCTTTATCGATAGTCTGTATTGGAAAGCAAAATGACTATAATTGTAATTTTTATACATAGGCATTCTACATAGAAATCTATTCAATGGATTCACATTTTCTTGGAAACGGATTGTTTGCTTTCTAAGCGTCAATGCTTTTGAATTGCTTGAAAATCAAAGTATTTTGCATGTTAGCTTTTGATTCAGTAACGTGATTCTGGCACTACTTTAGGGACACAATCTGTACTTCTACTTCGGTCACAAGGGAGTCATCGTGCTGTTCTACGAGTGGCGAATAGACTCAGTAGCAGGTGAGCGATTCTTATATACATTAAGGCTATAACCCAACTTCCCTGCAGAAATCTGATGACGATCGAACAAGTGCTGACGATGGCAAGTTTGGTTAAAGTGCTCTAAAGTAATCTCCAAGCAGATCTTAGGGTGGCCAAAGACAGTATCCAATTGGCCAAACCGTATCCATCTGCCACCATGGATACGGTTTGGCCAATTGGATACTGTCTTTGGCCACCCTAAGATCTGCTTGGAGATTAGACTTTTCCTTCAGTCCGATAAAAGATAGACACTATTCTCTTTCTTGGATCTTAGAACATCTTTTTCTTTCTCTTTAATTTTGTACGGTACATTGTTACAATTGTATGATGGAAACGATTGTCAACACACATGTACAGCTCTGATTGGCTCCTGTATCGGAGTGTTCGCCATCGCCATGTTGTACGAGGGCCTGAAGGTTTGGCGGGAAATGCTGATCGTCCGTGCAGACGACAGCAGGAAGGCTGCCTCACACAGCATGAAGCAGCTCACCAACGGGAAGAACACAAACACACTGGGCGTCGACTTCATGCCGGGGGAGACAAGGTGAACATCACCAAGACACAGTCTTCTCATGTATCTATTCCAATGATTTGTGTCTTATTTCATGTGATTGTGTTAATTTGTGCGATATTGAACCTTATTCTTATTTTACAGGTATCAGATCTGTAACTGCATGCACGCCCTGCAGTCTGTCCTGCACGTGGTCCAGGTCCTGGTCAGCTACGGGCTGATGTTGGTGTTCATGACGTTTAACGTGTGGCTGTGTCTGTCCGTGGCGCTCGGGGCAGGGGCCGGCTATTTCGTATTCGGCTGGCGGAGGCCCCTCACCGTGGACAGGAACGAACACTGCCACTGAGTATACAAAAATAATGGCACGGACATCTGGATATTTTGTCTCAAGTGAGATTAACACGTGTTTTTTTTGCTAAAAGTAAAACTAAAGTCAGGAAATCTTACAAAATTACGATGCTTCATATTGAAGTCTTTGGCATTTAATATCTGTAGGAATTTATACTGTACCAACTCCCAAGGACTCATCCTATCCTATGCATAATCCACTTCATCTTGCATACGAACGTAAAAGAATATGAGAAAATATGAATATGATATCACAGATTTGCCCTTCTGATATTTTTGGTCAACTACATTGGTGCATTCTAGAAGTAATTTGGTTGTATGGCACACATCATTTTAATAAGTCTTGTTACATATTGCATCGAAACTGGTATGTTAACATCTCTAAATCAAGTTGACAATGAAGAAGGGTGACAGCATCAAAAGATATGAAGGCAAATTTATGAGTCAATATGGCTGTAAATTCAGAATGCATCTTTGCTTCTGGTCAGGTGCTACTAGGGTTGATTCACAGTGTACTGTTACATTATTCTGCAAAACGAATCATATTCAAGATCTACAACAGCATTAGATTTATTTTGCAGCATTAAAATCAAACAACAGCAGTCCTTCAAGGACCTCACTGCATTTGAGTCATATTGTCAAAAGCCAATGTTTGTACATTGTAGGATTGCAGCTAATCTGGAGCAATATTATAATTATAGTATTTTAGTTTCTTTGAAAATCTTACATGGATACCATTCAAATATCATGCACCATACATATATACTAAGTATATATCATATAGATTATTTGAAAATGTTTAACAGACTTTTTAAAATAAAATACTCATCATAATTTTGAATATACATGTATCACGAGGTAAATTTTATCTGCTCGGCTAAAAGATGCAGTTGTTTACCCTAGCTGGGCTCACAAGTCAAATTGTGTACAGATAATACATGATAACTTTGATGATGATTTTGTATGTATTTCAAATGCTGTATATACAATGAAAATGCATATAGGAAAATACATTTGGTGGTTTGACATGACTACGAGTGTGTGTTTTTCCCTCGGGTTCCCAGTCCTTTAGTTTTCCTCTCCGTCTCCAAGAATGGCAGGTAGAGTTTCCTGAGAGAGTCCCTGTGCAGGTCTGCGATGTTCTCACACCTGCGGTGCAGGACGTAGTTGGAGTAGTCTCGTCTCTGCTCCACCCCGTCAAGGTCAAGTGTAGGCTCCAGGTCCACAGGCGTTCTCTCCATGGAGGGCGTGGCCCCGGAGATGACCTTCACCTTCTCGGGGTTACGAGGGACTTTCCCAATCTGTGCTAGGCTCTCATTGGCCTGGGGTTGGAAAACAAAAGAATCGGAACTTCAAGAAGACGGATCTGAAACTTCCTTGCTGATGCATAGGAGGCATTCCAGTCTAATAATTAAGCAATTCAACCTGTACAAAGTTCACCGCAACATTGAATTTCTCATACATGTGCATCTATCTTCTTTTTTAGTTTTTGCTTCTCTCATGAACTACATGATCACCAGTTTCCTTATAATGTCTGAGCCACTGCCCAATGGTTCCAAAGTTGCACTGTGGAATATCATAATGTTGTGATACTATACAGCTAAGTTTAGCAGTAAGAAATGAGTGAAATGGGATATATAAAGAATGCTATTAGACATGCTTATCTTCCCTCTAACCTGAGCAGTGAGTAGTTCACTGTGCCACTGCACAGTTCGGCTCATGTAGCGCCTGTAGTCGGCCTGGATCCCCTGCAGCTGCTGCGACAGACGCATCTTATGCCTGACGGCAGACGGCTTCTCCTTCTCCGACATCCAAGTCGCTGACACGTTCAGCTGGTTCCGTGGCAGCAGGACAGGTCGCAGGGAGGGCAGCACCTTTGCACCGATGGCTGGAGTGGCCATGCTGGTGTCCCTTGTCTGACACAGGTATAATACACGTTTTAGTTCTTATGTTTCAGACATAATGTGTGTGTGTTCAGGATTATATGTAAATGTATATTTTTTATCAGCAATGCTGCACCTTGTCTTAAAAATGTTTTGTTTTGCTATTCTGGTACTGAATTTGCTACAGCAGCATGCTTTATGTTATCCCTTGCTGCCTCACCCCATAACTAATAGGGAATTGGAAGCCAAATGGCTACATCAGTATGCTAAAGGTAAATCATAACATACATTTTGTAGACAAGCAATATACTATGGGATATGATGAAAGGCAAAGAGACTACATCAGGCCTCATGGTCAAATATATTTTCTATGTTAGAAATGAGATTGAGATTGTTGTTGACTTACTGCAGCAGTGGTCAGCTGTGACGTGGCCAGCTGTGACACGTCCAGTTTGTGGACCGTGCCCGAGGACTTGGTGACAGACATGGCACACAACATGTGCAGGGTGGCTGTCAGGAGGACCCTGAACAGAAATATCACATTATGTTGAGATGAATAAACTTTAAGCCAAGTTTTCTAGATTTTCATAAGCCGCACCATCAGTATTTCACAGGGATATTCCCAAAGTAGATGCTAGTCTTGCTGAAATTCAAAAACTACAGCCATTGTCATGAAACATCTAGAGATATATATCTATGAATACTGCTATTAAAATGCTTAAAATCTGATTCTGTTCTTGACACAAAAACCATAAAGTAGCACACATAAGACCGAGTCATGAAAACTGCTTTGTAGAATAAGGATTTATCAAGTGAAGTTATGTGAAGAAAAGAATCTTGATTACTTCAACAGCCACTGCTATATACTACTGTATACACTTGCCTGTTGCTTGCCACCTTGTTAAACACCAAAAGCGGTCCGACCTGTAGGAACCCCAGTGCTGAGAGCAGCCGTCGTGTGGCGGATCCCCTGGCCCAGAGCGGCTGGACTCCTGCGTCCGCCACCCTGAGCTGCAGCTCCGGGGAGTGGAGCGTGAGGCTCAGCATGTCGATCAGCTGACACAGGGTGTCTTCAGTGGTGGGCAGGATCTCAGAGATGCACTGTGTGCACCGGTGGTTGGAAATGATATCTGGAAATGGACGACAACTCAGTGATTGCTTGATTGATGGAAAAATACTTAGTATGTGCACTGTCAGAAAGATGGCTCTCATTCCTTGACCATATACAAATATCTTCCCATGCACATCACCCAGTAAGTACTTTACCATATCATGATAAGTCCATGCTCAAAAACTGCCTATTCTTTATATATTTTAGTTGTTGATTACCTCTGTGAAGTGGAGGTTATGTTTAAGTGGCTGTGTGTAAGGACAAGGGTTTAAGGCTGTTACCATGCTTGGATTGTGATGATATTTAGTATGTGGGTAGGTTTTCCAATCCCGCAGAAGCATGCTGTGTGTGGGCCTCCCAATAGCTTTCCTTGTTGTTAATGTGTGTAATATTCAGACTAATAAAGCACAAGCTTTGGTAGAGTGTAATCATGCTATAGATATGTGATCTTCATATGTGATTTCCAAAACAGATATTTACCAATAGCAGCAGTTAGTGACTCGTACGACGGCAGCAGCAGTTTTCCCTGGTTCCAGTGAGGAAACAGGATGTAGGGCTGCTCCACATGTGCTCCACGGGGCTGGAAGTCAAACCCCAGCAGTGACAGGATGGGGAGGGCCCCCGGGGTGGCCACCACGTGGTCGGGCAGCCGAACGGGGGGCTGCCGGTACTCAGTAGCATCCAGGAGGTCAATAGCATCTCCAATCTGTGTACAATACAGGGAGAAAGAAAGTCATTGATTTGGCTTTTCTGATTACAGATAAAACTGTTGACATAATGGTAACAATGTAGAATAAATAGTGATCAATTGCTAGAACATTGAGTTTCTAGTACACACAACAGTTCTTACAGCTTATTGTATATCTAACAGGAGTAGATAATCACTTAAAATGTACAATTGACAAGATTCTAAGGTACTTTTTGTGAGAAATGGGACAACAAGTAAATTGAAGGCATTTCAGCACCAAGGAGAAGTCAAACCTGGCAATAGATGTTTTTGGTACTACTTTGCACAACATGTTTATGAATAGAAAGATCATTAATCTATACTAGATACTATACTACATTATTACATTTGTGCTAGAGATATTTGACAGGAAATACAAGCTGTACTACTGTCATTGTATGTAAAATTCCTACCATCTGCAGGAGAGTTGGAACCGTGTCTGGGTGTTCCTTGGAGTGAGACAGCAGAACTGAGACACAGGCCTGTAGCCGGTACAGTAAGGTCTCCTTACTCGCAGCTGAAACAAAAGAACTCCAATTAATATTTCCACAGATGCAATGCATGACATCATGTGATGGTTGCCAGGTGTCATCTTCAAAATACATCTTTTCATCAATGTTTTAAGAGTCTGTTTTGAATGTAGTGAAACTTTTCGGATTTACTTAAACTTAACATTTGCCTGATTACTGTTAATATCTTGACTGTTTGTGAAACAAAGTTTAAATACAATTTTCTGGTAATCGTAAGGGATGACAAATTTGCTACCCTGTGAGGACAGCCTTACCTTCAGGAGTAAGCGGTTTTGGGTTGAGCAGATCCTCCACATCCTCCACCTTATCCATGGTCTGGTCCAACATGGCACGTTTGATCTGACCCAGGTCAACCTCCACATCCTGACCAATCAGGACAAAGGTGCACCAATACACAGGGGCACTGAATCTGGAAAGTTAAAAGCAAAAGAGGTTCTTTTATATCCATCACATAGACTTTTGAAATATTTCTGTAGTAATGTATGATTTTTTTTGTAAGAATAAATGAGATAGGGTCTTATTTTACATCGGTTATTGTTTTCATGAATATGGGGATATCATCATTCACCTGTCATCAGCTTTGACCTTGTCCTTTGCAGCCTTCATGGCATAGGCAACCTTGCAATTTTTCTGCAGTGCCTGGTAGAAGTGGTGGTAGAACAAGCTGCTCACTATGTTGGGCACTGGCCACAGCTGTGTTAGGACACACTTAGCCCCTATGGAAGAATACAAGCAACATGTTACATTATGTCATGTTGTAAAGAATAAAATCTGTAGTCTCTCTCAGTTCTCCATTGCTACAATGGATGAGTGCCTCTTTCGTGTACCCTTGTGAATCTGTAGTAAAGCCTGGATTTTAAGCAGTATTTTTCTAGGTAAAGAGAGGGAAGGACATAACATATTTACCTTTAACCCTCCCAGTGTCATGGGCCAGTTTTAAAGCCGAGTTCTAATATTCACTGACACTTAGAGGGTTAAAGAGGAATGATCTGACAAAAAATAACAAACCTGCAGCCAAGAGACAAGTCGGTAACTTCAACTGCAGATCCAGAGTGCAGCGGAAGTCATCTCCATGGCAACCACTGAGCACAACAAGTTTGGCCGACACCTTTTGGTTCAAGATGTCGTCAGCCGTGAGGATGTACTTGTTCTGGGCTGGAGGGCCGTCCTGTAAATGGTCAGGGTTGGGCGACAGGGCCAGGATCCCCTCCTCCCAACTACCGAAGGTGGCTGGGGTTCAAAACAAGAGATTTCACTGTTAGGTATTGAAGGGTAGTAAAAACAAGTACATTGTGTAGTGTAAGAGGCCTAAGCTTAAAGATGACATATTTTCTTACTATCAAGATACTGAAGCATATCCACAAATCTGGAAAACTAAATTCTGTACACTTAAAAACAAAATGAATGTTTTTTTGGGGCTGAAGTTGCCTAAACACAAAAAAGCAAGGCTTACAGCAATACACTCTACATACAAGTTACTTCTTTTGCAGGACAACTTACTTAAGTGTTAAGATTGTAAGAAATGTTCATCTAAGATACCTATGTGAACAACTGTAGCCCCCGGCAGGACAGCCATCACCATCTCCTTGGTGGCCTCTTCTCCAGTCAACGCCTCTGTTCCCAGGTAGTCTGACACCTGCAACATGAGAAGCAAACATTGCAACATCTGTTCTTTCCCAAACTAGAGTATGCACACAGCAATGTCCTTCATTTTCTTCTAGAAGTAAGAGGACAAAACCGACGACAAGGGACTGACAGGGTTTTTTTCATGTAAAAAATCTAGTTTTTTATATTTTACATTTACAGATTTGGATCAACTACATGTACACTGGTGATTTGATGTTAGGTAGCAAACAGGCACTGATTTGTTAAATATATGTATGATAGCATGAAGTCTACACCAGGTCCTATAGTTGATAGGTTTAGAGAGTTTGGGAGTACAACACCCTTGTTACAAGGTTTAGAAATAATGAATGTTTTGTAATATACAGGCAGTCATATAATGAAAAAGGTACCTTAGAAGCCTCCTTATCAGCCATGTTCAGCTGTTGGAATGGCTTCCATGTCCTCCCAAACAGAGTGACTTGTGGCAGGGACGGGTTCCCCACCACTAGGGTGTAGTCCTGCCCACTCAACTGGCGGAACTCTGTCACAAAAGATGCTGATGTGGTAATCTGCTGCCCTGTAGATGTCTGCAATTTAAAGTAGAATGATTATCATGGACATTTACCATTCACCAATGAATATGGATGTTTACTTAACCTGGAAAATCACAAAAGAAATGGTTGATATTAAGGAATCAAAGCAATTAAATTGTTGACCATCCTTGAAGTTGGTTGGGCTAAACAAAGAAAAATATCTTGTCAACATAATTGCAGTGTCCAGTTCAGGTGTGTTGACAGAATAACACAATGTACAATCTTACATGTCACAGACAGAATTGAAGCTTATACATCTCCAAAGTACAATGGTTACCTTTGTGACCAGTTTGTTGATGGTGTTCAGTAGCTTCATCCTCTTGAGCCCCTCCCTCTCCAAGTCGGGCCTCCCCTCACGGGTGGATGGAATCTCCAACAGGCCTTTCCCAGGATCCTTGCTCCTATAATGTACAAGAAACAATAAACCTCAGTCACTCATCGTTTGTTGTGTCAACAAAAAATATCAATCTACAATTCACAAGATCTCTTACTTTAATGTAACCAACATTAAGATAGAAGTCATCATTGTCGCTGCTCTCATTTGTCAACGATGTGGGCCACCACTGCTTTTAACTCTCTTCTGTCCATTCTAAATGTGGTTTACCTAGTATAGGTAATGGTGGACTGGTCTCCCCTGGTCTTGGTCACCATTATACTGCCGGTGGATGCTGTAGCCATGATGACAGACTTGTCCTGCGGCCTGGTCGAAGCTGCACCTGGCTTTCTGACAGACTGGATCCCCACAAAAGCCACCTCCAGCACATACAGACAGGACACAATGGTGATCTGAAACCTCTCGCTCAGGGTTCTTTGTTTGAAGTCCTTCAGGAGGTCAAAGGGCACCTGTAAGAGATCTTTGTCAGGGACGATGACAAGGTCACTCTGAAGCGGGAGGGCCGAGAGGAGGTCCTCGACGGGGGCCATGAGAACATTGTACAGCTCCTTAAATGGCATTCTTGGCGGCTCCGTTTTCTTAGAACCCTCTTCAACTTCTTCTTCAAGCTCCTTCCGGAAGTCTTTCTTCGACTGTGAGGCATGTAGGTTTGCCTTCTTGACTTCGTACACCTCTGCCTTCTTCCTAGGAAGCGCTCTGTTTTCAATGTCGTAGCATGGGCTGGACTTCCCCTCAACTGTCCTGATGAGTGCGATACAACTTTTGCACTTTTCCACGAGGTTCTCTTTGGTAGAGGACTTGTAGAACCTGGCAACACCTTTTCCAGGCTGAAGCACCCACAGTAACAGGAAGTCGTTGACCACAGAGTAGTACAGAACTGTCTTGTTTGTCACATTGACGATGTCAAAGAGTTGCTGGATCTTGAGTGGCTCAAACCTGCCAACTAAGGTGGACAGGGAGTCGGGATCCTCAAACAGCTTTGAACAGTCCGGTATCTGTGGTCGGACATTCAGTGTCCATAGCAGGTTTTGTCTCCTGTGGCACTCGGTGTACTCTAAAGCCTGATCTGTGTTGCCGAGTTTGCTGAGAGATGACAGCATACCATCATATGCCAGCTGAAGAGACCTGCAATGGCAGCCACAATTGGGAAATTATGAAAGAGACACAATGAAAGTGATCAATGTCTTTCTTGAGCAATACATTTCAAGTCTGTGTGTGAACACTTTTCTTTACTAATGAATGCATCATCATTACCTGCCCAGATCCTCAGGTAGTTCCACTTCCTCCTCATCACACCTGCGTGCCTGGTCCTCGTAGATAGGGATGAGTTCTTCAAAAGTTCTTCTTGCTGTCTCCAGTTCCTATCAAAGTACAACAACACTTGATCATTTCTAGAGATAGTAAAATGACAAACAGTTCACATTGGAAGCCATCAAAATCTAAACTGTGGTGCAGTTTCTACAAGCACGATTTTACCTTCAGTGAAGTAGAGAACTGGCTCATGTGTGCTACGTGAAACTGGCAGATGGTGTGAAGGTCTGGCTGGTCCTCATCTTCCACCAGAGTCTGCGCTTGTTCATAGTAGTACAGGGCGTGCTGGTGACGACCTTGTTCCGAGAACAGGTCACCGAGTTTCAGTAAGGTCCTGCACTCCAGCTCAGGCTGGTCTAACTCCCTGCACAGCTGTAAGGACTCCTGTAGGTGGATCCTTGCATCCTCAAACTCTTCCGTCTTCATCAGAACTTCCGCCAGGTGCAGGTGTGCCATCATCTGAGCCCCGACGTTGTCCTCCTTTTCCATCAGATCCAGCTGCTCCTCGTGGTGTATTAGTGCCTGTTTGTAGTCACACACAGAGGCATACAAGTTCCCCAGGCAGCCGTGGGCAAGCGCTGTGGACGCCTGGTCATCTGCCTCCTTACAAAGGGAGAGGAACAAGTTGTACTGTGCGAGTGCTAGCTTGTAGTCTTGCCCAGCCTCGTACAGAGTAGCCATATGGTAATGAGCTTGCTTCATGAGCTCTGGTTGGTTGGATGACTCCATGAGTCGCATGTAGTCCTTCCCATGATGCAGTGCCTTTGAGAACTGCCTGATCTTCTTGTAAGCAATGCTGTAGAGTAGAAGAGCAAAGAAACATTTACCATCATGACAGTATTGTAATCTTTCCATGCATGTAGTGCTTCTACAATAGCCTGGAATCCATCCGTGAAAGCCAGAGCGCTGTGTATCCACTCTGCTCTGCTACTCTGCTACTTTTGTAAAGACCACAGTGAAATTTAATGCAGAGGATTGAGTACCTTAGGTTAAGGTGGATTCCCCGCTCCAGCTCAATAGACCAGTAGTCACGAAACTTTTTCTCGTCGTCCAAGCTGGCCCGTATATCGTCCCCCACTGTCAGCAGCTTGATGTAGTACATGATAGCCTCGTACACCTGTCCCTCCTGCTCACACAGACTGGCCAGGTTCACATAAGCCTGGGGACACAGGACAGCAACAAATCAGTCTCAACTCTCAGGAAAGGGCATCTAATGTCATGTTACATGAGAACTTTATTGATACAACAAAAGTACAGCGACTTTCGTAAGGTCTTATGTATACTGCAACTTCATCTATTTTTGCAGGATCTCACTGTCAAAGATTCTTATGAACCTGCACAGTGTACATATAATGTACTAATAGTTAGTGATCAATCCCAGCACAAAATACATACTGATGAAATGATGACTACAGTTGTATATGTGTACACATGATGTACCGTATATCATAATTCAAACAAAGATGAAGCTTAAGACTTACCTTAGTTTCAAGCACTACATTATCAGCCTTCAGTGCTGCAGACAGACACTGTTCATAGAAAAACTTGGCCTTGCTTCCCTGGCGAACAGCTGTGTGGGCATCTCCCAATGACAGATATAGCTGCAGAAAAATGGAATGTTTAATCTTGTTGAATGTAAAAAAAATGTTGTTCATGAAGCTAACACTTATGATAAATGCTAAAAATCCATCTTCTCAGAAGAGTTAGTAGTACAAAATGCACATACAATTCAAACAGTACTATGAAACCCACCTTGGTGACTATGTCTGTGTCTTCTGTGGGAATCCTTAGTGCAGACTCCAACATCTGAACACACAGGGCTGGCATGCCACAGTAGTGCAGGGTCTGTCCAAGCTCATGCAGGGCAGCTACTGGCTTCATCTCTGAAATACATTACAATGTACTTAAGTGAACAACACCTCTGGTATCAACACTATTCAAACTTAACAATTACAATGTAGTGGAGATTTTCAGAAAACTCTGAGACCTGTCTTTATTTACAAGGATAATAAGGTCCTAATAAAAAAGAAAATTGTAACATTATGCAAAATGTACAACAGCACTAAGATGTATGAATTAGATATACACTACATAATACCTGTAAGACTATAGTTTGTTTTAATACATTTTTGTCAAGCTTCTAAAATTATGATATGCTTAATATGTAGAGTATAAAGAATATGATGAGAATCTATATAGAGTAGCATTTAGGGTTTCTGTACCCATGAACTTCTGCACTGAGCTGTCCCCGAGTCGACAGATGTGTGCGGCCATACTGACGACATACTCCATCAGCTGGTCCCGGTGTTCCGGGTCCAGGTCCATGCATTGCAGAAACGACCCCAGGGCCTCCTCATGTCTGTCCTGGTGGGCCTGGGATATTGCCAGCAGGTAGTAGTTCTGCAAGGTGAACAGAGCAAAGGAAAATCAATGAGAATCTAACTAATCACCTAGTTACCATAATTACACTTGAACAAGATACCATAATCACAATAGACGTAATTCCAATCTTCGCGGCCATTTTGAAAAGTGGTCCCGCGAGAGTACGAGCGCGCGGTAATGTACGTGATGTGGCACGAAAACGAGACCGGTTGTGGATCGCGGCATACTCAAACCAGCTTCATAATGGCTTCTAGTGCAGGACCCAGTGATGCGTCATCTTTCTCGGTAAGTTACGCTCTTCCATGGCGAAAGGATGAAAAATTTATACGTGTTACGAATAGTGTAGGTTGTTGTGAGCATTTGGGTTTAATTTCAGTCGGTAGAAATGACAAATTTCCGCTCATTTCCGAATTTCTTGGCGGACCTCATTTGTTTACTATATGTACGTTATACGCTTAGCTACGGTCCCACGAAAAACCGGCAATATTCTGACTTCATTTGTACCAAACCTCCAAAAAAACGTGAAAATAACAGGTAGACATACTTGTGGTTAAACATTTAGCCAAATTTTGGCGGCTGCTCCGGTAATTTTATGATCGCAAGTCGATAATGCGCTCATATATCGTCGAACGTAAATCGTCAAGTGGGGGAGGGGGGCGCGCGTACGTAACTTCTGTAGTTCGAAAATTATCCTCTACTTTCTCCGGTAATATTTCAGTTTCAGGTCGATTAACCCCCACAGAAACATGAATTATGTTGAACTGGGATTCTAGTGGGACGAACCGCAATAGTGTCACGGCTACGAGTCGAAAATTTAATGATTTTTTTTTCAAAATACTACGTGCATCATATCATGGGGAGGGAGGCATGGACGTTGTTGTACGTGCCTTTCTAGTATTTTCGTGTAACTTCGCCGGAAATACTGTACCTTTAGGCGGATTAAACTTCACAGATACGTGGACATTTTGGGTTGAGATAAGTGTATTTCTTGGGTGTTGCTTTGTCAATGTGGATTTATGGTATTGGATTCGTCTTATATTTTCTTTTTCTTTGAGTTTGAAAATGGTTTTATCACAATGTTTTATTAATGTTCTATATTATGTGTAACGTTTTTTGCTTTTTTTTTCCAGACAGACACCTTGACGACTGCCATGAACGGATCCAAGAAGAAATTCGGATCAGGTGTCTTCTGCAAAGCATATGGGTGCAACAGCTCAGTGTACAAATGTGTGGATGGGAAGCGAGTCCTGACAAAAACATCATTTTTCGGTATCCCCAAAAAAGTACTGGAAGACAAAAGTAAACTCAATCATTGGGCTGCTTTAATCAAAAGGCAGATTGGTAGGGATAACTTTACACTTGACAAGCACTCCAAGCTTTGTGAAAAGCATTTCAAAGAATCAGACATTGTAAGGCGGTCAGGAATGGGACTTCTGCTGCAGTCTCCAAGGCTTAGGGAAGGTAAGTTAACTTCAAGATTACATGTATGTCCTGTTGGTTGAAATTATTTTGACTCATCCAAATATTATACTTGTAATCGTAAATAGTTATTGGCATTCTTAATGAAAATTATCCTTATTGTATTCATGTTAGGTGCAACCCCTGTCCTCCATTCGTGGACTAAAGTCACACCAGAGAGACCAGCTCCAAAACCAAGATATAACCCTCCCCCCAAGAAACACAAAGGACCACAGAAACTCAACAAGGTAAAATGTCATTATGTGAACTGTACATCTCTTTAATGTGAATACATGTCATTCTTTGATTTTAATTTTATGTCGAACAGTTTTATATAATAATAGTGTATTTTGGTGAATGTAAGAACACCTGTTAGTTTACACCTGAAGTGAAGGTAAGCTGTTCAGCCTGGCACCAAGCTGTAGGTCTTGTGGTAAATATTGTCAAATATTACCATAGGCATTACATATATAACTATATTGTGAAATAACTCACTCATTCTTTGCTTTTTTTCTCATAACAGATTGTTGTCTCAGAGCAGCCTGACACCCCCATGGACACTTCAGCAGGTGGTACTTCTCCTGACCTCCACATCTCTATGGATGCATCTGGATCGGGGCTGGACACGGTCATGGATCAGCCAGTGCCAGACTTAAGGGAAAAGACTTCAGACATGGACACAGTCTCTAAGACTACTAGTATTGTAACAGTATCCCCGCCACCTGTGAAAGTAGATGTTAGTACTCAAACAGCCTGGACACCTGTAAGTTCTTCCAGCCAGACAACATCTGATTGTAATGTTCAAAATGTACATGATCATGTATACACATTTGTCAAAGACAAGTCTCAGACACTTGAGTCTTACAAGGATTATGTATTGCAACTAGAATCAAAACTTCAGGCTATTGAGGAAGAATGCAAGCATCTGAAAAAAACTGTAAACAGCTTGAAAGCTCAGGTGAATGCAAATACATTTTGTGCAAATGCTTTTAGGTGTGATGATGATGCAATGAGGTTTTACACAGGTTTGCCTAGTTTTGAGGCCTTCATGGCATTGTATGAATACTTGGCACCTAAAGCAATGCAGTTACAGTATTGGAGGGGTAGCAGCACTGTTCGTGACTCAAAGCCACACCAGCGGCCAGGTATGAGTAGACCAGGTCCAAAGAAGAAGTGCACTCTGTTAGATGAGTTTTTCCTTGTGTTGGTTAGGCTAAAAGCTGGGTTATTCCACAAAGATTTAGCCATCAGATTTCACTTATCTGAAAGCACAGTTTCCCGCATTGTAACTACCTGGATTAACTTTCTGTACCTAGAGCTTCCTTTGATGTTTCCGTTTCCGACACAAGCAGACATCAGGGCAAACATGCCAGTGCAGTTCTCTCAGTATCCCACGACCAGGATTATCATTGACTGTACAGAGATTTTCATTGAAGTCCCATCTGCCATGCTTGCTCAGTCACAGACATGGTCAAACTACAAGCACCACAATACCTGGAAGGCACTTGTTGGTATAAGCCCAAATGGCTTGGTCACTTTTGTCTCGAAGTTATGGGGGGGCCGTGTTTCAGACAAGGCTATCACAAGGGATTCAGGTCTACTAGCTTTGTTAGAAAGTGGGGACAATGTCATGGCAGATCGTGGTTTTGAAATATCTGACATTTTGCCACCTGGTGTCTCACTGAACATCCCACCATTCAAGGGGGATAGAGCCGCCCTGTCTGCAGCTGAGGTCCAAGAGACAATGGACATAGCTTCAGTAAGAATACATGTGGAGAGGGCTATTGGTAGGATAAAAAACTACCACATCTTAGATGGAGTGATGCCAATAACAATGGCAAAGCAAGCAGACCAAATCTTTACAGTATGTTCATACCTCACCAACTTTTCACCGCCTCTGGTTAAGAAAGAATGAGCTTGATAAGTTCATTTCCATCTGTATGGTATTGTGTACTTGTACACACTTAGCTTGTATATACTTAAACTGCTTGTGTAAACTGTTTCTATAGTGAAGAAAGAATGATGCTTGACAAGTTCATTTTTATCTTTTGGAACATGAATCATGTTTGTAATTTTGAGCACTCCTACATCCTTAACATGTGCATACTTAACCTTTTTGCCATGAAGAATGACACTTAACATATATATTTCCATTTTATGGCATATGTATATGTATGTTTGTACTTTTGAGCGCTTGTACATCCTTTACAGTGAGTCTTTACAGTACTTTATTTGTCTGGAAATGTATTACCCATACAATGTGCTGTTTTATAACTTACTGGATTTACTGGCATGTACAATAAAAATTGTCAGCTAATAAGTAATGGTATACTTATTGGAAAAGTGTGATGTCAAAACATTATCACGCGATAATTACTTTGTACCATTTATGCAATAAATTGAAAAGCCAACAAATAGATGAGAGTTACCATAAAATACATGTTGTTCAAGACTTTAATTAAGTATGCTTTTACATAGTTTCGTATTTTGTTCACTAAGAATCATAAAAGTGCACACGGCAGATTATTAGCTATTGCCTGTGATTGACAACATTACCGACACCCACCAACGAGGAGGTTATCTGCCAAGGGTATCATCCCCCACCCCCACAACCTTTCAAGTTTGTAATCCCAGACTAGGAAAACTGTTACAACAGCCACTGATTATGCTGGATACATTAGGCAGTAAGAGTGAACATTAATTTGGGCCCCCTCACCAAGCCCGGTCACTGAGAATCTCATCCTCTAAACTTGAATACAAACTGAGGGTAATGTAGTTAATGTTCCATGCCATATGCATGTAGAGCATAAAAAGTGGCAGTGCTAACAACCTGAGCTCACTAGGTATCCCCCAAACCAGGAGAAATGTAGAGTTCATCTGTCCTTGTTCAGTTTTTTTTCAAAGGTTTCCATGGACCTGTCTGGTACAGTTTCTTTCCACGCTTGACTCTTCTTGTCAGAAGTTCTGGAAGGATAGCTGTCTTGAAGAAGTGGTCCAACTTAGGAAGGTTGACCCGCTGCCACTCAGTGTCCACAAAAATCCTTTCACATGTGATGTTGCCAGGACCAAAGTAGACAACAAAGTCTACCCACTCCAAGTCACAGCAATACAGTTGCCCCTGTACTTGGTGATAGTACTTGTGATTTTGTTTGAGACAGACCCTGCCATCTACTTTGGTCAGAAAGAACGCCCGGTCCTGGATGGCCTCTTCAACTGTGCAGTCTTGCTTGGAGTAAGGACATTTTACCTCCAGACCTCCAACGGTCTCACCCGCTATCTTTACCAGCCTATCTACAGAGGCGCCTAACCAAGGTTTCTCCAATGACAGGAGTAGTCCTGCCTCTACACAATCAGCGTGGAAGTTTTTACTGTGAAGGAGGGTCGTGTATTCCTCCACTGCAGCAGCCTCATTATGATTTCCATATTTAGTTGCTGCAGTGGAGAAATTGTTGTACAGCATACTCTTGACTTTGTTGGAAGGCTCAACTTTACACGTAATGGCACTACCAAAGTTTGATGCAGTTAGTTTTTCTTTCCTCGTCTCTTTCCATGCCTGGCTGGAACTCTGTCCTCTTGTTTCCTCTTCTATGACTAGCTGTTCGTCTTTTGAAAGTTTTGTCGAGTTCATGTAGATGTCCATCATGTCTGAAAATGCATTGGTGCTAAAGTCATAGAGATCATTAAAGGGAAGGTCTGGCAGACTGGAGTCAGGACTGCTGTTCTGTTGTTTGTTGTCTGGTATGCTGCTGTGTTCAGCAGGGAGCTCTGAGGGTCTGCTGTCTGGTATGCTGTGTTCAGCAGGGAGCTCTGAAGGTCTGCTGTCTGGTATGCTGTGTTCAGCAGGGAGCTCTGAAGGCCTGCTGTCTGGTATGCTGTGTTCAGCAGGGAGCTCTGAAGGTCTGCTGTCTGGTATGCTGTGTTCAGCAGGGAGCTCTGAAGGTCTGCTGTCTGGTATGTTGTGTTCAGCAGGGAGCTCTGAGGGTCTGCTGTCTGGTGTGCTATGTTCAGCAGGGAGCTCTGAGGGTCTGCTGTCTGGTGTGGAGTTAGAGGAGGTGGCACTGGAAGTGTTATTCTCAGCAAGTGTTCTATTGCCCCCATACAACAGAAACATTGATTCTGGGCAAACTACCCGCATCTTTCTCCTGAATAAGTCCAGCGCATTGTTGTCCACCGTCCTGTGATGAAGTGCCCTTGGGTCGTAGTGGTTTGTCTTCATGAACTTTGTTTCTTTTCCGTAGCGAATCCTTCCCAGTTTCACATCTGTGATTTGTTGGGCTTCAACCTGTTGTTTGGAAAAACAGTTTTGTATTAATATGATGGCATCAATTTTTGGGCTAGCTATGTGCATTAAAGTGAACATTTTTGTGCATTAAACCCATCTTTATGCCTTTGTGATCCCTGTAGTTATAAGTGAAGACATAGTCACAGACAAGTCCACACAGAGCACAGACTGAATGATGTAGAATGATAACTAAATGTACTGCTATAATATGTAATGGTGATAAACTCTGTGTGTGTGTGTGTGTGTGTGTGTGTGTGTGTGTGTGTGTGTGTGAATATATAAACTGTGTAAATTATTAACATGTAGATCATAAACACCTTGTCATTGCGTGGAACGTTCCATACAGAGAGCCTCGATGTTGATGACACAGGGGTCGGATTGTCCCTCAGCTCTGTTTTATTAAACGCCTCGATGGCAAACAGTAGTCCCCCGATATGGTTACATTTGCCAAGTCCCCCAGGGCATGTCCTGCATGGAAAATAAATGCATCAGTTTTAATAAATGGTATGCACATTGCAGAGTCAATCAGGAGTATTATAGAATAAAGTATTCCTTGAAGAAAAAGAGAATATATTCCATCTTAATCATGGAATGATGCATAACTTCAAAGTCTGAAAATTTATCAAAGAAATGTGTATTTACTATTAGCTGTTGTAGTTACCAGGGTCAGTACTAGGTGTGACAAATGGTGCTTTAAGTAATACATGTAGATCCATGTGCAGGTACTGGTATATCTATGGTATTTCACAAGCATCATCTTATTCAAAGCCTGAAAAGTTAAAAAAACAATGTGAATTATTTCTAGTTATCAGTGAGAAGTGTAACAAAAGCCAATGGGGCTTGAATACATAAATCTGTGAGAAAGTGCTGGTACATCAATGGTATTCGATAAGTATCATCATATTCAGAGTCTGAAAAAAATTATAAAATGTGGATTAGCCTTTCTAGTTATCAGGGTCAGTAGGAAGTGGAACAAAAGCCAACGGGGCTTGCATGAATAGGCATATCAGTCACCCTGCAGGACAATCACATGCTGCTTTGGTGACTTGGCTGTTGCTGAATGCGATGATGGCGTTGTATTTTGTCTTTTTCATGCTAGGTAACACCTTTGCCTTCACATAGGTAGTGCCATGTTTCTTTGCAACCTGTATGCTCTTTACATTGCCCTCTGCATAGTACTGGAAAGCCTTTAGCTTTTTGTACGATGTAGAAGCAAGTTCAATATGATCGTACTTCTTCGTCAGGGTTATAAAGTAGGCATACAAAGCTGCAAAGTTGAACACTGGCAGCTGCCTCATATCCGTACTCCATATCGAAGCCCTGGTCTCCTGCTCCAGGGTCTTGACATCACACTCGGTAGGTGATACTGTGACAGGAGCAGCCCGAAAACCTGTCTGTAGCTTAACTAGGTGGTCATAGGCCCTCAGGGCCAAGGCTGCTTTGTTGCCACTCACCCCAAGCTTATAGGATCTAAGTAGGGATTTGATATCCACTACTTTCAAGCTCTCTATATCTTGGAGTGACTGGAGTCTCCTGTCTCCAAAAACTAGACCTGAAGATGAAATAAAGGTTGATTTGACATTACTTGGTGTATGTGAAATGTATAGTGTTAGAACTGTCAAAAACTGGAACTCTTTGCCACAAGAAGTGGTCGCTGCAGAAAACGTTAACCAGTTTAAACTAGACTTGACAGTCACTGGGAGAAGCGTAAGTACACCATCGAGTGAGCAAAGATCAGGACACAACAGGCCCCGGCCTTCTTTCCTGGATGACGTATCAAAGTATCAAGGTATGTGGTAGCTAAGCATGCATGCAAGACATGAAAAATTGTATTTTGATGATAAGGTTGCTGTTGAAAAAAATTACAAATTACAGAAATATAATAGAAATACAATATTATGACTTACAAGGGGGGTCTTCAGCTTCTCCACGATCCGCCATGTCCTTGTGAGAGATCTGTGAAAAAAAGGAGAACAAAATATGAGTACAGTACTTAGAGAGAAAACATGCACTCCATTATTATAGGACAACATGAGCTACCAAAACCCCAAAATATTTGTCTATGTTTTACTCACACTTATCTTAACCCAAAATGTCCACGTATCTGTGAAGTTTAATCCCCCTAAAGGTACAGTATTTCCGGCGAAGTTACACGAAAATACTAGAAAGGCACGTACAACAACGTCCATGCCTCCCTCCCCATGATATGATGCACGTAGTATTTTGAAAAAAAAATCATTAAATTTTCGACTCGTAGCCGTGACACTATTGCGGTTCGTCCCACTAGAATCCCAGTTCAACATAATTCATGTTTCTGTGGGGGTTAATCGACCTGAAACTGAAATATTACCGGAGAAAGTAGAGGATAATTTTCGAACTACAGAAGTTACGTACGCGCGCCCCCCTCCCCCACTTGACGATTTACGTTCGACGATATATGAGCGCATTATCGACTTGCGATCATAAAATTACCGGAGCAGCCGCCAAAATTTGGCTAAATGTTTAACCACAAGTATGTCTACCTGTTATTTTCACGTTTTTTTGGAGGTTTGGTACAAATGAAGTCAGAATATTGCCGGTTTTTCGTGGGACCGTAGCTAAGCGTATAACGTACATATAGTAAACAAATGAGGTCCGCCAAGAAATTCGGAAATGAGCGGAAATTTGTCATTTCTACCGACTGAAATTAAACCCAAATGCTCACAACAACCTACACTATTCGTAACACGTATAAATTTTTCATCCTTTCGCCATGGAAGAGCGTAACTTACCGAGAAAGATGACGCATCACTGGGTCCTGCACTAGAAGCCATTATGAAGCTGGTTTGAGTATGCCGCGATCCACAACCGGTCTCGTTTTCGTGCCACATCACGTACATTACCGCGCGCTCGTACTCTCGCGGGACCACTTTTCAAAATGGCCGCGAAGATTGGAATTACGTCTATTGCACAGCTCAGCCTTAATTGGTACAACTGCAAAGGTAATTTTTGTTTCTTCATTGTCAATAAAACTTGAAAGAGTCAATGAGAGTCAGTCTCTGTGTCTAGCAGTAGGTTCACAGGTTTCCTTGGTTGCTATATATATATATATATATGTCACGTTACTTTCTTTGTAGTTGTGATTAGAATGCTGTTCTGTAGCTCTGGCAAACAGCAACCTTATAGAAAGAGAAGCACTAATAATTCAGTAGCCTTGTAAAGTAGCTATGTCTGCTTTATAATTTGAGAACACATAAGTAGTGACTTGACAGTAATCAATAGTCAATATCATATACCATGCAACAAACAGAATCTATGAACAAGGTCTTTACTTGGGGAAGCTTAGGCTTGAAGCTGATCAGTTGTTGAGCATCTGCCTCGGCATTTTTGTAGTCCTCCAGCTGGATGTAGGCGGCGGTACGACAGGCGCGTATCTCGTACACGTCCGACTGTAGGTCCAGCGCCTTGGAGTACAGGTCCACGGCCTTGTGGTACTCCCTGCTGTGAAACGCTGCATCTCCCTCTGCCTGTAGGAGGAGAATCTGTAAAGAGAAAGGATCCAGTATTTCTCTTGGCAGTGTCAGCTCCAGCTTAAAGTTGCAATTCTACAGTGGAATTTACAACTTAAATGAGTGAGAATAATCCAATTTTGATTTTACTGTTTCCAAAAAGAAAATCTTCTAGATATTCAAACTGCTTCTTCTTCTTCTTCGGTTTACATGTCAAAACTTCATTTAGTTGAAGACTCTTGACACGGGGTGTGTGTGTGTAAGGGGAATATGAAGTGGGCGGTCGCTTGATAGGTAAACCATGTAGTTAAACTAAAGTTAGTTCGTAGTTGTGATCAGAAGTTTAACTACATGGTTTACCTATCTTGGGGCCAGGTATTAGTCACAGCTACTATCAGTGCAGTGCTGATTAAGTACTGTGAATGTAGCTGTGTCACAAACATAGATACTTGATGCTCACCTTGGATTCCTTGTCATCTTCACTTATTGATGATGCTGCAGAGGTGCTGTTACTTGTGTGGGGGGCAGTACTGTCATTTAAAGTAGGCTGATCTGAAGGCTGCGACGGCTGAAGTTGAGGATGTAAGATTTAGAACTATGGCTCAAATCAATAAAAATATCAAATTATATAACACTATGCTTGAAGATTTAATATTCTTTCCTTGTTTATATATAAGGCCTGGTATACTACAAGTAAGTAAAAGATGCCAGCATTAATTTTGAGCAATCACTACAAGTTGTGTATGTTATGATAACGTAATATAGCGACTGGGTCATAAACTTGCGGGGTAAAAAAATCAGGACTACCTTTCGATCCCTTTTGTTCCTGGGCTTACGCCTGGCAGGTGAATCTCCGTGGCCTCTCTCCATAACTTCTCCAAGTTCTAAAAACCTGCATTAACCATTCCTAAAATGTCTGTTTCGAGGAGTAGGGAGGAGAGCTGACTATGAAAGCTGGTTTGCCCTCCCACGTCAGCCTCACTGTGTGGCGTACCTGTAGCTTGGCAACTCCCATGAAACTGATCCGACTTGTTGTTGTTTACCTTTAACCACAGTCAAACGCACAACTAGTAATCTTTGCTATTTGTAAACTATTATAGCACAATAAAATTCATACTAAATAGTAGAATAAATAAGTAGGTTTAGATAATGTCACAATGAAGTCTTTTTTAGGGCTCAAATACTTTATTAAAGAAAAAGTCCCAGTCTTTTATGCTTGTATGCGATCATTGTCCCGTTTCTGAGGTCCCGTTTCTGACCTTTAGACTAGTTCATTTTTAGGGGTGACACTCTACTACATACCTGAAAGTTATCAATTGTTGCCGCAATGCATGTCTATCTAATGAAAAAAGCTTTTTTATACCAATTTTAGTGTTTGTTTTGATAAACCTGGCTGTCTGAAATTACCGATTGTCTATCTCTAAGGGCTATAAATAATACTCAGTACAAAAACATCCCTATAAGTTCACACTAGTGGTATTGTCCAAGTCAAAATGGCTGCGACCTGGCGAGGTGAAACAGGGTGAGATGAATGTTGCAGAAATTCTCAGGTGTGGAAAATAAATTCACTCAAACTTGTACGAGAGATGATGCTGAAGTTTCTCGGCATCAAAGTGATGTGCCTGTTATAACTATTGAAGCCTCATCGTATGAAATTTTGCTTGAAATATAAGACATCACTGACCCCATCACTGTTCTAACGTTTACGTTGCTAATTAATTAACGTCATGTGCCGTAACTATACTTCTCTATTTGTCGTATTCTAAAATGTAAACTCTAATTAACGCAAAGAGAGTCTAAAGATGAACGAAGACCTGACATACGTACAATAGGGGGTTTCATTTGGATTGAAAGACTCTAATTCGTAAATAAGCATTTACAAGACTTGTCATGTGCGTCATTTTGACAGTTAAAGTTTTGTACTTTTTGAATTTGTAGGTGTGACACTCACATTGAAAAACATGTACAGATGCCGGGATGGCATGTAGAAGAATCAGTTCCTAATGACAGAGTTTCTCTTAGATCACCATTATGTTGGATATGGTGTTGATAATCATGCCATTACCTGATGGCATACCACCGGTTATATTAATGGTTAAACAATAAACTTAATTAAGCTGTCAACATGTTGATGATGTATATATATATATATAGAGAGAGAGAGATTGAGTTGTGTTCATCCTAACACATAATTATGTGTTTGTCATTGTCCATGCAGAAAAGCTGAGGTGCTGAAAGCTGATGTGGCAGGTAAGATCAGAATAATGTTTCCTAGGGGGCCAATCAGTCAGGCAGACCTCTTATTAGTCTAGGAGTGTGATTTATTAGTCAGGCTACAACTTACAAGGCATGATCACGATGATGTGATTTGTGATTGATACGCTCTTTGTTCTAGACATTGAACTGTTTGAGAATATATCATGATCAGCTTTCTCTTGAGCTCAGCATCAGTGTTATCACACAAGTGTAAGTAGGCCATGTAGGCTGTTATCGTCTATTTTGTGTCTGTCTTCAGATGGCCGGATGGGTCCAGCGGAAGCCTGGACGTCCAGGCAGACCCTACAGGACCTGTACCAACAGGCCCTGGTCACTGACCTGGAGTACGCTCTGGACAAGAAGGTGGAACAGGACTTGTGAGTAACAGAATTACACATGCTATAGATTTTTCCTATGCTCCTAGTCCAACTATATGAACACTGGGCAGTTATAGTCTCAGTCCATGGCCATGGTTTTTGCTTTGTCTTGACATGGCATCCTTTCAAATTTTTAGTCTCTGTTACTTACTTGTTGGAACTATAAATGAACCAAACTCATTTTCAGGTGGAACCATGCATTCAAGAACCAGATAACTGCCATGCAGATGCAGACCAAGGATAAAACTGTACGTAACTCTTAACTATTAGTATTCTTAACTAATCAAAAAGTTGAAGATTGCCTTTCTCCTACCAAAAACTTTGAAAAAGATACCAATGGAAACTTGTCATGGATCACTTGTTTGAAAAGTCTCTCTCTCTCTCTGTCAGTCAGTCTCAAAAGACTATGGCTTAACTGTGCAAGAATAGGATGGCACAGTTCCTTTCAAAAGTACATAATATACAAGTTGCAATTTTAGATCCTACGGTAGTGATGATTTTTGATGAAGAATAACAATAGCTTTATTTGAACTGTATCAGAACCCCAGCAGACGAGACATCCAGGCCAGTCTTGCAGTGTTCCTGGAGGGAGCCAGTGGGTTCTATCTCCAGCTGCTACAGGAGCTCTGCTCCGCGTTTGACCTGGACTTACCCTTCAGGCCAAAGTCTTCCAACTATGGCATCATGGGAGGTGTGTGTTCCCAAGCTATCTTTGTAATTATAAATGTAAACATGTAGTAAAAAAGGAAAGCACTCCCCGACCTATATGTTGTATGACTATGAGGTCTGTCCATCCACACCCATATTTGTATATTTGTCATATAGACCATGTATGTTACCTGTATGACATATTATCTTGTTATCATATCCTTGAAGCTCATAGAAAGATTCCACTGTAAATTCCCTATTGTGTAGATCTGTCCCTCAAGTTTAGAAAAGATATCCAGAATTGTCTTCAGCTGTAGTATTGACTCTCTGCATTCAGGACAGCTCCTTTGCATGGTAAATGGCTTGTAACATTATTTGACAGACTGTTGCAACATTTAAAGCCTGTTGGTTTCTAGAATTGACTGTACTTTTGATTTTACATCAGACTTCAATGTTGAAGTCCTTCGCATTTTCTGTTCTTATGAACATTGTTGATGTTTATTGATGTCCAGAGCCGAGTCCCTGGCACAAGATCCTCCCTCCCCAGCCCAGCTCCTGTCTGTACATCTGTCAGCACTGCCTGGTCCATCTGGGTGACATCGCTCGTTACAGGAACCAGCTGACTCAGGCCGAGTCCTTCTACAGACATGCCGCTCAACTTGTACCTTATAACGGTCAGCTATCTTGCAGTCAGGCTACTTACTATTAGACACAATTTCCTATAATCTATTACATTTGTACTAGTAAGTAGCTCACCTTTGTAACCCCTGTTTCTCCTGTTGGGTCAGTTAGTCTTCACTCTCCGTGAGTGAAACTTGTCTTAGCATGATGTTTCTGACTTAGGGAGAAGAGATGCTGTTTTAGTTCTGTTCATGTAAGCTGTATCCTTGAAGTGGCTTTCGGGTCTTGTTATGTGGTGGAAATCAAATTAAAAAAAGAGATTTATTCACCCATCAGTTTGAGGTTTTTGGTATTTCATAATTTCTGGATTAAACTAATTGTCAAAGGGTGAAAAGAAGAAAGCTGGTACCCAATGTAGTTCTTTTTTTGTTATGACAACTGGATTTATTTCTGATTTTCTAGCTTGTCTAGGGCAGAAAACACAGGAGACACTTGTATGATGTAGTGCTCTGAATGAAGTTTGACCTTTATTTGTCCTTCAGGTCAGCCCTACAACCAGATGGCTATCCTGGCTGCGTCCCGAGCAGAGCAGCTGCCGATGGTTTTCTACTACTGCCGCAGCATCGCAGTCAAGCATCCTTTTCCTGCTGCAGCCACAAACCTCAACAAGACCTTCTCCAAACTGGCTGATGGGTACTTGTTATGATGTAGCTTTCCTTTTGCACATACATGATATCTGCTACAAGATAATGCCAACAGTCCATGAATGAACAACTGTGCATACTATACTTTAGAGTTCAAGACCTGTATATCTTTTAACAAGTAATTTATGCCCATGACATTTTAAAACTAAAAGCAGTGGTCTAGATATATCTGATGTGCATTGGCAGTATGAACTTACTGAAGGCAATCTACTGGGATACTACTCTGCTTTGCAAAGTAAATACATTGTAATGTGTGATATTTCTTTCCTCTATTGCTGTGTATATTCTTGGCTTCTTTTAATGCTTCTTCTTTGGATGTTGACATTTTCTTGTTTGTTCACTTATAGAGAAAATGAGTTGAAGACCCACAAGTTGTCCTCCCATGAGGTTGTCCTGTACTTTCTGAGGTTTCATGCACACATCTACCTGAGCAAAGGTCTGACTACACTTAATAATGATTTTAGATAAAGCACACATATGAATGATGCAACCTAAATGTCAGTGTTTTAGCTCAGTAGAAGTATAATGCGCTGACATTTAAGGTTTTTTTAACGATTGAAATATTTGACACATGAAAAGATGCTGTTTAATGCATTAAAAGTTTATCTATTGTAATTCTTCTTTGATCTCAGATCTGCCCTTTGCTGCTAAAATCAAAGACTTGCTGATCAGTCAGTTCAGGGTAAGTATGTAGATGTAAATGTAAGTCATTCTGTGTTTCTTAATTATTACATGTGACCTGGATGTTGTCCCATTTGTTTTAGTGTATTTGTTGTATCTTGCATCTTTTATGAAGCTTTCATGCTGTTCTTTATAATTATCAGTTGGCCTTGACACATTTGGAGCAAAAGTCTTTTCTTGAAAGTTCTTGTGTGTTTGATTCCACAGACCCACTTGTATCAAGAGGCGTTCACGTTACGAGAACTTGTGTACATGGTGGCGATCAACCTGTTCTCGCTGCACCACGTGCGAGACTGCACCACGGACAAGGACATCGACACGGCCGCGTACAGCGATGACGAGATGGTGGGCTGGAACCTGGCGCTGGGCATGTCAAGTACGCACGGCTATCATTCAATCAATCAATCAATCAATCAAGTGGTTTATTGATAAAACAAGGAATTTGCAGCCACATGCTGAATTACATCCTGTTGTACAATTATTTCATGTGGTATACATTAAAATCATCAAAATTATTTACAAATTACTGGCATTAAAACGTGGTTACACATTAACGGTGCACGCACCAGTTCTTCCGCGACCGGGGTCCGTGGTAGTGCGCGGTAAAAAATTGACGAAAGGGTTTCGAGGGTTCAGGTTTGAGTTCACATTTCTCATAATCTGCTGCGAAATGGCATTAACTAGTAAGATGGCTGAAAAGTATAAGAAGTGGTGTGTTTTGGGTGAAATTTGCTTTTGGATCCGAGGCTTACTTCCGGGTATCCCTCCGCCTTGAATGTGGTGCGGCGATTTGACCCAGATTTACGTTTCATGCGTTCTGTGGGTGCTCTTGCTATGCCTCGCGCGACGAGGTATTGCGAAAATCTCAGTGTTAGGATTTCCTTTATACTTTTCCTGCTTATACACAAAGGTTTTCTCTTTCCGACAATATCAGTCGTTTGGGTAGCTAAATTATGGGTGATGGGTTTAATTCCAAGTGAAAATGGCCAATTTTTCGCATGATTTTTCATAGGAAAATCCTTTTCCCCCCTAAAATTTATCAAATTTTAAAAGGTTAAAGAAAGTGAAATTCTGTTGTTATTGTAGCTAGAGAGATATCCTTCATTTCCATACACAGTGTTTTTTCTTCAAAATTATTTCCTGAAAGAGACGGTCGCTAGACTTGAGGGTGTGCAGAATCGAATTGAGTCCCAAAATAAACTGGGGTGTGCCCCCTTAAACCGACCCGTCCTGCAAAAATTAGTGGCAATGAAAGCCGACAAATTGATTTTTCCCCAGTAAAGTGTGTACCCTTCATCCAACCACAGAAAAAAAAATTCGGATTTCGCAATTTTTTAAATGTATATACAATGTCATAAAATGCGCTGATTTGCCCCCCTCCCCACGCCCCCCCCCCCCTGAACACGGTCATACAACCTTCAAAGTGCCTCCACTAAACACCGATGACGTCATATTTTCCAAGACGCCGTTATTTGTATCCTCCTATTCCCTGGGGAATTGGAAATCACATATGTGGGTTTGCCAGTGAGTCCTATACTGGAGAGGAGACGTTTTCAGGTGAAAAAATGTCCTCGATGACGTCACTGTCGCAATTCCCTTCCAAAGCACGTTTCAAGTTCGGTATCGCACTAGAATTCAACTTTCAGACAAATAAATCACAGCAATCAGAAGATACATCCCAAGGCTTGTATATCCCATCGAGACCGACACCAAACTACACAGCCTTGTGCCAAAAGATGAACATTTATACCGTCCTAGCCGCTAGAAGGACAGAGCAGGATTCCATCCTGACCACATATCCAACATTTAGCTTCATTTCCCTGCAAAACAAAATGAATCTTGGCAGCAGAAACGCTTGGGTGAGATAGCTAGGTTTATTCTCTATCAGATATGACCAAAAAATTAAAATCTAACTGTTTCCTGCCGACGTACGGAACTAAAAACCATGTCGTTCTCACTTAAAGAGATCGGCTAGAGGTGGGCATTGTGACGTCATCAGCTAAACTACGTTCTTTGTGGTTTACACCGTTTATTGTAGTCAGAATTAGAAGAAATTGCTACTCCATCGCAAGAATACCACTCTGCCTCTCCTTTACAAGGCTATACTTGTTCATTGGACATAGTTTCATGGAGTAAAACCTCTTCAAAAGAATAAGAGCTTTGTGACGTAATTCCCATTATGTGTGTGAATGGAACGCACCCGTGGAGGCGCAAAAAGAGCCTCCCGACATGGTAACTTTCAACCACCTGTTACTCGTGAAGGAAAAGTCGCAAACAGCTCAAACTTGGCAGGGTGATAGAATATGACATGGTAAATTAAAAACCAATGTTAATTAAGATCTGACGTACTTAAACCGACCCGTCCTGCAAAAATTAGTGGCAATGAAAGCCGACAAATTGATTTTTCCCCAGTAAAGTGTGTACCCTTCATCCAACCACAGAAAAAAAAATTCGGATTTCGCAATTTTTTAAATGTATATACAATGTCATAAAATGCGCTGATTTGCCCCCCTCCCCACGCCCCCCCCCCCCTGAACACGGTCATACAACCTTCAAAGTGCCTCCACTAAACACCGATGACGTCATATTTTCCAAGACGCCGTTATTTGTATCCTCCTATTCCCTGGGGAATTGGAAATCACATATGTGGGTTTGCCAGTGAGTCCTATACTGGAGAGGAGACGTTTTCAGGTGAAAAAATGTCCTCGATGACGTCACTGTCGCAATTCCCTTCCAAAGCACGTTTCAAGTTCGGTATCGCACTAGAATTCAACTTTCAGACAAATAAATCACAGCAATCAGAAGATACATCCCAAGGCTTGTATATCCCATCGAGACCGACACCAAACTACACAGCCTTGTGCCAAAAGATGAACATTTATACCGTCCTAGCCGCTAGAAGGACAGAGCAGGATTCCATCCTGACCACATATCCAACATTTAGCTTCATTTCCCTGCAAAACAAAATGAATCTTGGCAGCAGAAACGCTTGGGTGAGATAGCTAGGTTTATTCTCTATCAGATATGACCAAAAAATTAAAATCTAACTGTTTCCTGCCGACGTACGGAACTAAAAACCATGTCGTTCTCACTTAAAGAGATCGGCTAGAGGTGGGCATTGTGACGTCATCAGCTAAACTACGTTCTTTGTGGTTTACACCGTTTATTGTAGTCAGAATTAGAAGAAATTGCTACTCCATCGCAAGAATACCACTCTGCCTCTCCTTTACAAGGCTATACTTGTTCATTGGACATAGTTTCATGGAGTAAAACCTCTTCAAAAGAATAAGAGCTTTGTGACGTAATTCCCATTATGTGTGTGAATGGAACGCACCCGTGGAGGCGCAAAAAGAGCCTCCCGACATGGTAACTTTCAACCACCTGTTACTCGTGAAGGAAAAGTCGCAAACAGCTCAAACTTGGCAGGGTGATAGAATATGACATGGTAAATTAAAAACCAATGTTAATTAAGATCTGACGTACTTAACGGTGCACGCACCAGTTCTTCCGCGACCGGGGTCCGTGGTAGTGCGCGGTAAAAAATTGACGAAAGGGTTTCGAGGGTTCAGGTTTGAGTTCACATTTCTCATAATCTGCTGCGAAATGGCATTAACTAGTAAGATGGCTGAAAAGTATAAGAAGTGGTGTGTTTTGGGTGAAATTTGCTTTTGGATCCGAGGCTTACTTCCGGGTATCCCTCCGCCTTGAATGTGGTGCGGCGATTTGACCCAGATTTACGTTTCATGCGTTCTGTGGGTGCTCTTGCTATGCCTCGCGCGACGAGGTATTGCGAAAATCTCAGTGTTAGGATTTCCTTTATACTTTTCCTGCTTATACACAAAGGTTTTCTCTTTCCGACAATATCAGTCGTTTGGGTAGCTAAATTATGGGTGATGGGTTTAATTCCAAGTGAAAATGGCCAATTTTTCGCATGATTTTTCATAGGAAAATCCTTTTCCCCCCTAAAATTTATCAAATTTTAAAAGGTTAAAGAAAGTGAAATTCTGTTGTTATTGTAGCTAGAGAGATATCCTTCATTTCCATACACAGTGTTTTTTCTTCAAAATTATTTCCTGAAAGAGACGGTCGCTAGACTTGAGGGTGTGCAGAATCGAATTGAGTCCCAAAATAAACTGGGGTGTGCCCCCTTAAGATCGATAACACTGATTGACTTTATAGAATTGCTACAGGAAGGACAACATTTCTTTAACATTCACATAACAGACATTACATACAGATGACAATACATGTGCTCATACATGCTTATTTAAGAGAGATATCATATATGGGACACTGCTGTTCCATGGTGGTAGTGATAACATACTGTAGATCTTGGAATATTCGCGGTGGTTTTATTATTGCCGTTTTCCAACACAAATTCATGACACCGCGCTACCCTGCCAACAGGCAGCAGATCTTGGGGAGCGGACTAAAGCTAACTAAAGGCTGGGCTCCGGGCTAATCAGATCGTGGAACTCTAGTTGTACTATACATTGTTAAGAAGAAAATAGCAAAGTCATGTCTAGTACGTTACACAATTACACAACTTATACATACAGGTACAAATGAAGGCACCCTTCTTGTGAATGTGCTATTAGATGTTAAATAGACAGACTATTAGCTTTTTGTAATGGAATTTTAATTTTTCCTGTTGATCTGGACAATGTACTCATTCCTTCAATTCCCTTTTGCCCTCCCTATTTCCCCCAGTGTCCTTACTGAGCCTGATGTTGCACTACATCCCCACCAAGTCTGACCAGTCTGCTCAGGACTCCCCCTGTCTGGCTGCCGTCAAAGTCACCCTGGACTGGCTCACACACAGACCCAACCTCTTCGAGGAAGAAACAATAATGGATAAACCCTTGTAAGTTTCTCATATGCAGAATCATTCTACATCTTGGGTGCGGTGCAGTTTTTAAACCTAGGTACTTGATATTAATAGAAATTTGGGTATTAGAAGTTAGAGTAGTTTAGAAGTTAGAGTAGTTTCTTAAATGTCATTGTAACAGATCTCTAGCAAAAAATCAGAGAGAAGTGAAAGCATTGTAAGAATAATTGACCATTACAACAGTTACTACAGATGTTATTGTTCCTGTCCTTGGTGCTAGTTTTTTGGAAAACAGACTTTCAGTTTTGCCCTAAGATGTCTTTGAATTCACTTCTGGCACACACTGGAGAAAGGTATGAAAATTGTAGATGACTGGAAAAGAAACCACTAAAATTGCAACTTTGCTTGAAGCAATTCTGTCTCTGTCCATGGTGCTAGCTCAACCTTCCATTTATTGCACAGTTTAAGTTAAGGTTGTATAATCTATAATTTTCTTATGTTTATTTTGAAATAGTAACTCTGAAATGTAGGCAGCCTCAGACCTCTTTGGGAGGTTTAAATACTGTAACAAATAATATAAATTCCCTTATTTTCTTCATTCTGACAGCATATGGCCAAAGCTTGCAAGAGTTCTGAACTGTATCCAGTTGAAAGAAAGGATCAACAATCCAGCAAGTGAGTACTTAAACTGTCTTAGTACAAAATGCTAGCAATATGTATAACTATGTACTATTCATAAATTATTTCCTTATGACAGTAAAAGTTAATAGTAATTAAGGTCATTGGTACTTCATAAATATATTTCGCCATTGATATACGCTATTTTTTGTTTTGTTTTTCTCCCTTAGATCGCCCCTTACCTGAGGACTTTGAACTTCAAGGATTCTTGCCATTGGTTAAGGCACACAGGTAAAAAATGTTTATGCTAATTGAATAGACATTGATAGTTTTACATGCATTCACACTTTAACTATTGTTTATAGAACTTTGTTTTACACTGAAAAATACCTGATCTGCTATTCAAGGCAAGATATGCCGAAATCCAAGCTTCTTTGC